>CM053588.1:291973261-292025417 GCA_028646515.1 Pseudochirops corinnae
GCTGGGGTCCTCCCGGCTGCCGTAGCTCTCAGGAAGAGGCTGGGAACTCTTCCTATTTACTTCCGGCTGACTGGATAGTAAAGACTCCCAGACCGAAGCCCAAGACCATGATCCAGATCCAGGCCGCTCAACACAAGAGCTCTTGGCCTGAGAACAATCGCTCAGTCCCCCTGCTGTCTGCAGGCCACGGGCGGGAAGCTACAATGTGGAGGCGGGTGCAAAACCTCCGCCTTTCGCTTTTCCGCTCTGGAGGCCTTTTGGCCGGACTGCTTATCTCCCCCTTTCGCAATCCCCGCTCGCAGCTGGTGCTAATCTGCTCACCTGAGAGGCTCCTCCGCTGCTCCAGTCTAGCTGCCTCCAGGGCACAGCTGCGGCTTCAGGCCAGGCTGGTTTTGGTTCTCAGTGCTGATATGGTTCCTCGTAGCCGAGCTGACTTTACTGGGAAGTATCTTTGTGTGCGTTTTGGAGTTCTAGGATTGGTTTAGAGTCCTATTTTATGGGTATTTTGGGGTGGCTATGTGAGAGCTGCGATATGTTGCTGCTGCTATGCTGCCATCTTGGCTCCGCCCCCAGATATTTTTTTTTCTTTTGCTGGGGGAAGGAGGGATAATCCAGACCTATGATTTATTCAAGGTTGTGAACATCTGTTATGGAAACTTCCTCTATCAATTCAGATCAGCAATTCCTTTGTAATTTACAGTCTAATACAGAATCTTAGCCAAGCAAATTCATGATCAGGTGCAGGTGATTGATAACCACTTGGGTTAATAGACTAACCCTGTCCTAGTATTTGCATTTTGAAAGAGGTTGCTGCCTAAACCAAAGGAATGATAGAATCTCAAATGGCAGGCTTGGAGAAGTATTTTAGAGTTTGCAGGTAGATTGGGCCCCTTTCTAGGTCCCTAAAAATCACACCACATAGATTACCTGCTCAAGTCTTTGGGTAAAAGACTGTTGGAGGTGAAGGGAAATGGATCAACCTTACCCTAATTGAATTTGGCTTAAGGAGGGAATAACATACACACTCAATTGGGTATCTTACCCTACAGGAAATCAGGGGCAAAGGAGATAAGAGGGGGGATGATAGAAGGGAGGGCAGACTGGGAGAGAGGGTAGTTAGAAGCAAACACTTTTGAAAAGGCACAGGGTCAAAGGAGAAAATGGTACAAGTGGGGAGGCAGGATAGGATAGAAGGAAATACAGTTAGTCTTTCACAATATAACCACTATGGAAATGTTTTGCATAACTGCACATATACAACCTATGTTGAATTGCTTGTCTTCCCCGTGGGGGTGGGTGAGGAGGGAAGAATGGAAAGACTCTGGAACTCAAAGTTTCAAAAAAAAAAAATTTTTTTTTTACATGCAACTGGGAAATAAGATATACAGGTACTGGGGTATAGAAATCCATCTTGCCCCACTAGAAAGTAAGAGGGGAGTGGGGGGAGGATATAAGAGAACAGATTGGGGAAGAGGGTATTCAGTGGGATCGCTGTTTTGGGGTGGGGGTAGGGGAAAGACAGGAAGAAAAATTTGTAACTCAAAATCTTGTGGAAATGAATGTTGAAAACTAAAAATAAATAAATTAATTTTTAAAAAATTAAAAAAAAAACAAACCCAGCCCCGTTCAGGCAGGGCAGTAGAAAGCACGCAGGATTTGAAATCCAGGCCTAGAGCTCAGGATCCCTTGTGACCTTGGGCAAGTCAGTCTCTCTAGACTTCAGTTTCCTTAGCCATAAATTGACTGGGTTGAATTGAATGATCTCCAATGTCTCTATCAGCTGTAAATCTGTGATCCTCTGATCTCCCACCCACCAGGGAATCATTTACACATGTTTATCTATTATGAATCTGGTGAAACTCTTCCCTTGGGCCCTCCAGAGGCCAAACTGTGAAGTCTTCACAACTCATGTTAGTATCTCCCTTCCCACATCCCCATTTGACTCTGTCTTAGGCTCCCACCCTCACCCTGCTCCACCTGCTCCTACCCTCTCCAGAAGTGTTCATACACTTCAAACTGGAATTTCCCAACCTTGTCCTAATGAAGGACTACTGGTTTCACTCTAGTTCTGTGACTGCTGGTGGGAGCCACGAATACAAGTCGCTGCAATAAGGTAGGATTTCGACTCACTCTATATCTGTGGAGAGGGCAGCTGTGGAGCAGCAGATAGAATGTCGGGCCTAAAGTCAGGAAAACTCATTGTGAGTTCAAATCCAGTCTCAGACATTTACTAGCTGTGTGACCCTGGGTAAGTCACTTAATCTTGTTTGCCTCAGTTTCCTTATCTGTCAAATGAGCTGGAGAAGGAAAGGGCTAACCATTCCAGTATCTCTGCCAGGAAAACCCTAAATGGGGTCATGGAGAGTCAAACACATCTAGAACATGACTGGACAACACATCTGTGGAGGGAAGCTTAGAGCTTGCTCAGACATCAGACGCCAAGGTCATCCTGTACATCCTGGGCCACCACTAGTTATCCTGACTTTTGTCCCGCCACTGGACTTTGATGATTCAGGAAGAGAGAATGAGGCTGATGACTTTGTGCAATTCATTTAAATTCAATTCACACACCAGTCCAGACATCACCCATGATGTCTTGGTCATGGAACCTCTTCAAAGATGAAGGATGAATAGCAACAACATGTG
Organism: Pseudochirops corinnae; assembly: GCA_028646515.1. Lineage (NCBI taxonomy): Eukaryota > Metazoa > Chordata > Mammalia > Diprotodontia > Pseudocheiridae > Pseudochirops > Pseudochirops corinnae. The sequence goes on from CM053588.1 coordinate 291,975,908, forward strand.
TCCCTAGGATCCATTTGATCCCGTGAAAACATCCTCATTCCAAAGGAATTTGGTATATCAGCAAACTCCTGGCCTGGGTGGCTACAAGATTAAACTAAGGAATGCTTCAAGATCAACCACCAACTCATAGCGAACCTACTGAGGGACAAAACCAAGATGACAGAGTGGCAGAAGGAAGTACAGTCCCCTCCCTTTCTCACAAAACCTCTTCAGACTGATCTAGAAAATGCATCAGGCCAAATCCTGATGGATAAACCCAAGAAAAAGTCACAGGGAGTCATTTTTCTAGCCTAAGTTGACATAGGGAGACAAATAGAGAGATCTGTGGACACTGGGGATGAGGTCTGGCCAAGAGTCGGAGAATTCCAAAGCCCACAGACTGAAGGAGGACCAAGACTGTGCACCAGGGCAAAAAAGAAGTCATACCAGACTCATACCGTGGCACTGTGACCTCGTGCTATGAGAAGAGGTGCCAACTGGCAGCCTTACAGCTCACCACCCAATTCCAGATCAAAGATCCAGGATGGACTAAGGAGGGGAGCTGCATCCCGGGGTGACATTCCAGAGTATAGAATGCTTACAAGTTCTAGTCTGGCTACGTACTGAGCAAGGGACAAGTCCAGAAGCAAGCAGTCACGTTATAGCTCAGATGCCAGGAAGGGAAATGGGTTTTAGTTCCAACTTCTAATCCAGTCTAAAACCTAAAGAGGAATAATCAAGTCAGGAATTACAAACCTACAGTTCTGTCCCTCTGAACCAGTGGAACTTTTCAGCTGTTAATAGTGGCTGAGTCCAGCACCAGTCCACTGTAACTCCAAAGGAGGAAAGCCCATAGGCCTGTAACTCAGACCCAAACCCAGGTCAAGAACTTGCAGAGAACAGACAAAGAGGGCAGTCATCAGACTTGCCCTGGAACAAAGCATTTTGGGTGCATTGAAGGCTTACAGGTTGCTAGCCTGAGCTATGTCTGAGATCCTGGAATAACACAATATTCAATACCCCAAGAAAACAGCAACAGGAGCAGCCCAGACCTTTACTGGGGAAGTATGTAGGCCTGGCTCTAACATTAAGTCCAAAGTCAAGAAGTAGGCTAGAAGATGAGCAAAGAAGCAAAAATAATCTCACCATAATAAGAAGCTATTATGGTAACAGAGATGCTCAAGACAAACCCAGAAGAAGAGAATATAAGAAATATCTCAAAGAAAAATACAGCTTGGGGTGATCAACTAGAATTCCTGAGACTAGTTTTAATTCATCTAGAATTTCTGAAAGAGATGAAGCAAAATTTTTATAAATGGAGAGCACTAGAGGAAAAACTGAAAAGAAGAAATGAGAACTGTGAGAAAAAAATGAAAAAGAAATGACTCTAACAGCTTGGTACAAGCACTACTTGCCCTAAACAACAAACTTGCCTAAACAATAAACTCCCTAACAATTAGAATATACCAACCAGAAGTTGACTACGTGAAACCACAAGAAATATTAAAGCAAAGCCAAATGACTGAAAAAGAAGAAGAAAATTTAATATATTTCATAGCAAAAATAACTCACCTGGCAAACAAATCAAAGAGAAAAGTAAAACAAAGGATCATTGTACTACGCAAAAGCCATAAGACAAAATTAGACATCATATAAGAAATCCTAAGAGAAAACCGTCCAAGCATCTTAGAACCAGAAGGTAATGTGGAAATAACAAGAATCCACTGGTCACCTCTCGAAAGAAACTTCAAAACAAAAACTCCCAGGAACATGACAGTAAAAATCTAGAACTTTCAGGTCAGAGAAAGAATACTGCAAGAACCAGAAAGAAAGACTCCAAGTACAGAAGAGCCAAGCCAGGGACAAATGATTTGGCAGCCCCACTATAAAGGAGGAGAGAACTTGGAATACCCACAACAACAACTCATGTCCCTAGGATCTGTGTGATATTCTGGAAGACAAAGGATGTAGGCCTACAACCAAGAATAACTTAGTGAGTAAAACTGAATTTAATTCTAAAGGGGGAAAATGGATCTTTAATGAGGCAGATGACTTCCAAGCATTATTGGTAAAAAGAACAGAGCTACAGAGAACTTTAAGTGCTAACAGAAGAGTGAAGAGACACATAATAAGGCAGACACGAACAAACAATCACAAGGGACTTAACAAGGAAAACTGCTTATATTCTAATATGAGTAGATGATACATGTGTCCTCTCTGAATCTTATTATTATTATGGATTACAGGGGGAGTCTAATTATACAGAAGGCTTGGGAATATTTCTGTTATATCTGGATGATCTTAAAAGAATAAAGGAAAGGGAGGGATTAATACACTAGGGCAAGGAAAAGGAGAGGAAGGTTAGAGAAAAATAGCTCATATAATGAAGGTATTCAAGTAAATTCCTGTACAAATAAGGAAGATGGCATGGAGGGAGCAGTCAGACATCACTTGGACCTTATTTTCATCTGAACTGATCAAAGGAAGGAAGGATACACACATATACACAGAAGTGGGTGGAAAAATACTTTTCCTTCAACAGAGAAATAGATAAGAAAGAGAAGGGAGAAGATGGAATTAATTAGAGGGGGTTGCATATTGAGGGAGGACACTGTCCTAAGCAGGAAAAATTTTAGGGATGTACAAAATATTTATGACTCTTTTCAAGGTGGCAAAGTACTAGAATCTGATGGGTGCCCCTCAATTGGAGAATGGTTGAACAAGTAATGGTATATAAGTGTGACAACACTATTGTGCTGCAAGAAATAATGAATAGTACGGTTTCAGAGAAACCTAGGAAGAATTTTATGAACTGATGCAGAGAAAAATGAACAGAACCAGGAAAACAATTTCTACAAAAATGGTAATATTGTAAAGTTAACCTTAAAAGACTTAGGAATTCTGATCAACACAATGACTAACTATGATTCCAGAGGACTAATGATGAAACATGCTGCTCATCTCCTGATAGAGCAGTGAAAGATTCAGAGTGCAAAATTACATACGTATATATCTATGTATGTATGTATGTATGTATATACATATTTGTGCGTATGTATATATTTTGTCCAGTAGTTTCTTCCTATACCCCTTCTTCCCCTAAAAGATTATGTATGATTTTGCTTCAAGAATTATCTAACGTGATAAAAATTGTTTGTCAGGACAACTGCCAACAGCACAACTCTAGAACACTATACTTTCCTCAGTTCTATGTAGAGTTTTAGGTCATCAGTTATGCAACTCATAGTCTGGTTCTCCCATCTATTACAACTCTATTACCTTGTTAAAAAAAAAACACAAAAATCCAACAGCAAAAGCACTTAATACAGAACAGATGTGTAAAAAACTGTAATGCCAAGCAAAGGCAACTTGCAAGGTTCAGAATACCAGCATAGTAACTCTCCATTTATTCAGTGACACATGAAGGCAAAACATTCACAGAACAGAGAAAATCAAAATACAGTGTAACTTAGTCATTTAGCAAGTTCTCAATTCAATCACAAAGTATAGAGTCAAAGTACTCCACCCCTGGCTAGTACATTCATTTAGTTAGTCACAAAGTCTCTTTTCTCAAATGGAGATTAGCTTCCAATCATAAACAAAGTACATTCATTTGGTCAGTCACAGAGCACAAAAGTCAAAAGTTTCCCACCCCTGGATCAAAAGTGAACTACAATTATCATCAGTTAACACCAAGGATCTTCTCAAAAGGGGCCATAGAGAGTACATAGGCCATATACCCCTAAGTTACAACAAGGTTAAGATATCACAGCATTTAATACCCAAAGAGAGGTCTTTTCTTCATCTTGATGTGAGGCAAGTTCTCGGCAGTCTCTGTTCCTGGGGAGACAAAGCTTAACAAGCCACAATATATACTGCCAGTGTCCTCATCAATTCACTCTCTGCCTGAAGAAAAGCCTCAGGACCCCAGAAAACATTAGCAAGACCCTTTTCCAGGATTTCTGTAAGCATACAATAAGAAAATCCTCTTTCAGGGCTTCTGAACCAACAGCAAGGTTCCAGGAACTCTGCAACAACAACAGTGTCCTTTACCAGCAGACAAATCTGGCAAAACAACATCAAAACAGACAAAATACCGGCATCATAGTCATGCCTCCTCAGTTCTTGGCAGCTCCTGGTGGCAGCTCTCAAAAGTCCTGGGCAGCTCCAACTGGCCCCCAGAAGTTGGGCGGCTTCATCTGGCAGTTCTTTTTCTCTCTGTCTCAGCAACTCTGGGCCCTGGCAATTCTCCTCTCCCTCTGCCTCCACAATGCTGCTCCCCAAAAGTTCTTCTGTCTCTCTCTGCTTGGGCCTTTTTCTAAATCCAGAACACCAGCTCCCCCCAGTTCAGCCCTCTCTCTTCACATCAACAAGACCATCCCATGAGTGGGATTCACAAGGTCTGGCTTTCAACACTCAGCCCGAAAACCAAGCCGATATAGGGGGATCTTTAAATTCCATTACCATTACAGTAACAAGCAAAGAATCAAGTCACAGAGTCATTCTCTGCCCTGTACAAAAATGTATACTATCTCATACACTTCCCAAGATGGGAAAGCATCTCTTCGGTAAAGAATAATAGGGAGGAGGGAAACCGATCCTCAGTTTGTGGACAAGTGGGATAAGGGGATGGACACTTTATACTGTGTTTTCTCTCAGCGTGTTCTCAGTGGCCAGCAAGGACATCTGCTCACCTTTAAGGGCAAGCTAGAATACGGTGGGATGGCTCAGTGGTAATTAGTGGCGATTTGGCATAATGATGATTTGGTTCAAGGATTCTAGTTGGACTCCTCTCTATCTTTCCTTACACTCATGGTGCTAACAACTTACTTTTCTTTTCTCTGTTGCCAAGTCTGTACAACCTGATGCAATTTTCAAATCTAGGTTCAAGATCCCTCCCCTCCTTGAGCCCTCAAAATCACGTGTTTTTTTCCTAATGAATTAGCAGCACTCCATCAAACAACCATAGGCAATTGAATCATGTTGGAGATGTTCCACTAAAGATGGTGTTAATCCTTTGCCCATATTATAACCTCTCCTCCAGCAGATAAAAAAACATAGTCCTTGAAAATCATGCCAAGTGTGGTTACTAACATTATACTTGTATTGGAAAGAATGTGGGGGAGGGGGGGCGGTTCAAGTCCTACCTCTTTGGCCTTGAGCATAACATTTATCCTTTCAGACCCTTAGCTTCCACATCTGTAAAATGGAAAGAAGTTCAATGGGCTTGATACCTAAGGTCTCTTTCAGCTCTTATGTTTTATTATTCTAACTCATTCTTACTAAAAGAGTAATGGTTGATTGTGCCTTAATGTGCTATGCCTCCCACGTAATCGATATGAATTTAGTTGTGTTTTTAATGTCTTCATCAACTACTGCAGAGCTATTAGGAACAAGAAAAGGCTGTAGAAAGAGTATTTTAGGACAGAGCAGCCTTTTGTTGTCCCTCAAATCACTGTGTACAAACAGCTGTTTCTGCATGGGGCCAACCAAACTGACTCTTCTCTGAGGTCCTCGATGCTAATAATAAGAGCCAGCTCCTTTCTCTTGAGCCCTTGCTATATCTCTCCACCTCTTGCTTCAGCCCCTTTCCCCCTCCCTGTCCCCCACCCCCAGGATCCAGACAGATACCTCTTCATGAATCACTCATTCAGCCAGTCATCTGACAAAGATGTCTTTATTGCCTGTTATATGCATACGGCCATGCTGGGGTCAGCAGGGAATATGAAGTAGCATGAAGCCCCTGCTTCCAAGAAACTTGCAATCTAATTGGGGGTAAGGGGAACGGGCCATGGCAAACAATCAAACAAGGGAAAATATAAATTCAAGATAAAAGCTGTTACAAGGTAACATACACACACACACACATACACACACATACACATACATACACACACACATACACACACACACACATACACACACGTACACACACACACACACATCTGATTAAATGGGAAATTATCAGATAATGAAAATGACGATGATGACTGGAATTTCTTTAGCGCCCTAAGGTTGTCCAAGTACTATACATATCTCATATTCTGGGATCTTCACAAAAGCCCTAGAGGAAAGGTCCTGTGGATGTTGTATCCAGCTCATACAGATGAGAGATCTGAGGAATATAGCCTCAGAGAGGGTGAGGAACCTTTCCATGGTCACTCAGGCAGTGAATAGTGGAGGGAAGATTCCAAGCCAGATCTCTCCTGCCTCCAAGGCTACTGACTTACTGCTCTCCCTCCTCACCTATTAAATTCCCTGGCTTCTACCAAACTCCACTCCAGTTCCAGCTTCTGCAGAAGGCCTTTCCTCTCCTCTCCCTACTCCTCTTGACAGCTGCTAGGGCCTTCCCTTCCGAATTATTCTGTGGATAACTTGGACATACCTAGCTAACTGTTTTTGCTGTTGCCATTACTTAAGTCATTTTCAGGCATGTCTGAGTCTTCATGACCCCATTCGGGGTTTTCTTGGCAAAGATAATGGACGTTTGCCATTTCCTTCTGCAGCTCATTTGACAGATGAGGAAACTGAGGCAAATAGGGTTCAGTGACTTGCCCAGGGTCACACTGCTAGTAAGTGTCTGAGGCTTTGCACTCAGGCAGGTGAATCTTCCTGACTCTGGGCCCCATGCTGTATCTACTGTGCCCCCTAGCTGCGTATCATCAATCCCACTAGAATGGAAGATCCTTGAGGTCAGGACAATTTTGCCTCTCTTTGTACCCCCACACCTAGGACATAGCAAGTACTTAAGAAATGCTCATTGATTGACTGACTGACTATAGATTCGTGGGAAGGAAAAAATCGTTATGAGTTGACTTGCTTAGGGATGACGTCATGGAGGAGTGTGATTTGGCTTGAGCTTTGAAGGATGAGCACATGTTAGATGGGCAGAGAATGGGTAGGGGGTGTCTAGAGACACAGCTTCCTGATCTGTAAAATGACGAGGCTAAGCTTCCTTTTAGATCTTAGACTGAATCAATGGTTCATTGCTATGTGCCAGACGCCTCAGGCTACCGCCATTTCTTCCTACCTGTTCTGCCCTTGGGCAGAGAGTGGACAATCCATTTGTCCATGGAGGATTCCCCTGGATCTCTCTGGCAATCTCTTTGCTCTTCTAACAAGGGAAAACTTAGCTCTGTCTTACAACAATGCAGTTTCTTGTCCTCCCAGGAAAGGTTCCAATCCCCCATTATAAGTGAACCTAATACCACTCCCATACACACATCCCCGATATTCTGGCCAGTAGACATGTGTTGTGAAAACTGATGTCCTCCCTCTTCCCAGACAACATAGCGGTTTGGAAGCGAACGAGCTTCAGAGAGCAGACGGCCCAGGAGCCAGCCAGGGCAGCGCTGGTCGGCAGACACTGGTTAAAAGCAAATGTGATTAAAGGCAGCAACAAATAAGTGCCTATTAATTTTTCATCAGGGACCGTGAAGGCAGACTTCACGGGAGGCCGAGGCAGCCAGACTCAGCCTGTACAAAGAGCCTGGCTCCTTGACATAAAAGGGGCCTGTAGTCAGAGCTCCCCCCACCCCCATTCACAAGAGAAGACAAAGCGAGCCCGAACAGAAGTCATTTCCCCAAGGCCACACAGCCAGTGCCAGACAGAGCGGAAGAGCAACCCTACAGCGAACCCCCTGCTGAGCGAAGCCACAAAGGAACCAGGGATGCTCTTAGATGAGCAAGGCTCTTCTGAGGCCACTTTGTGAAATCCCCTGCCTTCGATCCCCAGTACTCGTCACTTGTCAGCTCCTGCGATGGTTTATCCCTGGGCATCTCACGGGGCACAACAGACGTGTTCTTGGAGAGCTGAATGTAACACATTCTGAACACAATGTGGGAGTTCCCTATTGAAAAGGGCTCAGGGGTGAATCTTGCTGTAAAGAAAATGATCAAACTCAAGTTCACCTGTTCTATCAGTGGTAATCAAAGGGAGGCACAACGGCAGACATGTTTAACATACAAACATGTATGTGCAGCAAAAACATGAATGCATATATGTGTGCATGTATACACACGCATACGTCTATATGGCAGCTAGGCAGTACAGTGGATAAAGCTCCGGGCCAAGAATCAGGAAGACCCGAGTTCAAATTCAGCCTCCGGATCTTACTAGCTGTGTGACCCTGGGAAAGTCACTTAACCCTGTCTGCCTCAGTTTTCTTATCTATAAAATGGGGATAGTAATAGCATGTACCGTTGTTATGAGGATTAAAGGGAATGATAATTGTAAAGCACTCAGCCCAGTGTCTGGCACACAGTGAGCACCGTCTCAGTGTTGGCTACGATCATTATTATTACACGTCTACACACACTTATGTGGCACAGGGTGGGGTGGTAAAGAGAGCCTGCCTTGGAGTTAGCAAGATCTGCATTGGCGAAGGGAGTTTCCTCTCTTGGGAGTTCCCAAGACAGCAAAAACCACGCATATGAGACTTCTTTTTTTTTTATAGAGCACTCAGTTCTATACACTCCCCCTAACAATGTGGATAGTTGCTTGCTTTATAAGCTCCTTCTTAGAGAGTTCCCAGAGGTACTGAGAGATGCTCAGGGTGTCACATGACACCCTGTGTGGCAGAGGCAGGACTTGAACCTAGGGTTTCTTGATTTTGATGCCAATTTTCTATTCCCTATGCCATGTAGTCTCTTAAGCATGTATATTCACATTACTGCATTGCTTATAGTTGCACAAGCATCACTTAATAGTTATTTTTTGGGACCTGATGGCTCAGAGTGAATGCAAATTGGTAATTGTTTCTCTTTTAGCCAGTAACCCTGAGGGTCTTCCCCTTTCAGTTTGATTTATCATTATTATTATTATTATTTATTAAAGGGGCCACCCCTCACTTCCATTTTGCAGGGAGGAGGGCAGGGTAATTGGGGTTAAATGACTTGTCCAAGATCACACAGCTAGGAAGCGTTAAGTGTCTGAGCTCAAATGTGACCTCAGGTCCTCCTGACTCCAGGGCTGATGCTCTATTCACAGTGCCACCTAGCTATATCCCTTGACTCCCTTCTTAAGCAGCCCTAATCACTGAATGGGCCTTGCCTCACTGAAAGTGAGAACTTAGCTTAAGAAAGGCCCAGGGTCTCCCACTGCACCCTGGGCCATCTCTGCTGTCCTGATGGATATCTGGCCACTGGACCCAGATGGCTCTGGAGGAGAGAAGAAAGCTGGTGACTTTGCACAGCCCTGACTCAAAACCAATTCAAGTGCAAGTCATAGCATCATCTTCTTGATGTCACGGTCCTCTTCGAGAATGAAAGACAAACCACATAATTATTTCCTTTTTCAACATAATTCCAGAAAGCATTGAGATTTATATAGTAAATACATATACTCATAGACCTGGGGAAGGCAGGCCTGAGATTTCATTGGGATAGAATATACATGTAAACCTAGATTTCTACTGTGATGTCCATGTTCATTCCTGTGTGTCCATATGCCATCTCTTTCACTGATTGGAGGGCAGGACATGTGTCTTCTCCTTCAATGTTAAATACGGTATAAAGTATACTACTAATCAAATGTATTTTCATATAAATATAATGTTTAAATAGAAATCGTTCTAAAAATATTTTGATAATTGCATTTCAATCATTGTAATCCTTAATGTTTTATTTTTTGCATTTAAATTTTGTTCACTTAAATATGCAGATTAAATTTTATGCATTCCATTTAGAAACATTATTCTGAGAAGGGAGCATAGGCTTTGCTGGACATCCTGGGGGGTCCATGACACACAAAAAAGTTAAGAACCTGTGGACTATACCATGCTATATTACCCCCCCAATCCTTCATACACCCACCGCTGTCCCCCTTTTTACGCTGCCCATCCCCCCATTCTACACTTGCGCGCGCGCGCGCGCGCACACACACACACACACACAGTCCAAAAACAAGGTTCTCAGGATAGGATATTTTCTTTTCTAAGGAATCAACTCCTCACCCACATGGATTGGAGGCAGGGTGTTTCCCTCTTAAGGATTTTAAGGAGGAAGAGGCCCGCTTTCCAGGAGAGAAGCAGCTTATCTCATCTTGCAGTTACATCTAAATTTCTGGTGGGCTGAGGGCAGGTGGTGCAGTGGCTAGAGCAGCCCACAAGGAGTTTGGGAAATGTGATTACTGTTGTCTGCCAACCCACCCCCACACTTGGCTTCTACCTGATGCGACCTCGGAACAGTCAAGTTTGACTTCTGTGTTTCTGTCTCTGTGATGTGGGGTTGACCAGGCTTTGTTAGAGCTTTTACTGGGGCTGCCTGACCTCGGGAGAGCCTAGGAAATCTTCCTTCTCCCTGACAACAGGCTGGGGCATGGAGGGACAGTGACAGCCTGCAAAATCGAGGGCTGCTTTCTAGAATCATTTAAAAAGAGAAACCAACAAGAATATTGCTTAGCGTTTACAAAACGCTTTAAAAATAATCGAATGCTCAGAAAGCGAGGCAGTCGCGCAATTGTCTCTTACAGAGCGCTGAAGCAGGTGCCTCGGAGTTTCATCTCATTTTATCCTCAACTCCGTGAGGGGATCAAGTCAAGGTGCTCCATGGTTTGGGGAAACAAGCGCAGAGAGGAGGGGTTCTTTAGCCCAGATCAGGCAGCGTCAGAATTCGATTTCATTCTCTTGTCTCCTGAGGCAGGTTTCTTTCCAGCAGGCTTAAGGGGGCAGCGCTGGGGAGAACGGGGGAATTAAATTTGTCCAGAGCTAGGATATTTCACAGAGGGCAGCTTCTCTTTCTCTGGCTGACCCTGAACACCATTCCTGGCTTAAGAATAGCGCTTTACAAACATTTTTTTCGTTCCCCCTCCGTTCCCCCTTAAAACAACCTTAGGAGGTAGGTGTTTATTATTAATTAGTATTTATATTATATGTTATGTATATATATTATATGTTTATTATTATTATTTGTTTTATCATCATCATTATCATGACAGTGCTCATTTTACAGATGAGCAAACCAAGGCAAACAGAGGTTAAGTGGCTTGTCCTGAAATGGTTCGATTTGAGGAGTCTTAACAAAGTGACCACAGAATCCGAATTAAAAAGTTTTAAGGAGCTTTAATTTATCAGCTGGGGCTACTCCATGCCAATTAAAGGGGGAGCAGCCCCGAGTTCAGGGGTGGAGAACCTTTTATACGTTTCATTAGGTTTATGTATCTAACTAACACAATTGGTTACTAAGCAGGTTGTCATATAGATACAAACAAGCGGTTACTAAGGCAAGCGGAGGGGGTAAACGGAGGGGGCTTCCCAGGTTCATAGAGTTTCACTTGGCTGTATACCATAGAGTTTCACCAGGCTGACCACTAACTTCAGAAAATATTTCGTTAACTATTTCTTGACCATAACAGTCCAAGGTCACACAAACTAGTTTCTGAGGCCACATTCGAACTCAGGTCTAGCACACTATGCCCTGTGCTTCCTCATTGTTGATTTTTTCCTGGGGCTGCTTAAGATGGGTAATCCTCAAGTTCATCTCTGTTGGGAAGGGAAGGAAAAGGGTTGTTGAACTACATTGGGAGCATTGGATGACTCATATATGAAAACAACTTCCCCAAAATTTACTAGATTGTAAGCTTCCTGAGGGCAAGTGCTGTGTCTTATGTATACCTTTTATCCCCCTCTGCCATCCAAGCACAGTGTTCTCTCCCTAGATGTGGCAGAATAAGACCAGGCCGGTGCTGAGATGTTCTAAAACAGGGTGAGTAGCCTGAGGCCACACTTGAGAACCTAGGAGACCACAAGTGGCTTCCAGGCCCTGTAGGTTCCCCCACCCCGTCCTAAAATGTTGTTTGGATCCCGAGGTATTCTAGGACTGGCCTGGATATGTTCCCCGAAGGAACTCATGGGAGTCCCCACTGATCAAATATTTGCTGATTGATTGATTAGGAACAATTAATGAAGGAAGGAAGGAAGGAAACAGGCATTTAGTCCATGTCAGCTAATGGGCCAGGCTAAGCACTGTATAAACATTGTTTCACACGAGCCTTACAACAGCTGGGGGGGGGGGGTAGGCATATTAGGAGAGGAGGTAGGGATTGCTCAATCAGAGTAATCCAAGAACCAAGAACAGGCCATGCTAGAACGGCCTCGTTTCTCTTCTTGACAGGGTTACTAAAGGGGCAAAAATAGAGAAAACAGGAGACATTTTACCTGACTGGTAACAGTCAATCAATAAGCATTTGTAGCCAAGATTGTAGCAAAACCTGTAATAATGTCTCTCATGTTGCCCAGATGGAGAATTGTGGGCTAGACAGTAAGTTAGGAACGGGCTGAACAGCAGAACTAATGGGTTAGTATCAGCCTGGAGTGAGGCCTCCAGTGAAATGGCCCAGATGTCTGTGCTCGACTCTGTCCTGTCTCACATTTTTATCAGTAACTTAAATTAGACAGAGACGATATGCTTATCAGCTTTTAAAATGGTGCAGACGTGGGAGGATGGAGGGAGTCAGGATCTAAAGAGATGCAGAGAGTTAGACCAGTGGGATCAGATTCTAATAGAAACAGGGCCATGAAGCCACACAGAAGGATCTCTGTGAGTCACACACTGACCTAAGTTTAAGGTCTAATGTTATCTATGTTTTATTGTATTTTCACCTATTTGGTAAATTATTGGCCAGTTACATTTTACCCTGGCTTGGTCTGCACTTGAGAACGTTGTAGACCAGCAGTGTATTTGACACCTGGGGAGTGGACCATTGGGCTAAATCTAGTAAAGTGAACTTTAACAGACATAAATATAAAATCTGACACTGGAAAAGCATCAGCTTCACAAGAACAAGACAGGAAGCATGGGAGTGCGGGTGGAGAGCAGTTCATCTAAGAAAGATCTCGGGGTTTTAGTGGATTAAAAGTTCGGAGTCGATGGTTTGGCATCAAGGTCCCCTAGGATTAACTCATCACCAGAAACCTTCTCGTCATGGAGATGACTTCAGCCTTGGTGCTCAGTATCTACCTTCTTAGTGCCCTCACTTGCCTCTCTCCTCTCATTCAGGGCTGGAGACAGAACACAAACTCCTGTGATGGGAATGGGAATCTGAAGATCTTCCCGGCCCCTTGGCCCCTTGATAGGTTTAAGTGACTCTGAGAACCTTCCCTGATTTGAAGGTATACTCAGCCCCCTAATAGGCTGCATGTGGTCACATGGAGCCTGTGGTGGGAGGCTTGTTTTTTCAGGAATGCCCACCCCTTGTTACTTTGTGATTGGGCAGTGGGTCAAGAGGGTTGTGACATTCTCTGATCCAGGAGAAGGCTATATATGCCCTGATGTGACGTCTGGCTTTGGGGCTCGCTTTGGGAAGAGTTGTGTGATTTGGCCAGATGAGACTCTGGGCAGCCATTGAACCACACACACCCCCACCCACCCCCTTTGAAAACCCAGATGTTGGTGTTTCTCTCTCTGGTAACTAACTAGGTATGGATGGAATGGTCAGACGGCTGGAAGCTCAGTCTGCTGGTTTGTTTCTGTCTGTATTTTTTTTTGTCTGCTTGTAACTTCTGTTTGTAGTCTCTGAAGTTCAGGGGGCTGACTTTTTCCCCTGAACTAGGTAAATGATACATGTTTGATTAAAGTAAGATTGTTAACCCATTTTGAGTTGCTTTCCTTGAGAAAAGCAGATCTAAGAACCTGTGCTAGCAGACACCCTGGGTATGCTAGGATGCTTACTGCTACAACTCCTCCCAAAAACCTTCCTTTACAGAAGATTTAGAATTTCCAACTCTTCATTTTCCACCAGCTTTTCTGCTTGGTTTCCACAAGGATCATTCCCCAAAGGTTCCCCTCTCAACTTTTTCAACTTCCTTTTATGTATTGTTCCCTCTCCCCTCCCCCAATCCCTTTAGATTGGAAGGTCCTTGAAGGCAGTGACTGTATTTCTTTTTTTGTTTTTTTCTGTTTTTATTTTTTTTTTCTTTTTAGAGGGGGGAAGGCAGAGCAATTGGAGTTAAGTGATTTGCCCAAGGTCACATGGCTAGTGAGTGTTAAGTGTCTGAGGCCAAATTTGAACTGAGGTCCTTCTGACTCCATGACTCCATGGCCAATGCCTAGCTGCCCCCATAAAGTCAATTTTAAAATCTTTTTTATTGAGTTGAAAGAGTAAGTTAAAACAATACATGTAATATGATTTTTTTTAACTTAGTGGATTATTTTTAACACAGTGTCGATCAATCAACAGGCATTTATTAAGCAACTGCTATGTTCCAGGCACTTGAGCCAGGTTTTGCAGATACGAAGACAAAAATAAACTGAGCAAAATTGCTTTTAAGTGAAATTCGTTGCTTTTGCTTAGTTTTTTCTTAGCTTCCATCATAGGGCCTTTATTATGTACTTAGGACCATGGCCTGACCTATAGCCCTGGAGAGTCAGCCTGGCTAAGCAGTACATCCAGAGTCAAGAGGGCCAGTTCAAACCTTCTTCTGTCTACTTGCTGTGTCAATCATTTAACCTTCCTGACTGTCAGTTTCCCTACCTATAAAATGAGGGTGACAACAATCCCACCTACTTTCCACAGTTATTTCGAGGAACAAATGAAAAAATATATGTAAAGCACCTTGCAATGAGATTTACTCTACCACTGTTTAGCTCCCCATGGAGTCTGTGTTTCTATTGTATCAACTATGCCCTTGACAGAGCTTGGCCTCAATGAGTCTAATAAAAACACAGAGAATGGATTGAAATGGATTGTTTTTATTTCAGCAGTTTGGCTAGATTCATCCAAGGCAAATTGGTTTTTTTTTTTTACAAAGTATTCTTTTTTTTTTGGTCTTTTTGGAGGGGGGAAGGCAGGGCAATTGGGGTTAAGTGACTTGCCCAAGATCACACGGTTAGGTAAGTGTTAAGTGTCTGAGGCTGGATTTGAACTCAGGTCCTCTTGACTCCAGGACCAGTGCTCTATTCACTGTGCCACCTAGCTGCCCCTACAAAATATTCTTGAAAAAATTAATCTGCTCTCTTATTGTCCCTCTCCATCACTGAACAATTCTTTTTTAAAACTGAAAAACAAATCTCTCAGTCCATATCTACCTAGTCTGGAGAAAATACTTCCCATATTAGTCAAGTCCAAAAATGCATTTTAAGTTCCTCACTTCTGGGGCAGGAGGTGAGTGCCGTGTCTCATCACTATCCTTCTGGACCTACAGTTTCTCATTGCAGTAATCAGAATTCTAGTCTTTCAAAGCTGTTTTGCTCTATAATGTTGTTATCAATGGATAACCTGTTCTCCTAGTTCTGCTCACTTCACTCTCTTTCAATTCATGGTGGTTTTCCCAGATTCCCATGAAATTATCCATTTCATGATTTCTTCTGATGCACTAGTATTCCATTACCTTCATCTACCACAGTTTGTTTAGCCTTTTCCCAAAAGGAGGCCACACCCTCAGTCACAATTTGGGGCTACCATAGAAGGCCTGCTACAAATATTTTTGTACATGTAGATCCTTTGCCCAGTTTTTGGGGGATCGAGGCCTACCAGCGGTATAGCTGGGTCAGAGTGGCCTGCACAGTTTGGTAGCTTTCTGGGCACAGCTCCAGAAAGGATGGACCGGTTCACAGCTTTATAAACAGGCCCCTCCAACACTTGTAATTTCCCTTTTCTGGCATCATTACTAGTCTGATAGATGCAACGCTGGGCCTCAGAATTGCTTTAGTTTGCATCTCTCTAATTATCAGTGATTTATAGCTTTTTAAAAAAATGATTCTTAATAGCTTATATTTCTTCTTTTGAAAGCTGCAAGACAAAGTGTTCCAGAAGAAGATGATAACAATGCAAAAATCCGCCCAGGATGCCTGGGGACCCGGCCTACCTGCCTTTCATGACACATCTGCCCCTAAGTGTAGGCCATGTGTGTTTGGCAGGAGTTGGGGGAAGGTGACGAGAGCCAGTTTCTAGTCTTAGCCCTGCCACTAATTTCCATAGGACTTTGGGTCAGTCATTTTCCCTCTGTAGGCCTGAGTTGCTTCATATGTAAAATAAGGGGATGAGACCAGATGGTCCCTGATTCCCTTTCTAACAAATGATATTTCTAAAATCCAGCCTTCCTTGGCCTCTCTCTGATTAACAGGGTGTAGAAGGTGGCATGAGTGAATGAGCACGTGGGCATGTGCACTTAATTAAGTCTATGCTTTTGGAGAAGGCGTGATATCAGAGAAGCGAGTTCCTGTTACTCACTCCAATGGACACGGAGCCAGAAGATGGGGGTTCGACTTCTAATGCCACCGTACCTCTGGGTGATGTTGGAAATGTCATTTAAATCATATAAGCTTCAGTTTCCCTGTATGCATTTTTTATGCAATTTTTTTAAAAGACCAGAGCAGATCTAAGATTCCATGGGGGCACTGAGAGGTTAAGTAAGTTAATGGAGTTTAGTTTTGGAGGTGGAGGGGGGCGGTGCATAGAGACAAGTTTCACAGAAAAGTCAAAACAGAACAGATAGAAAATAATATGTGTGCTGTAAGAAATGATGAACTGTTTGTTTTTTGGAAAAACATGGAAAAACTTGCATGAAATAATGAAGAGCGAAACGAGCAGAACCAAGCAAACACTGTATATAGTTATGGCACTATTGTTCTAAGAAAAACTGTGAATGATTAAGTTATTCTAAGTGTTACAAATACTCAAAGCAACCACAAGGGAGCTATGAAGGAAGTCACTCGCTACCTCCACCGAAAGAACCGATAAACAGAAGTATGCACATGATAGTTTATCTTTGTATACATGTACACATATGCATGTATATACGTATACATATAAATGTGTATTTCTGTCAAAAGATGGCCTTCTCTAGTGCCAGGTAGAGAGGGAGGAAGGAAGACAGTTTGGAACTTAAAATGTGACCAAAAAAAGAAATAAAAGGAAAAAAAGGAAAAGAAAGTGATTGGGGTGAAGGGAGGCGTGCACAGCTGGGAGAATCCAGGAAAGCTCTCCCTGCTAGAGGGGAAGAAGATCCTTACAGGCTTGGAGGGCTTTCTGTATAAAAGCACAGAACATCCCATGTGAGAATAGAAAGTAGGTCAGTTTGGCTGGAGGGTGGCACGTGTGAGAAATAATTTGTAATTGGCCTGGATGGTTCATCTAAAGCCAAATTATGGAAGGCTTCGAATGATAAAAAGAGGAGTTTGTATTTAACAAAGAGGCAGATGGGAGTCAATGAAGCTTCTTGAGCAAAGGAGTAACATGGTCAGACCTGTGCTTTAGGAATATCAACTTGGCAACTATGTAAAAGGTTATCTTCCACAAAGTCCAGTTCTGATGCCTCCTCGTGATGTGGAAGTGACCTTGAATTCTGAACAATGAGCCCCACTAGGTTGCCTCATACTGAGACGCCTTCCAACACAACTTGATTTTGGGGGGAGGAGGAAAGAGTATCATTTCTTCATATTATTTATCTACCACTTCATATTCAGCATTTGACGTTGCTACGTAAGATGTAGTTATTTTCATATTGATTTTTTTTTGCCTGTTTGGATGGGGGAAGGCAAGCAATTGGGGTTAAATGACCCATCTGTTTTCCTAGGACCAGCTTAGCGGTAACAATGTTTTTGTCTGTGACTACGTAGGAAACAAAGGAAAATAAAACATGTCTTTGTGCAGCCTCTTTTTGCTTCTGCAATGACAGGGGCAGAGAAGCAGCAAACAGACCGGAGGGTCCTAATATCACAGTTTCCAAACAGTCGATACATTTGAATTTGATGGTTGGTGTTCTGATTGTGAGATCCTTTCCCCATGATCAATGGGTGAATCTATTGCTGGAGGAGTTGAATCATATTCTTGCTACAAAGTAAATGAGAAGAAAGAAGAAAGCTGAAGGCAGATGAAAACGCGGCTCACTGGCACTCCTTGGAAAGGAAAAGAAAGGAGCTGGTGGAGGGCGTTTATTGTACTCCTAGAGGAAAGAACAAGCATTTTTTTTCATGGAATGTTTGGTCATTATGTAAGTAATAAGGATAAGTATTTGCAAAAATATCAATACAGGGGGCAACTAGGCGGTGTAGTGGATAGAGCACCGGCCCTGGAGTCAGGAGGACCTGAATTCGGATCTGGCCTCAGACACTTCACATTTACTAGCCGTGTGACCTTGGGCAAGTCACTTAATCCCAATTGCATGCCTTCCCCCCTCCAAAAAGGCAAAAAAAAAATATGAAAATTACTATAGCTTATGTACCGACATCAACTGCTGAATATGAAGTGGTAGATAAATAATATGAAGAAAAGATACTCCCTCCTCCTCCCTGAAAATCATTATCAATATGTGTTCTGAAAAATCTCGAGATGGAGGGAAATATATGGGAGCATTGTCTAGGAAGGAGTGAGGGAAGTCAGAGACTTCTCCATTACACAAAAGCCTCATGCCACTATATCACAATTAAATAGATATGGTATAGAAACTTGCAATGGGAATGGGAATTTGAAGATCTTCCCTGTCCCCAGTAGTCCAAATGTAATCACATGGAGCCTGTGGTGGGAGGAGTTTGCTGAAGGGTAGGGAAGAGACCACAGGAAGGTGGGAGTCAGAGTAGTCAGAAAGGAGGGAGAAGAGGACGCAGGCAAGGAGACTGCTAGGTATGGTGTTAATCCCTGCTGTGTTTGTTGTATTAACTTCTTTGTTGCTATGATGGATTCGGTTTTCTGGTGTCTGAATATATATTTTGCTTCTATCTTCTATATGGAGAATCTATTATATTTTGTGATTCAGAACTATACTGGCATATTCATAGTCACTGTCAGTGCTGTGAATATCAGGTTGGTGCTACAAAAATTTGCAATATATATAACTTATATGTTATAAAATAACTATTATATAAAATTATATATAACATAGTATATAAAATTATATACTATATATGTAACTTATGTTAGATATGTGATAGACAATTATTATACATATCATACATAACTACATATTACATATAACTTAACCCTATTTATACAAGTAATTGAACAAATAATTAAAAGTGGGAAATATACAACAGAAAAGACATTGACACAGACTGTGATAATTTTATCCAGAATTTTAAACAAAGCAAATGAGTCATCACAATGAAGAGAGAAAAAGGGTCCCCAAAACCCCTTAGTCAGCAGACACCTGACTTACTTGCCACAGAGACAGACAGCTGAAAAGGTACCATCAGATCAGAATATGAAGTCATTTGAAAAATCTTATGAAGGATCCTCTATAGATCTAAGCAGGATCATTTCCCAAGGCAGAAAAAAAGCAGTTGAGGACAAAACCAATTTAAAGACACTTGGCAACACAGTCAACTAAACAAGTTAGGTCAAGAACATTCAAAGATGAAAAGGAAAGGAGTACTACAAACAGAAGAAAAATAGAAAAGTTTTGCAGAAATGATTTTAACACACTGTTTTCTCCATTAAGGACAGAGGAACCACCATACTTGGACTATAACACCAGTCTGGAATATGCCTATAGGGAAGGAAGAAATAGACTGAAAGAGAACCAAGATGGGGAAAGTGGCCATATTTGACCAAGAATATGTAGAGGAAAACCATACTAAGATACATTTGTAAGGATATTGAGGGTCTGATAAAAGAGTCTCTGAAGGAGGGAAAGATACAAAAGGGATAGAAAAGAAATCTCAAACTTTATTAATACCCCCCAAAAATGCGATCAAGAGAACATCAGTAACTACCAACTTATATGCCTACTATCCCATTTAAACACAATCTTTATGTGAGTCATCTACGCATGAACTAAAGACACCCTTGAATAGGGTATTAGTAGGGAACAAGAAGACCTTTACAAAAATATTCAATAATGGACCACATGTAAAGCCACACACAAGCAGCTTTCCAGAGGACTGCTGCTGTGAACAGCTTTCAAGGTTCTGATTACATAGTACAGCAAACTCTCTATTCAATAACAAATCAGAGCAAAACATTCACAGAAAATCAAGGTACAACATTCAGAATGTTACAACTTATCACAGAAAATCAAAATACAGCATTCACAATGACATAATAACTCAAGAGCTTATCACTAAAATGGCCACATAGTTTTCACCAAAGTGGTCACATAGTTTTGAACAAAGTACAATCAATCAGTTAGTAACTCGATCATTCAATCATAAAGTACAAAAGGTCAAAGTCCTCCACCCATGGGGCACACTAAGTTATAAGTCAGTCACTATTCAATCATCAGTCACTACTCAGTAGCCTCTTAAGAGGTAGTGGAAAATACACAGCCATCCACCCCTCGGTCACAAGTAAATTACAATTTCATCACTACTCAGTACTCACGGAGATGCATTTCATCTTGACTCAGGCAGGCTTTCAGCTTCCATGGCTCCTCTTCCATGGTCCCAACTCCTGCCCAAATCTAACCAACTGCCACCTGAGTTCAAAGGCAGACAGCTCCCAGCTCTTTGTCCAGCTCTCTGTTCAGTTCCTGTACTACATTGAAGCTCACAATGTCCAGTCCATCTCAAATGCTTCAAGGTCTCGGTTCCTGGGAAGACAAGGCTTAACGAGGCCAAAATAACACTAATACACATTAACCAAGCCACAACAACATTTGTACAAAACACCGGCACCACAGTCATGCTTCCTCAGTCTTTGGCAGCTCCAGTTGGCCCTCCAAAATTCTCAGCACCATATGCTCCATTCTCAAAATCAAAATCACTTTCTTCATGGAAGTTCCAGTCCAGCAGCAGCAGCCCAGCCTTCAGATGCTCATCCCAAGAAGTTCTGACTTTCCTAGCTAGGATTTTTCCTTATATACAATATTGTTCCTTCCTGTTCAGCCCCTCCCTGTTATGTCAGAACGCTTTTGGGAGCAGTTACCTCTCTGGGATTGCTGTAGAAAGTATCCTGGCTCAGATAGGGGTCAGACTCTATGGTCTCTTTAGTCCTTTCCATCTCTGAAACTCAGGGTGGCTAGGTGTTGCAGTGAATTGAGCACCATTCCTGGAGTCAGGAGGACCTAAATTCAAACCCTACCTCAGACACTTAACACTTACTTGCCGTGTGACCTTGGACAAGTCACTTAACCCCAAATGCCCCTCCAAAAAAAAGCATCTCTGAAACTTTTGGGCCATCAAGTAGAACACCATGGTTAGGCAGCATATTGTAGTGGAAAGAGCATGGGACCTGGGTGTCAGGAGACTTGGATTCTAATCCTACTTCTGCCACTAATTGGTGAGGCAACTTCAGGTAAATCATTTCACCTTCAAGGGATGTCTCAAGTCTGGGACTCAGTCTACTCATCTATTAAATGGGAGCAGGGGGTGGTGACTGAGATCATCTCTTCAGTTGTCACTTTCAGCTCTGGAAATATATGGCTCCCCTCTTCCAAACTTCCTTATTTCTGTCTGAGATTACATCATCATCCTTTCCATGTCTCTGGTTTGCAAGCTCATTCTCCTTTTCCCCACAGATCTAATCGATTGCCATTTCTGTCTCCATAACATCTCTCAAAACCACCTTCTTCCCTCCATTCACGTAGCTACCACGTTCACTCAGCTCCTAATTGGTCTCAAGGTTCTTTCCCACTAAAGTCTGGCCATCTGACCATGTGCCTCCCCTCTTCAACCGGTTCCGAAGGCTTCCTCTTACTTTTTTTGAATTAAATTTTATGTTTATTTTTAGTTTACAATGTTCATTTCCACAAGATTTTGAGTTACAAATTTTCTCCCCGTCTTTCCCCTACCCACCACCCCAAAATGGTAATCCCACTGTATAGCTCTTCCCCCAATCTGCTCTCTCCTATATCCTCTCCCATTCCCCCTCTGACTTTCTGGAATGGTAAGATGGATCTCCATACCCCAGTGCCTGTATGTCTTATTTCCCAGTTGCATGTAAAATAATTAATAATAATAATAATAATGATATTTTTTAAAAAAAACGTTTGATTTTAAAACTTTGAATTCCAGATTCTTGGCTTCCTCTTACTTCAGAGAATAAAATATGAGCTCCTATGTTTGATTTTTAAAGTTCTAAACAACCTGACCTCAACCTATCTTTCTAGCCTCATTAAATATTATTTCCCCTCCTGAAATCTGTAATCCACTCAAACTGGCCTTCTTTCTATTCCTCACTCATCTCTGGGCCTTTGTCCTGACTATTCCATGAGCCTGCAATGTCCTTCCTCCTTATCTTCTGCCTCACAGGGTCCCTCTCTTCTTGTAAGATGCAGTTCAGACGCCGCCTTTCATAAGGATCATTTTTCCGACACCTCCTATGGGTGTATCAATGACCTTTATCACTCAGCCCCCTCCTACATTACCCGCCTTCTTGCACCTTCCTCCCCAGAGGGCGCTCATTGGTGCAGAGACACTGATCTCCTGGAGCTTCCACCAACAAGTGACTCCAGCTCTTGCATGGGCATTTTCTAGGCTGCCTTCCATGCCTGGGACCCTGACTACTGACCTCTCTGGCTTCCTTTGTGGCCCAGTTAAAATCTCCCCTCTGCAGGAAGCCTCCCTCAGCTCCACGGTTCCATTGTCTCCCCTCTTTTAGTTATTCCCTGTGCATTCTGTATATGCCTCGCTTTGTATGTATGTGTTTGCACGTCTCCCCCGTTAGATTGTAAGCTCCTTGAGGACAGGGACTGTCTTTTGCCTCTTTTTGTATAGCACAATGTCTGGCACACATTAGGCACTTAATAAATGTTTGATTGATTGATAGCGCCCAACTGCCACAGGACCATGTTTCAAACTACTGTCTACAGACATCTGTTTGTAGGAATGTTATACTTGTAAATTTACATAAATATATGTGTCAACTAACTTTATATTTATGGCACACATATATTATACATACATAATATATTTAATACATACCTGGTGTTTTCACCATTAGAATGCCTCCTGGGAGTTTTATTCCTTGTATTTTGAGGGGGGAAGGCAGGGCAATTGGGGCTAAGTGATTTGCCCAAGGTCACACAGCTAGTAAGTGTTGAGTGTCTGAGGCCCGATTTGAACTCAGGTCCTCCAGACTCCAGGGCGGGTGCTCTAGTCACGGTGCCACCTCGCCGCCCCTATTCCTTGTATTTTGTATCCCCACCACTTAGCACAGTGCCTGGCACATAAAGGTGATTAAGAAATGATTGTTGATAACCTGGCTGTACTGAGGATGCTGCTGATGCTTTCCAAGGGTCAGGGTTCTCTCTAACGTTCTTTGACTAATCTGCTCTTTATCTCTCCCCTTTCAAATGCTTCTCTTACACCTTCTCTTATGGGCAGCCACACATGACACTCTGCAGGCAGGAACTACAAAGGGGCCAGCCCCTGAGGGAAACTCAAAGCCCTTGCCTTTCTGGACCCCTTGCTCTCCCCAGGCAGACACGCCTGGCACCTCACTCTGTGGGGCTGTCTTCCTCTGCCAACAAGTCAGCCTCCCTTCCTGGGGTTGTCTGTGGGCTCATATCCCCAGCGAAGAGCAGCAGCCCCCAGAGCTGAGACGTGCAGAGGAAAGTGGGGGTGAGATGGCATCCCAAAGAGACACCACGTTGTTCCTTGATGACAAGCAATGGGGAATCTCTGTTACAACCTTCAGCATGCTGCGTATCTCCTCCCCATGCAGGGCACCAACAGGCCTGGCAGGGAGCCAGGCCTGAGCTGAGGCTGATGCATGGACGCTGCAAATCAGTTTGGCTACAGAAACATCTTATTGAGGTTCAGACTCCTCCAGAGGGGCTGTAGCTAGGGAGTGGGGATGGAGAAGTAGTCTGTTCTATTTGCCCTTGGCAAATAGCTGGGATATAAACCCAGAGCCCCTGACTCCAGGGCCAATATTCTTTCAGTATATCGGTAGGTAGATATCTCTCTCTCTGTCTCTCTCTCTCTGTCTCTGTTTCTCTGTCTATCTCTGTCTCTCTGTCTCTTGCCTCTCTCTCTGCCATCCATACACATTCCAGGTCCCCACCCCTGGCTATAGTCCCTCTAAAGGAGTCTGAATCTAAGTAAAATATTTCTGTAGTCACACTGATTTGCAGAGCCAATGACTGTGTGTGTGTGTGTGTGTGTGTGTGTGTGTGTGTGTGTGTGTGTGTGTGTGTATGTATCTCTAGCTTGATCTGGGGAGAAAATCACCTTGAGGTTGATTGTGCTTTAAAATTCTGGTGGTGATATTATCAGTTGTTGATTAGGAGGGAAGGGAAGGGATTAGGGAGGGAAGGGGAAGGGAATAAGCCTTTATATAAAGCTTACTCTGTGCCAAGTATTGTGCTTTTTACAAATATTCTCATTTGATTAGTGCTAGAAGGGATGTGGAAAAATAGGTACACTAAGGCACTGCTGGTAGAGTTGTGAACTGGTCCAACCATTCTAGAGAATAATTTGGAATTATGCCCAAAGGGCTATAAAACTGTGCATACCCTTTGATCCAGCAATACCACTATTAAGGTCTGTATCCCAAAGAGATCAAAATAAAAGGAAAATGATCTGTATGTACAAAAATATTTAAAGCAACTTTTTGTGGTAGCAAAGAATTGGAAATTTAAGAGATGCCCATCCATTGTTGAATGCCCTAACAAGTTAAGGCATATGATTGTGATGGAATACTATTGTGTTGTAAGAAATGATAAAAGGGATGGATTTAGAAAAACCTGGAAAGATTTAGATGAACTGATGCAAAGTGAAATGAGCAGAACCAGAACAATCTACACAGTATCAACTGCAGTACAATGATGATCACCTGTCAATACAATAATCCAATTAAAAATCCCCAATTAAATACCAAAGTAGAAACCCTGAAAATCAAAAGAAAGTGGGTATATAACTACACAAAAATTAAAAATTAAAAAAACCAAGAAAAAGAGCAAATTAAAATACAATGGTCCGTGACAATTCCAAAAGATTCCTGATGGAAAATGCTTGCCTGAGCACATTCAAAGCATGTTTTTTCACTTCCATTATTTTTCTTGCTTTTTTTTAGTAACATGATCAATATGGAAATGTGTTTCGCGTGACTTCCCATGTATAATGGGTATCATATTGCTTGCCTTTTCAATGGGTATGGGAGGGGTAGAATTTGAAATTCAAGATAAAAAAAATGAATGTCAGAAGAAAATTTGATTACATACAGCAGAGGAGCTCAGTCCAAACGTTACATCTGCTCTTTGTCACCTGTGTGACCTTAGCCAGTCACGGACAGTAGTTTCTTCTGTACAAAGAGAAGGCTGGACAACAGGCCCTGGGGTCAGGAGGTCTGGGTTTGCATCCTAGCTCTGACATTCACTGCCCATATGACCTTAGGTAGGTCACGTAACTTTTTGGGGCCTCAGTTTCCTCATGGATAAAATAAGGGGCAGGATCTAGTGAGTGGACAGAGCACTAGTCTTGGCATCAGAAAAACCCAAGCTCAAATACTGTTTCTGATACCAGCTTTCTGACAATGGCCAAGTCACTTAACATTTCAAAGCCTCAGTCTCCTCATCTGAGAAATGAGGGTGCTGGACTAGAAGGTCTTTATGGTCTCTTCTAGCTCTAAATCTGTTCCTCTGAGGGAAATGGAGGAATAGATAATGTCCTGATACAAAGGAATAACTTCATTTTGTTGTTGTTCACTCATTTCAGACATGTCCCGTTCTTTGGACCCTATTTAGGGTTTTCTTGGCTGAGATACAGGAGTAGTTTGTCATTTCCTTCTCCAGCTCATTTTGCAGATGAGGAAACTGAGGCAAACAGGATTTAAGTGCCTTGCTCAGGGTCATACACAATCAGGAAGACAGGTCTTCCTGATTCCGTGCCCAGGGCTCTGTGCACTGTGGCACCACCTAACTGCCCCATGACGTGCCCCATAATTCTACTTACCATGAGCTTTAAGGTTTACAAAGCACTTTTCCCATGACAACCTTGTGATAGAGGAAATACATATATCATTATCCCTACTTTACAGGTGAGAAGTTGATGTTCAAAGTTTAAATGATTTACCCAAGGTCACACAGTAAGTATAGGAGCTGGAATTTTAAACTTGGGTTTTGTGAGTCAAAGTCAAGCGTGTAGTGCTCAGAATCAAAAGACCTGGGTTTTTATTTTGTTTCTTAGAAGACCGACTCCTTAGTCAGAGGACCTAGATCCAAGACCACCCCTTACGCTTACTCAATATCCATGAATCTTGGGGCAAGTCACTTGGGTTTTCTGGTCCTCAGTTTCTTCATCTGTAAAATGGGAACTAGATGACCTCTGAGATCTCTTCCTAACCCTGGGTCAATGGGTCTATGATCCTAGATACAGAGGTGGGGGCCCCACCCATGTATAAAAAGTGTAAGGAACTAACTAGGTGATCTTGGGCAAATCACCCAATATCTCTGAGACTCCATTTCCCCACCTGTCAAATGAGGTAGTTGGATCTTGGATACCCCACATCCATTGTTACAGTGTCTATTTTGCTCCAAAGCCAGTCTACATTTCATTCCTTTAGATTCTGGATCATTGGTGAACCCAAAGAGGTGTGCATATGGAAGGAAGGGTAGAGTATGAGGTTTGTGGCCAATTAGAGAGGACAGCATTCTCCCAGAGTCTGAGGGAATTTTTTTCACACTAAGGGCCAAATCAGACCCCACTAGACTGGGGATTCATGGAATACTCAACACTCCAATTAAGAGATTATGTGAACAATCCCAGTGAGGAAATGAGTTCCAGGGAAATTACAGGACCCCTGGGGCCAGGGAGCTTAATTCTTTCCACAGCACTGAGGACTGCCCAAGTCATTACTCTAGGCCACTTCTCGTGTCCAGACAATCAAGGACTCAAAACACTCTCCCAAAAATTTATTATTTTTAAAAAATTGTTCTTTACCCAACCCCACCCAAACCCCTGATTTCTGGCAACACGTAAACTATGTTGGCCACACAGAGGGTCTGGGAATTTGTGGAGTGTACAATATCCTTGGCTTAACTGTGATTTTTTTAAAGCTTTGCTTTGTATGACAAATCAGACAATTTTACCAGAGACAAAAATCTCCAAATGGTATTGAAAGAAATTGCAGACCTGACCACGTCACCCCTGCTAGTTACTAAACTCCAATGACTCCCTGTTGCCTCCAGGATCAAATACAAAATTCCTTGTTTGACATTTAAAGATCTTTACAACCTGATTCCACCCTTTGTTCCCTCCCTAGCCTCTGATCCAGCTTTATTGGTCTACTTGGAGTTCCTCAAACAAGACCCTCCATCTCTCATCTCGGCACCTTCATACTGGCTGTTCTCCATGCCTGCAACACTCTCTCCCCTCACCTCTGCCTCTTAGCATCTCTGGCTTCCTTCAAAACTCACCTAAAAGCCCACCTTGTATAGGAGACCTTTCCTGGCTTCCTTTCATGTCAATAGCACCTTCCCCAACCAGATTACTTCCATCCATCTATCTATCTTCCGTGCACCTAGCTGCTTACATATTGTCTCCCTTATTAGAAGAGGAGTTCCTTGAGAGCAAGGGCAGTGTTTTTTACTCTCCTCATATCTCCAGGGCTTAGCACAGTGTCTAGAGGATAGTAATTCTTTTTTTTTTTTTAAATTAGATTAAATTTTTTTTGGTTACATTTTAAGTTCTGAACTGTCTCCCTCCCTTCTTCCCTTCCCACTCCGAACTAGAAAAGGTCCCCATTTGACAGAGATAGATAAGTGGATGGATATAACCTAGTAATTCTTTAATAAATGCTTAATTAATGACCTACTGAACTTACAGATCTACCAAGCTCAATCTCCCCTGCGGTCAAAAAGAACAAAGAAAGGGTTTAAACAACAACAGGAAGTACAAGTTAGAAATGAGCAAGAACAGTAAGAAGCAGCCAGGAGTTAAAGATTCCAGAATCCGTGTCCAAGACAAATCTGGGTAATTGATTTTCCCCCAGACTTCCACCTGAAACGATCTGAGGAGCTGGGAGGACTGAGAAGGAGGGGGGTCTGTCCTGGAGGGAGGGAGACGGATGAGATGATTTCTGGGAGGGTCTGATCCTGCCTGACACCTGCTAGCTGTGTTCCTATGAAGAAGCTCTTTAACCTCTCTGAGCCTCAGTTTCCCCACCTGTAAAATGAGGGGGTTTGGATTGCAGGACCCTAAACTGATGGAAACAATGATACCTGTAGCATCTTAAGGTCCTGGGGTTGTTCTGAGAATCAAGCAAGACAACATCAAAATTGTTTTACAGGCTTTAAGGTGCTTTAGAAATGTCAATGTTGTTATCACTGAGTTTTTTTTAAACTGGGGAATTGGTCTTTGAGAAAGCCTCAGGAATCACAAAAAACAAAAAGCAGATAATGTGGTGTTACAGTAACTGGCCACCCATGATCCCTGTGCAAAATGTCGACAAGTTTCTCCTGGACTGATCTCGAAGCTGCTCCTGGAATTTCTCGGCAATGCTGCAGAAACCTATTCTCCCTGGATGTTCATTCTACCTTTGTACTGCTTCTCACATTGGAAGCATCCTCTTCCCTTGCAGTTTCTCCATCAGATTGGTTGGCTCCTCCATTTTAAGGAGGATGCTCCGGCCATCCATGTCCTCCTTCCTCTGCACACTATAATCCTGACTCACAGGAGACTTCCCCACCACACCCCTGTGCTGGCTTCGCATTGTGTCATTTCCCTTTTATGTGTTGTCTTCCCAATTGGAATATAAACTCCTTGATGGCAGGAACTGTCTTTACTTCTGTCTGTATTTCTATTCCCAGCTCTCAACACGGTGCCTGGAACGTAGCTAGGGCTTAATTAATGCTTGTTGATTTGTGGACTAGGTGACTAAATGCTTTGTCAGAGACTGGGCAAAAGACTGACTATGTCCTGGGTGGCCCTTAAATGATAGTTCAAGAGTCAGTCAGTAGCTTCGTGGTGGATCCCTGCACCCATACCAGAAGATAGAAAAGGGGGGAGGGTGGGATTTGTCTCTCCTCTCTTCTCTACCATCGGCAATGGCAGCTAGAGGTAGAACTGCTGTCTGAGTAGAGGATGTGCCATCCAGCTGTTCAAAAGAAAGTCAGTTCAAGAGAGCTTGAGGAACAATTGAACATGGAACAGGGAGCAGAGATACCCACTCTGATCAGACATGGACACAGGGAGGTAGTCACCTGAGGGAAAAAGTGATTTTGAAGAGCATTATCCCAGGCAGGAGAGAAGAGTGACAGCCAGCAATTCTGGGGAGAACCAGCCTTGGCAATCAAGAGTTGAAAGGCAGAGAAGAGCAGATTCTGGGAGCCCTGTTAGGTGACTCACCCAGCAGGGACATTATCCCCAAGAAGAGGATGCATGAGGATTTCATGAAGCCCAGTGAATGGCACTGAAACCTTAGTTTCCTTGGGCACGTGCATTGCCAACATGTGTACCTCACCACCATTGTACTCTGTGCCCAGCCATCCCACAGAGAGAGGGCAGTAACTGCTCCTCTAACTACACCATTTTGGTAAGTGCTTTTGTTGCTGTTGTTCAGTCATTTCAAGTTTCTGACTGTGAGCCCACTTGGGGTTTTCTTGGCAGAGACCAGAGTGGTTTGCCAGTTCCTTCTCTAGCTCATTTTGCAGATAGGAAACTGAGGCACACAAGATTGACTTGCCAAGTGTCACACAGCTAGTGTCTGAGGTCAGATTTGAACTTAGGAAGATGAGTCTTCCCAATTCCAGGCCTGCCCAGTAAATGTCTTTGCTTTGAACTCACTGTTCCTATGAGCAGACTGTCTCAGGGCAGCCCGCTGAGAAGGGCTCAGCTCTACTTTTTGTGGAGCCCCACAAAAGAGACCCCTGGAACCTATGAGCAGAAGTCAGCCTCTGAGTATGAGTGTGAGTTAGGGAAGTGACCCAGAGAGGATGTGATATAGTATTATAATTGCTATTACTTTAGCAAAAAAAAAAAAAAAATAATAATCATTCTTCTCTTGCTTAATGGGTTAAGGTAGAAAGAGTTCTGGGAAAAGGTGCTATTTCACTTTTGTTCTTTTACACTTAATGCTCTGCAGACTTCAAAGGATGATAAAACAACTGTGTTTTTTAGTTGAATAAAAGCTCTAGGATGTACATTCATCTTCTGCAGGCTCACTGAAAACATCCTCAGAACAAGTCCAGTGACAGACGGGATCACAGGAATGAACAGTGCCTTCTCCTGTTGCCATGTGACTTTGATTTCTTCAGCAATGTCTCTGTATTTGGAAAGCTTTCCACCTCACAGTCTAGAGATGACCAGTATTTGGCATGGAGATCTATTTAAAAAAACAAACTCTTCTTAAGTTTTTATGGACTGATGTTACATCTGAGTGACTGTGGGCAACAGTGTGATCTGTCATAATGGTCCAGTTCCAGTTAGATTTCTTGACTGAGCTCTCCAGGATATCTTGAGGCCGGCATTTGTAGTGTGAGGATCTGTCATTTGAGAGTCCATGAAAGACAGTGAGCGTCTGACACATGCTTCTATCTACCAAGCTATGTCTTGCTAGGCACTGTAGGTGCTAAAACTTTGGAGTCTAAAGCTGGGTGGTGCCCAGTTCCTACCAAGTCCTTGCATATTTTACATTAATTGATATGTCTGGGACTCCTGCAGGGTAACCATTTTGTAATTTCTGATGCTATTGTCCTGAACTGCGATCACAAATCCAATCTTTTCACAAATATATCATTACTGTTATTAGGTCTTCCTGGGGAATTCCAAATAGGGCTGAGCAATCTCATGGTCTGAAAAGATGATGCAAATGAAGAGGCTTAGCTCTGCTTTCTCCTTTCTCTTTCTCATAGTGTACTGCTTCTTATGAGGTTCCTCAGCTCAACAACAAAAATCAACAACAAAATGCTTTACATTTCTGTGGTACTTTATTGAGACAGCAAACTTTATTTTTATCTCATTGGATCCTCATGACATCCCCTGTGAGGCAGAGAGTACAGGGATTTAAAAAAAAATTTTGAACATTTTTATTTAAAGTTTTGAATTCCAAATTCTATCCTTCCCTCCCTCCCTCCCTCTCTCCCTCCTTTTTTCCCCTCCCCCTCTGAGATGGGAAGCATTCAGATATAGGTTACACATGTGCAATTATGTAACATATTTCCATATTAGTCATTCTGTACAAGAAGACTCGAATAAAAAGAAAAAAAAAAGAAAGTGAAAAATAGCCTGCTTCAGTCTGTATTCAAATATATCAGCTCTTTCTCTGGAGGTGGAGAGTCTGCTTCATCATTAGTCCTTTGGGATTGTCTTAGATCATTGGGCTGAGAATAGCTACGTCATTCACATTCTTCATCAAACAATATTGCTCTCACTGTGTACAACATTCTTCTGGTTCTTCTCACTTCACTCTGCATCAGTTCATGTAAGTCTTTTCAGGTTTTCCTGAAATCATCCTGCCTGTCATTTGTTATAGCACAATAATATTCCATTATAAGCATATGCCACAGCTTGTTTAGCCATTCCCCAATTGATGGGCATTCCTTTGATTTCTATTTTGTAGCCATCACAGAAAGAGTTGCTATAAATATTTTTGTACAGATATGTCCTTTTCCCTGTTCTGGATGTCTTTGGGATACAGAACTAGCAATGGTATTGCTGGATCAAGAGTGTACAGTTTTATAGCTCTTTGGGTATAGTTCAAATTGCTCTACAAATGGTTGGATCAATTCACAACTCCACCAACAGTGGATTAGTCTCCCAGTTTTCCCACATCTCCTCCAACATCCAACATTTTACTTTTTTGTCATATTAGTCAACCAAGGGCAGGATTAAATTAATTTGCCCAATATCACGTGATATTGGTGGCAACGCCAGAATCCAAACCCAGGTCTTCATGATCTGAATATCAGCGCCCTTTCAATCAATCACCAATCATTTTTAAGCCACTCTTGTGTGCCAGATGCTGAGGATTCAAAGATAAAATGAAATAGAACCTGACCTCATTGTGTTTATATTCTATCAGTGGTAAGACATATACATATATAAGTGTATTTAGAATAAATGAAAAGCAATTTTGGAAGAGTAAAAGTACTAGCAACTAGGTGAGTGTGAGGGAGGGAGGGTGGAGGTAAAGAGAGAGTGCATTCCACAATGGACCAAAAAACATGTGAATGGAGAATAATGTATAATAAGACTAGAACAGTCCATTGGAATCAGTTTGTAAAGGGCTTTAAATGACAAATAGAGGAGCTTGTACTTGATTCTAGAGCCAAGAAGAAGCCACTGGAGTTTATTAAGAGAATAACATGGGGAGACCTGTGCTTTAGGAAAATCATTGTGGCAGCTGGGTGAAGATTAGACTGGAAAGAGGAGAGACTTGAGGCACGGAAAACAACTAAGTGGCTATTGGAAGAGTCTGGGTAAGAGTGCCTGACCTAATTTTGTGGCTGTGTGAATAGAGATAAGGGAATGCTTGCTTGCAAAAGGTGTTGTAGAGGTACATGCTTCAAAACTTGCAAACTGATTGAATATACAGGGTGAGGGAGAATGAGAAGTCAAATGTGAATCTGAGGTTTCAAACCTGGTATATTGGAAGGATGGTGCTGCCCTCAAAAGAATCAAGGAAACTTGGAAGAAGGATGGGTTGGGAGGGGGGGTGTAGGTAATGAGTTCTGTTTGGGAATGTTGGCTTTGAGATGCCTCGGCATATCCAGATTGAAAGGTCCAAAAGGCAGTTAGTGATGTGGGACTAGAGTCCAAGAAGGGAACTGGAGTTGGATATATAGACTTGGAGGCATCTACAGAGAGAAGATTATTAAATCCATTGGAGCTGATGAATCATCAAGAAAGAGTATAGAGGAAAAAGGGAAGAGAGCCCAGGACAGAGCCTTTGGGGATACCCAGAGTTTGGGGGTAGGACACAGATGATGATCTGTCAGAGAAGACTAGCTACACTCAGAATTTTCCTTTTTTAAAATAATATTTTCCCCCAATTACATGTTAAAATAATTTTTAATTGATGTCTTTTTATTTACTTTTAGTTTACAACATTCAGTTGTAAATGGTTCTGCTCACTTCACTTTGCATCTGTTCATGTAAGTCCAGGTTTTTCTGAAATTATCCTGCTCCTCATTTCTTATAGCCCAATAGTATTCCATTACATTCATATTCCACAACCTGTTTAGCCATTCCCCAATTGATGGGCAAAACAATTTTTAACATTTAATTTTTTTTTTAAAGTTTTGAGTTCCAAATTCTCTTCTTCCTTCCTTCCTTCCCTCCCTTCCTGAGGCAGTAAGTAATCTGATATGATATGTACAATCACATAAAACATATTTCTGTATTAGTCATTTTGTGGAAGAAAACTTGAACCAAAGAGAGAGAGAGAGAGAGAGAGAGAGAGAGAAATAAAAAGGAAGGAAGAAAGGAATAAAACAGTGTGCTTCAGACTGGATTCAGATGCCGTTAATTCTGACTCTGGAGGTGGATGGCATTTTTCATCATGAGTCCTTTGGAATTGTCTTAGATCATCATATTGCTGTGAATAACTAAGTTATTCACAAGTGATCTTTGTATAATGTTACTGTTCCTGTGTACAATGTTTTTCTGGTTCTGCTCACTTCACTTTGCATCCGTTCACGTAAGTCCAAGTTTTTCTGAAATCATCCTGCTCCTCATTTCATATAGTCCAATGGTATTCCATTACATTCATATTCCACAACTTGTTCAGCCATTCCCCAATTGATGGATATCCTTTCAATTTCAAAGAATTGCTATAAATATCTTTGTACAAATAGGTCCTTTTCCTTTTCTTTTTCTTTTGATTTTGAGATGCAGACCTAGTCACATTCAGAATTTTCTGAGTCACTCCTAAGTAAAGGAAACAGAAAATTCATGGAGGTGGGGGTGGGAAATGATTGCTCTGTATTTTGTGTATGATTTGTCATATGTGTTATCAGCTAGTTTGAGAACTGTATTTCCATTTTACCTACTCTTAAGTTAATACTTCCCATCATCCCCCCTGTCCCCACCCCCATACCTCTTCCCGGACTAGAGCTCACTCCCAAAATTGTGCAGTAAATTGAAGGTAATATTTGGTACACACCTCAGCACAACATAAGTGCACATAATAAGTGTCTAATAAATTCTTGTTGATTGACTGATTGACCTTCCCAATCAGTATCCTCTCTTCTTGATTGCTTCTGGTTAGAGGCAGCTAGGTAATGCAGTGGAAAGAGCAAGGGATCTGGAAGTAGCAAGACCTGAATTAAAATCTACCCTCTGATGCTTACTAGCTGTGTGAACCAGAGCAAGTCACTTAACCCTCCTTTCCTCATCTATAAAATGAACTGGAGAAGGAAATGGCAAACCACTCTAGTATCTCTGCCAAGAAAACCCTAAAATGAGGTCACAAATGACCTGAAATGATTGGTTAGCTGTCAACCAAATCCGCACTCTGACGTTAGTGTTTGCATTTAGCAGGAGATATCTGAAGTTATGAAAGCCTTTGAGATCCAGAGAAAGGAAGCTGTGAGGGTGGAATGATGGTCAGTGTAATGAAAGGCAACTGGTTCCTCCACCTTTGAGCAAACTGGCTAGGAGCCCTCCTTCCTTCAATGACCAGATCCCTTACTCGAGGAAAGGAGACACTTGAAGCAAGGAGTTATAAAGGGTGTTAGAAATTTAGCAGCTCTCTAAATCCACCCCTCCTCTAACTTCTCGATCGCAGTGGACAGTCTCTCTATATGATCCTTCCAGATATCCAGGCTTATCACTTCCCAGTGATCTCTGATTCTTCCTGCTCAGGCAGTTGTTCAGTCACTAAAGGCTTATGAAGTACCTACTATATGCCAAGCATTGTGCTAAGCTTGGGGATACAAGGAAAAGCAAAAGGCAGCCCCCGCCTTCAAATAGTTCACACTTTAACGGACTTTAACCTGGGCACTTTAATATGCAAACAAGTGTACAAACAAGCCATGTGCCGGAAAAACTGGAAATAATCAGCGGAAGATGTACTAGAATCAAGGGGCATTGGGAAAGGCTTCCTATAGAAGGTGGGATTTTAGCTGGGACTTATGGAGGTGAAAATCAGGGGAGGGCATCCCAGGGATGGGGGACAATCAGAGAAAATGCTTGGTGCTGAGATGGAGGGTCCTGTTTGTGGAACAGTCAGGAGACCAGTGATCAGAGTACATGGGGAGGAGAGAAGAGACATAAGGTATAAGAGGAGCGGAAAGCGGGGGAAGAGGCTAGGTTAGGAAAGGCCTTGAACACCAAACCAAGGGTTTCATATTCGATCCTGGAGGTGATAGGAAGCCAGTGGCATTTTTTGAATTTCCTCACTCAGTATGCAATCATTTGCCAAGTTTTGTCAATTGAAACTTCCCAATAGCTCTCTCATTTCTCCCTTCTGCTAATCCAGGGGCTCTTAACCTTTGTTTGTGTCATGACTCACATTGTACAGTCTGGTGAAGTCTACGGATCCCCTTCTTGGAATAATGAGTTTGGTTTTGGAATTAATAATTGAAGGAAATGCTGAATTTCAGCTAGACATTAGTGAAATTGCATTTTTTTTCCCCTTCCAAGTTCATGAACCCTTTGAAATATATCTAGGGACTCTGAGGGTCTCTAGACTCCACTAAAACTTCTTTTGTTCAAACCTCATCTCTTCCCACCTATATCCTATTCACCTGTAGCAGACAGACTACCATGATCTTCTGAATGGCTGTCTTGCCTTTGGGCATCTCTTCTCCATGAAACCCTTCTTCACTGCCCCACGTGAAAGGGAGTTCTCCCTCTCTGAATTTTTCTTTGGACTATGGATTCCATTCCATTCAATAAACACTTACTAAGCACCCACTACATGCTAGGCACTGTGCTAAGTGATAGGGATACAAGAGGTAAAAGACATTCCCTGTCCTCATGGAGCTTACAATCTAATGGGAAGACATCATGCAGACAAACATATACAAAGCAAGCTACATCCAGGATAAATAAGAAATAGTAAAAAGAGGGGAAGTCTGAATATGTCCTGTGAACATGACTAGACATTTCTTTCACAATTCTCTCTAGACCTTTCTTTCCAAATAGTTTGTAAGCTCCTTTAAAGCTGAGCCTTCACCTTGGCTATCTTTGTATGCTCAGAACTAGCATGAGAGATTCACACACAGCTGGTCCTTAATAGTTAATCAATTGAATAAACAGAAACAGAATATGGCATAAACTCTAAAATAAGGCCAAAAAACCCTGAACTGTTTAATAAAAAGACAGAGAGAGAAAAGACGTTGTAGGATATTAATTAAGTTCAATAAATCTTTAAATGCCTACTAGGTTTGAGGCATTGTGCTAAGCCCTGGGAAACAAGGGCCCAAAAGGCCAAAATCCAAGTCTAGGGGTGGGCAGGAGGGAGAGAATGTGGCATGTACAAAGATATGTCGATACAAGCTCATTTCAGGAGTTAAGTCAGTCAGTCAAAGAGCATTTATAAGTGTCTGCTCTGTGCCAGGGAAAGAGCACTAACAGCTGGAAGGATTAGGAAAAACGTAACTTCAACAGAATGATAAAAGTAACAACGTATTTGCTCCATGCCCATGAGTGATGGTCATTTAAAAGTTCAGAGAACGTCTGACCAGAGGTGACTTTAAAGGACATCCAGGTGAGCCCCTCGTTTTATGTTACTGGAATCAATTGGGGTTAAATGACTTGCCCAGGTTCACAGAGCCACTAAGTGTCTGAGGCTGGATTTGAACTCAAATCCTCATACATAGTAGAAGAGCTGGGAATTGAACCCACGAAGTGATGCCCTAGAGCCGGCTCTTATCAAGTCAAGAGAGCTGATTGTTAAATTTTCAGTATAAACATTTCTACCCTGAAAATCAGCAAATGCTACAAATCAGGGTTTGATTTATTGTTTTGTTGATTTTCTAGACTTAAGAAAGCAATGCGGAAAATGCTGATAATGCAGATGGAATTTGAAAGTGTATCACATGTACTTCCCCCCCAGTGAGCCAGTTGTTAAACACTCAGCAGCACATTCCTGAACCCATATATCATACTAAAAAATCCAGTGCTCCTGCCATCACATCAAGGTGCCTCTGAGTGAGAGGACTGCTCCGATCAGTGAGGAAACCCATTGACCAGATGGCATTACTCTTCCACTGCTTGCAGCCCTCTCAGCTCCTTAGCAGGGATGTCCCCTGAGAGCTGTCTGTAGCCAGGACCTAAACAACCTAGCTGCTGCCTGTGGGAGGGGAGAGAGGGAGTCAGATGTTTGTTCTCGGTCAATTCCTACTCATTCACAGTCCTGTTCCTTGGAGGTACAGTGTAATTTTGTCCCATGGTGTTTGGTAGGGCTTTTTTCAAGGATAGTGGATTACTGGCAGGCTGAGTCAGAGGGACAAGTCAGGAATTTGGATTCCACGGTAGAGAGTATCACTCTGTGTGAGGTTACAAAATGCTAGAAAGTCAAATTCCAAAGGCAAAGGATTACAGAAGGCTTCTACATCAGCCCATGGGCTATATGAGTGCACTGGGCATGAGCCAGAGTGATTCTGAACCATGGAATTAAAGGCAACTATTGTTGTTGCTGTCTGTCCTTCATTTTCAAAGAGGAGCATGGCATCAGGAAGGTGATGCCGTAAATGCAAATGAACTGGATTTCAGTGAGGAAAGGCTGAGCAAAGTCACCGGCCTCACTTTCCCCTCCAGAGTCATCTAGGTCCAGTGGCTAGATAGAGATGACCAGGATTCCCCAGAAGGAAACTGCAGATTTGTGTCAGAGTCAAGGTCAGAGATAATGTCCATCACCTCTGAGAAATCATGGCAAAAGGGGAGATACCTGGAGACTGGTGAATGCTAACCCCTGTTTTCAAAAAGAGAAACAGGGAAGGAATTAGAGAATCTAGAGCAGCTTGACCCTATCCTCTGGAGCAATCTTTAGATTAGATTTGTAAACAGATTTATACACTTTTGGAAAAAGAATGCGGCGGTGACCACGAGGAGACAACACGAGCTCCCTTCCTAAAAAAGAGTTGCACCAAAGTGGCCTCATTTCCTTTTTTTGTTAGCATACTAGGGCTGGCAGATTAGGAAATGTTAGAACTATGGTATACGGTGTCCCAAAGTCTTAAAGCAGTTCTAACCTATTAACCTTAGAACAGCACTAAGAATTTTGGGACATCCTGTCTATCTTGATGTCAGCAAAGCCTTTGATGAAGTTTTCTGATGCTCTTTTGAATAATATGTTGACCTGTAGAAGGAAGGGAAGGAGGATACTACTTCTAAGTGGAATTGAGGCTGGTTGAAGGAGCAGATTGACTAATGACTCAGTGTCAATCTGGAGGAGGACTCTAGAGAGAAGGGCACTTTCCCTGGTTCTACCTCATTCAATACTTTTATGAATGAATTGCACCAATATATCAAAAGGGTACTGGTCAAACTCACAAACGACACAGATCTTAGGAGAATGAGCTAATGCAGTGACAGATGATGGGATTACATTTTTAAATGGACTGGAACACTGGGCCAAATCCAGCAGAGTCAAAAGGAGAGCCATTGGTTACCCTTCTCTCTTTTTAGGCTTTTGGGAATCTCTGGCTCCCTCCTCCCTTCATCCCTTTCAATGATTTTCAAGAAAAAAACCTGGAATTATTTTCATAACTCATTTCAACCATCCCAAGAGACATGAGACAGAAAGAAAAATTAAACAAGAGCGAGCGCGCCTGTATGAACCATCTGGCCTTGTCCTCAAAAAAAGCTTAGTGGAAAGACTTAAGATAAATAGGAGGCACACAGTCCGGGCACTGAGGACGAAGGGAAATAAATAACTATGAATCTGTCATGAGTAAACATAAAATGGAAGATTAATCTGAAAAGGCCAAGGAAGATGCATTCCCACAGGCTCCCAAAGAGACCTGTTATTGCAGAGGATGAAGTTATGAGACCCAGATATGAAAAAGTAGAATAGTGCTCCAAACAGAGGACAGAGCTCTCATGCCTGAGGTATCAGGATAATCCCTACATGGCCCAGTCACTTGAGAGATAGCTCCAAATGTTGTAGGACAGCTGACCACAGGACAGCAGTTAAGTAGAGTTAAGGAAAGTGACAGCCATACGAAAGACCCCCCAGATACCTGCTAAGAACAGGCGAGCAGCAAGATCAGAGTAGGAAAGCACGGACAGTGTCAGTGAAAGATCAATGAAGCTCAGAGAACCAATGTGGATGGAGAGAAAAGGTGAACTCCAGTCTTCTTTGTGTGGGTAATCCTATAAAGTTCCCAGCAGGCATGGAAGTGGGAGGTGGGAAGGGCTTCAACTTTACCTTGAAGAGAAGTTTGGTTTGTATTGCAAATAAAACTATTCTCTGTTGAAGCTTTGTGAACCTAAACACTTTTAAGAGGAGTTGGTGGCTACCATTAGAGAAATGACGCCTGCTTCAGTTGCCTATTTCTATTTGGATCAGAGAGATGACTGGGATAAATGAGAGATCCCCAAAGTTTTCTCAGGACCTTTGGGTTAGGAGGAAAGTTTAGAGTTTTATAGAGATAAAAGCAAAGCAATTTTTGGAAAAAGAATGCGGCGATGACCACGAGGAGACAACATGAGCTCCCTTCCTAAAAAAGAGTTGCACCAAAGTAGGTTAAAAAAAATCCAGCAACTTGATTGCCAAGTACAAGGTAGAAGGGATATAGTTTGGATACAGTTAGGGGCAGTAGAGAAAACACTGGGTCTGGAGTCAGGAAAACTTGAGTTCAAATCTGGCCTTGGACAGCCTCAGACACTTACTAGCCATGTGACCCTGGGCAAGTCACATAGCCTCAATCTGCCTCATCTTCCTCAACTATAAAGTGGAGATTATAATAGAACCCACCTTCCTATGATCCTTGTAACAGAAGAGTAGTTTCCTTCTCTTCATGTGACAAAGATCTGGAGGTTTAGTTGAGCACAATAAAGTGACACATCTGCCAAGCCAGCAAGCAAACAGAAAACTAAAGCAATCTCAGGCTGTAACAACAGGAGTACGGTGCCCCCTCTCTTCTGCCCTGTGCAGACGGCACCTGAACGAGAGGTCACACAGTAGGCGGGGCACTGACGGGCATGGGTGAGGCTGGAGAAGATCAGGAGTCAGTCCAACACTGATTCACTACCAGCGCTGGGCCAGGGCCCCTGTTTGGCGATACAGACA
Source organism: Pseudochirops corinnae (assembly GCA_028646515.1). Taxonomy (NCBI): domain Eukaryota; kingdom Metazoa; phylum Chordata; class Mammalia; order Diprotodontia; family Pseudocheiridae; genus Pseudochirops; species Pseudochirops corinnae. The sequence goes on from CM053588.1 coordinate 292,015,881, forward strand.
CAAAGAAATGCGAACTCACGGAGCATGGAGTAAACGTCTGACACCCATATCTCCAGACACACATGCTCATTCTTCTGTTGTTGTTTAGCCCTTCAATTGCATCTGATTTCTGGTGACCCCATTTGGGGTTTTCTTGGCAGAGATACTGGAGCGGTTTGCCATTTCCTTCTCCAGCTCATTTCACAGAGAAGGAAACTGAGGCAAACAGGGGTAAGTGACTTGCCCAGGGTCACACAGCTAGGAAGTGTCTGAGGCTGGATTTGAACCCAGGACTTCCTGACTCCAGGCCATCTACACCATCTGGCTGCACGCATGCACGCACACACACACACCTACCTGATCTTATGAATCTTTAATGATAGAGAGTTCACTTCCTACACTAAGGTTACCCAATTTGTTGTTGGACAACTTTAATTGTGAGCAAGTCTTTTCTTAGAGTGTTGTATAACTGGAAAGGACCATAAGATCATTTAATTTGGTGGAAGATAGGACTAAGTAACCTCTAACATCCCTCCCCACTCCAGGATTCCATGCTTTGGCATGGGGGTGTGTGATGTTTAAAAAAGAGAATAAAATCTAAAGATATGTGTGTGTGTGTGTGTGTGTGTGTGTGTATGCAGCTAGGTGGCAGAGTGGGACAGGACGCTGAGCCGGGAGTCAGAAAAGACCTTAGTTAAAATTTGGTCTTAGATGTTTACCAGTTGTACACTTAACCCTGTTTGTCTCAGTTTCCTCATCTGTCAAATGATCTGGAGAAGAAAATGGTAAATCACTTCAGTGTCTTTACCAAGAAAACCCCAAATGGGGTCACAAAGAGTCAGACAGGACTGAAATAATTGAACCCACAACATATGTGTGTAAGTATGTATATGTGTGTGTATGCACACATACAGAGTGAGAGAGCTGATTGTTACACATTACATAGATGCCTATGCACATAGACTGTATACATACACATACACATATTTATACATGTTTAAGTTTAATCTGCATTACTGACACTCTTCTTAATACTCTACTCGTGAACAGAAGAATGAATCAAGGCCTGACTTGCAGCACTTGCTGACCTCTGCCTGCGGTATAAAGGATCACAGTGACCACATAAGCTGGGCTCTCCCCATCTGGTCTGAGCCGGCTGCGGCACGCCTACACGAGGAAAGGCCGAGGAACGCGGAGAAGAGATGCCTTTGAGAGGAGACTCGCCACGGTGTTTAATCGCACCAAGGCTGGGACTATGGAAGAAGGGTGGGATCTGTTCTTTGCTGTTGGAGAGAACAAAGCTTTATGGTAGTGTGTGTGGCACATCATGGTAGGCATTAATGAACTGAACTGAAGAACACTGAGGAGAAGCAGAGGGAGGCAGACTGGAGCTCACCCCAAGGGACGCAGTGTGGTATATGGGAGGACACGCTGCAGTAGCAGTCAAGACATCTGGATTCTGATCCCTGTGCTGCCACTGACTAGTTCTATAATATGGGGCAAGTTTTCTGGTCACTTCAGACTCTTTACCTGTGACAGTGAGAGGCTGTGGGAGGAGGGTGGCAGAGAGGAAGGGAGAAAACATGTGTTCAGCACCTACTTCGTCAGGCATTATACTAAGTGCCATTTACAGATATCGCCTCCTTTGTTTCTCACATCCCTGGGAGGTTATCCCCATTTTATAGTTGAGGGGACTGAGACAGACAGAAGTCAAGTGCCTTGCCCAGGGTCACACAACTAAGTATCTGAGGCTGAATTTGAACTCAGGTCGTCCTGACTCCAGGGCTCTAGCTACCAGACCACCGGCTGTATAGACCAAAAGATTAACACTGGAAGCGATCTTAGAGATCACATTGTCCAAAGCTTTCATTTAGCAGGGGGAGAAACTAAGGCCTAGAAAAGGTAAGTCACTTGTCCAAATCCACACAGGAGAGTTGAGATTTGAAACTTGGGTGCTCTGACCTCCCATCTAGTGCTTTTAAGGGCCCTCCCAATTCTACAATTCTCTAAGAATTAGAGTTGTAAGTGGCACTGGCCTTGGAATCAGGAAAATTCACCTTCATGAATTCAAATCCAGCCTCAGCCACTTCCTAGCTGTGTGACCCTGGCCAAGTCACTTAACCCTGTTTGCCTCAGTTTCCTCATCTGTAAAACGAGCTGGAGAAGGAGATGGCAAACCATTCCCATATCTTTGCCAAGAAAACCCCCAATTGGGGTCACAAACAGTTGGACATGAATGAAACAACTTAACAACAACAAAATGGTCTGCCTTAGTGCAGGCAGTGAGCTCTCTGTCACTAAGGATTCATAAGATTAAGGGGGATCTCCAAGGCCATGTAGTCCAACTTCCTCGTTTTACAGAGAGGATGCTGAGGTCAGGGAAGTCATAGCAGTAGAGTCAGAGATGACATTTTTACCCAGATCCTCAACCCCGGATCCAGCGCTCATGCCATCTCACCACCCTGCCCCCCATGCAGTTACAGGATGCGTGGGAGGGCATTCCTGAATTGGGTCAGCGGCAGGACTAATTAACCTCTAAGGATTCCACGATTTGGTATGGGAGTGGGGGAGTGTCCAAACAGAAGACAAATCTCACATATGAGGGTCTGCCATGAATTCTAAGCCAATACCAAGGTACCCATTATCACCAACACCATACAGGTGAGGAATAGTTGGAGAAGGAAGGGGTCATTCCCCAGAGGCTAACTAGGATATATCCCTAGAGGCTTATGGGAAGGCAGAGGAGACCCAGAATACCCGAACATTTGTGGAGGAATAATAAAAGGGGTGGCTTACACTTCCTGGGTCCTTTGCCCATCATCCTGGCATCCTTCTCTAAAGAGGACTTCAACCAAGTACATCTACATGACAATACTTATCTTGAATTCTCTTCCCTTTTCTCTCTTCTCACCCATACTCAATTTTGGCTCCACTAAGTGAGTGATTCATCCAGCAAAGGGGGTTCTCTGGGATGCACCTGGGCTGCAAATTCCTTACTGGGGGAAGGGTGCAGCATCCCTTACTCCTGTGCCAACATGGACAGAGCTGGCTCCAGGCTGCTCTGCAATAGCTTCGGGGAGAGGAGACCAAGTTGGCATAGCTATTTTCTGACATTCCATATTCCTGTCTCACTTTCACACTCACCCAGATGCAGTCATGTTTCACGTCGAGGTACGGCACTGGATCGGGGGACGGGTGCTGTTGGCCAGCATATGGAGGCCCATTTTATAGATGAAGGCATGGTGGGGAAAAGGAGAGCACAGGCAAGTTCTTGTATGATCCCTTCCAACCCCCCACAAAGAATGGGCGTTCTCACAAAGGCTGAACATAAGACCTTGGGGATACTGATGAGGAGAGACTGAAGGAACGCGGGTCATCCTGCCCAGAGAAGCTGCTTTAAATCTACCTTGTGCGTACTGACACAGAAGTTGTCTCCCCCATTAGAATCTAAGCTTCTTGAGGGCAGGGACTGATTTCGTTGTTGTTGTTTCTGAGTCTCCAGGCTTAGCACAAAGCCTGGTAGATAGAAAGCTCTTAATGAAAGAGTGAGTGATTGGAGGGGAGTGATTAGGGATCTAAACCCAAACCTAGGGCTCGTAATCTCTTTTGTGTCACAGACCCTTTGGCAGTCTGGTGAAACATATGGATCCCTTCTCAGAATAATATATAGATATAGATATAGATATATGTGTATAAGCAAAAATATGTATATATGTATATATAGTTTTGCTTTTTAGAGGGCAGTTGGGGTTAAGTGACTTGCTCAAGGTCACACAGCTAGTAAGTGTGTCAAGTGTCTGAGGCTGGATTTGAACCCAGGTCCTCTTGACTCCAGGGTCAGTCCTCTATTCACTGCACCACCTAGCTGCTGCTCAGAATAATATTTTTAAAGCACAAAATAAAATACATAAGATTACAAGCCAATTATGTTAAAAAAGAGTTATCAAAAAAATTTTAAACAAGTTCAAGGACCCCATTAAGAACCAATGCTTTAAAAGAAGTGATTGCCTATGGTTCCACATAGATGTGAAACAGTGGAGTTGAGATTTGAACTCGGATTTTCTGATCTTCAATTCGCTGCTCTTAAGGTCAGTCCCAATCTAACAACTCTCTGAGAAGGGACTTGCTTACCATTAGAGCTGTGGAATGGGAAGCTTTGGTGCAGGTAGTGAGAGCTCTGTCACTACAGAGGGTCAGAGATTTTGAGCTGGAAGAATCTCAGAGGCCATCTAGTTCAATCTCCCCATTTCCCTCATAAGGAAACCGGGGCACAGCAGAAGTCCTTAGTTCCATTGAGCACAGAGCTAATGTAGGAAAGCAACAGCTGGACAGATCAAGGTTAAACAGGAGAGAGAACTTGCTGACAGCAAAGGCTGAGATCCACAGATGACAGCAGTAAGCCCGAGTGGAAAGGTAAGCCCTATTCCCCAGAAATTTCAGGTTCACAATGAGACCCACAGCCGGCTCTCTTTCCCTCCCTCCCCTGCCTTTCTTTCTCCCTATACACCTCTCCTTCTCTGATTGGAATATGAGAAGGCCGCTACCTAGGCATTTCCATGGTACCTGTCACTGTAGTAACCAGAGACAGGAGAGATGAGGGAAAGGAAAAGAGAAGAACCCAGAGAAAAGTGGGAGTGAAGTAGGGGGTAGGATAATGCCCTGATCTGTGGCAAGGCAGGTGCAGGGAACTGGTCTGATTCCATGGGAATAAAATTCAGACAAGCTGGCAGGGCCGACTTGAGGTTAGCTCATCCGTCACCCAGATTCTAGGAAGGATGATTTCTCTCTTGGCTCAAGCACACACAACAAAATGGAACAGGCAGCCCCCTTCCCTCTGCAGGATGAAGACACCACAAGCAGTTTTCTGGTGCGTGGAAGGAAATTTCAGTTGCTTAATACTGGTGACTGACAAAGCTCCTCCCTCTGTTCTACGACAAAGTATGGATTCCTCCCAGAAGCCTCTACCACCTGTGGTGGTAATAAATTTTCCCTCTCATTTTTTTAAGCAATGAGCAAATGACTGTGCCGCGTAAGCAACAAACAACTGTGACCGAGAACATCTCGAATCGATCCAACAAAGAGTTACCAATTAAGTTCAATTCAACAAACATTTGGAATCACTTACTATGTGCAAGACAAAATAGCATTTAGTGTTGTGAGCACTAAGCTGATACACATACTCATGATTCTGCATGGCGATCAGACATGAACAGAAAGGAAGTCCTACAGGTGACTACAATCAGTAATACGTTTCCATGACCAAAGCACATTTTACGGTTTTTTCTTCTCATTTTGTTAATTATCCAGCATCTATAATCGCCATCATTGTTGATGGTCATCCCTGATAACACATAGTTTTACACGCACATAGACACAGACATACACACACACAGACATACACACACACAGACACACACAGACACACATACACACAGACACACACAGATACAGAAATACACACAGACATACACAGACATACACACACACACTCACACACATACAGACACAGACACACACAGACACACACACAGATACACACACGCAGACACACACACAGATACACACACATATACACACACACAGACACACTCACACAACCAAAGGATCTGAACTTTATTTCCTAATAACTGGGATTCCTTATACCTCTGCTGTTGTTATGGCCATGGCTGAATTTCCCTAGGAGTTCCACTTTTTCCACAACTGGAATTCCACAATCCTGCCCCCCCCCCCCCCCATATTCCCTTAAAATGAAGACTCGTTGTATAGCATTTTCCTGCCCTGGTCTTGACTGTCCCAGATAACTGAAGTCTTGCGAGAACAGAGTCCTGGCTCCACAAACAGCCCTTTGGCTTACTTTGGGAAGGGGGCTTCCTGTATGTGAGGAGGTGGGGAACAGCATTATTACAATTCAGCGGTGAAGGGAGGACAGAGATTACTCTTCTTTGTCTTTTGTTTTTGAAGAAGGCCAGTCATCACGAGGTGATGCCTTGACTTGTGTGTGAGCTGGATTTAAGTGAAGCAGAGTTGCACAAAGTCATCAGCCATACCCTCTCTTCCAGAATCATCCAAGCTGAGTGACAAGACAAAAGTCAAGACAACTGGCAATGGCCCAGGATGCCATGGATGACGCTGGCCTCTGATGTCTGACCAAGCTTGAAGGGCATCTTCATGGCGATTGGAACAAATTGTTCTTATTTGCTCATTCCCCACTGGGTTTGGAGCTTGTTAGTTAAGCTCAACCTGGTTTAGCCCATCTGCTGAGATGGTTTGTTGAGGTACAGCTGCTCTGTATACTACAGCTTCTTGGAACCACAGGTGAGAGTTGAGTGCCAGTGACTCCTGCTTAACACATCACTGAGCACAGGACCCAGTGAGATGTGATCTCAGAACTCTGGGACAGAGTGATGTTTGGAAAGAGACAAGATTAGGGGAGGCACCTGAGGGGCGCCTGAGCAAGGAAGAAGGTGGAGAGAGTATGTAGAAACAAGAGGCTTGCTAGGAAATCTGGGCTCACCAAGACATTTCCTGCAACAGAAACCAGAGGAATCCTGGTTCCCCTGATGCCAGCAAATGAATAATTCACATTCACGTTTATAATGTCCTTTCCAGTCTACAAGGTGCTTTCCTCATGACGACCCTATGAGATAGGTAGTACACATAACATTAAACTCATTTTACAGATAAGAAAACTTGAGTTTAGAGAAGCTAAGTAATGTACTCAATGTTATACAACTTGCAAGTAGTCCCACTGCCTCCAAGTCCTCTACTCTTTCTGCTGTCGTGTACTGGGATGGATTTTTTTAATTTTCTTTTCTTTTTTGGAAGGGGGAAGGCAGGGCAATTGGAGTTAAGTGACTTGCCCAAGGTCACACAGCTAATAAGTGTTAAGTGACTGAGGCTGGATTTGAACTCAGGTCCTCCTGACTCCACGGCCAGTGTTCTATTCACTGTGCCACCTAGCCGCCCCTTTGGGATGGATTTGTAATTATTAAATCCAATGGATTTGCCTCATTCATAATCCTCTTCAATCTCTCTCCTTCGTTAGACACCAACAACCACTACATCTCAGATTTTAATTTCCCACCTCGTTGGCTTCTCTTTGAGGGCGCCTATGACTGTGTCTGCTAAGATTAGACGGGCAGGGCTTATGTCTGTATCCCTTTCTGTGCAGAGAAGCATCCCATACAGAATCCGTATCTGAAGGGACCAGAGTGGGGGTTCTGGGCTAGGTGGAGACCAGGGTTCTTAAGACTCTAGAGTTAGGGCCACCATTAAGTGGAGGGTTCTTGTCTAACTTTACTATCATTCTTGGCCATTGCCATCATCCACCCAATAGTTATAGATCATGACCTTGGCTCTGTATCTTACCTCATTTGTCCTCCCCGGTACCCTTCCTCTAGCTTAGGTCATGAGAGTCTAACAGAAGAAGCTGCAGTGGATAGAACATCAAACTTGGAATAGGAGAGACCTGGGTTCAAATCCCACCTGGCACTAGCTATGTGACCCTGGGCAAGTCACTCAAATCTCTGGGCCTGAGTTTCCCTACCTGTAAAATGGGGTTTAAGGTCCCTTCTAGCTCAAAATCTATGCCTCTATGAAGAGCATCTTCTAAGAATGCAGAAAAAATGGTAACTTCACTGCAGAGTAAGAAATTTCTGGCACACACTATGGAAGACAGATTAAATGAACGGATGAATGAAGCATTTATTAAGTGCTTAATATATCCAAAGCACTGTGCCAAGTACTGGATACAAATCGAAAAATGAGGCAACCTGCTTTCATTCTATCTTGGTGTTTTTGGAGAGAGGACGGCAGGACAATTGGGGTTAGGTGACTTGGCCAAGGTCACACGGCTAGTTTTTGTGTTGTGTCTGAGGCTGGATTTGAACTCAGGTCCTCCTGACTCCAGCCTCGGTGCTCTACTCACTGAGCCACCTAGCTGCCTGGACCTGCTTTTATTCTAATGGAGGAGACAACACATAGAGAAGCTTTAGAGCTGCAAGTCAGAGGGAGAGGTCCCACAGTCCTTGGGGACAGCAGACAAGGCAATGACTCTGTTTTTCATGTTTCCCCTTATCCATTTTATTAGAAAATTTAGGGTGGTTTTTTTTAACATGATTTAATGGGATTTTAATGCTTTAATAGTATTTTATTTTTTCCTGGGACGTTCAGAAAATTTTTAGCATTCATTTTTTACAAGATTCTGAGTTTCACATTTTTCTCCCCTCCCTTCCAATACCTCTTTTTAAAATGTCATTTCCACTGTTATGAAAAAAACATAACAGTTGGGGTGGCTAGGTGGCACAGTGAATAGAGCAGTGACCCTGGAGTCAGGAGGACCTGAGTTCAAATTTAGCTTCAGACACTTCACACAAAACTAGCCATGTGACCTTGGGCAAGTCATTCAACTCCAGCTGCCCTGCCGTCCCCTCTCCAAAAACAATAACAACAACAACAAAAAGCATAAGTTACTAGCGTCGAACCATTTGATGATGCCAAGGACTCCGGTGGCAAAAATGTTGTTTCTGGGTCTTCCATAGCCATGGCTGTGGGGCCTGTAGGAGCCAAGCTGCTTCTCCACATTTTGGTAATAGTAAGAGCAGCTCATGTTTACACGGTTTTGAGGTTTGCAAAGCATTTTGCAAACACGTCCCTGTTTATCTTTACAACAACCCTGGGAGTTAGATGCTACTATTATCTACAGTTGACAAATGAGGAAACCGAGGCAGATGGTGCTTAAGTGACTTGCCCCTGGTTGGATGGCCTAGTGAGTGTCTGAGGCTGGATTTAAACCTGGGTCTTTTTGACTCGAGGCCCAGCGCTCTAACCACTGACCCACACAGCTGCCCCTAGGATGATGATGGCTGTGAGCACTGGGCAGCAAGCACTGCTCTCTCCAAGACCCTTGGTCTCAGAGTCCAGAGCTGTCTCCAGAGGGGTCTAAGGGAGATTGTCAAGGTGCCATTTACAGGGGTCCAGCACAGTGGCAGGGTCCACTTTCGACCAGATTAACACGGGCCTGGCTTTGGCCCGCAGCTCTACCCTGCCACGTGATGTCAGCACTCTGTCCGCAAGCAGAAACAGGTCTTTCTGCCTGGGATTTAGGGACTCTGGGCTAAATCCCTGACAACCTCTTCCCGGTGCCCCGGGTCCCCAAATCCTTTGGACTAATCTCTTATCTGACTTCTCACTTAAGTCTGCTACCACAGCCTACAGCTTTCAAATCCTGCTCTTAGCTGAATTAAACAGAGAAAAAACAGTGCAAAGTAGAAAGAATGTGGGACGAGGAATGAGGAGATCAGATTCTAGGAGGTGTTTTGGTGCCAAGCAGCACTGTGACGCTAGACAAGTCACCAAAGCGCTTTCAGCCTCAGTTCCTCTGTCTGACAAATGAAAAGGTCCATTTCAGCTTGAATATCATATGGCTCTAATGCCTTCTGCCTCAGATCTCCCACGTCTTCTTTTTTTTTTTTTAATTTTTTTTTTATTTGCTCATTTACTTTTAATTTACAAGATTCAGTTCCACAATCACTTGGGTTTCAGATTTTCTCCCCTCCC
>CM053588.1:292025917-292054390 GCA_028646515.1 Pseudochirops corinnae
GACTGGGGGAGGGGGGACACACTGGGATGGCTGTTTTGGGGCGGTCGGTGGGGGAAAGAGGGGAAGGAAATATGTAACTCAAAATCTTGTGGAAATGAATTATGCAAACTATAATAAAATTAAAAAAAAAAAAAGAAGATGAGACCCCTTCTCCAAAGCTGCTTCATCCTGCCAACTTAGCGAGGCCCATTCCCTGCCCTGATCCTTCGGCTTCTTTTCTTTCACCGAGCTTGTCTGATTGTCTGCACGTCCATCCGTCCTGTACATTTGTGGCTAGGGGTGCATCAGAATTGCCGTCACCTAACGGGTAGGGAATATGTTTGTGTATTCCTCACTGTAACCCACATCACAATGAGAAGAACCAGAAAGACTGGTGGGAAACGGGGATTTTCCTTTGAGGAAGAGTGATTGGCCCTAGGTGGCACCGTGGGTAAAGTGCCGGCCCTGGAGTCAGGAAGACTTAGCTTGTGGGCTCAAACCTGGCCTCCCTTACTAGCTGTGTGACCCTGGAAAAGTCACTTAACTCTGCCTCAGTTTCCTCATCTGCAAAGAAGGAAATGACAAACCATTTGAGTGTCTTTGCCAAGTGAATCCCAAACAGGGTCACAAAGAGTCAGACACAACCAAAACAAGGAAACAATAAACAACTCTGGGACCCAGGTTCAAATTTTCACTTTGCCACAGACTACCTGTGTGAACCTAGGCGAGTCTCTTACCCTCACCTGTCTGCTGAGGGGCCTGGAGTCCATGGTTTCTCAGTCCTGTCTGGTTCCACATCTGAGGAGGGGATCAAGCTGCCCCCTCAAGCTCGGAGCTTCCCAAGTATGTGCACTTGGGGCATTTGTTCTCAGTCCTGCTCCTCCTCCTCCTCTTCTCTCCTTCTCTGGACTCTACATCCCCAGCCCCCGCAGAAGAGGAAGGAGCTGAAGGAGCTCGTCTGGCCCCTGGACACCAGGCCCCGCTCTCCCGCCTACTTCACATGGACCCTGAGCAAGCATCTTCCTCCCCCGTGTGACAAAAGGGCTGGGCCTGAGGTCCGTGAACTTTTACTTAAAAATACTTTGATAATTGTATTGACGAGAATTGATTTCCCTTGTAATCCTATGTGTTTATTTTATTCTTCTGAAAAGTCTTCTGAGAAGGGGCCCAGGCTTCACCAGCCAGACAAAAGGGTCCAGGACCCAGAGAGTTTCAGAGTGTCTGGAGGAGAGGATGCTGAGGTCCCTGCGGACTCTAAGTTTTATTTCTTAGGGATGGAAGGAATGAGTAATGCAGCTGCTCTCTTTCTTCCCCTCCCCACCCAAAGGTCCCAATGGTCCAGTGACATTCTAAATGTTTTTCTGCCTTCTGGGAACCTTTTCCCCCTTCCCACTCCCCAGTCCAGCAGTCTTAATCACCAGACTTTCAAATGACATATTCCATCTGGCTTGGTTGGGTCACAGTGAAAATGGCCTTATGAGCTGGCTGGTCTGCTGTTAGGAAGAGGAGGAGCAGGATGGCTGGGATTTCTCCTTTCCCACCAAGCTGTCCTTGAAATACCTCTAGGGGTCATTTTTTTTTCCAAAAGAACATTTTTGGGGGTGTCTCCATGCCTTAAGTAGCTTTAGACCTTACAGATTAAAGTTGGAAGGGATCTCTAAGGCTAGCTAATTCAATCCACTCATTTTATACATGAGAACACAGGTCTAGGGAGGTTAGTGATTTCCCTAAGGTCACATAGGCACGAAGTATCAGAGGCTAGATTTGAACTCATGTCCTTTGACTTCACTACCAGGACTCTTTCCTCTAATCCATGATTCTTCCTTGGTAGTCATGTCCCTATGCGCCTATCCCAACATTCCTCCACCTCTCCCCACCCCCAACACGCACAAGGCAGCTAGGTAGCTCAGTGGTTAGTGCACTGGGTCTGAAGTTAGGGTAACCTGAGGTCAAACTCAACATTAGACACCTCCTAGCTGTGTGACCTTGGGCAAGTCACTTAAGCAAGGGAAAAGAAAAAAAAGGGACCTGGGCCCATGAGCAAACTGTCCAATCCATGTCCTGGTCTTTAGAAGACAGGCCCCACCAGCTCTGCAAAATGCTTCTTACCCCAAGGAAGGCCATAGAAGAGACTGGATGCCTACAGACCTGGCTTCACTTCTTTTTTTTTTTTGGAAGGGGAAAGGCAAGGCAATTGAGGTGACTGGCCCAAGGTCACACAGCTAGTTAAATGTCAAGTATCTGAGGTGGGATTTGAACTCAGGTCCTCCTGATTCCAGGGCTGGTGCTCTATTCACTGTGCCACCTAACTGCCCCGTGGCTTCACGTCTTATGCCATTTAACTGCAGTCTCCAGCTCTTGAGATGTATATTTACCCATGCTTCTGGAATGGGTTAGGCCTAGGTCCAGAACTGCCCCAGTGAAGGGCAGGTGAAGAAGGAGAGGAAACGTGGCAGGTGATGTCCCAACTTACATTCTTCGGGCTGAGGGCAGGAAGGGCCATCTTATGAAGACAGCTCTGATGCAGTGGAGAGGGCAGTGACCTTGGAGAGAGCGGAGGGGGACTTACCAACTCTGATAAGATCAAGACCCACCATGTCTCTAGAGGCCCTGGGACGAACGCGTGTTAGCCTGCTCCTGGTGAAGAGGTGAGGGGCATGAAGGGCAGAGACACACATTTCTGCACAAGGCTACTGGGTATTTCAATTAAGCTTGATCGCATTAATTGTTACAACGGTTTTGTTTTTCTTTCTTTTTAATAGGGCGAGAGTTGGGGGAGGGGAGGTCAGCAATAATGATGCCCCCCAAAAGAGTGTCACTATAACTTTTTTAAAATATAGGAAAGAAAAAGTAGGAAGTGGAGAAGGAAACACAGAAAAAGAACATGATTCTGAGACTAGCATGTGGACTTTATCGTGTGCTTTTTTTAAAAAGCTGCATAAAATGAAGACTTCCAGTTCTAATAGAGAATCTTCTTGTTCTGTTCTGCTCTCTATATGGAAATGCTCTTTCAGGGGCACTGAGGTTTAGAATTTAAAGCTGCAGATGAGTTTGTTGATAAAGTTTCGAGGGATATGGAAACATGGACAAAAGCATTTGCAAGAATGGAAAGCTCTTCAGAACTTTCTGGGAAACTAAGAGAAATTTCCGGTGACGAATACGTGAAAAGTTACAAATGCACAAAAGGATGGGTGGGTTAGATAATTCACTTTTACAAATCATGCATCCCAATGTGTTTGATGCTTAACTGGCATCTTAGTCTTCTAGCCAGAAAGCTTCCAGAGGGAATGGGAGGGGAAGAAAAGAGGAGAGGGGAAAAAAGAAGAGGAGGGGACAGAAGAAGAAGGGCAAGAGAGTAAAGGGAAGGAGAGAGAAAGAGAGGAGACAGAGACTGCTTGTTCATTTTTAGATTAAGAACAGGATAGAGAAAGCTATTAAATAAAGGTGGATCAGGGATCAGGGACCACTCACAGAAAAGATACAGAGGCAGAGACACAGACACAGAGATCTCGGGGGACGTGTGTGCTCCCTGAGTGAGAGTCATGGCAGACCTATATAACATGGGCTTTCATGAAATAATATTCTCCCCCTTCTGGCCTTTAGGGTATAAGCACTAAAGAATTTTTTAAAAAATCACTGTTGCCACAAATGGGAACGTTACTTTCTGCTACTTGCTTCATGAAGCTGATGAAATTAAACAGAGGGTCTGATTCAGCCTGGGGCTGGAGATACCCCAGAACATTCAGGATAATAATGTCGCTGCAGTCTTTACCTACTGTGTCAAAGAATAGCTCCTTTTATGTGTCCTCAGTTTACACATGTTAAGTTACAACAGCACTGATAACAGGGATGCTTACAGTGAATGTCGACAGAGCAGTTAAGCTTTGTAAAGCATGTCATTCATTCATATATATATATATATATATATATATATACATATATGTATATACACACACACACACACCCACACACATGTATATGCTGCATACATATCTATACACAATATATTGGTGGTTCAGTCATTTCTGACTCTTCGTGACCCCATTTGGGTCTTTCGTGGCAGAGATACTGCAGTGGTTTGCCATTTCCTTCCCCAGCTCATTTGACAGATGAGGAAACTGAGGCAAACAGGGTTAAGTGACTTACCAATGATCACACAGCTTGTAAGTGTGAGAAGCAGGATTCACACTCAGGTCTTTTTGACTCTAGTTCTATCCCAGATGCTTCAAGGGACTGCTCTTTCTTCTAACATCCTGGGATCTAGTGATTAAGTCTGTGTTCCCCTATTCCAAAGCCTTTAGGGCTCGTCTTTCCAAACTGAAGACTTCTGATTATTTGGGGCAATCATCACATTAGGCTCTCCCCCACTTCCTATGACCATTTAAATTGCCCTTCATTGTGCTGTCTTCAGCTTCAAACTCTGTGTGTGTGTGGGAGGGTGGAGGAATGTTTTCCTGAGTTAGACAGAGAGAACTACATAGAGTATTCTGGGCTCCAAGCACCATGTCCTTTTATGAAGGAAACAGGAGGAAGAAGAGGGAGAGCATCCATGAAGAGAATCCTGCAGAAGAACTGGAACTAGGGTGGAATGACTGAGGCTTTCTCCCAGGGCACTGCAATTTGGAAAGTTTTGATGGCTAAGTGCCATCTGCTACCCTTCAGCAGAACAGAAAGAACTTATCTTAACACCAAGGATAATTAGTTAAAATTGGAAGCTACTAGACCTCCCACTATGTTTACACTCAGGAGAGCAACTCCATGGCCCACCTCAGTCCTGCTCTTCTTTCTCCAGTGGGCTCCCCCAATTGCAGCCTGGAAATATTCTTCTGGGTGGTGTTCTGGAGTCTCTTTCCCTGGCCCTCTTAATTAAAATTACCTTAAAGAGTTCATTGGAAGGCAAATTTCTTGTCCTAGATAGGTTTGTGAGGTTTGCCCTGGACAGCAACATTGTGTTTCAACTCTGGCCTGGGGGTATCAGGCTGTCCCCTGCACTCTCAAGGAGTGGACATCCTCCACGTTCCTTTCCCCACCCTTTCCCCGACTCACCCTCTTCTGGCTGCAGCGCAGGATAAGAAAGGTCTCTATACTGTGTTCCTTGAGGTAGGCATTGCGTTCACCTCCGCAGCCAGGCTCTACCTCGTAATCACCATTGAGATAGTTGAGCGTGGCCTTGGTGATATGGATGCGCCTACAGTTCAAGAGACATAGTTGGGGAAGAGAATGAGGTCACAACAAGATAGAGCCTGATGTGCGATCTGGAACCAACACCAATCTTAAACCATTTCTCCCTCCACAATGGTAAGCTTGACCTAAAATCCCCTAAACCTGAAGAGAAATTCTAACCTCAAACCTAGTCCTAATTTCACCCCATCAACCCATCAACCCAACTGTTCACCTTTTCTGTTCCCTGCTAACTCACTATTGTTCATTCCATCCCATAACTAGATGACTATATTAGCCTCCTAACTCTGCTTGCAGATTCACCCAGCCCTGTAATGTGTCCTGTGAATTGCTACCAGATTCATCTTTCCCAAGTACCCTCTGCTCAGGTCACTCCCCTCCTGTCCAGCCCCACTGCTCAGCAGTTCCAACCCTGTGAGTTATGAACCTCCTGGGGACCACGGAGTCATTGCAAGTGGTCCATGAATCCATAAAGAAGCAAACAAGCCTCTTGTAGACTGAATAAATCATAAATATTGTTTCCATACATATTCCTATTTAAAAATAAACTACACAAACACTGCTGAATTCACAGTAATTTCTGGCAATGCATAGTTTCCCAACCAACAGATACTAACAGTAACAGCTATCATGGGGATCTGAGAAATTTCCAGACATGATAAAGTTACTGGTTAAGGGGATGAGTCTAGACTCTTCAGCCTGGCATTTAAACTCTCTGCAAGGCAGTCCCAGCTGACCTTTCCAGTCTTATCTCCCATTACTCTCCTGCAGAAACCTTCTGTATTGGCCAGTCTGCATTTACCGTTTCCTGAGCTTTCAGCTTTGCTCAGGCCATCCTCTGTGACCGGAAGTCAATTCCGTTCAACTCTACAGAAATCGAGGGCTCACTCCTGTGTCAGGTCCTGACTCTACCAGACGTGTAAGAAGGAAAAGCCCAAAGTGAAAGACAAAGCCCTCTCCCCACCACCTTTCCAGCCTCCTTCTTCTGGTCTGTCTTTCTCTGTTAGACTATAAGCTCCTTGAGGGCAGGCGATCCTTGTCCTTTTCTTCTTTTTATCTCCAGTGCTTAGCAGAATATCTGGCATAGAGTAGGTAGATGCTTAATAAATCTTTGTTGGGTATTGACTGCCTTAAGAAGTAGATATACCTGTCAAAACCCTGCCTATTCTTCTTCAAATGCCACCTCCTCCAAAGGGCCAGCCAGCTGGACATGATTTGCTCCTCTGCATTCCTGTGGCTTCTACATGCATCACATTCTGCCTTCTCCTATGGAGACTTGTTATAAAAGCTCAGAAAGCATCCAGTGCTACAGATCGGGGTCTGACTTGGTGTTTTGTTGATTGTCTACACTTAAGAATGTGATGGAGAAAATATGACGAATGCAGATTAATCATAAAAGACTGGTAAATCATAAAAAGATCGCTGGTTGTTTTCCAGCACACCACTGCCCCTCTGCCTGTCCCACTAGACTCCGTGCTCCTTGATGGCTGGGACTAGACGCTACACAACTTAATATGCACTGAGTGCCTAGTATCACGGGCATGGGCGTGGTGTGGGTCGTACCAAAAAACTTTCTGATTGAATGAATGAACAAATCTCCTGAGAATTCTGTCATCCCCAGAAGAGCAGCTCTCTCCCCTCGCTCACCCTTGTCCCAACCTTTGATTCCAGGTGAAAGTGACTTGGCAGGGCCAAATCCAAGGAACTTTGAGGCCCAGCCGTGATGCGGACTGGTGAGCTCAAACGCCTATGGCCTAGGTTGAGTCACTCACCCGGCTTTGCCTCCTGCTTCCATGTGGTTGGCTAATGTCACATCGTTGGACCAGACATCAAACTGCCACTTCCTCAGTCCAAGCACTCCGCAGTGTACTCGACCACTGTGAATCCCCACACGCATGTTCACGTTCACTCCAGTCACCTCTCGGACCAACCTGGAGAAGGAAGATAGGCAAGGAAGAATGTGGATGGAGGGGATCTGAGTTCAGGGCCCAGTGACTCCACTTACTACTAGCTGTGACCTTAGCCAAGTCACTTTTCACTGAAGCTCAGTTTCCTCATCTTTAAAAACCGGGAGCGTGGGATCAGGTGATTTTTAAGGCAAGCTCTAATATTCCAGCTCCAGTGATTCTAAGGCCTCAGGAGGGCCAAGAACAGTCTTTGGAGGAGAGAGGAAGGCAGGGGAACAAGGACCAAGGAAGAAGAGGAAAAGCAGATGTAACGATGGATGGGGGGCATAAAGAGCAGAGATCAAATGGCCACTCCCCCTGGCTCTGTCAGGATAAAGGTCCTGAGACTCTTCAGCCTGGAAACAGGGCAGCTATGAGGTAGAGGCTTTCTTCCCAATCAGATGGCAGAAGCCGCAGTGTCTACCCATGACCACAAGGTGGTGCGGCGCATCCACCCGCAGCTACCCTCGTGCCCAGCAGAGCCCCATCGTCTCCTTCTAATCCAGGTACTTCTGGCTTGTGCCTTTCACTGGTCACTTAGGGTGCACTTGGGAAATGCAAACTCATTTTAATATAACCTGGAGCCAAACATCATTTAGAAGAGAATTTTTGCTGCTGCCAAAAAAATATTCTTACAATGCTCTTGGAGGAAGCACAAGGAGTTACTTGCAGATCTTCTGTTCCATTTGGGTCCCGCCAAACCACTCTACAATATTCTTCCCAATAAACTGGGTAATGGAGGAATGCTCCACATACTCCTTGGCAAAGCATGGTAGTTAGAAGGGCACGTTCAGGGAGGCCAACTCAACACCACTGAGCTTGAAGCCAAAACTTGGCTCTGTGACTTTGAGCTATGACTTTTAAAGTCAAGTCACTTGGACTCTCTAGGCCTCAGTTTCCTCATTTGGGGTGAGACAGATGAGAAAATCTCTAGCTCTCCATGGCCTATTATCCCAGCCTGGGGGAACGGAGCAGACCCCCAGGAAAGAAGACGAAACATCCCCTCCTGAGAGGAGTGGGGCCTGCTCCCTGGAAGCAGCACAAGGGGCCGTGCACACACTCGTTCAGCCTGCTCGGGAAAGGGCATTTGGGGCAGCACGCTGCTCTGACTTGGACAACACAGCTGCTGTGTGCCATTGAAATGAGTAACTCCCAGGACGACAGTGAGAGGCTGACCCAGCAGGGAAGACTCATGATCAATCAATTTTCTTGTCATGGGGAGTAGCACTCTCAAAGCAAGCAAAGGCAGATCCTCGTCACCTTCCTTTGCCCCTGTAACTCCAGCACTTACTTATTTCTCAGGTTTTTCTCTTTGCTAACTTGGTTCAGGATCCCCAGGGCGGGTTATGTGGCATTGGGATGCAGTGGAATGAATGGGCTTTAGATTTGGGGTCTCAGGACTTGGGTGCGAATGCTAGCTTTGCCAGTTACTGGCCACATGACTGTGGGCACTCTCTGGTCCTCAGTTTCCTCATGTGTAAGAAGGAGGGGCTGGATTAAATGGCCATTAATGTCTATAAATCTGTGACCCTACAAATGCAAGGACTCCTTAGGTTAGTCAGGGATTCTCAGCCTGGGTCCTTGAACTTTAAAAAGCAGATTTTGATAACTCTGTTTCAGTGTAGTTGGTCTCCTTTATAATCTTATGTATATCATTTTATACATTTAAACCATAATTCTAAGAAGGGGCCTGTAGGCTTCCCCAGCCTGCCAAAGAGGCCCTTGTCACAGGAACCCCTGAGCTGATCACATCTGTCCTGCCCATCTAGAGATTCAGATGAAGGTCTGGAGTAACCCTGGATTTCAAACGGTCGTTACCCTTTTCGTCATTAAACGGGGTCTCATCTCACTGCTTCTCCAAAGGTTTCACTGAAAAAGGAGTCCCTTGTCTCTCTGACATTCTTGATGGCAGCATGGGCCCAGACCTCAGAAACAGAGCATGCCAAGAAGAAGAGAAACCAAGAGTATGCCTATTTGACCCCTGAAAGGTTGCCTCTTTCTGGTTTTTCTAATAGCTGTACCATCCCTCCCTCCCCGGACCCCGATCCCTCAGGAACACTCCACTTACGAGATGGCCTCAATCATATCCATTCCCATCTCCACACAGCAGTGAGCGTGGTCAGCCCGGGCCTCGGGAAGCCCAGAGACACAGTAATAACAGTCTCCCAAGATTTTAATACGTAGACAGTGATTCTCCTACAGGAGAAAAAGATACAATTTTATTTTTAAATCCAGCAGTGAGGTGAGAAGGGAGAAGAGCAGGAAACAAAGGGCTTCATGTCAGGCCCAGAATAACTTGCCTTTTAGGGGCAGCAGGTCCAGCTCTGGCCCTATATCAGGTAGAGGGGGTCCCGTGAGCCTGGGCCAGAGCTATGGGCCTGAAACACTGGCCAGGGACATTCCCCCCCTAGTGCCCATTAATCTAAAGGCCTCGGGGAAGAACAAGTAACACCTCCATTCATTAGGGTACTGTTTGTAGCTCTTCTGTAAAGAGTAATCATTCATTATTTAGTCAAATCCTGTGACCGATTACAAATGTAACTCCAGATCCCCCAGTCCTTGAAAGAAGGTGGGTTCCAAGATTTAAACATATTTATGAAAATATGAATGTATTTTTAAGGCCTCTGCAAAGGCTTTTATAAAGTTAGGGAGAGCTTATGTAAAACAAACCGATGTTTTATGCTATGTTGTGTTAACAGGAGCCTAATTAACGAGTGTGTTCTTAGCCCACAGGTTCCAGATTTACCGTTAGGGCTAAAACCCCACTCTCCCTTACGCTTTTGAGGATTATCTAAGCAATTGTCACCCCCCCCCCACACACACACCCCCTCCCCTCACCACAACACACAAACACTTCTAGCCACAGTAGGAGCTCTGAAAACGCAGACTCATTGGATCCTCCTGAGCCAAACGCCACCAGGGAGGCCAATCTGCCGCTCAATCAATCAGTCAGCTCAAAGCCGAATGAACATAAGTGACTCTGGGGCATGTGAGGGTGGTTAGCCACAGCACCACCCTCCTCCATCGGCAGAGATGACCAAGAGCTGACCAACAGCGTGATGCGTAGGCATCCCCATCTGTAAAATGAGCCCAAACGAGATCTCAAAAGCCTCACAGCTCTTCCCTTTTCTGGCTCTGTGATCTTGTGATCCTGTCACTGTGTGTACAGTGGCAGCTGAAAGTCCGCTGTGACCCGGAGCTCCTCCAGGCCCCCTCCCCCCCCTCCCCCCGTGCATTTGGACAATCTGTCCCGGTCTGTGACTGGAACATCTGTCTGCATCTGCTTGTACCGTCATCTCCCCTCTCCTTCCAACAGTCCTGAGGCTTTGGCCTCCATGTCCTCTCTCCTCACCTCCCATCCCAATTCTCCCCTCCCCAAACCCCAACCCAGTCTTTCTATGGGTGGGATTCTCCAGTCACATTCTGGGACAAAGCTTCAGGGGGGCCTGATCACGGGGACTCCTGTAAAGTTCTCAGAAGGATTTGGACTTAGGGGAAGGCCACACAGATGACACTCTCCACATGATCCCCAGAGCGGCAGGAGAAGGTCCGAGGGGTGACTTACTGCGGCCAGCTTGTCGAAGCGGGCGAACAGCTCATTGAGGGTCATGACTAACTCCTGTGCCGTACACTGGGAGGCCAAGCTGGTGAAGCCCTCGATGTCTGCAAAGAGGATGCTGGGAAGACACAAGGGGAGGGGAGATGAGACACCAAGAATGGGGACAGTCACTCTGCCTTGGGGCTCCTCGGCCTGGGTGGGATTGAGGGGCAGAGAGGGTTTAGGTTGGGGGTCGGGGGGCGATGGGACATGACAAAACTAAGGCGATGGTGGTGAGACCAGACTCCAGAACTGTACATGTTACTCCCCACACCCCCACCCACCCACCCCCTCCCCCCCCCCCCGCCGAATGTAAGCTTTCTGAGGTCAAGGAGTTTCCCTTTCCGTTCTTGTATTTCCACTACCTTGCCCAGCACCCAGAAAATAGCAGAGTTTAATCAATGCCCCTATGAATAAACAGCAATTTGGTGACCGCAAAAGGGAACTGCGGGCACAGGACTGGATGGACCAGCTTCCTTTAGCAGCCAACAGTCTTTAATGTACCCTTGTCTCCTTGGCCTTTATTTGCAGTCTGGGCATACTGCTTGCATTTTTAGCACTCTTACCCTGTCCCCAAAGTCCACTCCTACATCTCATTATATGCTCATCCTGAGCTCAGGAGGTAAGAGGGAAGGACAGTTCTCTACAAGAGAGGCAGCTGGATGGTGCAGTGGTCAGTGTGCAGGGCTTGGGGTCAGGGAGGCCAGCGTAGCTCCTTCCTCAGACACTGACTAGCTGCTTGATGATGGAGAAGTCACTTAACTTCCTCCAGACTCAATTTTCTTGTCTACAGAGTGAGAACAATAGTAGTGCCCAGCTCCTAACATTGTTGTCAGAATTAAATGAGATACTATGTCCTCTTTACAAATGCTAAGCAATGATGACAATGATGACGATGGTAGTGGTGATAGCTAGAATTAGATAGCACTTTAAGGTTTGCAAAAATGTTTTAAGGTATCTCGTTTTACTCACGACAACTCTGGGAGGGAAGTGCAATTATTTGACAAAGGGGGAAACGGAGGCAGAGAGGTTAAGTGACTTGCTCAGGGTCACTCAGATTTACTCTCTAGTGTCTGAGGCCAGGTGTGAACAAGTCTTCCAGATTCCAGGTCCTGTGCTCTGTCCTTTGCACCACTCAGTTTTACACAGTTCAAATGGGGTAACTCGAGTCTGGGGAGAGGGAGAGGTGGGGTCTTGGCCAATGTGACAGCAGAATGAATGGAAAGCTTGGACTCGTACCCAGGCTTTCCAGCTCACAGATTGGGGCTTCCCAAGATCCAGTACCGTTCTATCCAAGCTATCCTGTCTGAAATTCCCCGTGGCCACTTGTGGACCTGACTTCTAAATGACCCTGAGCAGCTCAGCCGCACGGTTGGGATTCCGAAGCTGGCCAAGGCTGGCTTCCCATTTTCCTTATCAAGAGTAGTGACGCAGGCCAGGCGCCTTTGTGTGGCAGGCCCGTTCCTTGGATCCTGTTCTCTGTTCTACCCCATCTCTACCCCCCACCCAAAGTAACAGACTGATAGTGGCCTCCAGACCAGGCCTTTAGGAAAAGTCCCAGGAAAGTAAGGCCAGCAGAGGAGATGAATGTCCATTAGGGAACAGGGAAGAAAACCCTAACCAACTCATTCTCCAGGAAGTCTGTCCAGTATAACCCTGGAACCCTCCCTCCCCCTAGTGTCCTTTCAGAATTTTCTGGCTCAGACTGTAGAGTGTGTACACTCTCTTAATGGATATGTTGTTTTGTTAATAAACTTCATTCAATTCTATATTATATAGGCTTAGTCTCTCTAAAAAAGATGGTAAGCTAAGCAGAGGCAGGGATCTGTCTCCTATTTTGCTTCTTTTTAAAAATACAATACAAATCCCACCTCTAAAATCTAACTAGCAGTGCGACCATGGAGAAGTAAGTCATGGAGCTGACCTAAATCTCAATTTTCTCATTTAACTAACAGGTTTGTTGTAAGGGTCAAATCACATATGTATATATAAAAAAAATATAACATTTACTATATAACATTACGTAATATATAAATATGAAACATGTTGATAAAACTTTAAAGTTTTCAAAATGTTATCATACGTATACATGTTAATATAATATACTTTGAAAACTCAAAAGTTTTCAAAATAAATTTTTGAATGCTAATCACTTTCAATACAGCTTAGTTCCTTCTAGGACAGCGGTTCTCAGCCTGTGGGTGATGTTCAATGTGTAACAATGTATCCTGCATATCAGATATTTACGTTACGATTCATAACAGTAGCAAAATTATAGTTCTCAAGTAGCAACAAAAATAATTTTATGGTTGGGGGTCACCACAACAAGAGGAACAGCGTTAAAGGGTCACAGCATTAGGAAGGTTGAGAACCACTGTTCTAGAACATATTGGATCTTCCATAAATAGTCACTGGTTGACAATCATACATAGAATAAACCAAGATGAAGAATCATGGCAGTTTTAAGGGATGACTTTTTCAAATGCAGCCTGAGATGACATGATAATTTAGAGAACCCCAAAAAATCAGTAAAGAAACTATTTAAGACAATACTCTAGTAAGGTAAAAGGATGCAAAACAAACCCACAAAAATCAACAGTATTGCTATATTATAATAACAAAATCCAGGAGGAAATAATAAAAATGGAAGTTCCATGCAAAATATCCAAAACGCACAAAATATTCAGCAAGACATTGCAATTATTAATACTTTTTAAGGCAATAAATGGACAAATAATAAGACATATTCATTGCTCATGGTTGGGTTGTGCTAAAATAACAAAAATGATGTTCAGTCATGTTCAGCTCTTCATGATCCTTTTTGGTGTTTTCTTGGCAAAAATACTGGAGTAGTCTGTCATTTCCTTCTTCAGCTCATTTTTACAGATGAGGAACCAAGGTAAACAGAGTTAAGTGAGTTGCCCAGAGTCACACAACTAGTAAGTGTTTGAGGTTGGATCTGAACTCAAGTCCTCCTGACTCCAGGGCTGACTCTCTATTCACCGTGCCACCTAAGTGCCTCAACAACAACTTAACATTAATTTATAGATTTAATGATATACCAATCAAACAACTAAGGGGGTAGGACAGTTTATAGAGCTAGACAAAATAATGAAATTTATTTTCAGGAACAAAGGGTCCAGAATTTCAAAGTAAACCTGACAGATGATGCCCAGTCACAGCACAGAATACCTAAGAGCCCAGGTCACAGCTAATTTATGTTATCCTAGAAAAGTACAAATATAACATAGGCTCTGCAAATATAGATGGTCTCTAGGGGTGGTGGTTTGCTCTGTCCTGTTTCTCAGCCTCCTGTTCATGCTAGCCATTTTGTTTCCCTCTAGAAACTTAAGGAAGTTCCTTCTTTGATACTCCTAGATCAATGTAGAGAATGCTGTATAAAAGTCTCAACACGCACACAAAGGCTAAGAGGAAGAGTGGGAAAAGGATGGAAAGCAAGAGATAGAGTGAGAGAGAAGGGAATCAGCATGAAATCTTAGGTGAGGAAGACCTCAGACACTTACTAGCTGTGTGACCCTGGGCAAGTCACTAAACCTCTGTCAGCCTGTTTCCTAATCTGTAAAATGGTGATAATAATGACGCTTCCTTCCCAGGACTTTTGTGAGGATCAAATGAGATATTGTAAAAGCATTTGGCAGATCTTACGGTGCCACTTACTGTTAACGGTAAGACATTACAACCAATAATGCACGTATAGTACATGTTACTAAACACATTAACAGTGACAACACTGATAGTGATAAATCACCCTGCCCCTGCTAGGGGGATCAGTAGCAAACGAAACTCTTCTCTGTGGGAACTCAAGCAGCAACAGAGACAGACGTTTTCCAAAGAACTTGGAAACAGGCCATTCGACACGGCTCATGGTCTCGCCTCCCATGCTTGGACAATATGGGAAGGGCATCCTGGGATACAAGAGGAACTGGCTGAGGAAGTCAAAGGCTCTCTTGAGAATCTCCACTTAAAGAGACAGGGCTCTCCCTCTCTGTCTCCAATCTACAGGGTTCCTAGAGAGCAGGGCTCTCCAAAGGTCATTCTGTCCATCCCCCTGACTTTCAGCCTGGTAGTCCCTTCCCTCTCCCCAAGGCTCTTCTCTTCTTTTCTCCATTTCTTCTTTCTCTGCTTTTTCTTTCATGTCTACATGAAAGCATCAGCTGTGCATGAAATTACAGAAAGTTCTCCTTCAACCCCCAGGACATCAAACCCAAAGCAAACTGAGGTCAGGGCCAGCTGATAGTTTGAACAAAAGGGAACAGAATTTTAAGTTTCCATTTCAAATATGTGGCCAGAGAGCAGAGCTCCCAGCTGCTGCTTTGCCTTGCCTCAGAAGAGGGAACAAAGTCTTGTGCTGGACTGGGGGTCAAAAACGGTGATCATTTTATTCCAGGAACAAAGTGGAAAAGGCCTCCTGGACTGGGAAAGCCGGAGACCCTGTCCCAGAGACAAGAGACACACAGCATCAGCCAGGAAATGTAAAGAAGATAGGGAAAAGTCAAAATAATGTGATTTGGTAGGTTGACTGCTAGATGCGGGTTGGAAGATTTTAGTTCAAATCCTGCCACAGCTACTTTCAAGCTGTTTGACCATAAACCAGTCACTTTACCTCTCAGAGCCCAAGTTTCTTCATCTGCAAAATGGGGACAATATTATTTTTACTCTCTGACTTTCAGGATTATCACAAGGAAAGCGATTCGCAAACCTTGAAGCACCACACACATGTAGCATGTCAGCGTTATTTTCCAAACAAGTGGAAAACAAAGTTAGGTTGCGTCTTGAAGCATCTGGCCACGTTTGTTAACTTGAACTGAACTGAATCAAGCTGCTTGTCCCTACGACTTCTCTGTGTCCGAATACATCCAGGGGGATGCCGTCTCGGGCCTGCCAGACAGGTCATCCTCACATCTCATGAAGCCAAAGAGACCAAGACAATTCCTAACACTCGCATCTCTCCTGAAGGGGAACTCGCCACCCGGATGGAGGGGGTTGTCCCTCACTAGAGATCTTTTATGATCTGCTTCTGTGACAGACACCCAGAAGGGCCTGCAGGAGCTTCGGGAACAGGCACCAAATTAGGGTGATGAAGCTGGGGCAGTAATTTTCTTACTGTGTTTGACTGGTAGGCAGGACCATCCCTCCCACTTACCCTTACTTGGCCCCCAACACCACTGGAGGCCACACTGCAGCTCAGAGGTACTACCTGGGTATAAAAGGCAGAGGATTTATGCCTCGATTGGATGGGGGGAGGTGGGGTGGAGAGTTCCTTCTTTCTTTTTCCAGTTCCCTTAACTAGTTTGATATGGATGCCAAGCAAGAGCATGGATCTCGAAGAGGCCTCAGAAACCATCTAGTCTAGTCTCCTCATTTTATGGGTGAGGCAAATGATGCATAAGATGAATTAACTTGCTCAAGTCACCAAGGGAGGAAACGTCAGAGGTAGGATTTGAACCTGGATCCACTTGAGCCAGTATTCTTTCTCCTGAGATGTGACTATTTATGGTCTGGCTTCTAACTAGGTATGTGACTTCGGGCAAATCTGGCCTTTCTGGACCTGTCTCCTCATCTGTGGAATTGGTGGGGTTGGTCTGAAAGGTTGTTGAAATCCTTTCCCAAGGTTTGAATAATTCTGATTCTATAATATCCTACAGCCATCCTGTTTTCCCCCTGCTCCTCTACCAGAGCCAAAGGCACATTTCTCTTCTAGCACAGAGCAGTTTCCAATTCGTCCTAAGCTGAGCTCAATAAGCTCCGTTGCCGAACACGTAAGCGAACAGCAGAATCCTCGGTCTATTGGCCAGAGTTGCTCAGCCTCTCATCCATTAAGCTCTAGAGGCTGGTGTTAGACTTCCAACGATGTACAAATTAATAGATTAGTCCCCACTTAAGGTCTGATTATTCATGAATAATCTCCTTATCATGACTGAAAAACTACAAAAAGACAGGAACGGCCCACATTGGCAGGGTTATGGGGATGTAGCTGCATGAAGACACTGTGGGCAGAGGATGGCAGAGCAGGGCAGCAACTCTGGACTCACAGCCTGGGTGGGAGTCTTGCTTTTATCACTCACTGCGTGTGTAACTTTGGGTCACTCACTTAACATCTCTAGGGCTAAACGGCCTCAACTGTAAAATAAAGGTGCTGGGTAGAAGGCTTCTAAAGTCCCCTTCAGGTGCAAATCTATGATCCTGTGGACTAGTCTAGCAGCTCCAGAGAGATGATTAAGCTATGTATACACATATATGTATGTGTGTGAAAACCTATACTACACGCATACACATATATATACACACACATATGTAGAGTACGCGCACACACATATGTAGAGTACACACATACACACATGTGTAGAGTACACACATACACATATACACATGTGTAGAGTACATGCATACACACATATGTAGAGTACATGCATACACATATATAGAGTACATGCATACACATATGTAGAGTACGCCATTACAAATGTTATCTCATTTGGTCGTTACAATAACCCCATGAGGCAGGTGCTGTTATTATCTACGCTTCATAGTTGAGGTAACTGAGGCAAACACAGGTGAAGTGACTTGTCCAGGGTCACACAGTCAGCTAGAAAACATCAGAGGCTAGATTTGAAATCAGGTCTTCTTGATTCCAGGACCAGACCTCTATCCACTACAGCACCTAAATGCCCCCCATAAATAGAGAAAAAGACTGTTGTAAATATTGTGCTGCATATGTATATGTATGTATATATGCGCATGCATGTGCGTGTGTATGCACATGCATGTGCATGCACATGTGTGGTACAACTAGTAAGCATATTCCCCAAGGTCAAAGATAGAAGAAGCAGACCAGGATATTTGCAGCAGTGGCTTTTATAGATTTATAATCAGGCAGCAAAGTGGTGCAGCCCAAAGTCAGGATGACCCAAGTTCAAATTTGTCCTCATCCATTGACTCCCTGGGCAAGTCTCTCAACCTTTGCTTGCCTCAGTTTCCTCAACTATAAAACGGAGATGGTAACAGCATCTGCCTCACAGGGTTGTTGTGGGGAGCGAATGCTCACTCCCTCTCCCTGGCCCTCTTTTTCTAGCAGCTAGAAAGTGTGGGAGGAAGCATCGTGTTTCCTGGTGACAATTCACACTGGTCGATACCTGTTTTATCAACCTCTTGGAGGAGGAAGGACGTGAACTGGGTCCAAGGTTAAGCACACGCAGCAAAGAGAAGGTAAGCACGGGGGGATTTTTGTTTGGCTTTGGCAGGCCCAGCTCATGGAGCCGTGCTCTTTGGTGCATGCCGCCAAAACCCCCTTCCTCCTCCCTTTTGCCTATCAAATCTCATGAATCCTTTCCTAGAGTCCCACTTACCACAGGAACACTTGGCAATATGTGTTCCCTTCTCTGATTTTCAGTAGCATTTCTATAGCCTGAACCATACAACCTAGCACCTGATTCCGTAGAGCCTTGTATTGACTCCAGTCCCTCGACAGCCTTAATCTTATGGCCTCCACCAGACTGCAGTTCCCTGAAGATGGGAACCTTGTCTCTCTCATTGATTTGGTGTCTATTATCTCACCTACTGTACAAGGCAATTCAGGTAGATTAAACAAGCGTTTATAAAGTACCAAGGATGAACCGGGCACTGCTAGGCACAGTAAGGCAAAAAACAAAGCAGTGCCTCCCCTCAAGGACCTTTCTTTTACTTCAGGGAGAGAGGAAGAGAGATCAAAACCCAGGCTGTGCCTACAGTCACAGGGTTTCTCATCTGGTCATCTAAAGCCTTCTATCTCCCAGAGTGCTCAGCACAGTTCTGGGTCCACAATAGCTGCTGGGTAAATCTTTGTTGACCATCACAGTCAATTCTCAGTTTTCTGCACTGGGTATGTAACTCCTGGGTTTCCATCAACTGATGATCAGGGGAGCTGCCACAGACGGTCCCCAAAGTACGTAAGCCACACACAAATAATGGAGCTAGAACTACTGTTGTCATCAGTCAGTATGATAACTGAGACAGGTCAAGGAAGAGAACCAGGGAGCTCGAGTATTAGGATCATAGGGAATCAGTGTTTGAGAGTCAATTACAGACCAACCAGTGCAGCTTTACAGCTGAGGGAACTGGAGACCAGAGAGGTGGGGTGAATTGTTCAAGGTCACACAGCAACTTAGTGGTAAAGGTGAGACTGGAACTCTGTTTTCTGAATTTCTGCATGTCAGCTATTAGGACTCCTGGGATTTCCTGGCAGGTCACCAACTCTGCCCAAAAGGCATGACCCTTCCTCTAGCCACGGACAAGGTTGTCAAAGACCATCCTGTGCCATCAGGAATGCTGTACATGCCCTATCTGATCAGGGTCCATTGAGACCTAAACAATTCTTACCTGGGAGGGGCATCTGATGAGGTAGTCTGAAGCTGCGCAGGATAAAAGGCTCTGCTGAGCCCTTGTCAATGCATCAACTCCAATAGAGTTCTCCTTGATCCTGTTTCAGGCTTCCCATGTTACCTAACCTCCTACCTTCTCAGTCCTACCCTGATACCTTAAGCTGCCCTGACCCAACTGCCCATCACTCTGGATGATCCTTGCCTTCTGGACACACATTCTTACATAGCCCTATCTCATTATGGTGACCCAAGCTAACTCGTGTTTCAGTAACCATGAGCCCAACAGGACTTTTCCTAGTTCTGTGTCATTATTATTGCTGGGTGGAGGTCTTCCTCTTATCTGTGTCCTGTTAATGCACTCCATTCATACTGGGGCCTGGTGTCCATACAGGACCTCATATTGGGAGCTTCCATCCAAGGACAGTTCTGGCTCAATGAGAAGCATCCTGTCTCAGGACCTGAGTCCACAGGGTACAATCTACCTCTGCCCTGACCCTGATGGCCGAGCTGTACCTTCCAGAGGGCGATGGGATGCTTGCTTAGGCACAGCCAATGTTTTCACAGGGGAGGGGAGGGAGTGAGGAAGGGAAGCACAGGACCTGTAGACATCAGAGAAAGAAGGAACTTGGCCACTCAACAAACAAACTCAGATACCTGTAGCAGGTGCTGAGGATTCAGACAGAAATCAAACTGTCTCTACCATTAAGAAATTAACACTCAATGGGGAAATAGCAATGGTTTGAGTTCCTCAAGACTGGGATCTTTGGGGAATGACCCCCACCTCCCCAGCCAAACCCAGCACCAGTGTTAAACGCATATTAGCTCCTCTTGCTCTCCTACACATCCAGGGAGGAGAGGGATCCCTGCATGCATTCAATTGTCCAGCCGGCCTTAGCCTTTTGTAGATTACAGTCATGAAAACATCCAGGCATCACTGAACCCTTCCCTGGGAATTGCCCATTACGCATTAGTTTTAATTGCAGAGCATTAGACTTATTGGTAGGACTAGGCCAACAGTGCTTGTCCTCTGGTTCTTCCTCTCCTATTTCTGTCTTTTTTCACCCCTGAACCAATCCAAACAACATCTCTCCCCAGGACCTGCTTCCCCCTTCCTTTAATCTGTCTCTCTCATACTTAACATCATCAACTCATTTCTCCTCTGGTCACATACTTAGTGGGGGAGAGAGAACAGCAGGTCACCAACCTCCATATAACAACCCTGCAGAGCTCTGATGGATGTTGTTATTAAGTCACTCCCCAGCCTCCTTTTCTTCAGGTTGAAGAATCCAGGTTCCTTTGATGAGGGCAAGCATGCGCAGTACATCTACAAACCCACCCACACACATAGAGGCTGGGAGACAAACTCTTTATCCCCTTCTTTGGGGGATGCTGGGGGTTGCCCTGGTGGCTCCCCAGGTCCTTCCCATAGACATCATCCATGAAAGGAGCCCTTTATTCTTCTAGGTGAATAATATTTGTCTAGGAGGTTAGCTATTTTAACACTCATCGATTGACAAGGGGCTTTTTAGCACAATTCTTCAGCCATGTGAGAGGGAGAGAAGAGGGAAAATTGATACTCCATCTGTGTTAATAAAAAGTTCAAGTCAGGCAGAGAAGCTAAGTTTTTCTTAGCTGAGGCTGTGAAAAGGAGTCTTAGGCATTCCTCTTCCCCGAAACTGAAAATCTGTGAGAAGGGTATGAAACTGTGATGCCTCCAGTCTGATCCGTATGGGGCTCAGCCTCTAGCCCATGCCCATACTCCTCCAATCATTGGGCCTCCCTGAGGGAAAAGACTGGTTAAGGCCACTTAGATCTCATCAGACTTTTTACTTATGGACCTGGAGCTTTGATTCCATGAACTGCCTTAGAGTAAACTGTACAAAAGCAAGGGGACAACTGGTTCAGTGTTTTGCCCTGGATGGAGCAGTCAGTATATGTCATTGGTAAGACTTGAACTCTGATCTTCCTGCCTGTGTATCAGTGCGCTTTGACAACTGAAACACTTAGAAACTGGGTGAGAGGGGATGGTCCTCTCTCTCAGTAGCAATAACCAATAAATTCATCTGTGATCAAGTATGATCAAGTATAATCCCAGTCATTGACCACATGAATAAATGAAGGGATAGTTCTTCCCTTTTTTTCAAAGTGCTCTTCTACCCCCTCAACTCTAATCTGAACCTGTATCCTTAGATTCCTTGCCTGTGGAGAAAAAAGCTCTCCAGAAGGAGAGCCCATCAATGTGTCCCCTGTTCACCGAAGGATTCTCGGCCTCAACAGGAAACTCTCCCTGATGGGCCCTCCCTGTCCCAGCATTCCACCCAGCACAGAGCCATGAAACTCAGCTTTACACCGTGCCCTCTAGCAATCGGAATCCATTTTCATTGTCTCTGCGGTCTGTGACCAGTCTGGATGCTGGGTCTGCTCTCAGCCCTTTTACATAGGGGGATCCTTTACAGTGGGACTCCAGGCTTTCTCACAGGGCTGGCGGGGCCCCAAGAACTGGGTTAGGTCTCAGCCCTTTTCCTCTGTATCTCCCCACCTATCAAGAGCCATCACAAGTCACAGCTCCCCAGGTCATCAGGCCAGGAGGGGGAGGGACTAAGATGTGCATCTAAAAACTGTACAGGGCTTCTTCTTTTAATTGAAATGTCTGAACTTGTTGCTTCTATGTAGTGGATGGGCTTGGGAGCTGTAGCTTCACTGATCTCTATTGGTCAGCTGGGTGGATCGAGTGCTAGAGTTGGAATCAGGAAATACTGAGTTCGAATCTCACCTCAGGAACATATTAGTTGTGCTACCCTGGACAAGTCACTTAAATTCTTTTTAAGGCTCAGTTTCCTCGTCTGTGAAACAAGGATGATAATAGTGCTACCTTTACAGGGCTGTTATGAGGCACCAGTGAGATAACACGTACTAAGTGCTTTGTAAGCCTTAAAGCAGAGTTCATCACCATCCTGACTTTGGGGAGCGCCATCTCCCACTCTCCTCAACTCCCCTCCCCCGGCCCCCACCCTGCTTCCCAGCTCCCCTCCCCCAGCCTTTCTCCTACCTCACATTGTCATGTTTCTGGATGTAAATCTTGTGGAACATCATATCTTCCTGCTTGGCATTGATGTCCGCTTTCATCTCCATGGCAACGTGCCGGGGAAGGACAGACAGCAGGAGACGCTCCTGGGGAGAGAAGCAGACAGAGTCATCATGGCTCCTACCCCTGGCCTCAAGGCCTGTTTTCCTCCCTGGGACTTCTCCTCCTGGGCACAGGCTAGGCCTCCCTTAATGTGTTCCCATCAAAAATCTCATAGTAACCATGAGAACAGGGCAGGCTCTCTAGGGCTGCACACTAAGTGGCTCCCACCAGGGGGAGCATGGGAGCAGAGAGCGTCCCTGAGAACTACCGCAGAGTAGATTTTGGTTTGGTTTTGTTTTGTTTTAAAAAGAACTGGAATTTCACTGATATGGGAAACTCCTAGCTCAGAGACTTTTTCCACCAATGAGGACCAGCACCTGCTTCTCAATTTAGTAAGTGCTTAATAAATGTTTGTTGACTTAAAAGAGCCCTGAGATGACCAGCACCAACAATATTCCTGAGTTAGGATCTGAACTGAGGTATTCCTGACGCAGCCGCCGGCTCCCCATTATCCACTCTATGCCACACTGACTCTCAGGAGCACAATTACGAGGGAGAAGCAAGACTTACTTCTATCATCTTCCCTTTCTGACAATTCTCTAAGTCATTCCATTGCAGAGTTCAATCACCATTGCCAACGGATTGGGGTGGAGGTTGGGGATCCGTCAGGCTCTACCCAAGTAAGGTTCTAGGTCTGTGTTTGTATGTGAACCCAGTCCCTCCTCTCCCCAACCATTTCTCCTCCATATGTCTGTTTTTGCCCCTAGTTAATTATTCCTATTCCATGATAAACGCTACCGGTTACTCTCAGTTTCCCTTTCTCTCTGCCTCTAACTTTGTCTGCATTGTGTGATTCAATCTACAGAACCTGTTGATTCCTGTTCTCCAGATCCATCAATCTAAGCACAAACTCCTCGGTCCTACTTCCTCCAAGCAAATTTTCATACCCATCCAACCCTCCAGGTCTGCCTCTTCCAAACTCCTTCTCTTATTTCCTAATAAGAATCCTCCTTTTTTCATGTTGAGAGGGATCAGAGATATTACATTACATATAGGTATTATATTATATAACATACAGATATTATATAGATTATAGATATAAAGCTGAGAGAAATTATTATTAAATAACCAATTATTAATACTGGGGAAATCGAGAATTTTTTCGCTTCCTCAGCTGGAGATCAGGTCAAAGCTTAGTTCTCTGAGGAGCTGTTGCCCCATCCAACCAGGGAAGCTTACAAAGAATTTAATCTAAGATGAATTCCCGGCCCATTGTGGGTGGGGACAGATCTTTGCTCCTGAGGGCCCAAGGCTGGGGGCGGTCTGGAAGTAAATGCCACAATCAAAGTCACATTCCCACAGCTCTCTGTTTAGGGGCACTTCCATTATAATAGTCATTCTTCTTAATTGTTAACCAATCAGAGTTGATCGCCACCCTCAGGAACATCCACTCTTCCAAGGGCACATGAGCACTGAGTGGGTTCCATGAGGGATTGGAAAGTGCTACTGACCCCTTTTATTAATTATCTGCTAGCACGATTAATAAAATTATTAATTACCCAGAAACTAAGTCTCTCAAATTTTGTATGCCTCACAAAGCTAAAAGAGACCTCGGAAGCTATCCTGGGCCAATCCCCCTATTTTATATGGGAGGAAACTAAGCCCAAAAAATTGAATTGCCCGAGGTCACACTGGCACTAATAGGGTGGAATCTGAAGCCCCGACCTCTGGCTCTAGAGTCCATGTGCTTTCCCATTGGGTCACCCTCCTACTCTTGATTCCCACCTTTTCTCCGGCCAGCCCTCCAAAATTAATCCCTATTCTCTCTTGGTTACCACATCTACTACTCTGGCTCATGGAAACCATAGCTTTTCCCATTCTGCTGACTGAATGGCAGATAAGGGCAGGCTCAGCCTTCTTCTCAAATCCAAGTGGCTTCTCATGCCATCTGCCACCTTTGCCTGCTTCTCATCACTTGAAGTACCTGCCACCTGTCTATACTATCCTCTTCAAGTCACTGCTTCAGTCACCTTACACTTGAAGCCTTTTTCTGACATTTCTCTCCCATCTACCCTGAACACCACTACTAAGTTAATCTTCCTAATAGGATTTTTTTTTTTATCATGTCATTCCTCAGCTCAAAAACCCTGAATTATTCCCTTACCTACCCTACTGATGGGGTACTAATGATAGACCCCTAACATGCCCTGGACTTCCCCATGCAGCCCAGTCCCTGGCATTTGTCTGAGGCATCTGGCCCACCTCAGCCCACCTTGATTACCTAATTAGCTTACTTGCCACTCCTAGATCCTATCCAGATCTTCCCACAGTCTTTCTGTATAAAAATATCAATTCCATCCTCATCAAATGCTCAGATGCTTAAAATCTGGCCCCCTCATATTGGTGTCACAAATAACAGATTCACTAGGAGTCTGTCCCGCTTCTATTGGTGTTACAATAAACACACTACTTGGATTGAAAGAAGGCTTGAGTGGTCACATTCTTTCAAGGCAGACCCCTATGTTGTACCCTTGGATTTTGGGGTTCCTAGCACCCTTAGACCACAATACTATCCAATGGACATTCCTGCCCTAGGAATACACCTCTGTGCCCTAGCTTTTATGCCTGTCCCTCCCAGCCACCCATTCAAAGACTTTCCATCCTCTTGCCTGAAATCTCCCGTCTGCTCCAGGCTTCAGGGATAACAACAATAGTTTTCAAAGAAAACATGGAATTGTAGCAAATGGAGGGTAAACATGCCATGAAATGCCAAAGCCATGTTCCCAATTCTCGGTTCATTATTGGCAAACCCCTTCACTTGGCCTTGTGGCTTTCCTTTCTGCCCAGCCCTCTCCATACCACCCGCTTGGTGAGCTCTCCACCAAGGTCACAGTGTCACTGTGACCTGGAGGGTTGGGGAGGGTGGTTTCAAAGCAACTTGAATCCCTGGAGGAAAATGAGGTAAGGAGGAGGAAGAACAGGGGGTGAGATCCTCACAACAACTGTCAAGATAAGTACCACCATTCTTCCCATTTTACAGATGAGGTAAATTACTTGCCCAAACTCACACAGCTGTAAGAGGCAGAATGCTTGAGCCTGAATCCAGGTATTCAGAATCCAATCTTCTCACTGCATGACCTGCCTCTTCTGAGCTGAGCTAATTATCTTGCTTGCTAAGTGTTCCCTCTGTGCCTACCAACCAGCGAGTTTCTAAGCTCCTTGAGTGGGGGGCCCTGACACCCACTGGGGTCTAATGACATTCTAAGCACACAGTAACCACACTTTAAATACTTGGCTGATCTATGAAACAGCAAGGCAAGAATTTTAAGGCAATAAGAGGCCTGGAAATGGAAATCAGGAGACCTGGGTTCTAGTCTAGTACTAATTAACTTGTATGAGCAAGAGTAAATCTCTTCCCCTCCCAGGCCTCAGTTTCCTTATCTGCAAATGAGAAGATTGAACTAGATGATCTATAAGGTCCTTTCTCCCTCTAATAGTGTATGACTAAGATCATGTAAGTACAATCAGTTAACAAGACTCTATTGAGCTTGTGCCAGGCATTATGCTAAACATTTCTTATTGTTGGGTCTTTTCAGTCAGGTCCAAGTCTTTGTGACCCCATGTGAAGTTTTCTTGGCAAAGATACTGGAGTGGTTTGCCATTTCCTTCTCCATTTCATTTTACTGATTAGGAAACTGGGATAAACAGGGTTAAGTGACTTGAACTAGTATGTGTCTTCCTGACCCCAGGCCCAGCATTCTATCTACTGGGTCACCTAGCTGCCCCTCTGCTAAATGAAACAAGCCCAGCCCTTGAGGACCTTGCATTCTATCCAGGCAGAGAACATGGATGTAGATGCACTTATACAAATGTACACAAGGTAGCACAGGGTGGGAGAGTGCTAGCGTTTGGGGGCAGTGAGAAAGGACTGCAGAAATCAGTATGAGATGTGGGCAGACCCGGGCCTGCTCCTGGGGCCAAGTGTCAGAGCAGTTCTCAGTCCTACCCACACCAGTGCCCCCTGAGGACTTCTACCTCTACTCCCATTTCTTCTCCCTAGACTAGGCCAAGAGAAAAGCTCCAAATGACCATCCATTGCCTGGCACTTACTGTAGTCCCTAAATGGGCACTGACCCGAGAGGGCAGGGGCAGCTAGGTGGTACAGTGGCTAGAGCACTGGCCTTGGAGTCAGGGAGACCCTAGTTCAAATCTAGCCTCAGACACTAGACACTTACTACCAGATTAACCCCAATTGCCTCACAAAGAAAAAAAAACAAAACCAACCAAAAAACCCAAAGAGGGCCCAGGGGTCCCTGGCAGAAGCAGAGGGAAATTAATGTCTTTGTCAAAAAGTAGGCCCTCTTCACCTCTACTCCTTGAGGTCCTATGGCCCTACCCAAGAAACCTCTGTGGATCGGGCGAGGGTGTCTGTCCTCACAGCCGTAGGCCAGAGGAATGAAGGTGTAATGGAATCGGGGATGTGCTAGACAGAGGCCCATGTTTACTGAGGCTCAAACAGCAGACTGGGGATCTAACGCCCTGAAAGGCCAATCTGTGCCGTCCAGGAGCCCAGGATACACTGACTTGCAGGGGCTGGGAGAGGGGTCTGCATTCTCCTCGCCTTTTCCCCATTCAGTTTCCTATCACACATCCTCGTGGCCGTTGAAGGCCATCGCCTCCATTCACCTGAAGCTCTTCATGTGAAGGGACAACATTGTCATTGCTGTTTATATTCTCTGATCTAGCAGGGTCATGTACACACGGTGGATTCTTCACAAAGATCTGTTGATTTGAATTGAGAAAGAAGAGGAGAGACACATGGGAAGAGACCAAAAGAGGCCAATCCTGACTGAATGTTCCATTTGAGCCTATTTTAAGGATAGTAAATAGATAGCAGGCTTCTGATCCAAGGAGATGTGGGTTCAGATTCTACCTCTGACACACACTGGCTGTGTGGCCCTGCACCCCTTGATGCTCTAGGAAACTGTTCTAACATTAGCAGTTACAGAGAAGGTGCTGACTCCTTTGATAGTTTCCTTCCTAGTCTGGGAGTTTATTAACAAAATTGAAGAGGGTGAGAAAAGCTGGGTGTCTGAGGGACCCTAATGAATCCCTTGAGAGTTCTAGTCTGTAAAGAATTTCACAGGACTCAAGCAATCTTGTGAGTCAGGATTGTTAAAGTTTATTGTTATGCTTTACAGCAGGCAAGAGGTCTTAGGGAACCTGCAAACCTGCAGGAATCAGGGGTATGGATTATAAAATAATAAAATCATAAATTAGGTATCAATTATGCTAACTAGGTGAGTATGGATGGTTTTAGGGAGGAGTTAAGGAGTGGTCAGTGCTTAAAGGGACGTGCACTTTTCATATCTACTGTGCAGGTGTATTGCCCATAATTCACTAGGAAATGGCCCGTGGCAGGGCTGCATGGAGGTGTGGTTTTAGGCTTGAAACATCACTGGGGGGGCGGAGCCAAGATGGTGGCGTAGCAGCAGCAACATATCGCAGCTCTCACATAGCCACCCCAAAATACCCATAAAATAAGACTCTAAACCAATCCTAGAACTCCAAAACACACACAAAGATACTTCCCACTAAAGTCAGCTCGGCTACGAGGAATCATATCAGCACTGCGAACCGAAACCAGCCTGGCCTGAAGCCGTGGCTGTGCCCCAGGGGCGGCTGGACAGGAGGAGCAGAGGAGCCTCTCTGGTGAGTGGATTAGCAGCAGCTGTGAGCAGCGTTCAGAATTAGCTAAGTGGGAATTGCAAAAGGGGGGGAAAAGCAGTCCAGCCCAAAGGCCTCCAGAGCGGAAAAGCAAAAGGCAAAGGTTTTGCACCTGCCCCTGCGTTGTAGCTTCCCGCCTGTGACCTGCAGACAGCAGGGGGACTAAGCGATTGTTCTCAGGCCAGTGCTCTCGTGTTGAGCGGCCTGGATCCGGATCGTCGTCTTGGGCCTCGGTCTTGGAGTCTTCATTATCCAGTCAGCCGGAAGTAAGTAGGAAGAGTCCCATCACCTTCCTGAGAGCTACGGCAGCCGGGAGGACCCCAGCGATTTGGGACAGAGCTTTCCCTTCTGGAAGCAGAGCCCCACAGAGATTTTTAAAAAAAAAACAAAAACTCATGGTCTAAACAACCATGAGTAAGGATAAACATAAGAAGCCAAGTAAGAACAACTCCCAAACCCTAGATTCCTTCTTTGGGGAAAAGAAACATCATGGGAGAGAGAGGGAGGAGGAGAGCACAGCCAGAGCGCCCCCACCAG
>CM053588.1:292054890-292071353 GCA_028646515.1 Pseudochirops corinnae
TCTTCAGCTCATCTCTAGCTTTAAGGCATTCTTCATGTTTATTGGAGGCCCCTGGTGGGGGCTCTGGCTGCACTCTCCTCCTCCCTCTCTTTGCCATGATCCTTCTTTTCCCCAAAGAAGGAAACTAGGGTTTGGGTGCTGTTCTTACTTTGCTTCTTATGCTTATTCTTACTCATGGTCGATCAGTCCGTGATTTTTTTTTTAATCTCTATGGGGCTCTGCTTCCAGAAGGGAAAGCTCTGTCCCAAATTGCTGGGGTCCTCCCAGCTGCTGTAGCTCTCAGGAAGGTGCTTGGTCCCTTCCTACTTACTTCCAGCTCACTGGATAATGAAGACTCCAGAACCGAAAGCCCAAGACCGCGATCCAAATCCAGGCCACTCAATGCGAGAGCATTTGGCCTCTGAACAGTCGCTTAGTCCCCATGTTGTCTGCAGGCCGCGGGCACAGAAGCTGCAACGCAGAGGCGAGTGCAAAGCCTCTGCCTTTCGCTTTCCCGCCTTAGAGGCGTTTTGGCCGGATGCTTTTCTCTCCCAATTTCGCAAGTCCCACTGACCTAGTTCTGAACATTGCTTGCAGCTGCCGCTAATCCGCTCACCAGAGAGGCTCCTCCACTCCTCCCATCCAGCCGCCCCCCCGGGGCACAGCCAGGGCTTCAGGCCAGGCTGGTTTCGATTCGCAGTGCTGATATTGTTCCTCGTAGCCGAGCTGACTTTAGTGGAAGGTATATTTGTGTGCGTTTTGGAGTTCTAGGATTAGTTTAGAATCATATTTTAAGGGTATTTTGGGGTGGCTATGTGAGAGCTGCGATATGTTGCTACTGCTACACCGCCATCTTGGCTCCACCCCCTCAGATGAATTTCTAGATGCTTTTTTTTTTTTTTTTGGAGTCAAATGTGTAAGAGTCAGTGATGGAGTAGATGCACCGTGGTTCTAGGAGACAAGAGACAGACCTTCTCATTAATTGGCAAACTAGATTATATTGACCAGGATGATAAAGGTTCTTGTAACCCCATGTGAAATACTTAAATGAATAAAGCATTTACTTTGTGCTAAGAACACAAATAGAAAAGTCAGATAGCTGCTGCTCTCAAGGATCTCACCACATTCTCTTAGGGGAGATCCATATATGGAAGCTTTCAGCTGTAAGTAAAATGGAAATCTCCCATGGTCCTTGGGGTGTAGCAGAAGAGTAGATGGTAATGCCTCTTCTTTCATGGCCTTTTCAGTGATAGCAGGAAATCAGTTTTTGATGTTGAATGATTTAATAGTGCCAAGGATGTTGGTGGTAAGGACTCTTTTCTAGATTGTCAGTTGAAGGAATTAAAAGATGTTTAATTTGAGAAAGTGGAGAAGGAAACAGCAGACCCCTCCAGTTTTTTTTGCTAAGAAAACCCCAAGTGGGGTTACAAATAGTCAGACATGACTAAAAGGACTGACCGATAATGATGATTTGGAAAAGAAAGAAAAGGGAGATATACTTGTCTTCAGATTCTGAAGGCTTGTTATTCTTTTTTGCTGTAATTAGTATTTTATTTTTCCCCACAATTACATGTCAAGAACAGTTTTAGCATGCATTTTTACAAGATTTTGAATTTCAAATTTTTCTTCCTCTCTCCCCTTCTGAAAATGGTAGGCAATTTAATATAGTTTATACATGTGCTATCATGTAAAACATTTCTATATTCATGACAGTTGTGGAAGAAGAAACAGATCAAAAAAAAAATCACAAGAAAGAATAAGTGAAAAAATATGCTTCGATCTGCATTCAGAGTCCATCAGTTCTTTATCTGGATATGGATAACATTTTCCTTCATAAGTCCTTCGTACTTGTCTTGGATCATTGTGTTGCTGAGAAAAGCTGAGTCATTCACAGTTGGTCATCACATGATATTGCTGTGTACAGCATTTTCCTGGTTCTGCTCATTTCACTTTGCATCAGTTTGTACAGGTCTTTCCAGGTTTTTCTGAAGTCTGCCTGTTCATCATTTCTTACTGCACAGTAGTATTCTATTACATTCATATGCCACAGCTTGTTCAGTCATTCCTCAACTGATGGACATCCCCCCTTTTTCCGATATTTTGCCACCATAAACAGGGTTACTATATTTTGGTACATGTGGGTACTTTTTCCCTTTTTTATGATCTCTAGGATACAAACCTAGTAGAGCCATTGCTGGATCAAAGGGTATGCACGCTTTTATAGCTCTTTGGGCATAGTTGCAAATTGCTCCCCAGAATGGTTGGATCAGTTCACAACTCCATCAACAGTGCATCAGTCCCAATTTTCCCACATCCTCTCCAATATTTATCATTTTCCTTTTTTGTCATATTAGCCCATCTGATTGGTGTGAGGTTGTATTTCAGAGTTGTTTTAATTTGCATTTCTTGAATCAAAAATGATTTAGAGCACTTCTTTATTTGCATATAAGATATCTTCATCTGAAAACTGCCTGTTCATATCTTTTGACCATTTACCAATTGGGAAATGACTTGAATTCTCATAAATTTGACTCAGTTCTCTATATCTGCAAAATGAGGCTTTTATCAGAGACACTCACTATAAAGATTGTTTCCCAGTTTTCTTCTTTCCTTCTGATCTTGGTTATATTGGTTTTGTTTGTACAAATGCCTTTCAATTTAGTGTGATGAAAATGATCTGTTCTGCATTTCATATTGCTGTCTCTTGTTTGGTCATGATTTCTTCGCCTCCCCATAGATCTGACAGACAGGTGGGCTATTCCTTGCTCTTTTAATTGTCTAGAGTGCTTAGATGTACAAGATGTAGTTTCTGAAGCCTTATTATATTGAGGAGAGTTTAGTTTAGAGTTGCTGTGTGCCAGAAGGCAAATTAAGACCAATGGGTAGAAATTAACGGTTCCATAGACATTTAGTTTGAAGGCAAGAGAACTAGGCTCTAATTGAGCTTGATTACTCATGTGCTGTGTGACATTTAGACAAGTCACCTACATTTTTCTGGGTCTTGGTTTCCTCATGTGTCAAGACAGACTCCCAGAGTCAGGAGGGACCTCAAACATTATCTAGTCCAACTCCCACTAACTCATTAATTCCATCTGCCACTTCCATAACCAATGTCCATTTATCTGCCTTTCGAAGACCTGGCAGTGATGGAGAGCTCACTTCCTCCCCTAAACATGCCATTCCATTCTCGGCACTGATTGTTAGAAACACAGTTTTCTTCCATCTTAAGCTGAAATTCGCCTCTCTGCACCTTCCGTCCCTTGGTGCAAGCTCTGCCCACCACAGCCAGGTAGGACAAGTCGAGGCTGATTTCTAATGAGCCATTGGTGAGGTCCCTTGCAAGCTAATGCCTTGCCTGCTGTGACCACTAGAGGGCAGTGGCTCATAAGGACAGAGTCATATAGCAGAGTAGAAGGGCTTTGGCAAACCCAGTAAGGGTAGTTAACATTCACATGGCACCTGACCATGTGTCAGGCACTTGCTAAGCACGTTGTCATGATTGTCTCACGAACCTCGCAACAACCCCGGGAAGTAGGTGCTATTATCGGCACCATTCTACAGATGAGGAAACTGAGGCAAGCTGAGTAAGTGACTTGCCCAGGCCCACACAGCCAGGAAGTGTCTGAGACCTGATTTGAACTCGGGTCTTCCAGACACAGAGGCAGAAATGCCTGTGCTTATGAAAATTAGTCAAAGACTAAAAAAGGATCTGTAAAGAGAGGAAAAACTTTGATGCTAAAGTATAAACTAGAAGGAAAAAAAACTTCATCCCCCTCTTCCTCTTCCTCCTTACGGCTGTTCCACCCCCCACCCACCCCCCAGTTACATGTTACTTGAGAAATGCAGGCTAAATTTTTCATGGCTTTACGATTACTCTGCTCCCAATGCATTTCTGTTCTCACTTTCTGTGCTAATAGCCCATGTTCCCCATTTTAAAATACTTAACATTTTGAAAACCATAAAAAAAAAAACCAGGTGTTCAAGCTCTTATTTATTGAAGAGGCTTATTCATTAATGCTCTTTGCCAACATCCCGGGAGGTCAGTCCCAACCCCCTATTCCGGGCTGGGATATTTTTGGAGGGTGGCCTGGGCCATGAGAGAAAATGTCAGGCCACCTTATAAGGCTGTGTCTAGACCAGAGAATTCTTGCCTGCCACATGTTGAGTGCACTGTGGATTTAAATTAACTTGATTCCTGGACTGTGGTTTTTCTCACAGCCTTTAAATGCCTCTGTTCATGCCTTAGATTATTCTCTCTATCTCTGTCCCGAACAGAAGGCTGTTTGAAGTGGGAGCTGTTTGGGATGTACAGAATTGATGTCGCTTCTCGAGACCCTGCCATAAATGGAATGATTGGCTTATTCAGGTGATGGCGGCTGTCTCTGTTAGAGGTTGTTAGCACAGAGGAAAGTGTTCATCAGGCCCAGAAAACAGATAGATTTTATGTTGATTTCCTTCAGCTTCTCACGTAGCTTTTTAAAAAAAAAATTATTTACTTATTTCCTTTTCGTTTCCATCATTCAGTTCCACAAGCGTCTGAGTTCCAAATTTTCTCCCCCGCCCTCTCCTCTTCCCTCCTCCCATACACAATCCGTATAGGTTCTACAAATACCGGCACACTAAATATTAGTCAAGTTGTAAAGAAGGATTATAGCCAATGGAGTGAACGGTGAGAAAGAAGAAACAAAACGAAACGAGAGAGAGCAAGTAGTTTGCTCTCACATAGCTTTTTTGACCTAGAAATCTAAGGCTTAAGGAAATCATTCGTCTGAGAACAGGCCCAGCTTAACTCACTGGTGATAGACTCAACACAACCAGCAGTGATGGAAACCTGCTCTCCTGGCCCAGTGAAAGCCCAACATGGCCCCTTTGTGCACCGTTAAGCTGGGTCACTTGGCTTGCTGCTGAAGTCACTCTCAGTGAAGGAAGGCTCCCATTACCTGGAGCACTTTTTTATTTCTGGGAGTTTTCCCCATTCCATTGTTCAAGATAATAAAAATAATCATCCTAACAAGCCCATGTTTCCCCTCACCCGTTTCCCATTCCCATTTCCATTCCCAGTATAGTGGCTCTGCTTGTCTTTGCCTTGGTATGTTTTAGCCAGGCTTTAAAATGTTGGCTTGCTTCTGTTTGCAAAAAATCTCCTTATTCTGACACACAGAGTGTCAGAGCTGGGAGGGAACACAGAGGTCATCCAGTCCAACCCACCCCCCCAGCTCCCTTTGGACAAATGGGAGGACTGATCCAGAGAGAGAATGTTGTTCAGGATCCCACAGCTAGACAGCATCAGAACAAGGTAGGTAGGTAGGTCTTCTGCCTCCTGTACAATGTTATTTCCATCTTCTAGGTATCCTAGTATAATCTAGTCCTAGTATAGTAATATAGTTATATAAAATGATAATATATAGTAATATAATCCTAGTATAATTTTTATGTCTAGCTCAGGGGAGGCATGTTGCTACGAGTGCCATTTATAGTAACAGAGAATTTAGAGGCCTTAGAGATTCAGAGGTAGCCCCCCAGGCCACACATGGCCCACAGCACTCCTCAGTGCACTTGAACCAGATTAAAATATAGTCCTTATCTGATTTTAATGTGTTGATGTAGTGAATAAAAGCATATATGTATATGTACATAGGGCAGCTAGATGGCAGAGTAGGCAGAGAGCTGGACCTAGAGTCAGGAAGATTTGAGTTCAAATCCAGCCTC
Source organism: Pseudochirops corinnae (assembly GCA_028646515.1). Classification (NCBI taxonomy): domain Eukaryota; kingdom Metazoa; phylum Chordata; class Mammalia; order Diprotodontia; family Pseudocheiridae; genus Pseudochirops; species Pseudochirops corinnae. The sequence goes on from CM053588.1 coordinate 292,060,579, forward strand.
AGATACTTGGTAGCTGTGTGACCCTGGGCAAATCATTTAGCCTTGTTTGCATCAGTTTCTACATCTGTAAATTGATGTGGAGAAGGAAATGGCAAAACTACTCTAGTATCTTTGCCAAGAAAACCCCAAATGGGGTTCTGAAGAGTCAGAACAACTGAAAACAACTGAACAACATGTGTACATGTACACACATATATATCTACATACATAAATGTGCTTTTCTAAGTCAATAAATAGTCCTCGGGGATCCCCTGTTTCTGTTTGAGTTTGACACAACCGATCTAGTCTTTGCTGCTCAGTTTTTTCAGTCACGTCTACTCTTTGAGACCCCATTTGAGGTTTTCTTGGTAAAGATATCAGAGTGGTTTGCCATTTCCTTCTGCAGCTCACTTTACAGATGAGGAAACTGAGACAAACAGGGTTAAGTGGGTTGCCCAGTTGTACGTGGCTAGAAAGTGTCTGAAGTCAGATTTGAACTCAGATCTTCTTGACTCCCAGCCCAGCCCTCTATCCCCAAGGCCATCTAGCTGCCCTGATCTAGTCTAATCCATTTTAAAAAGAAGCTGAGGATTATAAAGATTAAATTATTTTTTCCAAGGTCGCACAGGTAATAAATGGCAAAGCCAGAATTTGGACTCAAAATTTTCTTACTCCAAATTCAGTGTTAATTCTTCTATACCACTGCCTTCATAGATAGTGCGGGGAGGGGGGGGGGGGTGTCAAGTTATAAGTGCTCATGAGGATCTAATCTGTCCCTATACTTCAAGTCCTTGGCTCCTGACAGAAGGTCTCAAAAACCATAACAGGTGAAATGGTCAATTGCAATAAGCATTTATGAAGCACCTACTATGTCAGGATAATTGCAATTTTAAAGAAAGGTTAAAAATAATACCTACTCTCAAGGGGAGTTCAGGTCTAATGGGAGATTCATTGTTGGAGTAAACTGCTGTATACAAGCAAAGTATATACAGGTTAAATTGGAGGTGATTAATTGAAGGAAGGTTCTAGAATTAAGGGAGATCAGGAAAGGCTTTCTAGGGAAGATGGGTGTTTGGCTGGGCCTTGAAGGAAACCAGGGAACCCGAGAGACAGAGATGGGGAAAGAGAGAATTCCAGGCACCAGGGACATCCACAAAAAGGAGACAAAGCTAAGGGCCTAATGGAACTTCCTTAAACCTAATAAGTAAGCCCTTGCTGCTGTAATGTTAATGGCATATGAGATCTTCCTGCCCATTAATAGACCTCTCATGGAGTCCATTAAGGGAAGCTTGATTAGGGGAGGTTTGTTTTTCAGGAAGGCCCACATCTTTTGTTACTTTGTAATTAGGTAGTGGGTCACGAGAGTTATGATGCCCTCTGACTCTGAAGAAGGGTATATATACTCTGAGGTTAGTGTTTTGCTTTGGGGCTTACTCATTGAAGGAGTGTTTCTGTGATTTGACCAGATAAGACTCTGAATAGCCATTAAGGAGCCCCTGGGCTTTGAAAAATCTAGATGTTAGTGCTTCTCCCTGGTAATTATGTATATACTGCCTTGGTCAGACAATTTTCGATCTGTGCTAATTTCTCAGAGAGTTCAAAGTCCTGTCTGTTGGTCTTTATTTCTCTGCTTGTATTTTCTTTGTATTTTCTCTGAAGTTCAGGGTGCTGACTTTTCCCCTGAACTGGTGAATGTAATTTTAAAAGATTGTTGACCCCTTAAACAGCTATCTTTCCTCATAAAACAGATTTAAGAACCTGTGCTATCTACCATCCTGGGTATGCCAGTGTAGTTGCCACTACAACCTCCTTTTCAACTCATCTACACAAAACACCACATGCTGATGAAATCACAAGAGGAAGCACTTCAACACTGAAAGAGACAGTTTTAGAGAATCCTGAGCAGTATGAACTGACCCAGAGTGAAGTGAGCAGAACCAGGAGAATAGTTGTACTAAGACAGTACCAACTATGAAGACAAACAACTTGAAAATCTTCAAAATTTTGAGCCATACAAATAAATGACCAAGCGTGATTCCAAAGGCTCCATGATGAGACAGGCTACTCAGCACCTGACAGAGAGGTAGATGATAGACTCAAGGTGCGGGACATGACCAATGTGGGAATTGATTTTGCTTAACAGCGCTTATTTCTCACAGGAATTTTTGTCCTTTCTTTTTATTTGGTTTTTAGTGAGGGAGACAGGCAGTTAGCAATAAATAATGGTGCCAAAAAAGAGAGCCATTTAAACATTTAAAAAAAACCCACAAGGAAACAGAAGGAAGAATACACATGCCTGTTTTGAGAATACACTTTCTCTCCTCTTTTTCCCTCTAGAATTTAAATTCAGAATTTTACAAATTAAAAAAACTTTTTTAAAAGAAATTTTGGTTCATGAATGTAATGGAATATTATGTTGTAAAAAATGAATATGGAAAATTTAGAGAAGCACGAGAAGAGTTGTGAACTGATACAGTCCCTGCTGGTTGTTGATCGATTGATTGAAGTAAGTGGAACCAGGAAAGCAATACCCACAGTGACGACACCAGTGGAAATACAAAGAATAACGAGAGCAAAATGAAAACAAACGCTGCCCAGTTCTAACGGCTCTTCCCTGAAGAAGAGGGGAAATACACTTAGCCTCCCCCGCAGAGGCGGGGCCTTGTGGACATGGAACTTTGCATATCCTGGGGGACAGAAGCGACCTGCTAGTGGGTTTTTCTTCCTTCTCTTTTTTATTCCTTATTATAAAAGGTGGCTCTCTGAGTGGGAAAGGGAGGAGGCTGTGTTTGGAAATGAAAGTGATGTCTAAACGAGGGATCATAATAAAAATTTAAAATATTTTCAATTTTTAAAAAAAGAGGCCACCAAATGTGAACTTCTACTTTCACCTCCAGGGGGTGCTAGATACCTGGCAATTGGAGAAAACGTGATGGGCAGGCATAAACGGTTTTTCATTGGAGACGCTTCCCTTTCTGTTGTGGGGGAACAACTCTAGCCTTTTGTGCCCTTTGGGACTGGACTAAGTCTTGATAGGTTGTCTGAAAATCCTTTAATAAAGGAACAAAATATGAGGGCTGAAGGGACTTCATCTATCATCTCATCTAAGGGTCCTTAGCCTGCACTCTGAGACCTTGTGTTTTGTAGACAGATGGATATAGATATATAGATAGAGATAGATACATAAAGATAGATAGATAAGATCGATAGATGGTAGATGAATAGATATAGAGAGATAATAATGTTTCAATATAATTGGTTTTCTTTGTAATACTATATATTTTATTTTATGCATTTAAAAACTTTGTTCTAAGAAGGGAGCCATAGCCTTCATGAGCCCTCTAAAGGAGTCAAGCCATAAGATTAAGGATGTCCTGGGCTAGTCAGTCAGTTAACAAACATGTATTAAGTGCAGCCAGGTGGTGTAGTGGGCAGACTGCTATACCTGCAGTCAAGAAGACTCCTCTTTATGAATTCGAATCTGGTCTCAGACATTTGCTAGCTGTGGGCCCTGGGCAAGTCACTTCACCCTGTTTGCCTCAGTTTCCTCATCTGTAAAAATGAGCTGGAGAAGGAAATTACAAACCACTCCAGTATCTCTGCCAAGAAAACCCCAAATGGGGTCACAAAGTGTCAGACACGACTGAACAACAACAATAAAACTTGGCAACCAACTGGATATGTGGAGTGCAGAGTCAGGAATAGAGGGTAATGCCAAGGGTGCAATCCTGGGTGACCACTGGAGGATAATTAGTCAACAGTAACCTCGTCCAACTTCCCAGTCCTCATCAGAGTCCTCCAGATAACCTAGAATGTCAGAACTGGAGGGGATCAAGCTGGTGCCTTTAGGTGAGGTTATCCCTCTCTGTCTGTCTCTCTCCGTCTCTCTCTCTCTCTCTCTCTCTCTCTCTCTCTCTCTTTCTCTCTCTCTCTCTCTCTCTCTCTCTCTCTCTCTCTCTCTGTCTCTCTCTGTGTCTCTCTGTCTCTGTCACTTTCCCCCTTTTCTCTGTCTCTGTCTCTGTCTCCCCCCGTCCCTCTGTCTGTCTCTCTCTTGCACACACTCACACTCACACTCACACACACACACACACACACACACACACACACACACACACATACCACTTCTTGAATTATGAATATTCCCTTTTCACCATCCTTAAGAAATGAATGGTTAACCATCTGTGTGAGATCAAGACCCTAACTATTCCAGAACAATAATGTCTCAGCCATGGCAGAACATTCCATCATCTGGTCTTACTCACTAGGGCAGCAGTTCTCAACCTGTGGGTCACAACCCCTTTGAGGATCAAACACATACTTCTGATGGTCTTAGGAACCAAAACACGGCTCCTCTATCTGTCTCCAGGCGGGCCCTCCCACATGCAGATATGCCCATATATGAGTATTAAAGCATTGCCGCATTAGGAAGGTTGAGAATCACTGCACTAGTGGAAGAGGACTTGCTTTTTTATTGAATTTCATCATGGGTGATTCATTTCTTACCATTTATTACTGCCATTCAATATACTCTAATACCCCGATTAACATATTAGCCACATATTAGGTGCCAATATACTGGCACTGATGCCAGATGAGGTGATATATTGGCTATTTCAGGTACCCACTAATGAACGTGAGTATTCCTTTGAATGATACAGACTGCATCCATGCCAGCCCGTCTTGGGAGTGTCAGAAATACTGGACTGCTCACATGCCACTGTTTAGGGCTGGTAAGTAGTGCTGCAGAGAAGTGGCTCAAGGAATTGCTTCAAGTCTCAGTCATAAATAAGAAATTAGACTCAACACTTGTTAAGTCTCCCTGGGTCTCAGTTTCCTCAGCTGTAAAATGAGGGAGTTGGGCTGCGTGGCTTCTCAGATCCTTCCAGCTCTACATCTTTGGCCCCAAATCTTTGGAGAACCGGTGGTCACCAGTTATTCTGTCTTGAGGCAAGACAGTTGTGTTTCGGAGTAACTTGCTTCCCTCGGGCAGATATTTCAGCAAATGTCCTGCTTTGATCTCTCTAACAAGGAGCTCAGGAAGCCTTTGCTGCCAATTCCGATCTGACCAAATCGGCAGGGGAGCTGAAGTTTCTCCTTGCTCACCCAGAGGGTGGCAGACACACCTGGCCAAGCCAGGAGTCAGTAATGTTTATTTCATTGAGATGGCTGGTGGTTAAGGTCAAGCCAGATGGCCATCTCATGATCTGGAGGAGTAGAGAGGAGGTGCCACAGAGGAAGACCAGGTTAGTACCAGGTGAAAACCTTTTCCTAGGACTGGCTGTGCTTCTTCTTCATCATGACGTTGAGATTTTCATATCGGTTTGAAGTCAGCAGCCATGTTGGCACTATGTGGCTACTCTCCAAAAGGCTGTGCTGGCCAGCTGGTTTTCTTTGACCTTACAGATGAATCTCTGTTGGAATGCATGCTGCAAAAGGCTTGGAGGTGAGACTGTATGGGCACACGTGGAGAACACTATGTTGCTGATCTGCTGGAGTATGACCCTACACAACTCTGGTTACTTAAGAGGATAATAGAAGATATGATTGAATTAGATAGATTGGGACCATACTGTTGAGTCTTGAAAGCCACGGTGAGAAATCTGGACTTACTTTGACCATGATGACAACAACTGGAATCTATATAATTGTCACCAAGTGGGCATCATCTTATTTGATCTTCACAACCCTGCCAGGTAAGCGCCAAGGATTTTACTATGTCCATTTTATAGAAAAGGAAACTGAGGCTGTGGGTTGTTGTTGTTCACTTGTTTTTAGTTGTGTCTGGCTCTTCATGACCCCCTTTGGGGTTTTCTTGGCAAAGATACTGGAGTGGTTTGTCATTTCCTTCTCCAGCTCATTTTACAGATGAGAAAACTGAGGCAAACAGGGTTAAGTGACTTGCCCAGGGTCTCCCAGCTAGTAAATATCTGAGGTCAGATTTGAACTCAGGTCTTCCTGACTCCAGGCCCAGAACCTGATCCACTAAAGTTATCCTAGATAAGGGAAAGTGATTTGCTCAGGCTCACACAGCCATTAAGGGTCTGGGGTGGAGTCTGACCCTAGGTCTATGTTCCTCCAAATCCAGTGCTCTATCCACTAAGCACAGTTCAACTCCCTCTCTAATTTGGTAGGCAATACCCCTGATGATAAGGGATCTAAAGCAAAGGAGCATAATTTGATCTGTGCTTTGGAAAAATTAATTTAGCATCAGTATCATAGATGTATTGGAGAGAGACTGGAGTTTGGAAAACTACTTAGCAAATTATTGATTTTTTTTTTTGGACCATACCTATGACTTCATTATGGTACAGGAGGTCCCCATGACAGACTCCCTCTAGCAGTGTAAATGAACACCTTCTCTGCAACTCATCATCTCAGGGCTCAGTTTCTGAACCTCTGGGATGTCATGGGGCCCATAAACAGTCTGGGGAAGACCCCAACGCAGAATAAGAATTTTAAACCAATTAAATAAAATACATGGGACCACAAAGGAAATTTATCCTGTTGAAATAGTTATCAAAATATTTGTCTAAAAAAAGCAACCAAGGTCACATTTGCCAGGTTAAGAACACTTGTTGCTGTTGGCAAGGACAAGGGAAGCGCTTCTCCAGGGTTTCATAACCTCCAAGTGTCAGAGGCCAATTCACTAGAACTCTATCCACTACAGCAGGTTGCCTCTCAGGGTCCAGGCTTAATAATGATGACTTTTTTTTAGATCTTTACTGTTTGCAGAATGCTTTACAGACTTTATCTCATTTGAATTTCACAATAGTAGTGTGAGCTAAGTTATGTTGTTGAGTCATTTCAGTCATGACCAATTCTGTGACCCTGTTTGGGCTTTTCTTGGCAGAGATACTGGAGAGGTTTGCCAGTTCCTTCTCCATTTCATTTTACAGATGAGGAAACTAAGGCGAACAGAGTTAAGTAACTTGGCCAGGGTCCCATAGGTAGGAAGTGTCTGAGGCCAGATTTGAACTTAGAGCCTCCTGACTCCAGGGTCACTGTGCCACTTAACTGCCCAAGTGTAATGGTAAGGAAATTTGAAGATCTTCCCTGCCCCTTAATAGGCCTAGGGGATTTGAAGATCTACCCAGCACCTTATTGAACCTCAAATGAAACCCAATAGGAAGGGCTTGATTGCGGGGGAGGCTTGTTTTTCAAGAAGGCCACACCTTTTGTTACTTTGTAATTAGACAGTGGGTCATGAAGGTTGTGGTTCCCTCTGACCCTGAAGAAGGGTATATATACTCTGAGGTTAGTGTTTTGCTTTGGGGCTTACTCATGGGAAGAGTGTTCGAGTGATATAGCCAGATGAGATTATGGGTAGCCTTTAAGGAGCCCATCCCCAGCTTTGAAACTCCAGATGTTGGTGCTTCTCTCTCTGGTAACTATGTATGTATGTAATGGTCAGACAGTTGGATCTGTCTGTTGATCTGTGCTGTATTATTTGGTCAGGCAGTTAGAAGCCCTGCCTGTTGATCTTTATGCTATTATTTGTTTGTAATTTCTGTTTGTATTTTCTCTGAAGTTAAAGGTGCTGACTTTTTCCCCTGAACTAAGTAAATGATATCTATGTTTGATTAAAGTAAGATTACTGAGCCCTTTTGAGTTGCTTTCCTTTAGAAAAGCAGATCAAAGAACCTGTCCTAGTAGCCATCCTGGGTGTGCTAGGTGCTTGCTGTTACACCAAGGGATTATCATTCCTATTGTAGATAGAGACAATGCACCTGATGATGAGAGGGGGCAGCTAATAAGTGTCTGAAGTCTTAATCATTCCAAGTCTAGTCCTCTATTATGACATGCTTCTTCTCAATACCACAGCACATAACAGTCAAACGTAGTCATAATATAAATAGATGATGGATATTCAGGGTCTGAACTATGGTGGAAAGAAAAAATAATGATAATAATAGCATTTACATAGCACTTGAAGGTTTTCAAAGAGCCTTACAAATATGATATTTTTCCTCACTACAATGCTGGGAGGTTGGTGACATTATTACCCCCATATTCAAGATGAGGAAATCTTAACCACCATTGTACAGACAAGGAAACTGAGGTGGGCAGAGAGGACAAGGGACTCGTCCAAGGTCACACAGAGAGTAAGTGTCAGAGGCTGGATTTGAACTCAGTTCTTCCTGACTTCAAATCCTGCATGCTACCTAGATAATTACCTATAGTACTCGTATCGCTTGGTAAATTGTGAAGTTCAGACCTTAAATACTATATAAAGATCTGTGGCTTTGTTCTTGTCTCCATCTATGATTTCATTGGTGTAGGGAACTTCCAGTAAGCATATCAGTACCTTCTCTATAACTTCTGCTTAGAGAATTGCTTGAAACAGTGAGAAGTTAAGTGACTTACCCAGGGTCACATAGTCAGCCCAAGTTAGGGGCAGGACTAGAACTCTGGTCTGCCTGGCCCCAGGACAAGATGCCAGTGATTATTTTTATTATTAAAATTATTTTTTTTCAATTATCAAGCATTTTATTTTCTCCCCTCTCATCCCCCTCATCTACTGGGGAGAAAAGGTAGAAATAAAGAAATAGCGAATCCCTGAATCACGTAAGCACAGTCAATCAGAACAAATTCTCACGTTGGTCATTGCCTAAAAATGCATTTCTTTTTCTGCTTATTAGTCTCATTTCTCTGTCATGAGTTGGACAGGGTTCTTCTTCCTCAGGCCTCTGGAATTATGGCTAAAGGAAGAGGAAGGAGCCAAAGGCTTTCATTATGGCAGATTGCACTGGGAGGACGGGGGTGCCAAGACAAAACTAGAAAGATGTGGAGCTCCACGTATCCTCTTCCAAGTCCTAACTCTATGCACCATTAGAATGGGAACTCCTTGAGGGCAGGGACTCTTTTCACCTTTCTTCCTACACCTAGAGCTTAGCATGGCATATACACCTAAGACATTCTTGTTGACCGAATAAGCAAGGCTCTTACTATCTAGAATCTACTTACAATGGATTTCCAATTCTTGGTGTTCAATTGTTTTTGGTCATGTGTCCGACTCTTCATGACTCCATTTGAGGTTTTCTTGGTAAAGACGCTGAAGTGATCTGCCATTTCCTACTCCAACTCATTTTACAGATGAGGAAACTGAGGCGAACAGGGTGAAGTGACTTGCCCAGGGTCACACTGTTAGTAAGTGTCTGAGGTTGGGTTTGAACTCTTGAAGATGAGTCATCCTGACTCTAGGCCTAGCACTCTGTCCACTGTACCACCTAGCTGACCTTTCCAGTTCTTACCAGTGGATGATCAAAGGCTATGAAGACTCCTAACTGCCCCTTCCCACTTCCCAGGTCTGTTGGGTCACAGGCCACCAGTCCCAAGGCCACATCAGGCTAGAAGGGTTCTGGCTGAGCTGAGTGTAAGGAAGGTTGGCTGTGTTTACGTCCCAAGTGTGTATCTCTAGCCGCATTCCAAAGCCAAGAACAAATTGCTTTGAATCATTATAGCCTCTTCTCTCCATCATTAGGGAGATAGTCAGACTCAGGCTATCCTTGAAAAACTGTCTTTTGCCCCCTGGAAGGAGTTTATCATAGCAATTCAGCTTATTGAAAGTGATCTTTGTGTACTGGTGAGCTCAGTATTAGCAGGAGAGCAACATCACGGCTTGGTGGGAAGAGATCCTACTTAGACACTTCCCAAGGTCACCAATCTACCTCAAGGCAAGTGGTAAAATCAGGGAATATCAGAGCTCTCACACTGCCTGGTTCTAAGGCTGTTTCAAAGGAAAAAAACAGGCAAGACTGGTAAGAGGTTGGGGAGAGTGTTCATTCATTCATCCAACTATAGTCTGGTTCTGGCTGTAGCTGAGCCAGTCAGTTGTGTCCTGCTCTCTGTGACCCCATTTGGGGTTTTCCTGCCATAGATCCTGGAGTGGTTTGCCATTTCCTTCTCCAGCTCATTTGACAGATGAGGAAACTGAGGCAAGCAGGGTTAAGTGACTTGCCCAAGGTTGCACAGTTTTAGTAAGCATCTGAGGTGAGATTTGGACTTGGGAGGATGAGCCTTTCTGACTCCAGGCCCAGCGCTCTCTCCACTGCCCCACCTAGCTCCCCTGGCTATAGCTTGCACACTTAGTAGTGTAAGTGGGTGGGTGGCACATGCGTGCGCGCGCGCACACACACACACACTTATTAAATGCCTACTATGTGCTAGACACTATAGTTGCAAAGCTAAAAACAAAACAATTCCTCTCCTCAAGGCCTTTACATTCTACTGGGGAGAGCAACACACACACACACACACACACACACACACACACATGTATACACACACATAAGTCAGCGTAGAACATGGATAAAGTAAGTACACATTTCCAGGGGGGAGGCAGCTAGGTGGAGCAGTGGGTAGAGTATTGGGCCTGGAGTCAGGAAGACCTGAGTTTACTTCTGGCCTCAGGTATTTGCTAGTTGTGAGACCCTGGGCACTTCTGTCTGCCTCAGTTTCCTCATCTGTGAAATGAGGATAATAATAGTATCCTCTCAGAACTGCTTCGAGGATCAATGAGATCATTTTTGTAAAGGGCTCACCTAGTACCCTGCCGCCGCACTATAGGCACTTAATAGGTGCTTGTTTCTTGCCTTCCTCCCTCCCTTTCTTCCCTGCCTCCTCCCTCCCTTTCTTCCCTCTTGCCTTTCTCCCTCCCTTTCTTCCCTCCCTCCTCCCTCCCTTTCTTCCCTCCCTCCTCCCTCCCTTTCTTCCCTCTTGCCTTCCTCCCTTCCTTTCTTCCCTCCCTCCTTCCTTCCTTTCTTCCCTCCCTCCTCCCTCCCTTTCTTCCCTCCCTC
>CM053588.1:292071853-292133326 GCA_028646515.1 Pseudochirops corinnae
TGTGGTTGGGAGATCCATCCTGCCCTACCGAAAAGTGACATAGGAGAGAATAGACTGGGGGAGGGGGGACACACTGGGATGGCTGTTTTGGGGAGGTGGGTAGGGGAAATATGGGGAGAAAATATGTAACTCAAAATGTTGTGGAAATGAATGATGCAAAATAAAATAAAATTAAAAAAAATTCATCTGAGTAGCATCGCTGTGTTGGTAAAAATAGAAAGGAATGAAGTAGTTGAATATTGATTAGTAAGCAGATTAGTAAGATCTCCTTAGCAAAGAGATCCCGCTTTCACATCTAAGAATACCTGACGAAAGGAGGAAACTGGAAAGCGTCATCTCCAGTATTATAATTTTTGGTCACCAAATCATAACTTTTTAAAGGGATATGATTTTAAAAGATTCCTGATAAATTACTGAAAATGTGCTACCTTCTAGTTATTTGGAAAGTGATATGCCTTCACAATAGGCTCTTTGATGCCATTAGTGAGAACCTATCAGAAAAAGTGGACAGCAAAGGGCCATGAATATATTGTAGGCAGCTTTCTGTGGCAAAGCTAAGTCCTCTTTTAGTCAAAGCTGGGGGACGGCTTCCAATGAATGGTCAGATCTGTCCTAGAGCTTGAAATTGAAAAGGTGTACATTTGTCCCCCACCTGGGTGAGCTGAGTGAGAAGCAGGCCACAGAAGACCACAGGAGAAGTAATTACACTCGGTCTGACTACAAGTCATGGGAACATTACAGGAAAGACAGACACAGACCAGCTTTTTTCCTTTACCCCACCCCCACCAAAGGCATCAGTGTGGACTTTTATTTAAGAAGCATATTTATAATAATTATATGAATGTGACAAGCATCAGCAAATACAAACATTTTCTTAAAGAGCAGAAAGAGGCTTGTGTATGACCACGAATTCTCCACTACAGTTTAAGTACATATTAAATTTATTAAGTCCCAACACTCCCTGCTTGTTTCCAAACTTCCTTGTTTCTGTGTGTGCGGTCTTTGCGTTTGCTTTTTGCTGTTTCTTGTCTTTTCTGAGGGTCAGGCCAGTGGTCCAGGTGTAACTAACTCTTCCTAGGCCATGATGCATCTTCCTGGCTCTCTCTACGTTACCTATAATCTCAACCAGAGTACCCCTAGGAGTACTGACTGGGAATGCATGTCTTACTGGAATGACTCCTTGAAAAAATGTCTTTTTTATCTCCCTATCTAGTGAAATCATCTATGTGGGGAGCTCCTGTTGTAGAAATGTTTTTGCACTGATGTAAATGAGTAACTCATGTATTAACTTCTTCTAATCCTGGAGAGCTGCATGAGGCAGTGACTTGCCCATGGTCACACAGCCAGGATGCATCAAGGGTTAAGACTTGAAGTTCCATCTTCTTGAATCTAAGCCCAGTGCTCTAACCACTCACTACACCATGCTGCTTTTTCCTGTAGGGTTATTGTCAAAAATCAAGTCCTCAATTTATTCAAGTCATTCTTGACAAATGTATGCTCGCACAGAACTAGAAAATCTGACACAAGTTTACCTGCTTGCCAGTCTTCATTAAATAACTTATTCTGGTCAAGAAAGTCTTATCTTTTTCCCTGGGTAAAACTCAACCCAAAATCCTCTAGGTCACTTTCTCAAAAGACTCAATTAAGAAACTTCTGATCAGGAAGGAAATCCCAAACAGTGTTTATAATGATTCCACTGCACTATTTATTGGTGAATGTGAAATTGCCTGTCAGTACTGAGGGCCTAGAAAGCTAGGTGGCACAGCAGATGAGAATGCAGGGTCTGGAGTCAAGAAGACTCATCTCCCTGAGTTCAAATCTGGCCTCAGACACTTACTAGATGTGTGACCCTGAACAAATCACTTAAACCTGTTTGCTTCAGTTTTCTCATCTGTAAAACGAGCTGGACAAGAAAATGGCAAACCACTCCAGCACCTTTGCCAAGAAAACCCCAAACAGCATCATGTAGAGTTGGAGACACCTGAACAACAGCTGAGGATCGATGGCTGGATTTAAAGAAAATGCCTGAATAATCTCATTCATTCATTAGATTGCGAGCCCCGTGAGAGCAGGGATCATCTTTTCTCTGTCTTGATCGCCACAGCACTTAGCGGGGTGTCTGGCACAGAGCACGCATTTAACAGATGTTTACTGACCCACAAGTGTTAAGTGGCAGGGGAGGCAGTATTTGATGCTCTGACTCCAAGAAGCGTTTTGAACAATTTTTCTCATTAAATAAGCCAGCCATTAGGTCACAGTTTAGAATAACCACTTAGGACAAAAATAACCTCATGAGTAGAACTGCAAGGCCATCTCTAACGTTTATTAAGACAAATAAGACACAGAGCAGCGTTTATGGTACAGTGGATAGTACAATGCACTTAAAAGTCGAGAATCCTGGATTCTGGGTCTGACCCGAAGTAACTGTGTGAACCTGGAGAAGTGTCTGGGTGTGCCTCAGTCTCCTCACCTGTAAAATGGAATATCTGAAGTAGAGGAGGTCAACTCTTACATTCTACGGCCTTTAACCTTGATGGGGCAGCCATGCACACTAACTGGCACCTAGAACAAGCAGCATTGAGAGGGAATCTCAAACCAACGTTAAATACCAATTTGGGAATGGAAGACCTAAGATCTCTGGACAAAAAGCTCCTTGGTAGAGAAAAAACCTGGGCTGCTGGCCCATGTGAGGAAAGGCTGAGATCCTGGGATTAGAGGTGGCGGGTGGCTGGGAGGCCGCTAGGGTTGTAAACCGGACAGAGCAAGCTTAGGCTGTGGCAGCTGGGGAGGGAGCGGGTGACGGAGCTAGATCATCATGCTAACTAGAACTCATCTCCCTTTCTTTAAGGACTGTGTGCTTCTAAGGACCTTCTAATATCAGCAACCCTAGCTGAGCTGTAGCCACAGAACCTTTAACGCCAGTTGGTGCTAAACGTCGTCTATTTCTATCACACGATAAAATGTACATGGAAATCGAGATTTGCAAAGTCCAGTGCCTTACAAGCAGGAAAACAGTTTCTACCCCATTCTTTGCTGTTGATTAATTATCCTAAAATCTAGATTCTTTTTCTTGAAGGGCCAGGGTTTAAGGAACAGAAAGCCTAAATCCAAAGAATCTGGCTTTCACACATGTTCTTGCTTTCTGATATGGCTGCTAGCGGTTACCAATAACTGATCTGCTTTGTATGGATAACAATTCATACCACTGGTATTTCAAACCCAGGCAGATGGGAGGTCAGTTTATTTTTTAAATGTAGCACACAAATCAGTATTTTATGAATTAATCACCACAATAACATTATCCAGTAGAAAGTTTCCAAATGCATGCAGAAAGTTTAAGCATCGTCTTTGAACTCGTTTTCTAAATATACAAAAAATACATTTAACTTACGTAATTTTAGTGAATCACTTATAAAATTAGTTTTTCACAACATAGAAAAATACAAAGAGACTCTATATACACATATACATAGAGATGTATATGTAAATATATACGTAACTTTCAACCAAATTTCAATGGAAATGCATTCAATTTGACATGTAATTGTGGGGAATTTTCTCTACCGCCACACTGTTCTTTCTTCCTAAGTGAATAATTAATAAACAAATGTTAATGTGCATTTGATTTGCTCATATGCACCTACAATTCTAGAGTTTATGAGATGTTCACTCCTTTACTGTTGCGAGGAAAATGCTGTATTCCTCAAGTCTTTGGAACACTCCTGACAGTGCCTGCTAAACGTGCAAAAGAACGGTCCTCAGCGGCAAAGGGTGCACAGCATGCTGCAGATGAGGAGCCTGTGTCTACAAAGCACAACAGCACGCCTCAAAGAAACCTCACTCACTGTAAGAAGGGTGCTCCTGCAGGGGTGATCTGAAGACAAGCAGATGCAGTTAGCTGCCAAGAAAACCCTTTTGACTCTTACCTTGAAATCAAGACAACTTTGAAGTCTGACAAAACCCCCTCCAAAATACATTATTTTTCTGTGCAGTGAACTGCACTGAAAAAAGATGCTGGTCTCTGTGGGGTGGATGGGATGGACTTTGTTTACAAAGGAACACTGCTATTTCAAAAGGGAAATTGATTCATGTTGGGGAATCAAGAAACCAGTTACCAAGAAATATTATGGAAGGGCTATCTTGTTCTACCTCACTGGTCCGCATCATGAGTAGTTCAGATGTTAGAATGGGGAAGGGGAGAATATTGAATATCATATAAAATTCCTGTTGAGACCCTAACTGAAAAAGGATTATGCTTTGTCTGTATTATCCAAATCAAACTTTGTTTGCACTGGACTACTTATCACGAATGATGATACAATTCCAAAGCAGAGACTCTTAGACAAACAGGATTACTCAGAACAAACTGCTTGCTTTCAGCATTTTTCTCCGATTTCCATTCTCCTTCCTCTTCTGCAACTCCGAAAACTATTACCAAAAAAAAATAACTAACCAAATCATTTTCCCCCCTCTCAACAGCAAAGCAGGTGTGACCCAGGTTGCTTCCATTTTATAAGTGTATCAAATCTTGTTGGAGGGAAAAAAAGAAGAGGAATCTGGGATCAGAAGACCCTTAGTGTGACTTTAAGGTTGTCTGATGTAGTGAGGTGCTCCCATGGCAACTGCAAGCAGAACCAATTCCGAACCCTGACACACCCAACAGAAATCTCACTGAAGCTGAGGCAAAATTTCAAAATCCAAACCTCAACTAACTTGTTAGTTTTTTAAAAAATAATGATGACGAGCAGTCATCCAGCACTTTAAAGTTTGAAAAGCGTTTGGTGTACGCGAACTCATTGATCCTCACAACAGCCCTGGGAGGTAGGTGCTATTACTGCCCCCATTTTACAGATGAGGAAACCGAGGCACAGAGAGGTTCAGTGACTTGCCCAGAGCCACACGGCTAGGCTGTGTCCGAGGCAGGAGTCCCACCCCGGTCCGACCGACTCTGCATCCTGCACTCTGCTCAAGCCAGCTGCGTTGTCCCCTTCCACCTGGGCTCCACATGCTGCGTGCGTGTTTCCTATTTATTTTCCTTCATAGCTTACAAATGCTCATGAAACAAGCACAAAAAAAGGTAAGCTTGGTTTTCCTTGATAACCCTCATCTGATCTTAGCAAGTACATTTAAGGTGGAAATTACTCTACAGACCAGACATTTTGCTTAATTACCATTAACACTCAACCAAAACCTATAGGTAAAGGCTCCAGAGACCAAACTTTATTTAGATTCTGATGAGTATCTAAGATTAACTTTGCAAATTTAATCCAACTTCTTTAAAGGCTTTAGACAGCGTCACTCCATTAGCAGGTAAGTAATTAAACAGAATGAAGTTTGCAGTGAAACAAAGAAGCTTGACAATGCTTGGGTTTGATACTGCCCAACTTTAATTTTTTACTGCTTCTGTACTCATAACACAGTAGTGGCTGAAAGAAGAATCACCCTCAAGGAAATGCAGATAGAGAAGAGCTGGACAACTGAAAAATCATCAAGATGCTAGGAAAGCTCTCCCAGATTGTTTTCTGGAACTGTGCTTCTGAAGAGACCCTGCCCTCTTCTTTCTTTTCTGCTGGCTACCAGATTGAACTGGGTTCATGTCAGGAAAGCTTCATAAGAAGGGGTTTCTTGGTAGTTCTGTTGTGCAAGTTCATCCTTAATTGCCCTAAGAGTTTGTTCCTGCCTGAGGACTGTCACTCGTCTGAAATTCTGACCGAGGCTGGGCCTCTCGGGACCTACAGATATTTAAGCAACTGTCCCTCCACGGGAAGCAGCAATGACCGCTTACATGGAGGTCTCCCAAAGAGACGGCTACAGTTGGTGACTGAACCGTAAACTGTACTAACATCTGAACCTGCTGCCTCTGATGCCAGACATTGCCCCTGCGTTCCACAGGCTTGTCTACTGCAGTTTGCTGACTCGATGTGGGCTAACATTACTACGGTACTGGCCAGAACCTCAGAGCATTCCCAAGCATAAAGTCTGTCATTCCAGCAATACGGTTTCCAGCATGCAGTCAAGCACTTTAAAAAGGCAGGCTAAATACACTGCAGAAACGAAACAGAATTATAATTCAAGCTGGGCATTCAGTTAGTACAGCTTTTATCACTTGGACTGTAACTCTCAAGCACTGAGTATGAAGGATATTTAGCAGATACATGAAGAGAAGGAACACTACGTAACAGGTCATCCCTTCTCCTTCCTTACATTTTTGGAATTTCTGGTTGAAAAAGCATGCCGACAAGATATTCCAGTGTGTTTTGTGTAATAACCCTTTGTAAGTCCCAGGTCTACCGGCCACATTGGTTTTTTTCAGTATTTAAAAACAGTCCTTGCTTATTCTTCTCTAGGAAACATGTTGGGAACTCAAAAGTCTGCAGCATTTTTGATCTGTGGAGTTTTGGGGGAAGAGCAGGAATCATTCGTATTTCTTGTGTTCTTCAGGATGAGAAAGGATCTTTCTTCTCTGGTGTATCATGTGCAAGTACAGCTGAGGAAATACTGGAAAGGAAGCACAAGGAGATTAACGGCTCAAAGGAAAGGTGACTTTGGAAGCCCCCTGCCCCAAGGGCACTCCTCAAAGAAAGCAATGCTCATCTTGGAGCACCTAGCGGGAATGACAAGGTGGTGGGCTGAGGAACAAAGCGCACTCCCGATGACAGAATATATCAAACATCTCCCCAGTACAGTTATGTTTGCTGAAAAGAAGTGGTAAACCATTTGCTCTTTCTGTTTTAGCCAAAAGGCCAGGGGGCACAGCTGGGCAGATGGCCGTCCTTAACACCACTAATAACCAGTGTCACCCTGCAGCTGCCTAGTCCTTTTGGATTTTTTCAAACAGCTTTCCTTTTCAGTCTCACCTCTGATACTTAGGAACACCTTGTGCGGTGGGCTGGGTTGGCTTTTATACACCAGGAGGCCACGGTATTTGTGGGCCATTCACAGAGCTGGGCCCAGACCTCAAACAGCAGGGAGAGGTAGAGATTTCGAGGTCTAGCTGGCTGACACTTTAAGCGGAGTCATTTTAAAACAACAAGGATTTGTAATTTTGTCCATACGGCTGCTTCTGCCAGCCACGGCAATCCCTCTGTAACACCGACCATCCTCAAGTGGGGCTCCAGACAGACAGCCCAGCGAGCCTCGCCAGGCTTAGCGCAGCTGGGCCTGGGACAGCCCGCCGGCACACAGCAGATCCCTGGGCCCCACTGAGACGGAATTATCAACATTGAAAGAAATGGTGCATGAGGAGGGCTATGAGGAGGCAAGGAACAACAGGGCGGCCCAAGGAGACACAAGTCAGAGGCGTTCTGAAGGGGAAAAGGGACAAATCTCGCCTTCTTTGGATGTGTGCCAGCCTGCAGGCGCTGGAGATGCTGTTCAAAACCACAGGCAGAATAAAAGTCAGGGTTGAACTCAGAGTAAAGTGGTTTATTCAAAACAAGCTCAAACCCTTATCCTGTCATTCACCAGGCTCTGATCAATCCAGTAAACACGGATTAAGCACCTACTGTATGCAGCGTATGCCGCCAGCTGCCGGGTAGGGGCAGGGGTTAGGAGAGGCTATATATAATACAGCAGTGAATACCGCCTCAGTGGAGGCGGTATGTGAGAGTAGAAGGAAAAGAAAACGACAAACTCGGGGGCAGCTAGGCTGTACAGTGTCACTAGAGCCCTGGAGTCAGGAGGACCTGAGTTTAAGTCCAGCCTCAGACACCTGACACACTTACTAGCTGTGTGACCTTGGGCAAGTCACTTAACCCCAATTGCCCTGTCCTCCCCCCTCCAAATAAAAAAGAAAAAAAGAGTAGAAGGCATGCTGGACACTGTGACTGTGGCCTGTGCACTGCCTGCCTCTCTGGGCCTCCGCTTCTTCATCTGTAAGACAGGCAGAGTGAGTTGGGAGGGTCTTTCTAGCTCTAACACTGTGATTCTATAAAGTCTGACGCTGAAATGAAGGATGTTAGTCAAAGACAGGGCACATTTTCTGAATATTAGTCTCTGTGAGAATGATTTTGATCACAAAGTCCAAAAACTTTGACAGGCTCTATTGTGTGAAACTAAAGATATAATTAAGCCATAAGGACGTTAATTTTAATATGAATAATGGTATTAAGAATGAAATAACATTACTAATGAAATGGGAGAAATTTAACATTTCTCTAAATTTCAGAGCCCTTAGGAGAGAACCAGGTGGATTAAAAAAGAAACCAGCCAGACATCGATAGCTGCACTTGCTGTAATCAGTTCATAGCATGTGATTCATTGAGGACTTTCAGCATCCCAAACACTCTAAAGAATACAAGGGGTAAAGGGGGCCAGTAAATGGGGAAGGGATCCTGAAGGCAGTTAAGGAGAAGACTATTTCAGCCATCCCAGAGGCTGAGCACTGGGGCAGAGCAGCATTTTCTTCCCTTCTTCCCAGACACTTCCATGACGGCTCAGCACCAGGGGCAGGACTGGAATTACTCAAATGTCCAGAGTAGGGGCTGCCAGGTCCCTAAAATAATCATGGGTCATTTTCTGTAGCCAGGATAGAGAAGAAAAACTACAGGGAAGTCCTATGAGATTTCCTAATAGAGAAGGCCTGGTTTCTTCCACATTTCAAGGAAAGATCCCTGCTGTCTGTGGGTAAAGAGCTAATCATACATGAAAACTTCCTGGCAGTGTCCACCTTCACCTCTGACCCACCAGTTCTCTAAAATGAGGGGGTTTCCATTGGGCTTACTCACAGCTCCCCAACAGTGTGTGATCAGGGTGATGACCTCAGAGAAGACTGCTTGAAATCTCTTGCAATTTGTGACAGGAGAGAGGGAAAACAGAGAGGAAGGCTTCTCGAAGCAAAATGTCTCAACACTGATGCCGAGGACAACCTCACTTTTCGATGACCTTAGTCTGTATTCAGTTAGCTGAGGACTGCATCCTGGGCCTAAATGTGTGGGCAAAAGGCAGCTAACTCTCCACTTTCCACTGTGGCTCCACTTGCTTTAAACCCTAGGGAACATGATAAGCCCTTGCCAAGCCTCCCCCACTGTCTGCCCTTCCTCCTCTTTAACATGCTGTCTTCTCCCATCAGGTGGCGAGCTCCTTGAGGGCAGTATGTGTATCCCAGTGCTTATTAGCACAGTACCTGGCACAAGGAGACACTTGATAAATGTTTACTGAATTAAAGTACTGAATCTTTTCCAAAAGTGTAAAGAAGAAAGCAAGCCACAAAAATATCACCAGTATGGTACAAACTGAAAATGAAGAGAGCCAGTCCCAAATTCTTCTGATAAAAGACAGGCCAAGTGTATTAGTAAAGGCACAAGAGGGCCTAGACCACACTGAGGAAGTATATGAACATTTAGATACAACCCCAGGATGAGAGAGCATGGTGCCAAGAGTTCTGAAGGGACTCAAGGATATAACTAACTGTGCACTGGGAGGTTCAAAGGCTCATTACAAAGGATCAGAGTTTTGTCAATGTAACTCCCATCCATAAGCAAAGCAGCTTTGGGGACTCTGGACAGGAGTCACAGGAAACTACTAGAAGCCATAATAAAAGGCAAGACGACAGAATATTTAAGAAATCAAAACTCTGCAGGGCGGGGTGAAAGGTAACATTTTCTCTAACAGAAAATAAGATCTGATTGATCCATTGAAACTCTCTGAGGAGGTTAAAAAAAAGCATGTAGATAAGGAGAAGCTAAGACATTTCTTTGAACTTGCACAATAATCACTCCATACCCAAGACAAAATTTAAAAATTCAGGCACTGGGGGGGACAACTGGATCAAGGACAGGAAACTAGTGTTTTAGAGACAGGAAATAAAGGGACAAAGGTACTCTCTTCCAGGTGGAGAAGCTTAAACAGTAGAATCTCCCAGGGACTGGTACTGAGACCAGCTTTATTTCACTGTTTTATAACTAAAGAGGGATTGCAAAGTAAAATCTTCAGGTTGGTAGATGACACTAAGCTCTTTTGGGTAATGAAATGTCAAGCCGATGAGGATAAATTACTGGAAGATGCTCTGAAGCTGTGTGAGTGGGCAGAAATGTGGTAAATGAGCTTCAAGAAGGCAGGTGTGAGGTAATACATTCAGCGAAAAATGAAGGGCTCTCTCTGTTATGGAAGAAGATGCATTCCAAGGTCATGCTTCTTTGTCAGAAACTCTATTTCTAGAAGCAGAAATAGCATAGAAAGCAAGGAATGCATTCTAGGATGGTAGAAAAAAAAGAGGATTATGAGGCCAAAATGATTCAAAATTATCTAAAATAATGTTGAATGTGGCAGAGAAGATAAAATATACACGTGGCAGTCTTGGGGACAGAAAACAGGGATAGTGAGAGATGGGTCACTAGGGGAAAGGAGTAAGGAAAAGGTGTGGAAGGCGCGTGCCTGTCTGGAAGAGCCAGGCTAGGACAGGCAGACTCTAGGCCTTAAAAGGAGTTTAAGTACCATTAAGTTTCCCTGCTTCAGGAAGCTTCTGGGAAACCCTTCTAGCTGATACATTTGGGTCAGCCCCAATGGATTTTCTCCAGAGCAGCAAGCCCACAGGGGTCACAAGTCCCCCTGAAAGGCACTAAGTCAGATTTAACTTTGGGCAGGTAAAGGAGGCCTCATTCTTATATCAGGGTCTTCCCTGACCAAAACATGATCTCAGCTGATGCCTGAAATTACTTCAGGAGGGAACAAAACATTTTGTTCAAAAAACAGGTATAAATCTAGAGATAAAAGATCTGAAAATGCAGAACAAAATATTGACTAACTTATTCCCATTAAATATAATCAACCAATTAAGTGCAAATGTCTGAGGGGAGCAGTTAAAAAGTGGGAAGGCTGATGGAGAAAAAGGGGGAAGCTGAGAGCAAACTTCTATGACTTCACAATTTTGCTAAGGTTTGGCCTTTTTTACTTTTAATTTTTTGTCTTAAGTCTTTTTTCTGGCGTGTAGTCTTCCACTAGTCTATCTTTACAGGAACACTTCGCTGAATTATCTGACACAATCCATGTCAACAAGGCTACACGGGATTTAGGATGGCTGACTTGACAGGGGACTTGGTTCCCAGAGACTTTCAGGTGTGATTATATTCCAAGTTACAATGACAGAAAAATGGACTCTAACCTTTTAGTCACCATCCTGGAAAAGGATCAAAGAGCCCATAGGACCATAGATTTAGAGCTGGATGGGACCTCAGCGCCCACTGAGTCCAACTCTCTTGTTTTACAGCTGAGAAAACTGAGGATGAAATGACTTGCCCAGGGTCACATAGTTAGCTGCGGTCTGCCCTGTATTTTCAAGGAGAACCAGTGATGTCATGGAGTGATGTCTTGACTCGTGCATGAATAGGATTTAAGTGAGGCAGAACAGAGTCTTTGGCCTCCCTCCTCTGGTGGCAAGACAACATTCAGGACAACTGGTGACGAGCCAGACACAGCGGATGATCTTGGCGTCTCTGATGTCTGACTGAGCTCTGAGTTCTCCCCTGTGCCCCTTTCAGGGCCGTTGGCACAAACTGTGCACCCACCCACCCATCCTTCCCACCCAGGTAAGTCTTCATGTGCTCAGGGTAAACACCCCTGGCACACTGAGGAGTCTGGGGGTTGGTCATCCTCCACCTGGCTTAGCCTGTCTGCAGAGGTCACCTCTACAAACCACAGCTTCGTGCAGCCGGGTGAGAGCCAGGTGAAGCTGGTGGACATCCAGGGTGGATGAGCAGCCTCCACAGCAGAGCTTCTCATCTGAATGCCCGCCCCCACCACCACCTCAGCGCCACACAGCTAGTACATGTTTGAGGGAGCCTGGCTGGGCTCAGAGCTTCCTGACTCCAAGTCCAGCACTCTGTCCTCTGTGCCGCCCACTGCCGCATAAAGCCACTACAAACTATTCTCTTGAGGACATCAGAACTCTCTTTCAACACGGTATTACGTTGTTGTGTGTTGTTTTTCAGTCATGTCCAACTCTTGTGACCCTGTATGGGGTTTTCTTGGCAAAGATACTGGAGTGGTTTGCCATTTCCAACTCCAGTGGCAAACAGAGGTTAAGTGACTTGTTCAGGGTCACACAGCTGATGAGTGCCTAAGGCTGAATTTGAACTCAGTTCTTTTGACTCTAGGCTCTATCCTCTAAGTCACCCAGCTGCCTCCTATGGTATTATGACCAAAAGGCAAAGCATTTGACAAACTCTCCAATGATATCCTTGTGGACAAAAATGATGAAAGGTAGGGATTCTTATTTCAGGTAGAATGATTATATCAAAGAATATTACTAGTTCTGAGCTACCCTGAAGGGAAGTCTCCAGTGGGGAAATGTCTTTAGTACTACCATCCTAGATACAATTTTTTTTTATTCAGCCAAAGAAAAGGAAAGTTTATTAAAAATTCCCCATATTGGGAAGACCCTAGGTATCTGTGACACATGCATTGGGCAAGCAGGCCAGAGTAAGTCTGTGCTAGGTCATTCTATGGCACTCTCCCACCACAAGGAGGCAAGATGGGTCCTATAAACAGAAAAGTGGTGGGAGGAATGAGTTTGGGGAGGGTCTACAGGAGGAATCCATGAGGTCAGACTCCAGTAATGAGTGATTATGATTAAGGGTGGGAAGTTGCTGGAGCACCAGGAGAGGACAGACAATGGTGGGCTAGGCCAGTTCAAGAGTGTATCGGGAGGATCAAGGACTTGGGCAGAGCTGCAATGAAAGGCCTATGGCCTCAGGCAATTGCCTCATCTAATGAGAAGACTCAAGGAGAGCTCAAGGGGGTTCCCAGAGCCAGTACCTCAAGGATACAAGGAGAGCTCAAGGGGGTCCCTAGAGCCTGCACCTCATTATTCCTCCCTCAAACAAATGGGACACAAATTCCTTTCAGAGTAAAGGGTGGAGATCTCAGCTTCTGAAAGTGCTTCCTGCCGGCAAGGGGCATAGAGCTGTCCCCGCCTCTCTGGGTCCCGTTCAAGGGGGTCAGACTTCACATTCAAGAGGTCAGACTCTGGAACATGCCTGAGGCCAGGTCCAGTGGGCTGGAGAACTTGGATTTGCATAGCCTTAGTGATTATCCAGAGGTTAATGGCTTGAACACTGGAGGAGACAAACCTTCAGCCTCGATGTTTGCCCCAAATTCAGTGACAGATGGAGAAAGTAGGAGTGAAGAGGTTAGGGTTAGGGGTGCTCTAGACCCCAAAATACCAACATGCTGGGTCCCGCCAAAAAAATTCAACTCAAAGTCTTCTCTCAGCCAAAGAAAAGCAAAGTTTTTTGAAAGTTCACCATATTAGGCAGACTCTTAAGGATATCTGTAGGTATCTGTAAGGCTTGCACTGGACAAACAGGCCAGAATAAGTCTGTGCTAGGTCATTTTATGGCACTCCCTAGATACATTTTTTATCAATGGCTTGCACAAAGATACTGAAGAAATTCTTATCAAATGTGCAGATGATCCAAATCTGGGAGTATCAATTAACATAAAGGCAACAGACAAACAAGAATTCTGAGCTTAGATAAAGAAGACCAGTAGGCTGGTGTGTGTGTTCAGAAACCATGAGAGAAACAACTGAAGGAAGAGAAGAGAGTGATGATAGAATGGGGTGCAGGAGAGGGGAGAGGCTAGGTCTCCCCAGTTTGGAAGGGCTGATCTCCAAGGACTGATCCCAATAATCCCAATACAAAGAACCAAGAATACTTTAACCTGCTCCAGTTTCCCAGCCCGGCCCAGTATGCCTCTCCTTAGGTCTGGTGGCCCTCAGCTCTCTAGGGCTCACCCTCCTGATGCCAATTTTGGTACAGATACTCAATTGGCTTTAGCCCTCCTACATTTCCCATAGTACAATAGTATTCCATCACAATCACACCCACGACTTGTTCAGCCATTCCCCAGCTGACGGCTATCTCCTCAATTTCCAATTCTTTGCCACCACCTTTTTCTCTGATCTCTCTGGGGTTCAGACCTCGTAATGGTGATGCCGAATCGAAGGATAATGCAGTTTTATAGCCCTTGAGCATATGGGAAACATCCTTTATACCTTACACTGAGGAAATTCCTAATCATCAGAGATGCCCGACAATGGAAAGGGTGGCTTTGTAAGGTTGTGAATGTCTGTCACTGAGTAACTCAACCACAGACTGGATGATCATTTGTTAGGGATACTGTATGAAGAAATTCCTGCATAGGGTAGGAAACTGGGCTGATTTACTTCCAAAGTTCCTCACAACCATAAAAATCAAGGCTTATATGAAGGGACTGGTCTAATGCCCAACTAAGACGAATTATGGTTTTTCTTCTTTTCAGAAGGTTAGCTTTTCAAACTTTGTAGCAAAATCAACAAGAAATCTGTGTGTGAAATGAGAGGATTGGATTAGATTCCCTTTGGGGCCCCCTACTAGTTCTAAATCTGTGATCCAAAAACACGATGAAAAGATGTTTTATTTTATTAAGAAAATCGTTTGGGATGGCCCCCCCCCCCCCCACAATGTTGTCTGTTGGTGTAGATTAAGTCAATTTTTGCCCCAAATGTAAACTCTAATTTCATCTACCCCAAAGAGTTCAGTGACAAAAAGAACAGGCCCACACACAGAAACAACACCTAGAGCAACACTTTCTGTGCTAGCGGGAACTAAAAACAAAAGAAATGCCTGTCAGCCGGGGAACGGCTGAACAGGCTACGGGACGTGAATATGACAGAACATTAGTGCGTTGTGGGAAATGATGATGACCATCTTCCAGCAGGGAAAACTCATAGGACTGATGAAAAACTAAGTCAGCAGAAACTGGAAAGCAACATAAACCATGACCACAAGAATGAAAATACAAAGAATGAGACCCAAACCCTCCAAACTGAGCGCTGTCACCCATAATGACGGAGCTGAGGAGCTAGGAGAAAGAAGCTCCCCTGTCTCTCCGCTGAAGTGGGGGCCCATGGCTCTGAAAGACTGCAAATGTTGTCACGTCGGGGGGATATGCTGGTTAGTTTTGCTAAACTGACTCCCTACCTCCCCCTTTTTATTCAATCTCATAAAAGAAATTACTTTCTAGAAGAGGGAATTTTCTAGATGAGGTGATCAGCCAAGATATCAAAAAACTTATTTAAAAAATAAAGCTCTCATTTTGTATTATTTACTTAAGCATTTTAAAATCTGCTGCTACTCTTCCTTGCTACACTCCATCTCACAGATCCCCAAACCAATTCTGTATCACACTGGAAAAAAGCTCATCTTTTTGTTATCCTGGTTCTGTCACCAACAAGCAAGGTGGGCCAATAAAGTAATGAAAAATAAATGCCAATCTGGCTTTTTCGTGTAGAGTTACCCAGCTGAGTGTTTCTTCAAATTGGCCTAGGATTGAGATCAGTATATTTCACACAAAAGTATGAAATGTTATATTCAGGGCAGACAAACTTGTGACTCATTAAAAGCCTGGTTTGTAAAGCTTCCGTGCTAAATGAAGGATGAAGTGTTGCACGAGTTTAAACTGGATTTGGGCTATTACCTACTGTAAAGACTAGGAACTGAAAGGTTCCAGGGGTGAGGAAGCTGCGGCTCTAAGGCCACCCTCTAGGTCCTCAAGTGTGGCCCTGAATGAGTCACTGATTGTAGACAGACACAAAGAGAAACAGGTATCACAGCATGCTGCATGCTTTGTGGTGAGTAAGAGCTAATCGATTATAGACAATTCTCAACTTAAGAATGGAATATGTGCCAAAGGTTAATTTACAAACTGGCTGGCATTTTCCCAGAACTCTCAACGATGGTCAGCCTCTAGGCCTGCCCACAAAAGCCCATCTAAGCCTTACACAGAGTACTAATACCAGGAGCACTAAGAGAACCTGACTGCCACGTACAGCAATGCTTCCATGGGAAAATGTATTTGGAGTCTCCACTTAAAATTTCAGAAATACTTTTGACCCTTCTTGGCCCTGGGAGCTAGACTGCAGATGATTGGTGGGAACATGGATCCTGCCTGTTCCAAGTTCTTGTCAGTGGCTCCCAGAGATCCTGGGGGCTTGAGAAAGCAGACAGTCGGTTACAGAGCAAAGACAGAATTTTAGGAGACTGAGGATGAGAAGACAGAGGGGAAGGCAGAGTCTGTGGCCGCCTTCTTGTATGAATTTTCAGTGACACGTTTTGGTTAAGGCTGGATTCTTGTCATTTCTTTTTTTCTGGAAGGCCCCTGGTCTTGACCTGCAGGCTTCCCTTTTCCCTGCCATCACATGGAGTTCCTGAGGATGGTTTCTCTCCTCAGTGGTATACTACTGAACACAATGCAGATTTAGAATTCCTCCCCTACCCCGAAGTCCCCAGAGCAGGTATAGAACCCAATGGGGATTCTATTTCTAAGGGTTTTTACTGCTAGCAACGCTAGGCTATGAAGGGAAGAAAAGGTTCCCTCCCGTGCTTCCCACTCTCATTTACTCCTGAAGCAATGCCGTTTCACAACCAGCCTCCCTGCTGACAGGCCTCCAAATAAGGTCAGAACCTGCTATGGTCTGAGTTCTGTTTTGTTTTTAAACTGCTGGCAAAAATACATAATAAAGTGGGGAGGGAATGAAAGGCTCCCTGCTCCCTTCTGGTGCCCCCCTCCCTGTGTACTTTAACTCTTCAACAGAAAAAGAAATTGTGCAGAGAGATGATGATGGTGATTCCTGTGGATACAGCAAGGACTGAGACGGATTCAGTTCTATTTCAGAGGCTTTGCCAATGGAGTAGCAGGGGCCCCTAGGAAAGGGGAGACGATTCAGATTATAGTGAGAGATGCTTTAGAGGCCATTCAATCCAACTCCCTGCCCCCTCTGTAGAGCAGAGGAAACTGAAGCCTAGAGAGACGCTGCGACTTAAGGTCCGGCAGCCAGTGTCAAAGTTGGGCCTCAACCACCCTTCAGAGTCCTGATGTGGCATCATCTTTCAGTCCCAGAGAAGAACACTGAAGATGTTTTTCCCCAGACAGTGCTGGGGCTAAGAGGGAGGAGTTGGAGGACCAAGGGTGGGGAAAGGAAATGGCTATGAGGTTTCCACTCCTGCAGATTCCAACTTGAACCAGCCTCAGGTCCAAGAGACAAGCAGGGCCTGGGGCTGGGATCCCAGGCAACATCACCATTTGCAGTGGGGGGCAGAAGGGAATAATCATTTACATTATGGGTCAAGCATTGTGTGAAGTACTTTAGAAATATTTTTTCATTTGGTCCTAACAACAATACTGGGAGGTATTGATTTTACATGATTTTATCATGATTTTACAGCTGAGGAAACTGAGGCAGACAGTAGCTAAGTACCTGCCCGGTGTCTTAAGGTCAGAGCTGAACTCAGGCCTCCCTGACTCTACCTCCCTGTGGAAGCAAGGAAATGGGCAGAGGCAGCGGGGGGAAAGGGAGGTTCTGGTGGCTGGAGTTCCCGGACAGCAGGGCGCACAAAGTCCAGACTTATCTGGGGAGGGCTTTTATGAGTGCCACAGCTAAAAGAGCTGGGCTCCCTGTGTCTGACAGAGCAGGGCTTCTCTATCTACCTTGATCTGTCTGAATACTCCGCCCTGGCAGATAGGATTCTTTTGAGAAGTATCAAGCACAAAGGTATATTTACTCATCAAAGTATCTCTGGAACAACAGCAGCACACAGTAATGCTAAGTTTGATGCTTTAAAACCTGAAATATTAAAGCGATGACTAATTGGCTCTCCACATATTTAAAATGTGTGTTGTTCTCTTAAAAAAACAATTACAGAAAAAAAGCCCTTTAAAACCCTGAATTTGGAAAATTCCAGTTAACAATTCTTTGTTGTTTCTTATTTCCAAAAAGAAAGAAAATGAGGAGGGAGAAAAAGAAATTTGTTTTCATTCTTTAAAAATCACCCTTTCTTCTCCAAAGGAAATAATGGCTTCCAACTTTTTCCCTCCCAAGATTCAAAGCAAAATCTTGTGGAATAATAAATGGAAAGAGAAGCACAACTTGTGGAAGGATGAGGCCACTTCTAACGCCCTTCTGACTTTTCCTGTCAGCATCTCTGATCGTTGTCTGGATGTTTAACACCGGTTATAATATTCCCCGTTTGGTGGTGTTTTGAGGGCAATGATATCAAGAAAGGTGAATTCAGATTTAAGCATGACCACAACTAATTCCTTTTAGTGGAAAATATTCAGTTAAAATGGATAATTTTCCTCGTAGATATAGATGCTACCTAGTAATTTATTTTATCTTCATGCAAAAACACTCTAATTTAATTATATCCAGTTACTGTCTAGACAATAACATTTACAAAAATACACGTGTTATGGTTTACTTACGTGGAATATAAGAGATCATAATCAGAATGAGGAATGCATAGTAGTCAAAGGAGAAATTGTATTTGTTAGGTAAGCTAATGGAATATAAACTGGCTTGTCTGACGAAGGGCAAAGCAGCATATATTGTGAGTAATTCGCCCGATACTCCCATTGGGTACAGTACAATGAAAAACGTGTACCTAAAATAAAATAAACAACAAAAAAGTATTTACTGCAGAGGTATAAGGCTTATGAGTTAGTCAGCTCACTCCTATCAACATACTAGGGTATACGCATGTAATGTTAAGACACAATATGTAGAATTCAGAAAAGCACAGGGAAGACTTACATGAACTGATGCAGAGCACCCCTCAGACTCAGAAAAACAATGCACAAAATGACTTTGTTGCTGGGTTGTTTCAGTTACATCTGACACTCTGTAACTCCGTTTGGGGTTTCCATGGCAAAGATATTGGAGTAGTTTGTCATTTTCTTCTCCAGGACGTTTTACCAGTGAAGAAACTGGGGCAAACAGGGTTAAGTGACTTGCCCAAGTCCTCACAGCGAGTATCTGAGATCAAATTTGAACTCAGGTCTTCATGATTCCAAGCCTGGCACTCTATCCACTCTGCCACCCAGGTGCCCTTCAGAACTACCATAATAATGTAAATGGAAAGACTGACGACAACAAAAACCCCCAAATAGAGTTATAACACCAAGGTTGATTCCTCCCAAAGAGAAAAGGCACTTCCCTCCCTTCTTTGCAGAGTTGAGGGACTGCTTGGATTGTCAGACTTGATCAGTGTAATGGTGCACTTTGCGGGGCTGATTGTTTTCTTTTTCTTTTATTCTGGTCTATAAAGGATAGCAAGTAAGAAAGAAAAGATATACTTGGGAATGAAAGTGATGTAAAAACAAAAGCTATCAGTACATAAGCTTTTAAAAAAACTTACTCCCATCCTTTAAATGTGGACTGATTCTTAAAAAAAAAACCCAACCCCCCCCCCCCAAAAAAAACCCCTCTAATGACAGTATTTATAGATTCTTCTGTTTCCCCACTATTTTCCTTCAATTTGATTTCAATTTTAAGAGCCAAATTTTGAAAAAGGACTAATAACAGAAATATTTTAGGGGGAATACTCCTGACCGGCCTCAAAAGGCATCCATTACTACACAGTATCTCAAATTAAAAGTGAAAGACAAATTTCTTCACAGCCTTAAAATCACAAAAACATTAGAAATGATAATGATCTCAACTTCTCTGCCTCCTGGCTTCCTCAAGTCTCGGCTAAACTCCCGCCTTCAGCAAGAAACCTCTCCCAGGCCTCCTTAACCTTAGCATCTTCCTTCCGAGACTCCCTCCAACTTAATCCTGTCTCAATCTTGTTTGCACCCAGCTGCTTGTGTGTTATCTCCACCATTAGACGGCGAGCTCCTTGAGAGCAGGGCACCCCTAGGGCTTTCTCTGCATAGTGTACACACAAGGCACTTAATAAATGCTTGTTGATTTGGCTCCCCTGATAATAGTTCATGTTTATAAATGGATTTCATGGTTTAAAAAGTGCTTTCCTCACAACGACTCTGGGAGGTAGGTGCTGCAATATTCCCTTCCTCATTTTAAAGACTTTAGGAGAATGAGGCTCAGAGAGGTCATTGCAGAGCAGATGGAGTCACAGCCTAGTTTCTAGTATAATCAACAAGGTAAGCCAAACACTTGTCTTGGTTCCTCAGTTTCCCTCTGACAATTAAAGATTCATATTTACTAAGCTTAGAAGAGATCTTCAGATTCAGCTGAAAGTAGGTGCCCAAATGATTGATAATCAAGCATGAATTTTGATAAATTTGAGAAACTGAAAATGTTACTGAAAAATGCCAACTTTTCTCAGAAGCTTAGTAAGGGAAGAATTACATCTCATCCCTGAAGTGAACTGGAATGTGAAAATCTTATGAAAAATTCACATGAATACTTGGAAGCCTCTGACATGGGCACGTACTTTTTTGATAAGTAATTTATTTAATATCATCTAGACTTAGGAAGTCTCGTTAAAGAATCTAAACCACCTTTAACTCTCAACACCAGCATCAATGACTTTTTTTAATAGATCTTGTTGAAACCATCGATGGATCCCTAGCATATATTCACAGGACACAAGGTACAACTCGAGACCTGAATAGTTTCTTCTACTGGCTGTTATTTTAGTTTGTATAATGTTAATTTGGAACATTCTTCTCAGGGAAGCTGCAAGGTAAAAGACTAACAGCAAACTTTTACAGAGCTTCAAGGTTTACCAAGTGCCTTCCTTCCCACAACCCCGGAGGGTGGGTGAGCAAAGTGTCAATGCTGCCATTTTACAGATGCATTAACTAAGGTTGTGAGAGTTTAAGTGACTTTTCCATGGTCACACAGCAAGTACTGTCAGAAGCAGGATTTGAACCTAGGTCTCCCGAGTCTAAACCAGAACAGTGATCTCCTTATTCATGAAATAAAACCTTTGAGCATCTACCCTGTAGGAAGTAGCATAACAGAGGCTGTGGGGGGCTCAGTAACAAAAAGACAGGGTGTCTGACCTGAGAGAGATAGCCCAGACCAGATCCTTCTCTGATTCTGCTCATCACTTCCTTCTGTCCTCAGGAGGCAATATCAGGAAATGATACAGAAAGGAGGAATAGGGTGATTGTGGCAGTGAGGACTCAACGAGCTTCTTACCTGGCCCATTTGATGATATAAGGCAGATGGTTTAGTAGACTAAATGTATAAAAGGAGTAGCGAATGATCTCAGTGATTGTCCAGGCAATCACGAACAGAAGGACACTGTCTTCACTCTGCACCTGTTTGAGAGAGGAAAAAAAATCCCACATTAAAAATTTAGCTGTTCACAGTATGTTAAAAAGTGGTACTGTACAACTTCAAAGGTATGTCTACCATCCACTGAGCACCTACTGCCTACAGAGTCACAGCAAGGTTTCCTGCCCTCAAGGAGCTTACAGGCTAAGGAGACTGAACCAATGCAAGAACAAGGAGGAAATCCACAAAGACCAGCACAAGGATACTATGTAACCAATTAACAGTTGTGCCAAGCACCCAGGAAAGTGACAGGCTAGCTGCTAGATGGAACGAGAAAAGACCTTCTGAACGCTGTCTATAAGGCAGGGGAGGCTGGGCCTGGCGGGGGGGAACCACAGCATGTGCCAGAGCTCAAGACAAATGCAGGCAAGTTACGAGTGGGATGGAGTAAGAAGGTCTGAATTCAGGGAGTAGTTAGGTGAGAGGCTGGGAGGGCAATTGGTGGAAGGCTCTTAAAAGCACTCTTAGGAGTTTGATTTGATTTGTATGACAACTGGGAATCACAGGAGAGAAAGGCAGTGGGATGATCAAAATGATGGCTAAATGCGGCTCTGCACGGAGGAAGGAGACCACCTGGGGACAAGCCCATTGACGGGCCTTTTCTCATGGCCTGCTCGTACTCCGTTCTAAGCCATGAGGGTCTACATCTTGACTATAACGTCCAGACTTAACTCCTTCAGTAACCAGTAACCTGCTTGCTGCCTGCCAGGGTTTCCTTCCTTTGGATGCGTTCATGCGTGTATGAGCACCACACTTACCAGAGTGCCACCCGCGACCCCTGCAATTCATGGGGTCTATACAAACAGGAACGCTGTCTCCCCAGATGCCCAAGGAAGGGTCTTGGAGACAGACAGACAGACACACACGAGATAAACTGCTACAGTGTTTCACACCTTTTCTGAGGCACGGACCCTTTGGCAGTCTGACAAAGCTGAGGGACCCTTTCTCAGAATGTTTCTGAATGTATAACATGTATAGGATTGTAAAGGAAATCAAAGTTTAGTGAAGATAAAGATGCAATTTTTTTTCCCCATCCAAGCTCACAGGCTGACATCTCTCCATAGATCGTCCCTGGGCCACCCTTGTGGTAAAGTCATATTTTATTTTTGATACAAAATTACGAGTAATGGGCATCGCTCTTCCTGAACTTTAATAACCTGGGCTTTCCCACACTTGAGCATGAAGGGCAGGATGAGACTCTATGAAAAATAAAGATTTATCTTAATATCCTTTGGGGGAAAAAAAAAGAATAAATCTTAATGAAAAAGTGGACAGACAGTCTGAGTCTCACTACTCATACGATATATACTTATATGATAAATTCATGCTCCTTTCTGACCTTTAGGTTTGTGACGTTAATATCATTCTTATGATGCTTAGGTTCTTCCTAAGAAAGTCTCCATGCAGTTCTCCACCTACACAACGAAATAACTAGTCATTTACATATCTATTAACTAAATTGCTCTGACAATGAGTCTCAATGTTCATAGTTACTATTCTCTAAAAATAATAAGAATTTCATGCTGTCAAAAGCAGCAGTTCCTCTTCCCCTCCCTTTTGTTCTTCTATTAGAGAGGGTGGAAAGAGGGCATGTGCACCACACCACAGGCATCTGGTTTGGAGACCGTTCTCCAAAAGTGAATGAGGCGGATGCCTAAACCTAACATTAACAGTTTGGTTTCTTGAGTTTATTCTGCGTTTTCTTGTATTGTATCTAGATTCATCAGGACCAAATTACAAGTGGGGGAGGGGATAAGGTAAGATGTGAAATCTTTCAAAGTCTACAGGAACATGTGTAGGTACTTCAAAGGTTTAAGTCCTATCTGAAATACCGGAGATTATGATGAAAACTTCCCTTAAGTACTTCAGTCAATGTTGGGGAACTTTATCCCTCGGTTTCTCTTTCTAGGATTCCAAAACAGCTTTTAAAAGTTACCCTTTGAGCTGCCACTAATAATGAAACAAAAAAAAAGTCTACAAGAACTTCACAACCAGCCATTAGAACACAAAGTAAGTATGAACTCGGGCAAAGTACGAAAACCTGTTTGCTCTGAAGCCCTTGATAAAATTTCATCCTGGGTCCCTAGAGAAAGCTGCCCCTAAAAGGCCACTGACTTCCACACGCATGATACTGTTGGGTCAGACAGAAGTTCAACACGGTTATTCTCAAAAACGTGCAGATGAGAGAAAGCTAACTGCATCAACAACAGAATCAACATTCAAGACATTTGGAATTCTGGGCCAAAACCAAAGGAATGACATTTAACAATGATAAACCTAAAATGCCATAATTGGGTTAAGAATGAACTGTATGGGACAAAGATGATCTGTCCTGGCAGCAGTTTGGGTAATTCGGGTTAAAAAAAAAAGATCTTGGTGTTTTGGTTGAGTCAACACTGTGATGTAGCAAAACAAGCTAATGCAGTCTCAGGCAGAATGCCCTAGTGTCTTGGGTTGGAGTACTGACAGCCTCCTATGCTGCTCGGGTCAGACCCTATTTGGAGCTTTATGTTTAAGCTCTGGGAGTGACACTTTCAAAGGAACACCAACCCAAAAGAGAGTAACTAGAATGGTGAAGGGCCTAGAGGAGACTTAAAAAGGAGAGACGACAGCTATTTTCAACACCTGAAGGACTTGCATGTAGAAGAAAGAAGAGACTCCTTCTGAACTGCTTCAAAGACGATTCGAGCAAAGGAAGAATTTTCTAAAAATGGAAAGTGCTGCCTTCTGAAGTAATGAGGTCCCAGCTTATGAAATGATTCAGGCAGAGGCTGGATGACCCTCCATCTCTCCATCTGCCAGGAACTGTGCTGGCTGGCTAGTTGGATTAGGTGGTTTGGAAGGGCCCTTCCAACTTAGAGTCTATGGTTATGTAAGGGACTTTAATTCTTCCTTTGGGCATTAAATTGTCACCTGTACATGTGGAAATTCGAGTGTGCCACACAATGTTCTACATTGTGACTACCACCAACACTAACTTAAATAACTGCCATCTTCAAGCAGAAAATGCAGGCGTGTGTTCTTTAAAAGCAAATAATTTTCATTTCCAAAAGAAGTTGAAGGGAATACTTTTGGAATCTGCCCTCCCCCCTCATTTTCAAAAAAACTGTTTTCGCTCTAGACAAAACACCACTATTTCTCAGCAGCACTAGCCCTGGAATCCCAAGGTGAGTCCCAACCGCTCTGGGCGCTGCTTTTATCATCGGCAAATGAAGGACTTGGACTAGGTAACCTTTGAGGTTTCTAACTCTTCATTTTGGAAAGGTGGGATGTCCATGGTTTACTGTTAGTGACAAAGTAGCTTTTAAGGGAATGACACCACCAACCTGTGGTGTTTCCAAAAACTGTCATGAGGATTATTTTAAAGCTCAAGTCATCTAAAATAATTCACATTTACATAGTGCCTTAAGGTTTACAACCCATTCTCCTCACAACAACCCTATGATGTAGATAGGGCTATTATTCTGTTTCACGGATGAAAAAACAGAGGGCTCAAGAGAGATGAAGGGACTTCCCTAGACAATTCACTAGAAAGTAAATGGCCATAATTAAAATCCAGTTCTTCTAACTCTAAGTCCAAGGCTCTTTCTACAAAAGCTCACTCTTACAGATAACCAGCACAAACCATTAGTAACTCATCATTTTTCCACCCCCAAATGCTGACACAGGCACCTTCTTACCTGGATTGACACCATTATCCCCAAATTTTAAAACTCTGAAGCTATCTTTGACTCCTCTTTGTTCTCCATTCCCTAATTCAGCTGAAATGTTATGAATGCCAGGGGCCAATGCATTGGAATGTGTTTTTTATTCCTTTCAAGCTCCTATAGTTGCATCCTGCAGTGAATTTAAGGAAGGAGTTCTGTTCTTTTACAGAAATAAAAAAATGAATGTTAAAAGCCAGCTTTGCCTCTTGCCTTTTTTATTGGTATCCAACACAACAAACATCCTTTCTGCGGCAAGGACAATCACAGGCAGCACAACTCTTGGGTATTGTCAGGAAACAATTAAATAAATCCTCTAACCCAGAACCTGAACAGACCCTATACTTACAAAGGATACTTTGAGGCATTATGCAGGCCAGCCTGTTTCCTGGGTTTCACATGCATAGAAACTTTTTTTTTCTACCATGAAACCAACAAAATAAGAACTTTGAACACATATCTTGTGCTTCTACATTCTGTGGGGTCCAAACAGGCCATGAGATATTTCCTCAAAAGCATCTGGTAAACTTCTGGGAATACCCATATTATCCTTTTCATTGTCACCCACAGTCATAATGTGAACTCACCTCTGATTTCCATACAAACTGTAGATAGGGTCTAGGATCTCTTAGAGAGATCACTGGTAAAAGTTTAGATAGGAAAGCTGTGATTACAATGAGCTATCATGGCTTCATCAAGAATAAGGTCATCCTAGTTTAACCTCATTTCCTTTTTTGATAGTATGACAAAACCAGTAAATAAATGGCAAGTTATAGGAAAAGCTTGCCTAGATTTCAACAACACTTATGATAAAGTATTTCATGTTGTAGAGAAGATGAAGAGATATGGATTAGAAGAAAATTTAATCTGATGAATGCACAACTGGCTGAATGGTCAGACTCA
Source organism: Pseudochirops corinnae (assembly GCA_028646515.1). Lineage (NCBI taxonomy): Eukaryota > Metazoa > Chordata > Mammalia > Diprotodontia > Pseudocheiridae > Pseudochirops > Pseudochirops corinnae. The sequence goes on from CM053588.1 coordinate 292,097,525, forward strand.
AAGATCACGGTTTAATTTTTTTTGCTGTCTTATGGAATCATTAGCTTCCACTTGGCCAATTCTAATTTTTAAGGAGTCATTTTCTTTAGTGAAGTTTTATCCCCTTTTTGCCAAACAATTCTCTTTTCCTGATTTTCTTTCATGGTTCTTAGTTCTTTTCCCTTCTTTTCTGATTAAAAGCAACAACAATAACAACAAACAACTCTTCCAGGAATTCCTGTAGCCAATCGGAACTGTTCTTTGAGGTTTTGCTTGTACATGTTTTAAGTCATTGTCTTCTGTGCTTGCATCTTGGGCTTCCTTGTCAACTACGGTCAGGGTTTTGGGGTTTCTTGTTTTGTTTTTCTTTTTGTCCATTTTTTGAGCCTATTTCTTAACTCTGGACTTTAGTATTAGGCTCTGCTCATTCAGGGCAAGAGGTAGGGAGCAGGGAGGCAAAAGGGAGGAAGAGGGGCATGTTTGATCTGTATTTCTTGTTTTTTATATCCTATTGCTTTCATAGCTCAGTCTGGGGGCTTCCAAAGTGGTGTGATCCAGGGAGAAGTCTGCACAACATCCCCTGATCTGCACTCTTTCAGTTCCTGAGCTGGTTTGTGTCTACTGATTTGTGTGTGGCTGAGTTTCCATACACTGCTGTTAGACTAAATCACTGTCACTCACCGGGAGATTTTGCAAGTTCTAAATGACAGAACTGCTGGTTCCCTCTTGTTTTTTTTTACCGAAATCAGGTCTGATGCTGGATGGCTGCATATCATGGAACGCTGTAATTTCTGAAGAATTCAAACTGTAGGTGATCTAAAAAGCACGGAAGTCAAAATAGTCTACTGCAGGCTGTGCTCAAAGCCTTTCTAGCACGGGAGGACCTAACAGAGCTTGAGCTGAGCATAAGAACTGTGAAGAATCTGGGTTCATTTCCACATCATGATGAAGCAGTGGTGAAGATCTTTTGTGGATTTTTTCCCCTAGATTTTTAACAATAGTATTGTCTTTCGTTCCTGCACATTTAATTTTATTTGCTTTATTTTTCCAGTTCACATGTTAAACTTGCCTTCTCCTGACTTTTGTGCAAGTGAGCATGATTTTCATATAATTCAGTCCCTGACAGGTGTCTTTCGCCTCACCTGGTCAGGAATCAGACCACCTCCTGCAGTTTCCCAGGCACTCTGGTCATGGGCATCTTTCCCCTCCTTCTCTCTTCCCTGCTCTGGCTTTCCAGCTTCCCTTTATACTGGTCTTCCTACTCCTTGAGGGCAGGGACTGTCCTCCTTGCCTTTATGTGTGCACACAGTAAGTGCTTAATAAATGTTTGCTCACTCAGCCCCTCTCTAACACACACACACACACACACACACACACACACACACACACACACACACACAGTCTTTGTGATTCCACTCTCAGCGCCCCAGCCAGTTCTCTAAAACACTCGCAGACACGCATTGGTAGGTGGAGTTTTCCCTCCAAGAGGTCTCTATACCAATGAAACCGGAGGCCTGCTCCAAAAACCTGTGGCTGTTTTTAATGATTTTAAATGGTTCCTCTTTTGCTGATGTCTAAATAACATTCCACATATTTTAAAATGCTTTAGAAAGCAACGTCATGGGTTCATAACTCAAATGCTGCATTTAACCACACAAGAAGTGGCGGCTCGGGGACGCAACAAAAAGAGTGCTGGGCCTGGAGACAGGAAGACCCAGGTTCAAATCTAGCCTCAGACGCTCGGTTAGCAGCTTGACTGGGGCAAGCCATGCACTCTCCTTGTTGTCATCCGTAACATGGACTTTAGTATTAGGCTCTGCTCATTCAGGGCAGGAGGTGGGGAGCAGGGAGGCAAAAGGGAGCAAGAGGCTCCTCTCAGGGCTGCTGTGAGGATCAAATCAGATATTATTTGGAAAGGGCTTTGCAAACTTTAAAGTGCTCTATAAATGCGAGCTATGATTATGACCTCATGAAGAGTCACGAAGTCACAGGATTTAGAGAACATCACATCCAATGCTCCTTGACTGTACGGCTGAAGAACCTAACCAGACAACTGAAATTAAATGCTTCTGGGTACACGGGCAGCAAGAGGCAGTAAGTGTGTGGCTGGGACCTGAACTCAAGTCTTATTCCTCCTAACCTACTGGTTCTTTTTATTAGAGCACTGGGTCCCCACTAGGGACGACAGAGGCCTGGTGAAAGGGCGGAACCATCACAGCAGTGTGTGTACTGAAGTTGAGCAGACCTGAGGTTGTGGACAAGGCCAGCGATCTAGAGTGTCAAGCCGTACCAGAGGATGTGGTAGAGGTTCAGGGCCCAGGTGAGGGGGCCTGGGCAAGCACTCGGAGATCCAAGGCAGGCAGAGAGGTAAAGCTAGGAACAAGTCGGAGAGAACACAGAGGCTAAATTTCAAATATCAAACTGAGCAGAAAGAAAAAGGCAAACAATGAAGTTTGCAAGTAAGAGATCAGCTTCTTAGATTTGAAACTGGTGAGCAGGCCCACTTAAACCAGTACAAATGGGGTATGAATTGTCTTAGGACAGACACAATCTGCCACCTACCCTCACTTAAAGTAACCTGTCAGGTCACAAATCTTGACTTTTTTTAATAGGATAGAACTAAAGAACTTATCTTTTAAACTTTAGGAATAACAAAGGAAAGTGGCTAAGAAAGCTCTTACCATTCCCAGACAATAATTTAGCACTGTTTTTTTGGTGCAGGCTAGTTAAAATTAAAATAAGAAATAAGGTTTTCTAGATTCACTTCATTTCACTATATAATAGCCCTCATTTACATAGCTATTAAGAGGAGTTTATATAATCTCATCTGAGCCTATCCCACAAGAAAAATAATTTTACTATTGTATTATTAACTAATCATTAAATTGGGACCCAGGCCTCTATCCTTTATTTCCTCATTTAAGGTCCAGTCTCAGCAAAGTGAGTCTCTGATTGGTGAGATTATCCTGGCCCTCAAAGTCCGTGCTTTTCAATCTTGGGTGGGACCCCACCCGCTAGGAGACCTTACTTCTGTTTAGACAGAATCTCACTCTTGGGAAGGCAAGGGTGGGAAGAGCCCCTGTCCTTGTAGCCCTCCATTAGAGGTTAGGGTGACCCAGTTCATGAAGGAGAAAACCAACCAGAGTAGTCTGGGTGGAGACAGATCTGCTTCAGGTGGCTGAGTCTCATGGTCAAACCACATTCTCAGCAGGAGGAGCTGAAGACTTCTAGCCTGCCTCCTCATTAAATGTTGACCAATCAGGGTTGATTTTCATTCATCAGGGGCATTCCCTTTCAAAAAATATTTAAGGTTTTCAGGCTCTCTGTATTTTTGTCTTTGATTGGCGAGAGAAACCACTGACCATCAATTTATTGATTATGAGCTAGTCTAATTAACAAATTGACTGTAATTACCCAGAAGCCCTGTCTCTTGGGACTTTTCATTGGTAACACTTCACAACCCCTTTAGGCAGGCGGCACTTGGAAAAAGGCACACCACTAGTTTATGGCTATAAAGATGATTCTATGTATCAAGATTCCATTGTTAATCAATCTCCAGGTCTATAATTTCCTTACCAGTGTTAACAGACAGCTCTCCCAAAGAGGATGTAAGCTAATTCACAACCTGTCCCCTGAATAATCTCCTACCTGGAGGCCTAGAGAACTTCAGACATTTTTTGTGGAGAGGGGAGGCTGAGCAATGGAGGTTAAGTGACTTGCCCGAGGTCACATGGCTAGTAAGTGTGTCAAGTGTCTGAGGTCACATTTGAACTCAGGTCCTCCTGACTCCAGGGCCTGTGCTCTACTCACTGCACCACCTGGCTGCCCCAGCCCAGAAAACTTTAAAGGGATTCACAGCCATCAAATGAGGAGCGTTCAAGCTTGGCTTGAGTGGATTGCTTTCAAATATTCATATTCCACCTAAGGCATCCTTGGACTCCTTGAAACAACCACTCACTAAAATGGAGACACTCAGGCTCACTGTGATCCCAAATGCATAGGCTGATGGAAATTTCTGAAGGGAGCTCCAACAAGCTGTTAAGCACTACCATGGGTGAGGCAGTGCTCTCAAGGATGTCTGAGTCTAATGAGGGAGACCATATTCACCCAATAAGATACATGGATGAAATGAAGATAACCATCAGAGGGAAGCCACTAGAACGAGGGGGGATCCGTACTTGAAAGAAGCCAAGGGAGCCGGGGGAGCTGGGAGATGAGGAAGGCCAGGTGACAGCTAATCAAAAATCACGGAATCCAAAGATGGCAAAGAGGCCAGTACCACTGGAGGGTGCGGAGTGAAGGGAGATGAGACTGGAGACCAGGCCTTTGAGTGCCAAGTAGAGGGTTCTATATTTGGTCCTGGAAGTGACTGGGAGCCACTGGAGTTTACTAATTTACTAATAATTGGGGGGAGGGAGGAAGAGGTGAGGACATGGTCAGATCTCCACTTTAGGAAAACTAACTGACATCTGAGTGAAGGATGGACTGGAGCAGGAACTCAGCATCTGAAGCTGAGGACATGGCATATATCGTGGTCAGTCGGACTGTGTTGGCACAGGTACTCCCACAAAGGCCTGCACTTCCAAATATACACTCTATGGCCATTACAACGAACTTGAATATTATCTAAAAAAGAGATGCTAAGTGTTTTCATCTTCTGGTAAGGCTTACATTTCTTTCCAGGAAACAAAGCCAACAAATTCCACAAGATCAATGTTCTTAACAAGGACTGAGAGGGAGAGGGGGGTGATGGAAGGCTGAGGCTGCCACACTCTCCACCAGTTCCTTGAACCAGAGAGGTACTAAAGCTGATGACCCAAGCAGCCCTACACAATTAAAGCACTTTTCACTACCAGTGAAAGGATATTTCTCTTATCAAGTTTCTCAGCCAATTATTTTTTTTTAACTTTGATTATTGGTCTTAATAGTTCACCTACCATTGTAATATTAACTTCCTCTTCCAGTCTTCATTACTCACAGTAGATTCTCTCTCAATGCCTCTTTTCTTCCATGAAAGGAAAAATCTGCCTCTTAGGTTTTCATCGCAGAGATAGTAGCAAAAGAGCAAAAATCACATGCTGCATCTTCCTCTTCTTAAAGGCTAAGATAGCAGATTTAAGCTATGGAATTCCTAATCAGCCCCTCAATCAGCTTCATACATCATATTAAGCAAAAGGCCATCATGCAACTATGACTTTAAATCCAGACTGAATGACAGCTCTGCAAGCACATCATGCAGCCTATAGCTGGCTCTAGGCTTGACCTTATCTGGTGGGAAGCAAGTACCCTAGGAAATTATACTGTTCAGGCTCCAGTCACTACGTTCCATAGAGTCATTTTCCCCACTGAGGGCTGCTGTGGCTATACCATTGAGAGCAGAGCTTCTGAGGGGTTAACAGTAAGTAGCCAGAATTTCTGAGAGTAATAATAGCTCCTGAAGCCTACAGAAGGCTATAACAAGCAGTTTTCAACTATTAACACTCACCTTAAAACCTACTTAAAGTCTAACTGCCTGGAAAAAGTACTGGGTTTGGAATGCGAGGACCTGGGCTCATTACATCCCAGACCTACGTTTGTAAACTCAGGAAAGGCCAGTGGGTCTCACTTTCTTCATCTGTAAAATGAGGCGACTGGACTAGGAGACTTTTAAGGTTTCTTTTAGCTCCAAATTTACAGATGCTGCTTCTTTCTCTCCATTAAATAAGTTCTCTCTTTCCTCTGCCATCACTTCCTCCCTGCGTCCTTCCTCTGGCATGCTGGTCTGTGTCTCCTCACGGCCTTGATTTCTTTTTCTTCCTTCCTCTCTCTTCCACCATATTTTCTCATTTCCAACTGTCTTTTTCACTTTATGAAACCCACTTAATCCCTCGTATTTGATGTGCTTACTGAACAAAATGTAGTGTTCTTGGCTTTTATTTTTTGAAAGAAAAATATACACTCAATTGAGTTACTTTTTAATTTCCTGTGGCCCTTGACGGATTTTCCTGTGGGTTAATGGCCCTCACTGGACCAGAGATTTCTCAGCCCTGGTCTACCTGAACACCACCAAATGCAATACCCAGAGAAATACAATTTTAAAAATGGTATTCACAGGGATGATTGTGATGAAAGTAGCCAAAGCAAATAGGTAAAATGAGATTACAAAGTTTTTGTCCTGTTAAGTAAAACTTAGTTTTTGGAACAATCTGAAAAAAGCCAGGATATTTAATAACGCGTAAATACTGAATGCATCAAACTTAGAGTTAGACTCCTTTTGAAAATGTTAAGTACATCCTCAGCATGCAGTCACACACCAGTTCATATCTTACACAATCCAGAAGTGCACGAAAGTTTCATTTCAGCCTTGAAAGTGGCTCTTTTGTGCAGACTGCTCTCTGGAAAACATACATCACTTAGCAATAACCTTTTAAACAGTATATCTATCTGCTGCAAGAGGAACTCAGATCAATAAAAGAGATTCTTTTGCTAGGAAAAAAGTTACATAGTCTCCTTTTCTGTAGAAATTTAATCATAAAGATATATATTGCCCTAGAATGGCAGTTTCCAAATCCCTCCCCCCTCAGCCCTCCCACCAGAGGAATAAAAGACAACCTCTAGAAATCCTGTCTTATCCTAAGGATTTCCAACGAGACCATTTACCCAACTGTGTTTGGGGCCTAAGATAATTATTAGAAGGCTGGATGAGAATTCAAATATGCCCTTTCAAGATGCTTTGCTTCCATACTATGAGTGCTTTCTTTCAGCCTACTCTAAAGGAAGATTCTAGAATAAGTTATTTACACCCCAATTTCTATGCAGATAAAGAATCAGTTTGACAAGGGAGCAGCTAATTTAACAGACAGGCCCTCCCACAAACTAGAGGCATTCAAATGTATATTAGCTGATGCTCTGAAAAAATGCCAAACATGTATTGTGGAATGCACCTGCTTAAAATGAGTTTATCTGTGTTCACTTTCTTAGCTCGGATGAAATATTTTCCCAAAGCTCACGACGCATGAAAATCAGATGACTTTTACTGAGTGAAACTGAAAACCTGCTCTAAAAAAAGAATTAATAATGATGCCTCCTCTATTTCTATATCATCTTTTAACTCATAATAAAACATAATATAAAACTCAACCAGGTATTACTGAAAAATCTTATTTTAGTGGGGCCTACACAGAGGGTAGGTTATATACTTTGGGGAAAAAAAATCAATGGTACCTTTTAATTATAAATAAATAAATGTATATATGTAAATATATATTATATATATAAAATTATAATATATAAAAAGGATATATATGTGTATACACACACACACACACACACACAGCTAGACAGATAGCTAGATCTTTTCCTCCTCCCCGAGAAGATTACAAACACTTTTAAAAGCTGAAGCATATACAAATGCCCACTTCACCTCTCCACCTTGTGCCACCTCTGCAATGGAGAGATCAGGCTGAACCTTAGTAGGGGTTTCCCACAGCCATGGTTTGAAGAGGATTCTGACAACAAATTTAACACAGGACACTAGCCTGCATCCCTTGGTTCTTTCAAATTACAAAAAATTCTGACAGATACTCCTTAGTTTTCAATACTGTTAAAGTCTCACTGGATATTGACAAACGATAAACAGCGCTAAGGAAAATGTTGGTGAATGCAAGCTGTGCTCTTGTCTGGTTATCATGTTGTACTAAAATCTCAGCTAGAAATCCGATTTGAGGTCACCGACGAAAGCTGACTTGAGGGTCATAATTTAATTCACGGAGCAGTTAACTGGCAAAATAATTTCGTGATGTGGATTTTTATTTCCAGGCACTACTAAATTGGTAACACAGTTATAGAAGTGATGCCTGAAATAATTTGGGTTCCCAAATAACAGCTGTTTTAATCCTTTTGCTTATTTAGGAAATTATAATTTTAAGTTGAAGATAACAATGTCTTTCCCCCCTTCTACAATGAATTCTTCTCTATGACTATCTATTGATGTCTATAGTCATGCTAAAAAGTCAAAGGTCTTTGTAAATGAAAGAACCTAAATAACTAGTTTCAATTCTGAACAAAATTGTCAGCTCTTTGTAAGTGGTGGTAACATCTCTGTTAGACATTTCTACCAAAGGTAGAAATAATAGAGACAGAGGGATGCTTCACAAGATGTTGTACAAGGGGGCTTATAATACAAAAATATAATTAAATGCAAACAAAAATATCTTATGCTTTGAAAGCAAAATCAGGGTATCTTGGGGTCAGGAGAGGCTTTAGGGCAAGAAGGTGTTCAACTTGTACTGGAGAAAGGAAAGGGAGAGAAAGTAGGGTCCTGGAGGAAGATCAACCTACTATAGAGCAGAATGAGCTCCAGATTCTAGTGGAAGGTAATGAAAAGAGACTGACACTTTTCAGGTGCCAGAACCTTCTGGGAACAGACTTTCTATACCTATAGTCAGATCAGCCCCTAGCTAATCCTCTTTAAGGATTCATCCAGCTATATCTCATAGCAATGCTTAAGGTTACCAGGATATCATCAGTGATAAAAGAATAAGATTTTTTTCCACCCTCAAGAACAGGACTAATTTTAGAAGGAGAGGTGATGTAAAGCCACCTACCAGAATAGTTTAAACAGAAAGTAAGGGACTGAGGAGAGTACAATGGAGAACTCTGAACATTCAGTCCCTAGGGGAAAAACTAATATTTAGAACACCTCCAGTTCCATTATCCTTTCAAAATGAGGAAACTGAGTGAGCATAAAATAGAGTGAAATTAGTTAGGTGACTTCGATTCTAGACCAGGATTGCCATTAACTATATAATCCAAGGTCTCTGTTTCTTCATCTGCAAAATGGGGATAGCAGCTGTTTTACCTCCCTCACAGGGATGTTGGAAGGACCAAGAGAGCTTTGTGTATGTGTAAAGAATGTGTGGCACATGCTGAGGAAAACAAATGTCTACTGTGAAATACAAAGAATGGGTAATTGCAGGAGATGTGGCCGCTCAAGCTGGCAGAACAAGAAACAGAATTGAAAGCCTAGGATGTACACGAATTGTTCAGAACTTTGTGAGGAGAACTACTGGAGTATAGATATGGAGATTCCCAAACTTCTTACTTTTACCAGGGACATAAGTGAACTTTAAAGAAAGAAAAATGAGAAATGTTTGTTTTTTTAAATTAGTTAACTGATAGTAGGTGGGAAAAAAGGAAAATATGAGGAGAAGGAAAATGGAAAGAAAGCAGACTATATCACCGTCTCTAAGGGCAAGGAAGAGAAAGAGGGTGTAAGCAGAAGAAGACATCATGGGAAGACGTATTATGAGAATCTACTTTACAAGAGATGAGTCCAGAAAGAGATTACATGATGGGGATGGGAATTCTGATTATTAATTCCCTTGTTCAATGTACTTAAGAGGTAAATCTACACTAATATTTAAAAAGGCGTGCAAAATCAGGGAAGTGAGACCAGAAATAATAACTGAAACTTAGTTATTTGAAGTCTGCAAAGCAGTTTACATATCCTCATTCATTTAAGCCTCATAATAACCCCCTTTACAAATAAGAGAGACCTCAGGCTCACAGGGGTCGAGTAACTCGTCCAAGGGTCACAGTGATTACAAGCACCAGTGACAAAATCTGAACACAGGTCTACCTGGTCCACATCCGGCATTTTGTCTGCTATGCCAAAATGTTTCGAGTAGAACTAAAAGGATTTATGTGCAATAAAGATGAGAGGTCATGACATGTTACATGAAAGTGACAATCTTATCATTCTATGTTTGTTAACAGCCATAATTAATTTTTCAAATGCTAGATAATTAGGCACGCACATACACCTCCCCCCCACATATATGTATAAATGTAAACAAGCTCCTATTAGACTGATTTTCAAAAAGCTAAGAAGGATGGTAAAATCCTACTCTATTTTCAAGGTGCTGGAGGGTGGTTAAATATTTTAAAAGTTACATGATAAAAACATCAGTGAGGAAAGAAGCAAAAACTTTAAAAAACAAAACATATTCAAAGATGAAAAAAATGATACCTGGATAATATATCAATAGGGCTTTTTTTATTTTAATTTTTTTTTTTTTTTTTGCTTTTTGGAGGGCAATTGGGGTTAAACGACTTGCCCAAGGTCACACAGCTAGATTTTGTGTTAAGTGTCTGAGGCCGGATTTGAATTCAGGTGCTCCTGACTCCAGGGCCAGGGTGCTCTATTCACTGAGCCACCTAGCCGCCTCTTTTATTTTAAATTTTAAAAGAGTTTTCAACACTCACTTTTATAAGATTTTGAGTTCCCATTTTTTCTCCCTCTCTCCCTCCCCAAGACAGCAGGCAATCCGATATTGGTTATACTTGTACAACCATATTAATCATATTTTCCCATTAATCACTTTGTGAAATAATTAGAATAAGAGGGAAAAACCATGAGAAACAAAAAACAGCCAAAAAAAGTGAAAATAGTCTGCTTTGATGTGCATTCAGACTCCACAGGTTTTTCCTTGGATGTGAACAGCATTTTCCATCACGGGTACAGACAGATTTTTTTTGAGGTGTTAGAAAGTAAAGGACTATCCAACTGGGAATTAAGATACACAGGCACTGTGGTAGGGAGATCCATCCTGCCCTGCTGGAAAGTCAGAGGGGCGAGGGGTAGGACACAGGAGAGAGCAGATTGGGGGAGGGGTTATACAGTGGGATGGCTGTTTTGAGGTATTGGGTAGGGGAAAGATGGGGAGAAAATTTGTAACTCAAAATTCTCGTGGAAATGAATGATGTAAACAAGAAAATAAATAAATTAATTTAAAAAAAAGAAAAAAGAAAAATCCAATAAATTCAGGAAATAAAAAAAAAGAAAGTAAAGGACTAAATGAACACAATGGAGAACTTTGAAGGCTCAGTCAAAAAACAAATGAGAGAAGTCTGTATGTATAAGTCAGGAAAACGAAGGAAGAGAAGGTTGAGCATGTAAGTAGAAAAGGGAAATGGGGGTGGGTTTAAGGGGTTAAAACCAAATTAAAATGGTATTAAAAGCTGACAAAAATAGAGCCATTCTTTACTGAACTCCTGATTGGTTCAGGAGCATGTCCTACAGAAAAGAACAAGATGTGGACTAACACTGGTGTACCAATCAATCGAATAAAACAAATAATTTAACTGCAAACAGCCCTGCTCCAAAAGTGAATAGCACGACTATACTGCTCAGCTGGGGAAGTGGTTCTCAGTGTGATGGCCTCAGACAATTAGCAGCTATTTCTTAAGTACTTACCAGGTGCCAGGCACTGGGTAGCGAATTATATAAGAAGTTTAAAGACTCTCACCAAACACTGATTGCTCAGATTCAGCGAAATATTAGTGAAAGGTAATATGACCGATTGGCAAAGATGACAAAAGCAGAAAATGATAACTGTTAAAGAGACTGTAAGGAAATGAGAACACAAATACACTTTCATGCAGCTGTGAATTAGCCCAGTCAATCTGAAAAGTAATTTGGAACTAGACCCTTGAGCATCACTGAACTGCTGATTCTCTTTCTCCCAGCAATGCCACTACTAGACTTATACCCCAAAGAGATGAAAGAAAGATGAAAGCCACCACACGGACAAAAATATTTATAGCAACTTTTTGTTAAAGCAAAGAAATGGAAACTAAAAGGAATGCCCATCAACTGAGGAAAGGCTGAAGAAGGTATGGCATGAATGGAACGGAATATTATTATACTATAAGAAATTATAAAATGTATAGCTTCAGAGAAACTTGGGAAGATTTGTATGAACTGATGCAGTGAAGTGCGCAGAAACATGAGAACAAGGTACCTAATAACAAGATCCTAAAGAAAAAAACAACTCAAAAGCTTAAGAACTCTGATCAATGTAATTATCAAACACAATTCCAGAGAACTGATGATAAAGTATGCTGCCCACCTTTTAAAAGGAAGGTGATGACCTCAAAATGTAGAATAAGATATGTTTAGCAAACAGCTAATGTTTGGCCATGCATTTTTATTATAAGGCATTTCTTTTTTTCCAATGGGGGAATGCAGACAGAAGAAGGAAGAAAGGATGGAAAAATGGAAGGACATTGAAATATTTTTTTTCAATGCACAGAAAAGAACAGAACAAAGGCCAGAAAGAGTTGCAGACAAACAGGATAGCTTTGGAAGGTTCATGTTGTACTTCTTATATATTTTAAAAAAGCAAGCAGTGGAGAAGAAAGATTCACAGTTTCTTGTAAAATCCTTTTTTGGAAGGGGGTTCTACTAAGTATAAGGAAATATTAATTTTATTTGAAATTTCTTAAGTTCACAATTTAAAAAAAATTTAACTAAAAAAAGTAATGTGATCAACGTAAGCATAAAACTTTATTAAAGATATTTACAAAAAGAATGGAAGATAGACAAACTAGAGGCCAATGACACTGCAAAATCTGTTTCATAGTTTTTTAAGAATCACAGAATGTCAGTATTTAGCAATCACCTAGGACAAACCTCTCATTTTACAAGTGAAGAAACTGAAGACTAGGGTTAAGTGACCCGACCAAAGTTACACACTAAAGCTAATGTTCGAGTCGGAATTAGAACTCATGTCAACCCAAGGCCAAGTATTCTTTCCATTACGACAGATTATCCCGCTTTAAAAACAAAAATCCCGGGAAGACCAACAAAAAGCTTAGGAGACAAGAAATCATAAAAAGGCAAAATATAATCAACTAGTGAATTTATCTCAAGAACCGTCAGGAAACATTCCAAAGGAGGAAGGAGGGAATTATTATTAAATTTCTGGTCAAGCCACGAAAAAATATGATACGCCAGAGAAACCGGTAAAATGTAATAAAGTAAACAAACAGACTGATTTTCACAAGTGACACAAGCAGTCCATATCAGTATTTTATAGTCACAACATACAGACCAGAAACAGTCATTGGTAGAGTGCTGACTTGGGAATCAGGAAGACTGAGGTTCAGATCCTACCTCTTATACTTAAGAGCTCTGTGACCACGAGCAAGTCCTTAACTTAACTTCTCGGTCTCATTTTCCTCATCTGTAAAGTGGGTGTACCACACAAGATTGTCACAGCATGCAAATGAGAAAATATATGTAATGTGCTTTATAAACATTAAATAATTATCAGTTGTGGTTATTATTGTAACATGGAGTCATTATATGGGGTATTAAGTAGCATCCCTTCACTGAATGGGCAAGCTGTTACTACACTTAAAATAAAGGTTTTATATAAAGACTAACAAAAAAGCTGGAGCGAGAGTGAACAAAATGTCCAAATGAAGAAAAAGAATCTATAAGAATTTTTGGTATACACTGTAGAGGGGAAGAGTTTTCAAAAAGATACTAATGAAAATAAAGAAAGAGGAAAAGCCAGTTAACACCAGAACAAGGAACTAACAGTTTCTGAAGCCAATTTTCTTAAGCATTAGTTATACAGGGTTCCTACCAACAGAGACCTTTCCTATGATCACATGGAGCAGGAAGACTGTAATAAAAGAAAGGCTTCATATTTGCAGTTAGAAAAAGAAAGGTGAGAGTGATGAGTACAGAATTATTTATGCTTCTATATTTCAGCATTAAGGTGGAATAGGTAATTATAGTTGGAGAACAAACTTCAATTTTCACCTGTCCATGCAGAAATGCTGGTGGGAAATGAAAAAATACAACTTGTGAAAAGGAGAAGATGAATGAAGACTTTAGAATGGGACGATCAATCCCAAAGAGATGAAGAGGAAAATCAGGAAAAATATACACTATACTCAGAAAATTAATTTATGGAGTTGAAGATAAAGAGATTAAACATATACTGCAGAGGTTACATAGCTTAGAAGAACTAGGTCGAATGTGAAACAGCACACACAATGCTTTCTATAACAAACTACTTACTAAAGTAAAAATAAACACCTGTCCAAGGGAATGATATACGGAAGAGGAATCCCAGCCAAACTCTGTATTTGGAAATACTATAATAGAAGACAAGAAGTAGATGGTCAAGGGGGGACAAGAGGTGAGTTGACAGCAAAAAGGAAAGAAAAAGGCTCCCGAGGGGGCCAGCATGCCCAAGAAGAGTCAGAAGAACTGCACGGAAGCGTAAGACGCATCATGGAAAAGGAAAAAAAAGGCACAGATGGAAGGAAGACAAAGACAGATGAAATGTACAGTGTTCTCACGTGACAGATAAGTGATGCTTTTGGGAGAGCCAATGGCTTTTTGGCAAGAAGAGTTTAATCATAAATATGTAAGCATGACTAACATGTACATACCTCTCATAAAACCCAAGAACTTGGAACAAGAGTGGCTGAGAGAGCTCTTCTGAGGCATCGTCATGACTGAAGACAAATGGCGGCTAAAACAGACACCCAGAGACAAGCCAGAAACTTGAGTTTCAACACCGTCCTCAGCGAGCCCAGCCTCTCCAGCCCACGGGGGCCTGAATTCTGCCCACACCCTCACATCGTGGTCTGACAAGCGTAGGATAGGGATACACAGCAGATTAACACCAGCACAGGGAACAACCTTTTGCCTTTGAGTACTTGCCCATAAAAAACCGTGTCATCACTTAATTTCTTCATCTATAAAATGAGATAAGGCTTTAGCGAGATGAACCATGAAAAATGGCCAAGAATACTGAAATATGTTACTGCTCAAAAGAACTGACAGGCCAATCTGAGTGTAGGAAAAGAAAACCAAGACTGAAAAGGAGTTTGGGAGAACGCAAAACGATGCAAACATGAAAGACTATCAAAAAATGACAGGCACAAAAGATTCCCAAATTAGGGGAGAAAACAAGCATTACAGTATTTAGTAAAATGTGAACATCTGTACTGACATCCACTGTGAAAACATGAAGCTTTTTTATTTTTTCTCAATTATGTATAAAAACCATTTTTAACGTCCATTTTTTAAAAAATTTGAGCTCCAGATTCTCTTCACATACAATCCCCTCCCCCCCAAATAGTAAGCAATTTGATACAGGTCATATAAAGCACGAAACTTCTAAATGAGAACATCTGCTACCGGGGTCCCTTCCTTATTTTTCTCCAACTGGGGCTTTTCCTTTGTATTATTTTATTACATATGGAGAAACATGAAATTGCTTAATACTATTCTCGTACAGCAGAAAGTCTAAGTAACTCTGGGTGGTGAGATAGTATCAGTTTTCTTTTTAAATGAATGGACTGTGAACATGCAAATTCCACTGACTAACAAAATATTAATCAATCTAGGTGAAAACTCGTTAGCTGTGGTATAAATAAAAATTCTCAGAATAAACCATGGATGATGGAATGTTTTGACAAAAAGTTTGATAACTGTATCATAGAGAAAATATGAAAATTTGGATAGGATGTTTTCTGAGTCCCAATAATACTCAATAATGTTGGCTCTTGGCCCATGGAATGAGTAGAAAGATCACATATGTATAGCTATCGATTAAAAGTGGCCAACTGTCTCGGGTGGGGAGGCTATCGAGTTAAATGTAAAGAAACAGACAATACATTCATGAATTATAACTTCTACAAAGATTATCTGGTACATTTTAAGCTTAAAGATCTGTAGTTTTTAATGTGAACCTGAACGTCAGAGCATTAACTAGGACTTTTTGTACCATGGGTACATTCTACAAACGGTGCCTGGGGCAGGAAGGCAAAAACAGAAAACAAAAAAACCCCAGCTTTAGTCATGAAGGATGAAGATGCCCATGTACTGTCCTGTGGCCAGAGGCGGCACAGAGACCATCTTCTACCTCACAAAATGAGTCATGCGGCAGCTTTCTTATTTAACTATCTTTGATAGCCATATTGCAAAGCCAGTTGTTTCTTCAAGCAAATAAAATCAAGTAATCCATTAAGTCAGTTTGACTGCTGGGAGGCTCTAGGGGTAGCAACTTATACAACAAACTGATAGATGCTTTTGGAAAGAGGACAAAAAAAGAGTTTGAAGATACAGTTCCTTCTCGTACTTCAAAAGATCACATTACGCTAGAATCATTTAGTCCAGACTTAAATATGGAAGAAATCTTAGAGACCACCTTTGTCCAACTTCCTCATTTTGTGGAGGAGGCGAGAGGCCCAGAGCTGGTGCCAAAGGTCAGTTGGGTTGTTGAAATGTGGTTCTGCTCAGGGCCACTACAACAGCAGGCCTTTTAGAATGGCAGTCCTTCTGAACAGCAGGCTCTAGTTTTATGACTCAGGAAAGCATCCTGACACCTCTCTTCTTCCTCCCTCCCCAGGCTTTACTCTGTGACAAGTCTGAGCTAGTTTGGGCAGGCAGAGCTTTAAGAAACAGACAAAATCCTCAGATGAGAGGCAGCTGTGATTCCAGAAAGACTGGGATCTGAGTCTTGGATAGGGGCTGAGAAGCTGTGGCCTTTCCCTCACTTTTCCCATCTCTAGGGAGGCATCCTCTCCCTACTTCCTCAACTTCCTCTGCCTCTGTTATAAAGGTGTTGACACTGAAGGGACTCCCTGGCCAAACTATGGCCTTGTGTCCCTTCCCGTTCCTAGGCTGGATTAGAATTCCAATTATAGGGTGGCTAGGTGGTGCAGTGAATAGAGCACTGGCCCTGAAGTCAGGAGGACCTGGTTCAAATCCAGTCTCAGACCCTTAACACTTACTAGCTGTGTGACCTTGGGCAAGTCACTTAACCCCAACTGCCCTACCTTCCCCCCTCCAAAAAGCAAAAAAAAAGAATTCCAATTATAGCTCTGGTAGTGTGGGAGTGAAGTAAAGCAGCTCTAAGCCTTGTGAGGCTCAGGAACTAAGGTCTTCTTTCTAATCCTAGCCTTCTTAGGCTGCTCTCTGAGCCAAAAGCCTATTGGTGCTGAAAGCAAGAAGGACTAAGGAAAAATTCCCAAAACACATTATCCACACA
This sequence comes from Pseudochirops corinnae, assembly GCA_028646515.1. Lineage (NCBI taxonomy): Eukaryota > Metazoa > Chordata > Mammalia > Diprotodontia > Pseudocheiridae > Pseudochirops > Pseudochirops corinnae. The sequence continues at coordinate 292,114,345 of CM053588.1, forward strand.
ATCTTGAGGTGTGTTTGGGACCTTCATTACAGGACTTTAATATTTGAGATGTATCTAATAACCTGTAAGAACAGTGCATTTTGAAGTCCATTCTGTCACAAAACTAAACTTTCTCCAGTGAATATGAAGATTAGTTAAATAATACTGATATTAGTTGAAATTCAGTCTTTAGTCAGAACACACATATATGAAAAAGAAAAGCTGAAACCGGTAGTTTTTGTCTAATTACCAATCTTCTTATATTCCATCCTATGACTGAAACACTTACCTCTTTGACACTGTGTGTTACTGCCCATATTAGGAAAACTCTTGACATCACCTGGAAAGAAGTCAGGACTACAGAAGAGGGAACAATTCCTGAAAAATATTTTTAGTATCGGTAAATTCACTGATCTGAGTATCTAGCATTTCATAAAACAACTGAACACATTCCAAATTTACTGGTTAGAGCTAAGCAGTATTTTAAGGTCCCTGACAAAAGAAATCCAAAGTGTCGATATTTTGCAACAAAAGGTTTCTTTACTCAGAAACTATGTGAAGTTATATACCACATAAACTAAGTACCTTTACTCAAAATATGAAGCACAATCTATGGAAACAAGACCAAAAAAAAAGCTTTTTGAATCATCCATGAGCAAATCCCCATAAGAATCTTCTTAGGTGTTGCTGGTTTTTCCCATCTAGGTAGAAACAGAAACTATTATTTAACTATCAAGGCTGACAAAAGAGCAGGAGACATGAGAATGTATCTTCCTCCCTTCACTGAAGAGGTGTGGAGGAGGGGCAGGGGGATATATGTATGTATGTATGTGTGTATGTATGTATGTATGTATGTGTGTGTATGTATGTATGTGTGTATGTATGTATGTAGGTAGGTAGGTATGTAGGTATGTATGTATGTATGTAGGTATGTATGTAGGGTAGCTTTAATGTACTGGTTTTTTCTTTATTTTTGACCTTTGTTATATGGAATGGCTCGCTGGATGGGGAAAGTGGGAGAAAAATAAAGGTTAATACAGAAACAAAAGAATAAAATTGTACTTAAAAACGGGAATATCATTTGAAAGTGTCACATGAAGCCCACAGTCACTCCACTGACCCCAAAGTTTCTTCTTCTTTTGTCCAGTGAGATGTGAGATCAGTGAGTACACAGACAGCTCCATTTTGGTCTTCCTGTCCTCTGAGGCCTGTAACATAGTGCCCTGGTGAGGGCACTGTGTGGCATGCAGTGGCTGATGAAGTACTATTTAATAAAATGTGTGTTTTATGTATTTTTAACAGGCACTCCTGCTCCAACCAGCTGTCTTTAACTTCCTGACAACAAATCTACTTACCATTTTCTTGGACAGGCCTCTCTCTGTGAGCTTTTTGTATATCGTCCTCTCTATGCTGTAAAGCCCTCTGCACCATGCTGCCAGATCCTTCTCTGCCTTCAAAACTAGGCTTATTCAGGAAGCATAATCAGATTGAGCCTAACCTTAGAAATTTTCTTGGACAATATTGAATAAACACTGAAATTCTTACTCCTCATCTCTCTCTTTTGAGATGTTAATTGAAGGAGTCATTTAAACAAGTATCTGTTAAGAATTATGTGCCAGATATTATATATTATACTGAAACAAAAAGGGAACAGACCCTGCCCTCAAAGAGCTTACATTGTACTGGGCAGGAACAATACACATATGGACAGATACAAGATACATACAGAGTAAGATGGAGGGGGGCGGGCCACACACTGACAATTGGGAAATTATGAAATGCCTTGAGCTCAAACTTGAAGGACGTTAGAGAATTCAAAAGAAAGGGAGAACGTTTCAGGCATGGAAGACAGCCTGGCCAAAGGCATGGATGGATGGAGGAACAGCGAGTAAGCTATTCTGGTTGGAAAGTATTACGTGAGCGGGACTGATGTGAGTTTAATCTGGAAAAATAGGCTGGAGCCAGTCTGTGAAAGGCTTTAAATGCCAGACAGAAGAGCTTCCATTTTATCCTAGAAATAAGAGGACTACAATGTTGTTGAGCAGGGGAGTAACGTGGTCAGGCATGCGCTTCAGGAACACCACACTGGCAGCCAGGAGGAAGACGGATTAGAGAGCAGAGAGAGTGAAGCTGAGAGTCACTGAGAAGACTGCTCCAAGAGTCGAGGCAAGAAGGGAGTGGAGACCTACACGGCAGGTCCATATGTTATATATCACATGTTAGACTTACTGTGCGTTTGCCTTATCCCTCCACTATACTCTAAGCTCCATTTAGGAGCAGAACTGTTTGCTTGTCTAAGCTTTCTCTTCAAGGACCAATTACAGGGCTTAGGATACAATGGGTGTTTGAAACAAAGCTGTGCAAACACTGTATCATGCAAACAGCAATCAACAGTTATGCTTCCTGGTGTGAATTTGACTTCTTGGTGCCAAATATGAAGCCTGGCTAAGTGTGGTAGTGTTACCACAAACATGCTCTTGGACAAATCTCAACATTTCTGGCTCTCGGTTTCCTCATCTATCAAAGATTAGCTCTATGTCTTTATAAAAAAATCCTACATTGGTAGCGGCTTACCCAAACTGTGGGTAGAGCATTTAGGAAGAAATCAACATCATGTGACAGGCAATTCTGCAAAAAGAACTACAAAGTGACGATACACCACAGAGAACAAACACAACAAATCTTCCCATCATGTGTCAGATACTGGGGAGATACACGTTAAGACATCCTGACAACCAGCTGACTGGGGACACAGTGCCCCCTATTTCCCTCTGCAGATGGGAGGCATGGCTACACTTACTCAAGGGGCAGGGACATTTGAAAATCACTTTGTAACTGCAAAAATCGAGTGTGCCACTCCGAGATTTGCCTGATACAATGTGTAGAATACGGGCACTCTTGGGATTTGTCCACAAAAGAAACACAGGACTTGTGCAGAGCTGTAACTCCGCACATTCCTAGTTTACATCTTCCCATTTACACTTTCCCTCAGTATATATTTTTGCCCATTTGCCTCGTTAGGTCATAAGCAGGGTCAATCTATACTTTGCGATTTCCTGATGCAACCACGTAGTGCACAGTTTAGGGTGCTGGGCTTGGTGAGGAAGTTAAGGATCGCAGTAAAAGAAAAATAATTGAAAAGGAGGGGTCAGAGAGAGTAAACAGAGTACCCAGTCAAAAGGAGTGACATTCTAAAAAGTCGATTAACTCAGCACATATACATGGGGCTTAATAAAGCAAAGACCTACAGTCTGATCTCACACTACTCCCTTCCGCAACACTAGGGTCCAGCTGCACTCGGTTATGGGCTCTCAAAATAAGGCACATCCTTAAAGATCAGAAATTAAAGAATTAAAAGTTAGAACTAGGCAAATATTTCTTATAGTTCGTGGTAAAAGGACACTGAGCTGTCCAAGTGGGGTAGGGGCCTCACCCCAAACAGCAGACTTAGAAGTTAGGGCCAATCCTTAGAACACTGATTAAGCACACAAAAGGAAACCTGGACGGGGATCAGCACGCTTTCAGAATCAAAAGGAGTATTGTGTCCTCTCTATTCTTACAACCTACCTTTCCCCAAAAGGTTAACAAATTAAATAACATTATCCCATATCTACTGGTCCAGAACCAGCAGTCCCCCCTGCCCCCAGCCCCAGCCCGGTATCCTTCCCTAATGTCCTTTGTCATTGTACTCTGGATCTCACAGCTCTTTTTCTCCTTTCTGAGGGCTACAAAATCAGATCACCGAACTTGCTGGGAATTGTATGGGCATAGGAGCCGATAAGCTTTAAGTGAGGGCCTAAAGGCCCATGGGTTTGGTGACAACTATGTCAACAAGAGGCCTGAGTTTCTATTGCCTTCTGGTCAGTCACAGCTGTATTTCAGATGGCTTGAGGCTGTTTCAAGTTTCAGCTATGGTAAGTATGGATATATTTTTGAAGTAAGTATCACCCAGATTCCAATCACTTTCTCTCTGCAGATGATAAATAACATTATTCAAAAAGATAAAAAGTATAGAATATCTGGAACCAAACTACACGAAGCTGCACTGTTATTCACAGGCTCTGTTATGTGACAGCAATTTTCCCCTGATCCCTGTATCACTATTAATTAGCATCTCCATGGCAACTTAAGCTTGTGAGCTGTTATACACATTTCTTTAAACATTTCTTAGTGTTTTAAATATTCCAGATCATGCAGTTAATTGGGACTGGAGAAGAATGGCAGGTATTTCAGCTCTGAGATAAAACTAAGCACCGTTTCTTTTCAATAAATGAGTTCAGTCAATATTTATTAAGCATCTACATACAAGGAGCTGAGCTAGGTACAAGCAGTGAGGTGGTAATGAAGCTTAGCTAAGACAGAGGCCCTAACATCACAGAGCTTACTCTGATACGGGATAGCACACGGAAACAGCTAGATATATTTTATATTGTGGCTAAACATATATGTTTTACTTAAGTATGATTCCTTCTGCTGTGATTTTATTAATCTTTTCATCTTGCACATGATATTAAGAAGTGGTTGTGTGGGGCAGCTAGGTGGCGCAGTGAGTAGAGACTGACCCTGGAGTCAAGAAGACCTGAGTTCAAATCCGATCTCAGACACTTAACACTTGCTAGCCATGTGACCTTGGGCAAGTCACTTAACTCCAACTGCCCTGCCCTTCCCCCCTCCAAAAAAAAAGAAGGGGTTGTATCTAATAGTTTACAAAAAGTATGCAAATATCAGACTGCATGCCATCTTGGGGAGGGAAGGGGGAGAAAATCTGAAACTTAAAATCTTATGGAAGTGAATGCTGAAAACAAAAAATTAATCAATTAATTAAACAAAAAGTATGCAAAAAGCAACTACATCACAATTCCTTCGAAAGTGGTTTAGAAAGATGGATAAAATGATGAGGAAACAGCAATATCGAGGCTTCTGAATTCAAAGTATTTTGCTGAAAATATGATGGTTAAGTTTATTAAAGTAACGGGAAAAAAGTCTGATGTGAAGTCTGAGTGGGGAAGAGATTTAAGAATTAAAGAAAGGACTTGAGGAAAGCTTTTGCGTCTAAGGTCTCATGTGACCAGGCTTTACAGGATGAAGAGCGGGAGGCTCTTTAGGCGCGGAGAACAAAAAGCAGGGAAGCTCAGGACAGGAAGGGGTCAAGTCTGACTAGTCTACAGCATTGGAGGGGGTGAGTCTTAGATAAAGCTGGAAGAGCAGGGTGATGTGAGCCAAGATTCAGAACCTCACTCAAGATTCTGCACAAGAGGAGGGAAGGCTGTCAGTCACTGAAGGACTCCTCACTAACTAGGCCAAACACAGAAGCAAACCACCCCTGCCTTCAGGAAACCATATTCACTGTGAACTCTTTGGGTTCCACATGCTTGTTCATTTCTCTTGTAACACACCTAATTTTCACCTAAGGTTCGTGATGCTGTAATTGCCTGTTGACAAATATAATAAAGATGAATTCAAAAGCCGTATATACGGTGGACTAGGGGTATAGAGACAGAAAGAGCTATGATGAGGCTATATAATGTCTATAGGTAGAAACAAGAGGCTAACGGGGGGGGGGGTGGGGGGGGGTGGGAGGTGGCCAGAGGGCACAGCAAGAAAGGCTTACCGTGTCCTCTTCATTATGCTCCAAGTGCTGAATAAAACTGATAGTCCCTGGAGTCGCTGCATTTATGCCCCTGTATTTCTAAACTCAGTAAGTCTTTAAATCCCAAGATAAAATAACACAGTAAGATCTCTGCTCAATAAACACTCTTGTTAAATTCCACTGAATGCATATGACAGACTCAGAGGAACTTACAAGAATTCATGAACTCACATAGAACGAAATGAGTAGAAGCAAGAGAATAACATATAGAATGATGACAATCTCATGTAAAAGTGAGCAACTCTGAAAGACTTAAACACCTGCTCACTGATTTGTTGCTTGTTTGCTTCCTCTAAGCCAAAGTGACCGGAGAAAGAGGAAAAGGACTCTTACATTTAGAGTTCTTTTTGGTTACAACAAAGAACTGTAAAGCAAGGGGGCAGTCACTGAGAGTCACTGGTACATGAATATAACTGGGCTACAATGAAACATGGAAAAAGGGAGGGTTTCAGAGAAACGGGGGAAAACTAATGCAGACTGAAGAGGGCAAAACAAGATTAATTTATATAATAACAACAAAATTACAAAGACAAGCAACTCTGAAAGACTTTAAAAGTGGTCAAAGAAATGACCAAGCATGGTTCCAGAGGACTGACGACAAAGCCACCTTCTGACAGAGGCGATGTATACAAGGGGCACTACTAGATGTGGCCAATATGGGAATTTGACTTTGCAGTCTTTGACTATGCATCATTTGCTACAAGGTTTTCCTTTTTTATTTCAGGGGGAAGGAAGGAGGGATGGAAGACAGAGAAAGACTACTGAAGCTTTAAAAAAATGCACAGAAAAGTAAAAAAATCAGACAAGCAAGACAGTTGTCCAAGTTAGCTGTACATGATGAATTTATTCTACATTTTAAAAGAATTGCAAGCTGTATATAAAAGACTCACATTTTCATGTAGTCTTTTTTTATGCCCATTTTATTTGGTGTTTCTTAACTTCAGAGAAAAAGTAAATTTTTAAAAAAAGAAGTAAGGCCAGCCTTGGGGAAAGTAGGTGAAGAGTGAGTTTTAAAAAAGAAAGTGTCACAACATTAAGAATTACAAGGAGAGCAGAAGAAAGTTTATTATGGAGCTTCAGGCAGGCACAGGATGGTTTCTGTGCTGTTTTTTGCCGCCATGTTAAATGTAACATACATTTAAAAACAAGGTGTAAATAACAGAAATTAACAGTGTTATATATAAATCCTCTTTTCTGTTTTTCTTTGTATGACAAAATTTTTATGTATGTTAATGTTCAGGATAAAAATACATTTTCAAAGTCACTGGTATCAACTTTAGAAAAAAAAATTCTGCTTAGGTGTATTTTAAAAAGTTGTATTTTGATAAGGTTTTATAACTTCCAGATTTTTCAGAAAGCAATTTGTACCTAATTATCAGGGTGCGATTTACTGCTAAAGGATCATTTGAAGCAAATGAAGAACAACAGAGTCCAGGTTCAAAAAGGAACAACTCTTTTTGTAAGATAGGAAAATTCAGAAAAATTTCTCAATGGACAAAAAACCAACAAGACTTAGCAAAGATGGGTGCTGGGAATCTTTTTTCTTTGGGCTTTGGCAAGCTATATGGGAGAAAAAGATGGCATTCTAAAGAGAAAGGAGCCAAACCAAATTGGGGACTATTTTTGGAGAAGGCTATGGCAAAAAGAAACTCCTAGAATGGTTTTCTAAGTACCCTCAGCTACACTCTCACAAGCTATTTAAACAATGATTACTAATGATTAACGATTAGAGTTTTAAGTTTTGTTTAAAAAAATAACTAAATGGAAAACTATCCTTCTCTCTCTTTCTTGATTAACCAGATCTATGGAAACTCATAGCCATCTGGAACTGGTAGTCACAATGGAAGGAATACCACCTACCTGGGGGCAGAGAACTCTTAAGTGTAGGCGAAGTACCTAGGGGGAGATAAACTGTCTCCTAAGAGTGGGCCTTAAAAACCTAAACTTCAAAAGTTAGCAAATCCCTGTAATGGTAATGTAAGTGGGAAGATCTTTCTATTCATTTATAGGCCCATGTGACCGGTTTAGGTGACATGGAAGACTCTGGGTTATATGAGATCTGTGATAGGAAGAGCTTGCAGAACACATTGAGCAGGAACGGTGGAGCAGAGCCCGGAGGAAGTTGGTCAGAGTAGTTAGAGCTGAGGGAGGGAGAGAGGAAGCAGGGAGCAAGCTGTGAGTGTTCATTTGTGGGAAGGGCCTAGTGGGGGGAAGGTGGGAGGATGGTAATACCCTCTGCATTGTTATTGTGTATAGATTGCTTCATTGTTATGATGGATTTAGCTTTCTGGTGTTTGGATAAATGTTTTGGTTCTGTCTTCCATGTGGAAAGTCTGTTATATTTTGTGATTCTGAATTACGCTGGCATTATTTTGCCATAAATGTGGTGAATATCATGCTGGTGCTATAATATGAGTCCTAATGTTTTTACCCAGTTCTATTTTCCATATCATGACATAAGACGAACATCTTAGGGGAAAGAATAAAAATCACCGAGGAGGAGGATCTCAAGAGAACAAGGCTAAAGTATGCCAAATTATTACAGAAATTAAAAAGCAAATAACAAAACAAAACAAAATTTAAAAAGAAAGTAATTTCAATCCAGACTTAAAAATTCATTATCTCAATTTAACCAGAGCATGAAAGCGACTTGGCCAATGAATGTTTAGGTATAAAAAGAATAATGCTACCTAGACTCTACTAAGTACAATGGGGAAAGAAGGCAAGTCCTTACATTCACATCAATCATTTGGTGTTACAGTGATTTAGGTGGTTTGAGTAAGCACATTACCCAGAACAAAAGATTTTGGTTCTTGACAGGTTACAAAGCAAAACTTATAAGAATTAATGAGAAATTACTAATCTTTCAGAACTGTCCATTTTAAAATTTCAATTAGCCAAGACTAGTCTAAAAAGACTGAAAGGCAACATATACCTGTAAAATCTGAAGATAGTTGTTCATTAAATCTTCCAAACCTTTATATAATAAAATATTTTAACTAATATCTACTTCTGCTGAATGGTATACACATGCAAATGGATATTCTGTCATAAGACATAATTTCATTTAACAGCCACCATATTGGAAAATCAGCTTGTATTTATGTTTTTGCTTTTCGGAGGGGGGGAAGGTAGGGCAATTGGGGTTGAATGACTTGCCCAAGGTCCCACGGCTGGTTTTGTGTTAAGTGTCTGAGGTCAGATTTGAACTCAGGTCCTCCTGACTTTAGGAGGTGCTCTATTCACTGCGCCACCTAGCCACCCCCCAGCTAGTATTTCTAAAAGTGGTTCTGGGCAAGTTTAGTATTCATTACTGTACCGCACTTGAAGTAAAAGGTATATAGTAATCAATTCACAAATAATCATTTCATGAAAAAAAATGGTCAGCATAAATTTATAACAACTTTTGGTGATATTTATTCAACACGTATTTGTTCCAGCTAAGTTTTTTTTAAGGGGTGGGGCAATAAAAGAGGACAAGCTGTATACCGAGTAGGTGAGGTACATGTTGAATTTTCTGTTTCTGTGAAACACCCATGGGTGCTGGGCCTATTTTTACCTCGACAGCCTGGCTTTTTTCTGGACTGCACAGCAGATAAACGGCTCTACCACGCACAGTTATACTGCTCTCTGCCGAGAGGTGCGACACTGCAGGTCTTTGAGAGTTTCACAAACAAGTCACTGACTGTAAAACATATCTTGCAACAAGACTACTGGAATTTGTCTTCCCGCCTCTTCCCCCAGAGTTATTTGAAGTGAAGATCTCCCTATCACAGCTGTTAAGGGGTAGAGTAAAGCATAATCACAATGCCTAGCAGTAGTCTTCACATATCAAGTGCTTAACAAATATTTGCCAAATGAATCAATTATTAAAGGAGCACAACCGGCCTGAAAGTCCGTATAGAGAGGTAATTCTACTGTGTCTCTGGGTCATGCTACCATACCCCAGCCATTTACAAAACTATACTTCCCATGTTGCCTTGTTTCCATGTGGAGTCCACCTGTTCATGCCTGCTTTATTATTCGCCAAGATACTCTGATTGTGGCCGTGCCAACAAATCCCTAAGGATCAACTCCAAGTTTCCTACAAACCCTCTACTACCTGGTAGTCACAGCCAATGGCTAAGTGTTTCTCTGCTTAAGCCAGTTATAAGCCTGGGTTGTCAAACAGCAAAGAAGTCAAAGGAGAATGTGGTATTGTTCTTCTGCAATAGGAGGGAGATAATCAAACAGAACAGCCATTTCACATGATAACAAAAACTATTAAAGTATTCAACTGCCTAACATTAAGGAATCTAAAAAACATCAAGGTTTCATCCCGCACCCTGCAAATTGGTAACAATGATGAAAAGTGGCAATGGTCAGTGCTGCAGGGGAGGCATTGATGAAGGAAAGGAACATGAATACATTGTTGGTGAAACCGTGAAATGGTGCAATTGGGAATTATGCAGATAAAGCGACAAAAATGTCCATACCCTCTGAACTAGAGACTATATAGCCAAAGGAATCCACTTATGAGAGGAAAGCTCCCATAAACTCCAAATTCTTTATAGAAGCCCTTTTTGTGATAGCTAAGAATTGGAAACAAAGCAGATAACCATCAACTGGAGAATGACTAAACAAGCCGTGGTACATGTGTATAAATGCATAGAGAGGCATGCAAAGATCTATATGAACTGATGCAGGGCAAAGTAAGGGAGAGTCAAGAAAGCTATACACACAGTAACCACGACAATGTACATGGGAAGATGAAAGAATAGAAGAGAGGGGAAGAACAACTGTGGCAGAGGAATGGAAGCGAAAGGAAACAGTGACAAGAAAGTCGGCTGAGAAGGGAAAGGAGAAGAGTAATATTAGGGAGAGAGGCACAAAGGAGCTAAGAGAAGGTCATGGGGCGAGAGAAGATAAAGACACAAAGATGGGGGAAAGTACAGAACGAAACAGATGGAGGGCATCCCAGAGGAATCAAACTTTCCGTAGTACTTTCCACACTCTAATGACTTTGGTAAATGCTGACTTTACTCTGAATGGGCTAATCTATCTCAAAGGATAAATCCATGTTTACATTACCTAGATCTCTGCATAAACTTCAATCACTGTCCTTCCTTAGCTTTTAGCTTTTCAGATTTAAAAATCCAATTTTCTTAAGAATCTCTTCATAAGTAATCTTTCTCACTGTCCTCAGTTTTCTTTGTCTTTTCTGAAGTAAAAAGGTACCGATACAGTAGGAAGATAACAAAAGTGGAATATCTCCAGTGGGGTCGTGGGCCTGGGGTTATTACTCAGTCCACTTTTTCCTCTAGGCCACAGACTCTCAAACTTATTGAGCCTACCACCCCTTTAAAAAAGGATTCAGGGCCCCTCAGAAATCTACTTTCTTTAGCCTTGTAATAGTTTGTGGGTTGTTGTTTTTTTTTAATTTGCACCACCCAGCGTTACTGCTGCGACCCCCCCCCCCCCCGGGGCACTATCACCCCCTTTGGGAATCTGTGCTCTTGACATTTTATCACCTATTTACTTATTGTATTTACATATACGTATAAATATATATTTATTTCATAAATTTTAAATATAAAATCTATGTAATATTTATCTGTTTGACAAAAGTAAATAAGGGCAATGATGAGAGAAAAAGGAAAGAAGTATAAAAGGACAACACAGATCTTAAGGAGGCTGGGGGTGCACGGAGCGGGGTAAAAAGAGTATTGTTGCTAAGCAGCCAGTCCTTGCGCTTCTCTGGTACTGACTGTATATGAGTTTGGAAGTCCGTATTTTTTAAAAATACCAACCAACAGCTCCATTTCTCTAGAATGTAACCATGTGAGTAATAAAATCACTTCAACATTCACTCTTTGATGATTTCCACACAGAAATCATCTTCTGTGTGGAATATGTTCATCCTGATTTCTCTGGCACTCCCTCTATAGCCTGGCCTGTTCTGTTGATCTTCTTAAGCACCTGTGTATTTCGGTAGCCATTTGTCCTTTTGTGTAGTTGTGTAATACATTCTTTAGGTTCTAGAGTTTTCAATGTGTATAATTTCATGTCTTCCCAAGTTTCTCTACAATCTGCATAGTGAACATTTTAATGGCTGTCTGGCATTCTACAGATTTCTCCGAGGAGCACAGAACATCAGCACCCACGGAGGTACTGGCTGTTGGTAGTTCTTTGCAATTAAAAGCTGCAGCGATATTGATGTTACCCAGGTACATATTTCTGAACCGATACCTTTTTCCCCTTTGTGATAACACTCTTGTGGCAGAGTCTTCTTCAAGATCTCACTGTTTTCTTTAAAATCACTTTCACTTCTAAATAGGGCAAACTGTCTGACTATTTTGGTAACACGGTGCACCGGTGGATTCCCTCCAGAAAGATTCGAATTTGCAATTCCACAGGCAATCTGCATGCCTGTTTATCCACAGCTCCACAACAGGCCTTGTCATCAATCCTAATCTCCTGGAATAGCCAACTGCCCCCCACGACAGGTCTAGTCAGCTGGAGCCCACAGCAAAGTGGCACAAGACGTCTCTAAGGTACGGAACACCTGGCTAATGCAGAAATGTTCTTCATGACCATACGTATAATGGGGATCACAGTTCTTGCTTTCTCAATGGGTGAAAGGAGGGAGAGAAAGTGAAACTAAAAATAAAAATTAATTTTAAAGATTAAATTAAAACAACAACAACAAAAATATAGAACATAGGGAGATTGTCCAAATTCATCATATCCAGGGCTAGCTCCATGTATGAGGTTAGGATGTTTTCTGTGTATCTTCCCCTTCTTCTGATGACAGTTGCTTTCAGTAGCAACAGTTAACATTTTAATCAGGCTTCATCCTCACAGAACAAAGAGCTTTCACATACACATCTAATGAGGTTGAAGCATCTTGGGAGTTGGTTATTGTCAACAGTATTAACTCTTCTTACCAATGAGAATAACTAAGGCCCCAGGAAGTTAAGGGTTTTGCCCCAAGTCACAGACCTAGTAATGGCACTGACCCGACTGATCTGATCTTGACTTGGACAATCTGTCATAGCAGCAGAATGAGCTGAGGCCTCACAGGGGCCTGGGCCATTTATTTATTCTGCAAAGCCCTCCCTAAGTCACCTCTCTTATTTCCCCCAATTATTGATTGTCTTCTGGAGGAAGACATCTTCACATGAGAAAGTATCTAAAAGCAGTTAAGCGGTGGGTGAACTTTTCCATCTGACTCAAAGTTTACTGAGGTTCTACGCTCAATAGCACAAAAAGTTAGTGCCATAGAATTAAATAAAACCTATGTTTCTTGGTCCCAGTGGCTAACAGATAGTAGGCCCTTAGTAAACACTTGTGGATCAGAAAAGGAATCAGGAACAAAGAAACAATCAAACAAAACCCTTCTAAAAGATGGAAAAGGCTCTCCGCGTTCAGAGAGAGAACCACGGAGTCTGAATACAGATCCAAGCACACTATTTTCTCTCTCTGTTTTTTCTCCTTTTGTTCTGATTCTTCTTTCACAACATGACTAATATAAAAATGTTTAACATGATCATACATGCACAGCCTATATCAGATTGTTTGTCTTAGGGAAGGGAGAGGGGAAAGAGGGAGGAAAAAACTGAAACTCAGAATCTATAAAAGTGAATGTTGAAAACTATACACGTAATTAGAAAAAATAAAGTACTATTAAGTGGAAAAACTAAAAGAAAAAAAATTTAAAATAAATTTTAAAATACAAATGAAGAACCCTCGCTCTAGACTAGAGGTTTGTAGTCTTAGGTCAAATCTATTTACTCTAGTCCCTCACTAGGCGGCGCTAGGCTGCCTGATAAGCTTTAATGGAACAATCTCCAGTTCTGAAGCAAACAGAATTTAGCCGTAATAAAGATTTTAGAATTTATAGGAATCATGAGATTTGGAGCCCCAGGAGCATCAAACTCAACCCTATATTCATTTCACAGGTGAAGAACCCCCTCAGATTATACAGGTGGCATGGCAGAGCCTCCATCTGAAGGCACACTTTAAAATTCCAAATCTAGGTCTTCTTGCTTTACGTCACCTTATCCAATCCACTGATTGATTAATTAACTGCTTTTTTGGAGGGGAAGGCAGGGCAACTGGGGTTAAGTGACTTGGCCAAAGTCACACAGCTAGTAAGTGTTAAGTGTCTGAGGTCAAATTTGAACCCAGGTCCTCCTGACTCCAGGGCCTGTGCTCTATTCACTGCACCACCTAGCTGCCTCCAACCTATTCATTTTACAAGAAAATTCCCACAGGTCAATTCCCAGGGTCCCTTAAGAAAATATCTAACCAGAAAAAAAAATGACAGACAATGGGAATTCCTTTTTAATAGCACATGCAATTAATAATTAGTTTTTGCTGAAAATCACTTAGGATCACAGAATTAGAGCTGAAAAGGGATACCCCCCACCCCAAAGAGGAAGACGCTCAAGTTCAGAGAAGTTCACTGTTGCGCTCACGGTCAGAGGCAGGTCCAGAACTCCAGTTTGCCCGCCTTCAAGGACAGCACTCCACCTCCCACACCATACCTCCCCTCCTCCATGCCCACCAATGCCAGGCCCTGTACATCCCACATCTGCCCATTCACGACTCCAACGGTGCCCTTCAAACACCTAAATCTATTTTACTTTCCTACGTCAATCTCCTTCTTTGTCAGTCTATAGCTACTTCCCACAACCTACTGAAAAAGCCCCACAGTGTAAGCCCAGGAATCAACTCCTGTTATCAAGGCAGGACCACCATCTAGTGGCAAAAGTGGGTAACTCCAACCTACAGGAAACAGAAAAGGCTGGATTTGGGGGGTTTCCTTGACCATTCTGCTTTCCAAAGTGGTTTCTGGCACTTCTGGTCTTTTACAGCCAAACAATTATCTACAGACAGAATCAGTATCTGCCTAACCATCCTAGAGTCTGCTCTGAAGTGTCTGTTCCACATTTATGGTCGCTGCTTGCCAGGGTGACAAGCTGAAGGTTATCTTAATTCAAAGGACTTTCCTCTGCAGCTTTCCTGGCAAGGACAGGAAGGACGCTTTCATATTTGTCTTTGTATTTACCCCCAGTCCTTAGTTAAGGCACTGCACAAAACTGGTACTTACTGTTTGTCAAATGAAGGAATGAATCTTGGTTCCCCCAAGGGCTTTTGGCTTACTTATTAAGTATTCTCTGAGCGCCTCCCCCAAGTGCTCTGAAAAGGTCCACTGGTGTCAACTTGGCATATATTTTTTCATTTTTTTTTAATGTATTGATTGGTTTGGCCGATCTATCCCCCTCTTCTTCCTTCTCCATTAAAAATATACATATATGTATATTATATATGTATGTATGTATGTTAGATAGAATGGTTCTCTGGGATGAGAGAAGGGAAGGTAGACAAGGGGAAATTTAGGTGCAAAAAAACCAAAAGATACCAGTGAATTTTTAATTTTAGAAGAGCTCTTCTCCCAGCCCCATGCCTACTTTCTACTTGGTGAGCTTTAAGCAGATCCATCCTTCTTATATTTTCAAGCAATATAGTAAGAGCTCACACTTAAATGGCATTTTAAGGTTGCAAGGAGCTTTATACACAGTCCCATTTAACAGGAAGAGAGTGAGATACAGTAGAAAGAGCGTAAAAAGAAGAGAAGACCAAGGACCCGTTTCTGCTTCCACTTCCTAGTTTATTGGTGGACAAGACACTGAACCTCAGTTCCCTCAGAAATGTGTGAACTGTGAACAATGCTTAGCTTACCATGGTCACTGTAGGCAAAGCACTTTGTAAACTTTTAAGTGTTACATAAATACCAACTTCAATAGCTCTCCTCACAATCTCATCATACAGATTAAATTCAGTTCAGCAAAGCTACTTCTGTCTATCTGTCTATTAAGCTCCTCTGGCTGTATAAATCCAGTCATCATCACCTCTGATCAGTCTACTGGCAAAAGGGGGTCTCCAGCCCCTGGGGGGAAAAAGGGTTCATGCAAGCCACTATGGACACAGAAACAGAAACAAACCCAGGCCCTCCCAGACCTTGTAATCAACTGGAAAGAAACATGCATGAATGAACGTTGTACGGGGGAAACTGAGGAAGAACAACAACCAGAGGTAGTGAGTAAAGAGGGACGGCTTCACTGAAGGAGGTACCTGAATTGTCTCGAAGAGAAAGATTCTGAGCCACAGGGATGAAAAGGGAATGAATTTCAAACAAGGAGAACAGTTTATCTGAATGAAGAGAATTGGGACAGGGAACTTAGTTTTGGGGAACACACCAGTTTGCTTGGAAAGGGAAGTAGCATGGAATGTTAGGCTAGGATGTTATTAAGGGGGTGCCAGATTGTGAAAACCAAGATTAAGTGACTTGTCTAAGGTGACATGGCTAGCAAACTGTAGCGCTGGAACCGAGACTCAGTGCTTCTGATTCTAATGAAGTCTACTGAAACTACCTGGCAGCCTGAATTTTTTAAGTTGTTAAAGCTTGAAACTGCACTAAGACCTTAGGGATAGTCTGCAGAGACCAGTTTTAAACATGTCCCAAACAAATTTGCTCCACCCCTTCCAACCCCTTAGTAACACACTGCCCCTTGATCAGCAACTTTGTCCATAATGCTGAAGTGAGGAAGTGCAACAGTGACTTCTTATACGCGCCAGAAACACCTCACCAAAATACATGATGAGCAGTATTGGCACAGCTTTTCTCACACTCAGCTGCCTCCCACATTCTGTCCAAGCTCCTCTGCCAGGCTTTTCAGGATCTCCATAATCTGGTCCCAGTTATTCCTATCCATCACTGCCGAGGAAGCATCCTCCACTCCCGTCGAGCAGGCCTCTGATCTGTCCCACTAACACAATGCTCATTACTGATCTCGTGTCTTTGCCACATGGCGTCTGCTCCCTAACATGCCCCGTTCCCGTTCCTCCTCTCTGCCTAGCCAGGGCTTATCCACCCTATAAGACCCTGTACAAGCCCCACCTCCTACAGGAAGCCTTTCAAGACCACTCCATTGCACAACCACCCAACTTTTATGGGATTGTCAACGTCACACTTGATTATTCTCTGTTATCTAGCACTTACTCGTCTGTTTCATTAAGATTTCAAGTAGACTCTTAGCTCTTACAGGGTAGGTAGGAACTATGTCTTGTTCCTTTTGGATCCCCTTCAGAGTTTAGCATAGTTGGTGCTCCGTTCTGTCCGTGTTTTCTAAGTGAAATACTGCATGAATGACTCATGTTGAATACAGAATGCCCTTGACATTAAGAGAAATATCTTCAAAGGTTTCTGCTAAAAGGAACATCTATGACTAATGGCACAGAATCATGAAATATTAAGAGTTCAAATGGATCTGAAAAAGCTCAGTTAGTCCAAATTCTACAAGGCACACAAAAGGAACGGAAGCTTAGGAAGGCTTCTGAATGACTTGCACACATCAAGTTTAATGTTGCCTCCAACAATAGAGGAGGAGGGTACTGGGGGACCAGGGATATGACGGCTGTCTTCAAGCTTCTGAATGACTTGTTCTAGGAAGCACCAAAGGGCAGAAGTCAGAGCAAGGATGAAGGCACAAAGTGGCCAGTCTAGATCTTTTTCACTGAGCACACAAAGGGCCTCCAGAGGTGGTGGGTTCTGCCTCCTTGGAAGACTTTAAGTAAACGCTGTCAGATATGACACTGTGGCGATTTCTCCTTGGTGGGGTCAGACTAAATGGTCAATGAGGTTGCTTCCAACTCTCAAATTCTGTGATTCCACTTTCCTCACCCCCTTCCCTCCTCTATCTGGCAGGAAAGGGCAAAAACCAAAACAAAAGAATGAACTGAACCAGAAAGCCTGGGCCTGGAGGACTAGCTTGGCCTGGGGAGACTGGCTCAACAGAGGGGATGAGTTCTACAAAACCAAAGCTGGTATCTTAAGGCAGGCACTGGCAAACTATGGCGCTACACACTCATGAGCCAAGGGGAGCAATGCAAGAATTTTTAATGGCATCTTCTCAACTACACGGCTTCAGCATGGGCGCAGTTAGCACTCTTCCCAGGCTTTACACAACATGGAGGCTAATTATGGCTGCCGAATCACACACATACAACATTACTGACAGCAAGACACGTAATCTGGGCTAGCATCCTTAGATTTCTTCTTAGATTTCCTGTACTGATCTTCATTTTTTTGTGAATTATGCATATTTTATATTAATGCCTACTGATTATATTTGGCAGGCAAAACTAACCAAGTTTCATTCTTTCATTCAACCAGCACTTATTACATCCCTATCATGAGTAAGGCACTGTCCTAAAGCCTGAACATGTTAAAGATAAAAGGAATTAATGTTCAACTGTCCTAAAGGAACTGAGAGTCCACAACATGCGTATAGCTAAACCAATATAAAGTAATGGGAGGGAGTAGTGAGAGGGCACCTTAAGCTGAACCTTGAAGAGAGCGAGGAATTCCAAGAGGCAGAGGTTAGGAAACCGAACATTCCAGGCCTGGGGGACACTGTGCAGAGGTAGACAAAGTTATGTATTAGGACCAGCAAGGAGAACAGCTGCACCGGAACGGAGAGTGTGTGAGAGTAATGTGTTATCATTAGGAAAGATGCATGTTTGAGCAAACCCGAAACGAGCTCTAAATTACTGCCAGAGAAATCTGTATCTTATCATAGAGGCACCAGAGAGACACTAAAGTTCTTGAAGGAGGGGATGACACAGTCGGGCTTGTGTTTCAGGACCATCAGTTTGGCAGCAGACACTTATCACATGCATTCTGCTAAGGGGTAACTAACATTCAACCGGGGGTTGGCAGAGGGGATGTGAATTTCCCCACTCCACACCCCAATCTTTCCTACACTGGCCCGAGGACTAGTAATGGCCTCCATAATACACCCTAATAAGGCTATTCCACAAGCTCTGTATGAACTATGGAAAAAAAAATTTAGGCCCAAATGGATGTTTCTAGGCCCTCTTAGGAAGGTTATAGGAACTCAGGTCTACAGGGACTCAATGAGGCCATTGGGTCCATAGTCTCTGTGTCTTGCAGCCAAGGCAGAACCCCTAGAGGCAGGCAAATTCAAGTCTAGGATATCTATACAACAGTAACTATAGTTGGAGGCTATCCAGGGAATCTCTGTTCAGAACATGAGGACGCCCAAAATTTCAATGCCGTATGGATGGTGTCCTAATCATCTTCTAATCCCACCTGAAGGGTATTCTTGTGCTTTTTCATTCCAACTCCAGAGAAAAGGTTTAAATTTTTTTTTAAATTTTATTATAGTTTGCATCATTCATTTCCACAAGATTTTGAGTTACATATTTTCTCCCCCTCTTTCCGCCACCCACCGCCCCAAAACAGCCATCCCAGTGTGTCCCCCCTCCCCCAGTCTATTCTCTCCT
>CM053588.1:292133826-292157475 GCA_028646515.1 Pseudochirops corinnae
AAAGGAGTGCAGCTGAGACTGTTACCAAAGGAGGTATTATGCTTCCAGAAAAATCTCAAGGAAAAGTATTACAAGCTACAGTAGTAGCTGTTGGATCAGGATCTAAAGGAAAGAGTGGAGAAATTCAACCAGTTTAGTGTGAAAGTTGGAGATAAAGTTCTCCTTCCAGAATATGGTGGAACCAAAGTAGTTATAGAAGACAAGGACTATTTCTTATTTAGAGATAGTGACATTCTGGGGAAATATGTGGACTGAAATCACTAATGAGGAGGTGTCATGAAAATTGCCCATTCCACTGAAGTTCTGAAATCTTTTGTTTTGTCATGTAAATAATTTCCAGATCTCTTGTTTTATAATAAATGGATATCTTGTGTCTCTAAAATCCAATTTCTCTGCATCAGTATGAACATTTCCAAATAAAAAAATGTAAAAATGAAAAAAAAAAAAAAGAAGCCCCTTGGTGAAGGTGAAAGAGGAGACTGTAAAACCAGGTTTGAAAAAAACTAAGATCTCGGCGGTCCCATCATTCCCTAGCATGTGGAGGGAGAAGAAATGGAAGCAGTGTCAGATGTTATGTTTTTTGGCTCAAAGTTCACTTCAGATGGCAACTACAGCCACAAAATTAAAAGACACTTGCTCCTTGTTAGGAAAGCTACAACAAATCTGGACAGTATCCTAAAAAGCAAGGACATCACCTTGCTGAAACAGGTCTGTATGGTCAAAGCTATAGTTTTTCCAGTAGCAATGGATGGCTATGAGGGCTGGACTATAAACCATCACGGAATCAATATTTTTGAAGTGTGGTGCTGGAGAAGACTTTTGAGAGTCCCTTGGACAGCAAAGAGATCAAATCAGTCAATACGTAAAGAAATTAATTCGGGCTATTCACTGAAAGGTCAAATACTGAAACTGAAACTTAAATACTTTAGTGACATAATGAGAAGCCAGGTCTCACTGGAAAAGACCCTGATTTTGGGAAAGATGGAAGGCAAAAGGAGAACGGGACAGAGGAGGATGAGATGGATGGATAGTGTCATGGAAACAACAAACATGAGCTTGGACAGACTTCAAGAGACAGTGGCAGACAGAAAGACCTGGAGTGCTATGGTCCATGGGGTCATGAAGACTTGGACATGAATGAACATCAACAAAACAACAACCATTGGGGAGGCTAGATGGTGCAGTGAATAGAGCACTGGCCCTGGAGTGAGGAGGCCCTGAGTCCAAATCCGACCTCAGATACTTAACACTTACTACCCGCGTAACCTTGGGCAAGTCACTTAACCCCAACTGCCCTGTCTTCCCCCTCCAAAAAGCAAAAAAACAAAAAAACAAACAAACCACACAACAACAACCTGATTCCAGGATTTGGTTTCCTAAAGATGAAGTCTGGCCACCCTTACAATCCTAAAGAAAAAGATTCTATGGTGAAATTCCTGGACCAGCAGAGGAATTTTGGCCCAAGGAGCAAATCTAGACTTTATCCTTTGCTAGTAATATGAGTTATATATAGATTGTGATGGGCTGGAAGATTCTGATGATGTCAAATAGTTTGACCTCTTTAAGAGAACCTCAGGGTAGAATTTGAAGTATGGAAGACAGTAACAGTCCCTATGGGGATGTTAGGCTCAATGGAAGGGAAGGCTGTTTAAGTTTCCAGCAATACCGAATTATTTCTGGGGAGGAGTATATGTGTTTGGTAAGAATTCAGGATATTGTTCTAAGTTAGGACTCCATGATATATAGTCCCTGGCACAGAAGACTAACCAGAGGGGTGAACTTCACTCTTTAAGAACTTCAAGTTCTGTCCTTTTGACAAGGTACTGGCAGAGAGGAATGAAATGAACCCCAGAATGTTGTCCTGTTTATGAACTCTGATATGTACCTTTTTTTGGCTAAGTTAAAAAAAAAAGCCTCACATATTCAATATATTGTTAGCCTGAGTGCTTACACGGGCCATTTCCCTTTTGCTAAGGAAACTTAGAAATGAGCCATATTTTTTTTTTTTTGCCTTTTTTGGAGGGGGTAAGGCAGGGCAATTGGGGTTAAGTGACTTGCCCATGGTCACATGGCTAGTAGGTGTTAAGTGTCTGAAACCGGAGTTGTACTCATTTCCTCCTAACTTCAGGGCCAGTGCTCTATTCACTGCGCCACCTAGCCACCCCTAATGAACCATATTCTGATGTATCCAGAGGAAGAAATCCTTCGAAGGATATAAGCCAAAAAGAAAGGATGACCACTGAGAAGTTCTTAAGACTGAAGCAGGTCTCTGTGTAAATCCACAGCTTTGTTGCTGGTATACATTTAGGCGAAATAAAAGACATCCACTGGTCTCCCTTATTCACGTGCTTATTAAGCCCCTCAAAGAAATCGCAGGTTAATGAAGCAGGAATTTTCTCCCAATATATGTTCAGTCATCCCAGAGCAAGTTCTTCCCTTGCAGGCTCCAAACTAGAACAAGATTATAAAGAATATTATCTTAAATCTGCCTTGTCCTTTCAATTTTCAAAGGTTTACAAATATTACATTATCTCACATGATCCACAAAACAATCCTGGTAGCTTGTTATGAAGGTTTTATTATGGTCATTTCCAGACAAAGAAAAGTGAGGCACAGACAGGTTTTAAGTAGCACCGACACTAACTATGATTCCTGATCTAGCTCTTATCACAACCAGCTGCCTCCCAATCACTGCCTCTACCCAAGGACAGACACCACAGCTTCTCAGTGAAGAAACCAACCCATATAAGCAGAAAATATTTTTCTCGCAAAGCCTCATTAAAAGTGTTTTCTACTGGGAAATGTTTTTTACAGCAAGTTTCTCTGATAAAGGTCTCAAATATATAGAGAAATGAGTCAAATCTAATAGGAGTCATTCTCCAATTGATAAATCATCAAAGAATGTGAAAAGGCAGTTTTCAGAAAAAGAAAACAAAGCTTTCTATAGTCATGAAAAAATGCTCCCAATCACTACTGATTAGCGAAATGCAAACTAAAACAATTCTGAAGTACCACCTCGCATGTATCAGACTGGCTAATACGAAAAGGAAAATGACAAATGTGCAAGGGCACGTGGAAAAACTGGGACACTAATGCACTGCTCGTGAGACTTGTGAACTGATACAACCATTCTGGAGAACAATTTAGAACTATGTCCAAAAGAGCTATAAAACTGTACATACTCTGACCCAGCAATACCTCTGCTAGGTCTGTATCCCAAAGAGATCAAAGAAAAGGAAAAAGTCGTATGTGCACAGAAACAGTTAAAGCGGCTCTTTTGGTAGTGGCAAAGAAGTCGAAATTAAGGGGATGCCCAACAGTTGGGGGGAATGGCTTGAACAAGTTGTGGCATGTGACTGCGATAGAATACTACTGTGCTAGAAGAAACGACAAGCAAGATGGTTTCAGAGAAACCTGGGAAGATTTATATGAACTGATGCAAAGTGAAATAAGCAAAACCAAGATAACAATACACAGTAATAGCAATACTGTATGGTGATCATCTGTGAATGACCAAGCTATTCTTAGCAACATAATAATCCACGACAATTCTAAAGGACTTATGATGAAAAATGCTATCCACTTTCAGAGAAAGAACTGATGGAGCTGTAATGCAGATTGAAAGACACTTTTTTATACTTTATTTTTCTTCAGGGATTTTTTTGGGGGGGGTGGGTCTGTTTTCTTTTACAACATGGCTAACATGGAAATATGTTTAGCACGACTGCATGTGTATAACCTGTATCAAACTGCTTGCCTTCTCAAAGGGGAAGAAGGGAGAGAATCTGGAACTCAAAATTTTTTTTAAAAAAGTTAAAAATGGTTTTTACATGTAACAGGAAAAAATATATAAATTTTTCTAAAGTATGTTTTCCTTTCTTGGAAATATCTCTGAAAATTCAGGATATGTCAACATTTACCTATAGGGAAAGGGGGACTGGGTAATTTTAAATTAAAATGTTCAAGGCTCGCATTCTAATAGTAACTATGGTTTCAGAAACCCCAAACTATACTAATATGTATAATCTTTACACTTACAAATAATTTTCGGTTTTCTTCTAATTACTCAAGTGGATAATTCTATTATGTCCTAATTTTAAAAAAAAATTAAAACCATTAAGTATAGCAGAGAAAAAATTCCACACTTACCTACTGCACAGTGTAAAATCTAGAAGAAAAAATAAAAAAGGAACATTAGTGAGAGTTTTGAGTAGAGATTTTTCAGTGATGTTAACAACGTAAATGAAAGATTATGATAATCCATTTTAAGAACTGGCTATAGACTGATATATCATTCTTGTTCAGATAGCTTTAAAAAACATTTAGAATAAATATTGTTTAGTTTGGAAGATTGCCTAAGGATTAACCCCTTTACATGTTCTTTTATTTTTTAATTTATTTTATTTTTTTTTGCCTTTTTTTTTTTGAAGGGTAAGGGCAAGGTAATTGGGGTTAAGTGACTTGCCCAAGGTCACATGGCTAGTAAGTATTAAGAGTCTGAGCCGGATCTGAACTCAGGTCCTCCTGACTCCAGGGCTGGTGCTCTATTCACTGCGCCACCTAGCCGCCCCTACATGTTCTTTTAGTTAATTTCAATTCAATTCTCTCTAACATACATGCATATTACATTTACATAATAATTATACTCAGAGACTTCATTTCTCATCATCTCATGTCACAGAAAATCTTGCAAGAATATTCAATTCAATGTGAACCTTAAGAAGGTGCCAAAAATAAAACCATTCCTGCCCTCAGAGAGCTGACACTCTAGTGGGGACACAACAGGCGCTCAGACAAGCGGAGTACACTTCCCGCCCCCAAACCTGAGGAGGGAGACAAGACTAACAACTGGAGGGATCAGGAAGGGTTGACCTCCCCAGGAAGACAAGAGGCATCTGGATGTAGAGACAGAATTACTAATATTAATATTAAGACCACAGAGCGAGAGGGGAAGGTCTGGGACCTTAGAGACCGAGTCTCAGTTTTACAGATGAAGAAAGAGAGTTGCAGAGAAGTTAAGTGATTCGCTTAAGGTCGCCTAAGTGGTAAGTGCTAAAATGTAAAGTCAAGATTTTTGACTCCAAATCTAGTGCTCCTTCTGCTTTACCACATCACTGCTCCTAATGGTCCAGGTATGGAGGACAACCTGTACAGAGCACGGAGTTCAGATCTCAGTTAATGGCCCAATTCTGCTGTTCCGTAGTCTGAAATAGGGCTGGAATTCTAGGTAGAAGCTAGACTGCAGAGGATCTTGAATGCCAGGCTGGGCTGTCTGCATTTTATCCTAGAGCCAAGACGGAGCATCTGAATGACATGGGAAAATGTATGCCTTTGGAAGATCATTTTGGCAACTGAGTGACAGACATACTGGAACAGGGGAGACTGGAAAGCACAATGACCAATGGAGAAGCCATTACAGTAGTCCAAGTGAATGATGATGAAGAACTGAATTACAGTGTGAGTGGGGAGATGAGAGATGGAGGCTAGAGATGCCATGTGGAACTGATGAGACTTTTCAACTAACTGGACCTATTGGGTAAAGAAAAAGGAAAATTAAGATATGACTGAAGATGTGTACCTGGGTAACTAGAAACAGGGAAGTTCAGAGGAGAAGTAGACAGGGACATGTACTGAGGGACAGTTATGCTCATTTCTGGTTTGAATCATTTTGAATTTGAGATGCTGAAAGATTTCCAGGTAGAGATGTCTAGTGGGCAGATGAAGATACCAATCCCAAGGGCAGTGGGAAACTTTATATAAAAAGATGAAAGCTAGATATGCAGATCTAATTAGAAGTGTTCTCCAAAGGAACAAGAATCGATGAAATCATTAATGGAGAGAATATAGAGAAGAGGATCTAAGATTAAGCCATAAAGATACACATGCTGAGGGGGCAAGAGATGGACACTGATCCAGCAAAGTCCAGCCTTGTATCTATTACATGATCCTGTCCTCCCTCCCCCACTCATTTTTTTTTCAGTCCTTTTTTTAGAGGGGGAAGGCAGAGCAACTGGGGTTAAGTGACATGCCCAAGGTCACACAGCTAGCAGGTGTTAAGTGTTTAAGGCTGGATTAGAACTCAGGTCCTCCTGACTCCAGGGCTGGTGCTCTATTAACTGCGCCACCTGGCTGCCCCACCTCCCTGGTCATTTTTGCACTGGTAAATCCCAGGACCTTGTTTGCAAGCAACCTAGGATTTCAAGGGTCACGGATTTAGAATTTGGAAGTTATCTAGTTCAACCCCCCCACTTTATGTTATAATGTGACTTAATCAAGGTCACATAGATACTAGGTGGCACAGCCAGGCCTTTGACTCCCAAATCCAACACTATCTAACTTATTACAGTGTCTTCCCTTCTTTCCCTATGCCCCAATCAACCCAGACTTTGAAAACAACAAACTTATGATCAGTTTATCAAAGCACCTAATTTTAAAACTGTCCAAGCCTCTCTTCCCTGACTTCTCAAAAAAGAGACAAAATATCAAACACAAAAACAACTTTGCGTTAAATAAGTAAGGGTTTAAAAAAGCAAAGAAATGACCCCACTTTCTTGTTGCCGGGGAAGACATTGAGAACTAGGAGCACCCTGAGGGCTCTGTACAAACAGGGACTTTCCTACAAATGGACCTACTGTTCACATGAAATCTTTACAGTTTCTACCAACATTCTGTTTTTGTATTAAGAAAGGAATACTTTCTTATACTGAAGGGATCAGAGATTCACAGCAGGAAGAGAGAAAAGGCATCAGCTCAATGACCTTCCTCTAATTTCCCGGGTTCCCACATTTCCAGACACTCAAGTGTCCAGTTTGGGAAACAACGTGCATCTTCCACGGACCTCCTCCTCCTCCTAACTTTCCCTCCTCCTGCACAGGAGTTGGTCTTCCTTTCTGCTACATGAAAGGGGCATCTACTACAAAGAAGAAACGTAACAACAGCGTAGCTAACACAACATATGGGTCAGCTTGACAAGTTACAAAGGCTTTTATGTTTCAATTCTGGTCTGAGGCACAAACTACAGCACATTCGGCAGCTTCCTTTCTTAGCTCCCTCTTCCCCCCAGTCCTGACATTTCTGCTGCCAAGTTTTCACTTTTATGACAGCTCAGTCTTGACTTGGTTGCCAGGGCTTGGTTGGCATGGCTATTGATGTCTCCACTTTCTGCTCTAACAGTCTGAGTTTAGGTATCTCTCCCCTAGAGTGGATCATTCTGCAGAATATAACACTTAAAGTGGATAGTATCCCCCTAGGCATCCTGGGTTTAAGGCTTTTACTCTTCAGCAACTGAACTCCACGTTCTGCCCCAGGAAAGTCTCTCCTCTGAACTTGCCTTCCCTACTCTGGCTGATTTGACTGAAGTAAATGTACTGGATTATCCAGGTCAGTCCTGCCCTTCATTGTTAAAATTATCTCTGCTTATCTACCTTACTGCACTCTGGCCCATCTTCCCACCAGGATACCAACTTTGCCCTGTGACTCTGGGCTCTGATAACCTTTCACCCTATCCCTCCTGGGGCCACCACGACACCACCCATTTCCACACCACATTGCCATACAGACCACTGCCCAACTCTCGTCTTTCTCCAATAGGCTCCCCTTCACAGGTTGCTATTAGATGAAAGCTCCTTTGTCCTTTGTCCTGGTGGCTGCTATTGTGTTTCCGGCACTTAGCACAGCACATAGCACGCAGTAAATGCTTAATCAGGGCCTTCACTTATCTTAGCAGAAGGGACCCTCAGAAGCTCCCTTCTCTCAGGCTCTATTCTATAAATTCCAGTCTGGGCTCTCCTCAATCTCTCCTTCCCATATTTTCGTTACTCTGCTGCTATCTTTCTGGACCACCCATAGCTTTGCAATCTCACTGGTCAAACTAAGCTGACAAGAGTCTGTGGGAATTGATTGTTTTTCCTTATATTCAATTACTGGTTTAATCTTATGGTCATAAATATCACTTAGGCCAGGGGTGGGGAACTTGGGCTGTGAGGCCACACATGCACATCCCTCTAAGTCCTCAGATGAAGCCCTTTAACTGAATGCAAACTTCGCAGAACAAAACCCCTTACCAAAAGAATCTGTTCTGTAAAACTCAGTCACCCAAGGACCTAGAAGGTCACATGTGGCCTCAAGGCTGCAGGTTCCCTACCCTTGACTTAGGCCCTGGCACTCTTCCGATGGATCCTTGTACTATGTTGTTGTATCAATGACAAGAAAAAATATGTAGGAAATAGAACAAAATCAACACATTCTCCTTCCAACCCCCTACATAATTGGGCAGAAAGCAATTCACCAGTCACTCTTCTCATTAAAACTGCCTAATAACATTTTAAGGCTTCTACGTGACAGACTCAAATCCATTTCAGTTTTGGAGCAAAGCATTACAAATCTCCTCTAATCCTCAAACTATGGCTAAGGCGGTGATGAACGGAGCTGACCTTGAAGCCTGGGTGCTCCGGGGCGAGCCACTGACATCCCTCAGCCTCAGCCTGTCCAGTGGTGCTAACAACGGCACTTACCGCAAACGAAGGAGTGCTTTGTCAACCTCAAACTTCTATAAATATTAGCTGCTACTATGACGATTATATTGATCTGTCCTAACTGTGAGATCCTAAGTTGCCCGTAACCAAGATCTCCACACGGTAATCGGTATAGTGCAAAGCACCGAAGAGACG
This sequence comes from Pseudochirops corinnae, assembly GCA_028646515.1. Classification (NCBI taxonomy): domain Eukaryota; kingdom Metazoa; phylum Chordata; class Mammalia; order Diprotodontia; family Pseudocheiridae; genus Pseudochirops; species Pseudochirops corinnae. The sequence goes on from CM053588.1 coordinate 292,142,496, forward strand.
GGGGTCAATAAACATCTGCCAGACTGAAGGGGAAAATGACATGTAGAAGGAGAGGAAGAAGATTTGTCTCGGGGCAGGGAGGGGGCTTTTTAAATTATTCAGAAGAAAAGTCATCTTTCACTAAAAGAAAGTTTCACCCATCACTGTCTTCTTATGTCTTTAAGCCTCATTCTGACCGCTTTCACCCTACCCGATGAGTGCAATATAGAGGCACACACATCACATCCATGTCGACATCTATACCTACACCTATCGAATAGAGCCTGAGAGAAGGGAGCTTCTGAGGGTCCCTTCTGCTAAGATAAGTGAAGGCCCTGATTAAGCATTTACTGCATGCTATGTGCTGTGCTAAGTGCCGGAAACACAATAGAAGCCACCAGGACAAAGGTTACATATCTATATGTGTATATACAGACACATACACACAGTGATCCAGTTCAACTGGCTCATTTTATGCACCGTATACACTTTAAACATTGCTAAAATACACTTTATACATCACACACACTCACACATGTGTGTGCATATGTATGTAGTATGTGTGTGTAATCCTGTGGACTGTTCATACGTACAAACATATATATATATGAGATGTGTATACATATTAAATATTATTCTTACATATATATTATACATTAATTAAAATAATCATTGATTTTGTCTTGTTCTAACTGATCTATTTATAGTTCATTGATTTTGTCTGCCTAAGTCATGATTCTTTGTCTCTGAACTTAATTCTGGAATTCAGCTAGCCTATAATGAGTTAAGTCCAATTTTCCCGTTAATCAATGTTCTATTCTTGTGTCAAAGAAATCTGTTATCCTTGAAGGAGGCAGGCAGACACCAGAGAGTCTGGTCAAGTATCTTTTATATCACCGAGCTAACCTTCAAGGACATCTGGCTTGTTATCCAAAGAAGTCTAGTTTGCTATCTCAGTCCTTGCAGATGCAGTGGGACTCAACCAATGAACATTTCTTAGTTTCAGAAGAGAAGGAGGGGAGTGTTGCTAGCCCTCATTCCCAATTTCCAACCAATCATATTTTCTTCCATATATGATGCCAGCCTTCCTGTATTTTGTACTCATCAGTACTATAAAAGAGAACTGTCCCCCTCATTCAGGGTCTTCCCTTTGCTGGGGAAGCTGGGATCAAACATACTGGCACATTCCCATTTTAGTAATAAACTGTGCTCAGAACTTTGTGCCTCAATCTAACTTAATTTTAACTGTTACAGTATATATTAAGGATGTGTATGTACATATGAATTATTATCCTAATCAAGGATGCTCCTATGAATATAGACCTCCCATCTTCAATCTCCAGAACTTTTGCTTCAACAGAAACCAGAATTATGGCAAGCCCTATGCTTGATGGAAGTCCAGTCAATCACAAAAAAGTAGTTTCTGGGAAGGTGTGGTGGTTTTCACTCAGTTCTATAGCATTAGAAAATGTTCAGGGATTATATCTGAATAGAAGGTCTGAGGAAAGGGCCGGAGTAGGTGTGGTAAAGGAAAGTGAGACATTTCAGCTGTGTGATGAAGTGTTAATGATCCAGTACCTACACCCACCAGCCCTTCCCCCATCCCCTCCCCTCCCCCCAGGCCCTCCATACATAGAAAGGACCATGGGGACAATCCATGTACAAGAAGCATCTAGTTCAACTCCCTCATTTTACAGATTAGGAAACAGAGGCACAGGAATTAAAGAAATTTCCCTTAAATGATACAACTATTAAATGGCAGAGCTAAGATTAACTCAGGTCCTGTGATTCCAAGTTTAGTGATCTTTCTTTTTTTTTTCCCCTTTTTGGAGGGCAGGGCAATTGGGGATAAGTGACTTGCCCAAGGTCATGTGGCTAGTGAGTGTTAAATGTCCAAGGCCAAATTTGAACTCAGGTCCTCCTGATTCCAGGGCTGCTGCTTTCTTTATTCACTATTCCACCTAGCCGCCCCTAGTGATCTTTCTAAAGCACCATTTCTTAGTTAAATTTGTTTGCAAATTGTCTTACTTCCATGCTAAAGCAAATCTGGATTTACTATGGCAAGATTCTATAAAAATAATTTTGGTCATTTAAAAGGGGCAGAAACTCCAGAAGGTACAGAACACTGCAATGTCCTACCCACAACCTCCCCTCCCCTTTTAGGGGGAATTTTTCATATCTCAAAACTGCTTTCAAATCAACCATTTCCCCCTCCATTTACAATGAAAAGCTGGCAACTTGATTACTAGGCTTGTGGGTAAACTTAAAGGCTGTCACCGAAACCCCCCCAAGACCCACCACACTAATTCCTCCCCAAGAGCTGTGGGTGTGTTTTGATATGTAATTGCTCCCATGCTGCCATATTCCAAAAATAAGTCAAAAGGTGTTTCTCTTCAAAATGAAGCTGAAGATGATTTTAAGAGCCATTTGGTCTATCTCACTGGAAGCTGCTTGTGAAGCACATAATTCTGTTGTTGGCACATCGCCACACAAGTGAAGGGCCTTACCCCAAGCTGGCAGTTAAGAGGGAATTGAGGAGAAATCTGAAGGCATTGACTGCCTCTCCCGCCACTCCAGATTGATCAACAATTAATCAGACATGTCATCAGAAAAAGACTTAATGCTTGACCCTTTGCATAAGACAATTACTCTTTGCATATAGCACATTAAAAAGAAAAAAGTTAAGAGAACAGTCTCTGCAAACTATAGGCCACTAAGCCATACCTGGAGTCCTGCTAAAATTCTAGAATTTATTAATAAAGGAATAACAAACATCTAGAAGATGAAGACGTGTTCACAAAAGGCCAATATGGCTCCACAAAGAGGAGATAATGCTAAACGAATTGCATTTTGGGGGGAGGATTACCAGAATGTTAATTCAGGGGAATGCTGCAAATTTTACTAGATTTTATCTTATTTTTAAATATATTTTACTAATGCCTCTTGTCTTTATATCACAATCAATTGTGAGAATGGCTCCTCCCACACTATCTATCTAACAGGTGAGAAACCCCAGAGCCTCTGGTGCAGGGGAAGGAAGAAATTGGTATTACTGTTATCACAGATGATGCAGTCTCAAGCTTTTAAAACGTTTACCTTTGAACACCTGAGACTATACAATCCTGCTATGAAGCTAATGGCCCCTCTGCAAATACTGTTTATCCACTCTCTTCACTCATTCAAAATGATGCTCCCCAAACTTAATTTTGAGACTTCCTATAAATTGGCCACATTGTTAAGCAAAATTAGTGACCTTCAAAGCTTCTGATAGCTATAATTAAAATAGATCTTTCAAGAATAAACAAACAGTAAAAACTTGGTTAATCGGAATGCTCAGGGAATGGGGATTTGGGTTAATTCAAGGAATTCAAAGCCCTTTTTTGTTTAAATCTGTTGCAGAATAGCTTTTTAATCTGTAACAGTTCACGTTCCTGCATCAGTAAGGACAGTATGCTGAACATAAGAGGATTGAGGGCCTTATAGTGCTTTAAAATCATTATGCTAACAATCTAGATTTAGAAGCAAGAGGGAGGCTGTTTAGCGTCACTGAACCAACAGAAAAACCATGCTCATCATCTGCCATTTCTACAGCATTTTAGTTTACAAAGCACTCACTGTATAGATCTCTCAATTCAGCTACAAAATAGCTCTACAAGGCAGGTGTGACAATTACTACTATGCCCATTTTATAGCTAAGGAAACAAAGGCACAGAGAGGTTAAGTGACGCGCCTCTGGTTATGCTGCTAGAAAAACATCAATCTGGGAACATAAAGATAAAAAGTAACTTAATGTGAGGTTGAACAAGTGCCTTTTTTGTAACTAAGGGAACATAAGAACGTATCCAATACCCCAGTCACATTATCTGAAAGAATTTTCAATCCAGCACAGAATCCTGGGCGACACCCACAGTAGCCAACACGTGGAGACCGGAGAAAGGCCGGTCAGGCAGACAGAAGAACTAGCAGAAAACGGTGTGTAAAAAATTCAAGAGAAGAGCAAGGAGTGAGGTCAGAGGCAGGAGACAGCATGAGGAGCAAGAAGAGGCCATCCACCGTGGCCCAGAAAACCGCACGCGGCGACTGGAGAGATCAGTGTCCGAAGCCAGACTACAAAAGGCTGGGAAGGGAGAGAGGAGAGAAAGGGGACACAGCTTCTTCTGAAAGCTGGGGAAAGGAGAGCTATAGAATGACAGCTTGAAGCGATGGTACGATGTAGTGAAATTTTTAAAGACGAGGGAGACAAATACTGAAGGCAATGGGGAGGAAAAATTAAGGAGAGAACAAAGATTAAAGAGCAAGTGGGGCTGACTGAAGTTATAATCTGCTAGAGAAGACAGGAGGGGAGGGGATGAAGGATGCATGAAGATTAGGAGGACAGGGTGGCCTTAGCAATAAGAGCCACCTCACTGTCAAAGCAAAAGGAAGAAAAAGTAGAGGATTATTTTAAGAGGGTCTTGAGGTGAAAAGAAGGGATCTGATAACAAATGGTCTCAATTTTCATGGTAAAGTTAAGAGGAGAGGGCCTCAGCTGAGAGGAAGGAGAGAGGGGAGAAAGGTGTGGGAGGCTTAAGGAAAGAAAATAGGGATAATAGCTTCTGTAAGAAGCGAGATAAGGAACCAATTAGAGGGAATAAGAGGGATTGCCTTACCGCAGGAAACTGAATAACATACATTTAGAATGTACCCAGTTGTATGAGTTTCTCCAGTCGATTTTCAATATCAAACAAGGCACCAAAGAAATACATGTTCACCAAGGGTGTTCGCCACTGTCATGGAAGATGTCTTGTGAAGGGTCCAAATGGAAGAGTGATTCCTTATAGATAATGAGAAGCTTGGTTTGTTCTCATGTGGGAATGATACTGCTAATGATTGCCTCAAATCCAAGAATATTATAGGGTCTCCTCAAAACATATAACCACCCAGAAGAAATCAGCCCAGCAATTAACCTAAGAAAAACCAACTGGATGAAGAATGTTCACTTCCCAGATGACACATCCAGATCTCAACTCCTAGTTAAGACGGCAACATGCAAGGTCTTCAAGCACTCCAGCTTTCCCACAAACATCTCAACGAGGAATTAACAAGTGCACCAGATGGAATAGGGATAGGGAACCTATAGCCTCAAGGCCACATAAGGACCTCTAGGTCCTCAAGTGAGACCCTCTAACCGAACCCAAACTTCACAGAACAAATCTCCTTAATAAAAGGATTTGTTCTGTAAAACTTGGACTCAGTCAAAAGGCTGCATTCAAGGATCTAGAAGGCCACATGTGGCCTCAAGGCCACAGGTTGCCCACCCCTGAGATGGAACAATGATCAAGATGATCAGAGAAGCAGGAAGTTCCTCCATCTAGTCAAAGACTGTATAAGAAGAGGGTCAGAATCCTAAGAGTGCGTGGAAAAGATATGGAAGCCAGCATGAACTACAGTAAACACATTATTTAGGATAAGGACAAGAACTGCCAAGATGATGAGGTTGGGCAAGACTTATGTGTGGCTATCTAAACCACTAACACTGGAGAGATGATAGATCCAACAGAATAACAAAATGCCCTTTCCATTAGTCGCCACGGCCTAAGAATTTATCTCTGGGGCAGTCTCTCAGTGACAAGCCGATCTATTTTTAGCTAGGTTCACCCTCATAAAGCAGACAGTTTGATGTTGGGATCATACTTGAAGTTATTCTACCTTGGAAGAACCTGTTGGAGCAGCTGCTTCTCTGGCATAATTCCTGAGACTCCACAGTCCCATTCATCCTCTGATATGGTATGAGAACACGAATTCTCTGGAGGATTTGTTATTGGAATCATTAATAGCTAGATAGCTAGCATTTATAGAGTATTTTAAGATTCGCAAAGTAGCTTACATATGTTATATAACTTCATCCTCACAACCGTCTATTCTGTATAATGCTGTTATTATTCCCATTTTAGAGATAAGGACACCAAAAGCTGAGAGAAGTTAAGTGACACAGAGTCACACAGCTACTAAGTGTCTGAAGCAGGATTTGAACCCCAGTCTCCCTGCCTCCAAATCCAGTGCTTTTCCCCCAGTACCACCTAGTTATTTATGCACTTCGAAGAGCTGGTATTTCACGGTGTGGGGTCCCAGTTCTACTAACAGCAAGGGCTGCCTCCATGCCCATGAATAGGTGGCCCAGCCTCTGGTGATGAGTCTCTCTCAACTCAGCTCTCAGTCTGGAGCTCTGATCCCAACCTGCTGATGCGCCTTTTGAGAAGCAAGGTCACTTCCATGGCACAACGAGAAACTGGAGCAGGATTTTCATGGCAGGAGAATTATTTTAATAATTACGCAATAGTTCTTCACCCTTGTGGCGACCAGATGAAGATTAGTTCTAGGACTTCTTTTGAAAGTTGAAATATACATAATTCCCAGAATAACTTGTTCTGTCATTTCTAACAGAAGTCATACAGAAAACTTCTAGCCAAGAGACTTATTTTGATTCGAGTTCACTCGGGTTTTGTTGTATTTACGAAGTTGAAAGAGGGGGTTTAGGTGGAGCATTTTGGGCCAACTACCAGGCAAAACTTCAAAGATGAAAATGAACATGACAAAACAAACATCACGCTTACAAATAAGATGGCTGCCTAAGTATGTTCTAGTAGCAAGTTTCTTATTTCATAAGACAGATTTTTATGGTTATCGACAACATGGAGATATTTCATAACCTACCTCTAAGAGGGCTCCAGTCTGGAAGAATTTCAAAGGCTTTTCAATTGAATAATAAAGGCTGTGATAGCTACCTTTAGCCAAATATGCTCTGACCAGACCAACTGCAATAACGAGCCACCTAGAAAAAGGAAAAACAAGAAAGAGGCGAGTATAAGTATAACTGAGGGGGACAGAAAGATGGGATATAGAGAGGAACTAAAGCCCAGAGAGGTAGAGGGACTCACCTAAGGCCATACAGGTATCTCCTTTGAACAACAACAACACTGTACAATGATAACTGGGGAAAATACCAGCAGAGTGCTGCGTAAGGTACACAACAGTGTACCCAGCAATACACTGTCTCTATGGAACTTCGTTTACTGGTATCCTTGCTTATCCAAAAACATATCTAATAAACATGAGTAATCAGAAAAGGCCTCCAAGAAGGCAAAACTGAACATAATGACCATGCAATTAAGCTGCAGGCATTTTACTCACTGGAAAATTTCTCGGATTGTAATTCTGTGCCATTTTATTTTTATTTTAGGAAAAAGTCTAACAATTTTAGCTCATAGCCAAACCCACAGCAGGAGTAGAAGCAGCACAACAGAAGGGGGAAGGGAGATTTCTTAAGAAAGACACACTGACAACAATAAAAATTGACAGTTGACAGTAAAGAAATTGCTTTAAAAACTTTTTTTAAATAGACATGAAAATAAATTATGGCATCTGAATGTAATGGAATAACTCCATGCTATAAGAAATAAGGAGTTTCTGGGGCGGCTAGGTGGACCAGTGAATGAATAGAGCACCAGCCCTGGAGTGAGGAGGACCTGAGTTCAAATCTGCATCAGACAGGTAACACTTACTAGCCATGTAACCTTGGGCAAGTCATTTAACCCCAACTGCCCTGCTCTTCCCCCTTCCAAAAAGCCAAAAAACAACAACAACAACAACAAAGAAATAAGGAATTTCAGAAAAACCTGGCAAGACTTGTATGAATTGATGAAGAAGGAAGGGAGTATAACCAGGAGAGCAATTTATACTATAGGAATCACATTGCAAAAATGAACAATTTTAAGACTTTTAGGAATGCTGATCAATGAAATGATCAACTATGATTCTGGAGAACTGATGATGAAGCATAATACCCACACCAACAGAAATGTGATGAAGAATGCAGAGAGACACATTTTTGGACATGGCCAACAGGGGAATTTGTTTTGCTCAATTATGTATATCTGTGACAAAGGTGTTTTACCCACTGCCAGTGCATCTGTGCCCTACTCCCCACTCCAATCCCCTACAGTGAAGTTGGAGGAAGTGAGAGGGGAGAAAAGACTTGATAAATGACAATAATAAAATCTGATTTAAAAAAGAAATGCTATGTAGAACAGACAAAAAAGGTACGGTCTACTTTTAAAATCAGACTTGACTGATAAATCCAACTCTTAAAATTACCTCCTTAAGAGGCAGGGAAGGAAGCATATTTTAGGGACCTCCCTAAAGAGGGTTAAAATATACTTCTCTCAGTAGAAAAATTTCCACTAAAGATGATGCTATCAGGTTTCAGGATCTAGCAGTGTTCTGCTTAACTGGTTTTACTTTGTTACAAGGCAGGGCTCACTTGGGGAGGGAAGCGTGTATCAGTAAAGGAACGGATGTAAACAAAAGACAACAATCCTCTTTGTTTAAATACAGCTGAAATTAAAAAAAAATGCTGATGCTTAAAGGCATAAAAACCTCAGTTATCTAGAAAACGGATGTCCTTAAGGGTTTTAATGTTTTACTGTGCTTGAAAGATTTAAAAAAAATTTTTTTATGGTAAACTCAATAACCATCAACAAAAGCAACCAAACATACAAAATGCTAGGCAAAATTCCATCCTAGTCTTCCAAATTTTACTACAGCAGAATGAAAAATTAAGAAAATGAATATAGATGTATACATGCACATATACATACAGACTTTTTATATGCTATATCTATATTTTATGTCCTACACATTTGTTTTACATCATCTTCCACTACTGACATGTACCTATACACATGCACATGTATGTATATACATGTATGTGTGTATGCGTGTATGAATGTGCGCTTGTTTCCTCTGTCCTCAAGTCCGTGGGATATGCTCCTCTTTAGTTCCATTCTTCTTCCTTTTCTCAGATGTCACTGTAGCCAAAGTGTACACAGTTCCGACTCGGCTGATTATCTTCTGCCTCATCCCGCACAGGCTTTTCCACAGCTTCTGCTACAGCTCACAGCTCTCAGTTTTTGTCACTATTGGACTGGGAGCTCTTTGAGGGCCAGAACTGTCTTTTGCCACACTTTGCGTCACTGGTGCTTAGATGTGTCTGGCACAAAGTGAATGCTTAATAATACTTAGTGACTCACCAGAATATTACTTACATTAATTTACTAATTAATATAATGTTATAATCTATTTGGCCACCCCCCAATTGACAGAAATAGGCTGCTTCTAGTTTTTCAATATGACAAAAAGAGTAGCTAGGAATTTTTTTCATAATGCCTTTTTAATGATATATTTGGGATAGAGTTTTAGTAATGGAATCATCAAGCTGAAAAGTATGCCTTTCTTATTGTTGCAATACTGCTCTCTCAAATGTTTTCCCCAACAATGTATTATAGTGGACATGTTTCTCCAAACTCCTGCCGACACTGGACTTTATTTCTGACTTATTTTCAGGATCTGGGGTCTGGTGTACAAAGAATCCATAAAGAACAATGACTCCAAATTTATTTCCACTACTAACAATGAACTGAATCTCCTCAGGAATTGCACTTAATGTCTATAAGTAAGGAAGATTTTGTTATCCTATCCTGATAGCTTAGTCTCCCAGGATCCATGGCCATGGCCATGTCTAGTTTCCAGGTGGGTGTTAGCTAATAACTCCCAGAACAGCCTCAAGGATCCTGGACAGCAGCTCCTAGAATCAGAGTGATAGACAGTCCTGAGACTCCGTCAAGAGACGTGGGATGACATAATGTGATCTCTACTACACTTGCACTGAATGATGATATTGCTAAAGTCAACCTGTGAGGTTATTCTGCCCATATGCCTTCTTTGTCTGTGGCCTTGTAAAGCAAGGGGGGTACTGGTCAGTAGTGGGGAATCCATAAGGGAATATGACAGGGTAATATTATGTATGTCTCAATCGGCCCCCCTCAAGCCTTGGCGGGGTGTGTGAATCTGTGTTTGCCTCAACCAGCCCCCACTGAGGCTTAGGGGATCCCAGGTGATGAGGGAATGCTGTAGGAGTTGGTGCTCCCATTATCAGCATCTCTTGAGAAGACTAGACTAGACTAGAATAACAATTATTATCCCCTTGATCAAGAGTGAACCTGTTAGAGGCTGAAGTCCAAAAGCTCCAGTGCCTCCTGTGTGTTTCTGTGACACAACGCCCCAATGCAGATGAGGAAAGCTGGTTAAAAGGAGGATATTTATCCCTTACTTGCCACAGTGACATTGAGAAAACAGAAGGTTGTACATGGCTTTAGGCTTCTTTAAGGTAAAGGCTCTAAGAAAGCATCACCATCAAAACTGATCCCTGGGGTGTCATTTCCAAAGTCTAGCAGAGAGGTTCAGAAATAACTGACTTACCAACAAGGAAGGCACATAATTCGGTTTTCAAAGCTATAATTTAATGTAACACATTCCTCTGTATTTAAAGACCTTCTTTCAGACCTTTTAAAGGGACAGTAAAATCCTTTTAAAAGAATGTTATGTTACTTCAACATTCTGGAACAAAGCTGTTATGTAAAGTGTGCATTATAATGCTATCTATCTATGAGACCCCAGCACAATAGTGCCCGGAAGCTTACTAGAATTTTAATGGTAATTATTGTAATTTTCACCATCATTCATCCTACTTATATTATTAAGTATCTACCTCAAATGTTAGCTAAAACAGATGTGAAATGATTTCTGCTCTTAAAAGCAATCAATTTATAGAATTTCAGAGTTAGAAGAGAATCTTAAATGTTATTTAGTCGAACCTCCTGATTTGACAGATGAAACTAAGGCTTAGAGGGACGGCTAAGTGGCCCAGTGAATAGAGCACAGGCCCTGGAGTCAGGAGGACCCGAGTTCAAATCCAACCTCAGACACTTAACACAAAACTAGCCATATGACCTTGGGCAAGTCACTTAACCCTAATTGCCCTACCTTCCCCCCTCCAAAAAAAAAAGCAAAAGAAACTAAGGCTTAAAGTGACTTGAACCTAGTTCTGGTCCAGCCTACTTTCCAATGCATCAAGTCACTTTGATTTTGCTTAATAGTCACTGACTGTAGTGTTTAAAATAGAAGATTTTATGTCCAAAGGGCTATAAAACTGTGCGTACCCTTTGATCTAGCAATACCACTTCTAGGGTTATAATCCAAAGAGATCATAAAAATGGGAAAAGGACCCACATGTACAAAAATATTTATAGTAGCTCTTTTATGGCTGCAAAGAACTGGAAATTGAGGAGTTGCCCATCAACTAGGGAATGGCTAAACAAGTTGTGATGTATGAATGTGATGGAATACTATTATGCTGTAAGAAACGATGAGTAGGTGGATTTCAGAAAAACTTGGGAAGATTTATATGAACTGATGCTAAGGGAATGAGCAGAACCAGGAGAACACTGTACACAGTAACAGCAACATTGTGCAATGACCAGCTTTGCTGGACTTAGCTCTTCTCAGCAATGTAATGATCTAAGACAATTCCAGAAGACTCATGATAGAAAATACTATCCATATCCGGAGAAAGAACTGTGGCATCTGAATGCATATCAAAGCATCTATTTTCTCTCTTTTTCTTTTTGGTTTCTCCCTTTTGCTCCGATTCTCCTTTCACAACATAACTAATATGGAAAATGTTTAATATGATCATACATGTATGGCCTATATCAGAATGAATGCTGGGGAGCGGAGGAAGGTAGGGAAAATTTAGAACTCGAAATCTTATAAACACTGAAACTAAAAAATTAAAACTATATATAATATTTTGTTATTATTATTATTTTGATTTTTGGAGAGGGGAAGGTAGGGCAACTGGGGTTAAGTGACTTGCCCAAGGTCACACGGCCAGTTTTGTGTTAAGTGTCTGAGGCCAGATTTGAACTCTGTCCTCCGGGGCTGGTGCTCCACTCACTGCACCACCTAGCTGCCCCTATAATATCTTAACTAATGACACAATATTGCTTTCTTGCATGTTTTATTTAACAGTATATCTAACATGTTAATGGAACTCATTCTTTCCTTATTGTAGTAGCATCAATGTCTATCCTGATGATGTACCAATCCTTGATATTTCTGAACTCAGGAACATTTGCACAAACCCCAGATAGAAATAATAGGTCTGAATCCACAGCATTTGCTGATTCTTCTGGGACCAAACTGAGATAATATATCGGTCAAGGAATCTACTGTCCCAAAGGAATGGCTGCCTTAGAGCAGAAAGAGTGGACTGGAGATGTCATGAAATCATGGATCCCCCTTATAAGAACCTCTTTAGAAGCCAACTAGTTTAATCCCCTCATTTTACACAGGAGGGAATGGAAGCCCAAGGAATTAAGTGACTTATGCAAGGAGGCACAAATAGTAGGTGTCTGGAGAGGGATTTAAACCCAGATCACCTGATTCCAGAGCTAGTGGTTGGTTGACCACTTGTCAGACATGTTATAATGGGAATTCCTTAAATAGCCACTGAGGTACCTTCCAACTCTTGAACTGAGTAATTCTAGTATTCTGTGACCTTGTGGAACCTATCATAGGCATCGAATGCCATTTTCTGTTCATCTCCAGGGCAAATCCAGATTAAATCATGGGCATCCCAGAAATTTAGCTTAGTATTAAAAAAATAGTTTACATTTATACATGTTTTTTTTAAAAAAGCATTTTCCACATTTTATCTTGATTCTCATAACAACCCTGTTACTAGAGGGTACAAATACTATTTACAAACGAGAAAACTAAGGCCTAGAGAGGTTAGTGCCCCAGAATTAAACAGATAAGTGACAGAGAGAACTTGAAGTTCAGACTGTCAAATCCAAAGGTAGGTTTCATTTCATTCAGCTGTGCCACCTCTTTGAAAACCATCTAGCATGGTTTGCAAGAGGGAAATGTTTTGACCACAAATATTTTGGTTTTTAAAAAAAATTCTTTAAAACCATTACATTAATGCCCTTCACCCTCCTTATTTGGTATGAAAAAAATGAACAAAACACCAGGGTTAATGGGGCCTTTCGATACTCTCTCCGGACATGGAGGACATCACCTTTAGAAAGGCACAGAGATGGAAGATGGAGAGTCATTTACAAGTAACAGCAGAAAGTTAAGTTTAGCTGGAGACAACAGTGAATATGAAGTGGTGTAATTAATAATAAGGCTGGAAAGGAGGTTGGAGGCAGACTGTAACTGAATTCAGTTGAATTTCTCTTTGACTCTAAAACAGTGGTTCTCAACCTTCCTAATGCCGCAACCCTTTAATACAGCTCCTCATGTTGTGATGACCCCCAACCATAAAATTATCTTTGTTGCTACTTCATAACTGTAATTTTGCTACTGTTATGAATTGTAATGTAAATATCTGATAGGCAGGATGTATTTTCATTGTTACACATTGAACATCACCTACAGGTTGAGAACCGCTGCTCTAGAGGTAAGAGGGAACCACTGCAGTGTACTGACTGGGAAGGAACATTATGAGAGGCTAGACTGGAAAGGGAAGAGCCTAGAGAGGAGGACCAATCAGAAGGCTACTGCAGGTAACTGGAAGGAGGGTGATGCCCTTGACAAAAATAGGGGAGCTTAGAAATAAGTGGTTTGGGCCAGGGTACTGGGGTGGGCGTGGGGGGTGTGTGTGAGATGATGTCTGTTTTAGACATGATGGGTTTGCAAAGCCTATGGTGACCCAAGGCTGGAGCTCAGGTGAAAGACTACACTTGGCTGCAGAGAAATGCAATTAGATCCACAGGAGAAAGCCTTGGGGCTAAGTCAGGGGCAGGACACGGATGATAATCCAACAAAGGAGAATGAATGCGAGAGGAAAGAGAAGTAAGTGGGTAGAGAACTAAGAGCAGCATTAAAACAAATCCAGAGGAGAGAACGTATCCAGGAGGAAAGGGTGGCAAAGTGGCCAATGCCACAGGGGGGTCAAGAAAGATGAGGACTGAGAGGTCATCAGACCCAGCAATCCTGAGACCACCACTCGCTCTGAAGAAAGCGCGTGAGGGGTGGGAAAGAGAGTAAGTGGAGGGGCAGCTCCGCAGCTCAGTGGACAGAGCGGGCTGCAGCCAGGAAGACAGACCTAAATTAAAACTCATCACATACTTCCTGACTCTGTGACCCTGGGCAACTCATTCAACACTGTGTGCCTTGATTTCCTCATCTGTAAAGTGAGTTGGAGAAAGAAATGGCAAATCACCTCGGTATCTCTGCCAAGGAAACCCCAAAGGTTTCTTTAAGGTCACGAAGAGCGGGATATGACTGAAAACAACTACAAAGCGGAGGGGATGGAATAGCAACCAAATGGAGTTTTTTCTAGGGGTTTGGCTGTAAAAAGGAAGAGAGATAAAGGTAACTTGAGAGGATCAAGGAAAAATTTTCTTGTTTTTAGATGGCAGAGATAATAGGTAGCAGGGCAGGAACTATGAGAACAAGAGACTAAAGAAGGAGGAGGAGGAGGGGGAAGAGATGGTGGGGCAATCTGCCCAGGGAGCTCAGAGGTGAGGTGACAAGGGACATTTGAAATGTAGAGAAAGGGAATCAACAGGAGCTCTTGGCAAACATTCATTCTATTTTCTTTGTAAACTATGATCCCCAGTCCTAAATGACATACCACTCAGACGCCCCCCTCAACGTCCTGTGAGGAAGCTGTATTCACACTGGTTACTCTGTGAGGGTGCCTTCTTCAGCACTGCCCTTTCCTGTCAAGGTCCAAGTGGCGGCTGAAAACTCCAGTTCTCAGATAGGATGAGTCCTCTCCTCCATCAGCATTCTCTACCTCTAGGAACCTGCTCTGGACTGCTACTGCCCTCCTTCTTGGCCCCATATAGATCAGTGGGCTGCCAAGCGATACTCTGCTTACAGACACAAAGAATGAGATGACTGTTCCTCACCATTGCCTACATTTAGAAGGAAACCTGGCAAAACCTGTACACAATCACAGACACGTACATATGATGACCAACCTTGATAAACTGGACTATCCTCAATAACGCACAGCTAAAGACAACTCTACAAGCCTCAAGATGGAAGGAGATACCTAAACTCAGAGAAAGATATAGAAAGACTATAGTTTAAATGGAGACTGAAGCAA
>CM053588.1:292157975-292193850 GCA_028646515.1 Pseudochirops corinnae
GGGGGGGGGGGGGGGAGGAAGGGAAGGGAGAAAATCTGAACTCAAGGGATTATGGAACTGAATCTTGTAAACTAAAAGTAAATAAACAAGTCATTCAAAAAAAAAAAAACCATGGACTACAAAAAAGCAGAAAGACATTGTTTATGCCTTCAAAGAATTTATAATTTAGTAGATAATGTAATTTGTGCCCTGAGAAAAGTACAAAGTACCGTGGAGGTTTCCAATATTTTCTTCCATTTGTTAAATTTTTATCTTCCCCACAATTGAGGAAAATTTTACATTCCCCCCCCCGTTTTGTTTGTGTTCATATTTAGGTCACTCATCCACCCAGAATGTTTTGTAGTTGCTGTCAATGCTGATCTGAGCTCATTTTTTGCAATGCTGCGATCTAGTTTTTCTCCAGATTTTTATTAATCCCTTTATACGGTGTTTTTTAAAAAAAATTTCTGAGTTATCAAGCCTCAGTCTCTCTCTATACATTTGCTTCTTTTCTGAGCCCCCTATATATAGTACATGGAAAGAACATGGGCTCAAATCTGTCCTCTGATGGTCATCATTTGCATGGCCTTGGGCAAATCACCCTCTTTGGCCTCAGTGTCCTTGCGTGTGGAATGAGAGGTTTGGAATAGATTACCACTGGGCTCTAGATCTATGGTCTTCCAATCCTGTCCTGTTCTATTGCCGTTTTTAAAAATCCAATTCCAGATCAATAATTGTTATTGTTCACTTGTTGCAGTCCTATCTCACTCTTTGTGACCCCATTTGGGGTTTTCTTGGCAAAGGAACTGGAGTGGTTTCCCATTTCCTTCTCTGGCTCATGCCACAGATGAGCAAACTGAGGCAGACAGGAATATGTGACTTGCTCGGGGTCACACAGCTAGTAAGTGTCTGTCTGAGGCCATATTTGAACTCAAGAAGACGAGTCTTCCAAGACTCCAGGTCTAGCACTCTATGCACTGTGCCATCTAGCTGCCCCCCATCCAGAATACTTGTTATAAAATGTTCTCCATCTTTCCCACCTGCTTCACCAGGGAAGAGATCCTAGAAAAGACCTTGATGACTACAAGCCAAATGTAACACAATGTAGGTCCCAACACAATGAGATGGGGAACCCCAGGTTGCCCCTGGACAGAAACCCCAAATTTATAGGGTTAGATTCAGGGTAGCTGGTCAAGGCACCTGTGTCAGCAGCTTGAATTTCTATAACCAAAATGTAGATGTCAGAGAGAAAGTAAATAAACTTGTGTGCGCTAAGGCCCAATGGCCATAAAAACCACTAGAGGCTGGAGTGGCTGCCAAGTGAAGAGGCAACACTTAAGTTTCCTGCTAATCCCTCAGTTAGCAGAGATAGGCGCCCACACATGGCTGGAAGCAGCTAAAAGCAGATTCCAAGTCATTAACAGAGACAAATCAATAAAGCTAAGCAGGTTTTTAGCCTGGAAAACTTTGTGGTTTCATATATTCACACAAGGCTCCATGAACAGTGGAATTCTCAGCTCATGTCTCTTGGGATTTCATTTTTCCTAAATTTATTGTGTTGGCCTCCCTCAAGTTTTGCCTAGCCAGAGGCGGCTCAGGTAGACATATCATGTCTGTATATTCCAAAGAGAGAAAAAGGATCTGGTAGGGGCTGCACTAATGTGTGTCTATTTGTGGGTATGGTACAGAACCAGGAAACTGGCCTAAACCGCTCACATTGCCTTGAAATTTGCTGTTAAGCGAAACGGGTACCTGACCAAATGAATGAAGGACATGCCTGAGAGTATCTTCAGGTTTCCTTAGTTTCTTTCTTTCGTGGAATAATATCCAAGAGAGAGAGCAGTCCCCTTACTTTCTTCACACATCCAGGAGCAAGTGGTCATTTGACCTGCAGACTATTTTCATGGGAACTTGTAGGTACTGCCTTTCTTCTTGGCTCAGGTCTGAGGATACAGACCTGCCCACAAACATCCGCATGGGATGAGCAAAGTTGAGTTGCTAGATTAAACGATTGAGTTAATGGACGATATATTTTGTATTGAGGCCAGACCTTTGCAACTGCTCTGAAAACTTCATCACCAGACTTCAGCAAGAATGGGAGGCTCAGGAAAGAAGGACACCAGCAACAAGAAGAAACTCCAGTAAGGCTTTAGCTTGGTTCTGGCCTAGAGTGAGATGGCTCTGGTGGAACAGGGAAACCTTGTTTGAGATAAGCTCATAGGGTGAGTGTGAGCAGCGGTGGCCACAGTGTCAACATGTGGGTACCCCAGCAGCTCCTGTGTGCCGTCTGTGGGTTCAGGCTGAGTGCCTTCCTTGTAGAGGGAATTCTCTACTTTACTACCTATCTGTGTAGCTCCTCTTCCCTGTGACAGCAGGTGTATTTGGGGGAAACTGTGACCCAGATAAATAAGGCAGATGTTATGTTTCTTACTAGCAACTGGGTAATGGGCCTATACTCAGAAAGACTTGAGTTCAAAGATACTTAGCTAGCAAGTCAGTTAACCTCTTTGCCTCAGTTTCCTCAACCGTCAAGTGGGGATAATAGCACTTGTGTAGTTGTGAGGATCAGATGAAATATTTGTACAGTGCTTGACATTTAGCAGGAGCCATATACCTATTCCCTTCTCCCTGTTAGGATACCTTGTCAATATATGCCTTTGCCTTGAACTGTTGTGTCTCCTGTTTTATTATTAAAAGGTAAAGATATTAGTTAGGGCTATAAATTATATTTTTAGGAGTGTAGACCTACAGAGTACCTTAAACCTAGATGAATTGACCCCCAGGGGGCCCAACCTAAGCAGGAGTTGAAAAGTATAGCCCAGAGTGGGTGCTCCACATAGAAACAGCCTAATAAATTTTTGACAAATTGAATTGAATGGGCTGACTCACAACTAGTTAAATGCTGTCTGGAATTCTGATGACTGTGTATGCTAACCTGTGAAGCCTCAAGATCATTTCCAATTTCTGCCAACTTTCCTGCAGTCATTAACTGAAGGCATCAGAATTACTCATTGCTAAGCTCCCCCACTCTTAGCACTAAAATACCATCTGGATATTTGTTAACATATTCTCCAATATGACCTTCTTCCCGTGTCAAAGGATATCCTCTACCTTACCCTAATACATGGCAGCCGTAGTCAGCTCAATGTGAAAGGGACTGCAGATGCACATACTAGACAAGAATTCCCAATGATATGCCTAACAAGAGATCATTGACCCTTAGTTTTAAGGCCACTAATGAAAGGAAGCCCACACTCTCCAGAGGCGTCCTGTTTCATTTTTTAGAGCAGTTCTGATTGTTAGGAGGTTTCTCCTTATATGAAACCAAAATCCGCTTCCTTGGAATCTCCACTAGTTGATCCTATTTCTGCCCAACAAAGCCAAATACAACAATTCAAAACTCTCTTCTATATGATGCCTTTTAAAATATTTGGAAAATTTCTCCCTATCTACTGATTCCTTCTGTAATGCCTTCAATCCAGTTTGTCTCCCTCATCCTTAAAAACACTCCCTTGACCTTACTCAACCTTCGGTCTGTCATCTTAGATTTTTCTTACCTCTGCCAGCCAAACTTCTTGGAAAAAAGTTCTTTGCACTCACCTTGATTTCTTCTCTCTCTTCTAAACTATCTATGGTCTGGCTTCTTTCTTGGTTATTCAGATGAAACTTCTCCAGTGATCTGATTGCCTCATATGTCATCCTTTTCTCAATTCTCATTCTCCTTGACTTATCTGAAACATCTGATATTGATGACCACACTCTCCTCCCAGTGTAAAGTCAAGCATGAGCAGCTCTCCAGAGGACTGCTGCTTTGAATGGCTCTAAGGTTCTGATCACATAGTATAGTGAACTCTCTATTTATTCAGCAGTAAACTAAAGCAAAACATTCACAGCAACTGAAGTACAGCATTCACAATGATATAACATAATAACTTGTCACTAAAGTAGCCACATAGTTTTCACTTAAAGTGGCCACATAGTTTTAAACAAAAGATATCATTCAGTAAGTCCTTTACCCAATCATCCTTAAGGAGCAATCCTCATTAAGGGACACAAGGTACAAAGGTCTAAGTTTTCCCACCCCTAGATCACATTGTCTTAATCTCTCGGTCAAAAAGTCTTCTTTCTTCTTGATGGGAGATTAGTTTCTAATCATTCTTAACTCGATCATCCTTAAGGGGTTCGAGGTACAGAATATAAAGTTCTCCCACCCCTAGATTACAGTAAATCATGATCTTGTCAGTCAGCACTAAGTACCCAAGGAGAGGTCTTTTCATCTTGGCTCAAGAGGATGGCTCCCGAATCCCATGATTCTTCTTCCATGGGTCCCGCTCCCTGGATTCACAGGCAGGCAGCTCTCAGCTCCTCATCCAGCTCTTGTCCAGCTCCTCATCCAGTTCCCATTCCATATTGAAGTTCACAGTGTCCAGACCACCCCAAGTCCTTTGCTGTTTCTGTTTCTGGGAAGACAAAACGTAACAGAGCCAAAACAACATTCACGCACACTGCTGGCACCATCATCAATTCACTATCTGCCTGTGAAATCAACGCAGACCCACAAACAAGGTCTGAGAACTCAACACAAATCATTAGTACAGTCCCAGGACCTCTGAAACTCTCCTCCGGGACTTCTGCAAACAGACAACAAGAAAATCCTCTTTCAGGGCTTCCAGTGAGGTCCCAGGGCTTCTGTACAAAGTATCACAAACACAACAGAATAGACAGAGTGCCTGGCCTGCACAACCATTCCCCTTCTCAGTTCTGCTCTGTCCTAGCTATGCTCCCCCTTATATATGGCGGTTCTCTTTCTTGTTCTGTCCCTTCCTGTTGCATCAGCAAGTTCCTCCCACCTTTAAATCACAAGGGGCTCAAACAACAAGGTGCTCAGGACTTCTCTGCTTGCCATTACACCAGATACTCTCTCCTCGGGTGTTTGTGACACTGCTCTCTCTCCCTTGGTTCTCCTCCTACCTGTCTGACACTCTTTCTCAGTCTCCTTTGCTGGGTTATCATCCATATCATGCTCCCTACCTGTGGATGTTCCTCAAGGTTCTATCCCAGCACTTAGCACACAGTAGGGCCTTCATAGATGTTTATTAGCTGTCTTGAGCTCTCTTCTTTTCCTCTGTAATATTGACGGCCTCATCAGCTCTTATGGATTTAATTACCCTCCTTCTGCTGATGACTCTCAGATTTGTATTCCCAGGTTATTTCAAGTTTCTCTCTTGAGCTCCATCTGTGCACTGGGCATTTTGAACTGGATGTCTACTAGATATCTAGAGCTCAGCATGTCTGTAACTTTCCTCCTGCACTCACTCCTCTTCTGCACTTCTCTGTAAAGATCTGTAGAGGATACCACTATCTTTCCAGTCACCCAGGTTCACAGCCTTGGTGTCCTGGCTGCTTGGTGCCAGGCACTGGGCCAGCACTGCAGGTAAGTATACTGTTCTCCTTCTCATGCACGTCTCTTCTGGCTTACCCCTCTCTGCCCAGTCTGGAGTCCAAGGGCAGCCATTTCAATGATGCTGTGATTAACAGCCTAGAATCTCTCCCCACCTTACTACATATTTTCATAGAATTTTCATAGAATTCCCTATGCAAGGAAAGCATTCAGTCATATACCCACATATCCGTTCAGCTGTCAAGTCTTGCTGCTTCTACCTCTAAGTGTTTCATATATATCCCCTTCTCTCAACTCATACAGCCACCACCATAGTTCAGGTCCCATCTCTTCTCCCCTGGACTATTATGATAGACTCCTTATTGGTTCATCTGCCTTAAGTCTCCCCCCATCCAATCTATCCTTCATCTAGCTGCTCTTCCCAAAGTGTAAATCTGTTACATCACTGCTTTAGTCCATAAACTCCAGTGGTTTTTTTATTCTTTTTAGGGTCAAATGTAAATGTTAAGGCATTTAAAGGCTTTCACAACCTGACTCCAACACGTGGTTGGACATGAGACATGAGCCCCAGTCCCCAGTTTAAGAAGAACTGGAGCCAAAACTGACTTTTTTTGCCATTCCTAAAACATGTCACTCCATCCCTGGTCTCCATGCCTTGGCACTGGCTGCCCACTATGCAAGGCATGCACTCCCTATTCATACCTCTCAGGATCCTGACTTTTCTTCAAGACTCAGCTCAAGTATGACTTTCTACACAAGGCCTTTCTGATCATCCCTCCTCCCCACTCCATCTTTCAAAGTCACCTCATATCTCTTTGGTGTATAGCTGTACGAGGACTCATTGCTAGGCTATCAATTCCTTGAGCGTCTCGGTATCCCAGGGGCGAGCACAGTGTCTTGTACACAGTAGGGTGCCTATTAAGTGCTCGTTGCTTGGTTGTCCTAGCCTGTTATTTTGTTTTTGGGCGCTTACTTTTTTAATTTGACAAAGTTACCTGTACAATGTAAAGTGGTTCAGCAGTGAATGGACTCGGGTTCATTTCCTGTCTCTGATGCCTATTATTTGTGAAACCTTGGGCAAGTCATTTCACATTCCTGGGCCTATACAGTCCTAATGTCTACACTAGATGGCCTCTGAGGTCTCTTCCAGCTCTGGCTCCAGGACCTTAGGATCCCTCCCTGCACTTGAAGGAGCTTAGCTTGGACATCTCATTTCTCACCTGGCTGCACCACTCTGAGATGACTCTGACTTTTCTGCCATGCTGCCATGTCAGGCACCTTCCTCTCTACCCCTGCTTTTTAGCTGCCTTTTGTATGTTGTTATTCAATTGCAAGTTCCTTGAAGGCAGCAACTTTATTTTTTTTATATTTGTATCCCCAGCACTTAGCACAGTGCCTAACAGAATAGCAGGTGTTTAATACATGTTTATTGACTATTAACATTCACAAGTTTGCATCATCTGTAGATTGAATAAACACACTATCTATGTCTTAATCAAAGTCACTAATTAAAAAAAAAAGTTGAATAAAACAAGACCCAGAACAGATCCTTGAGGCACTCTACTAGAGATCTCCTGGTATTAACACACACACCCCTTTTGGGGACTGACACCAATAAATTAATGACTAGTGTATGGGGCTGGTCATTCAACTAGCTCCAAATCCACCAAACTATTTTATCATCTAGTCCACATCTCTATCTTATCCCTGAGACTTAATTTATCTATTTTTCAGCCAAATGTTTGGCTATTTCTGAGTCTAGTAATCCTACCCTCCCCCCTATCATCACCACCTCCCCCCCCCCAAAAAATTAAGATGAATCTGGCATGACTTGTTCTTGATGAATCTAAGCTGGCTCTTAAGTGGTCACCTTTCCGTTAGCCATGCATAATCCTTTTAATAATGTTTAAAAATTTTGTCATAGAAAATGGTACTTTCTGCTTCAAATTTCATGGTTGTCATTAGACTGTTTCCACGTCCTTACTTTAAATAAGTGCCCCAATAACTCATGGGGTTAAAACAAAGAGCAAGTGAGGTGGCCGTATCGCCTCTGAAGAGCTCAATATTGGCTCTCTGGACAAAGATGATTTCTTTTCCTCTTCGATCGGATTGGGAGAAGACACAGATCATTCTGAGTACTGGGCTAGAGTGTTTTAACTCAGACCAGAAGCTAAACAGAAGAGAGTGGGAGCCAAAAGCCACTCCAGATCTGAGAAATCACAAAGAAACCTATATTCTATGTAATAATCAAATGTGAATACTTTAAAGAGCACTGTCCAAATGGTAAAAGGCAAGAGACAGAGGCGGGACACCATAACTTGAATGTTTACTGGAAATAAGAAGACAAAAACAAGGCATCTATCCTCAAGAAGGCCAGTTACAATAGCAAGCTAAAATGCTGCAGAGGAGAATAACGGCGCGTGGTGTTTCACTAATGGAAAACACTAAGTGTTTTTAGTGGCAGCATTCTAGAAATAGCTCAGAAATACAGTGGTGCCTCCAGCACATCTATAGTAGTGTTCACAGCAAAGACTCCACTGAACCCAAGCCCACAGTGCTGGAATTACATGACTCCGAAGTTATGGCTCAGGGGCAGGACGTGAGGGATGGGGTGCCAGGAAGCCTTCCATATGCTGCCCCTTAAAGTGTGATGTTATGGACCTGAGACTAGTTACCCAACTGATACACTGAGGTAGGGTTGGCTGTTTGAGCATTTGGTCAGTGACAGATCTAGTTGATTAAGGCTCAGAGGAAGTCCATACAACACAGGTCAAGACTAAACTTTCAACAGAACCAGAGCAGGCCAAAGACAAGGGTCTTGTTCATCTACAGAGTGGGACTGAGGGTGAAGACAGTCATCAATCCATTTTCACAGCAGGAGTGAGAAAACCCAGTGTGTCACATCCCCCCATATCTCATAAATAAGCTCCTCCCCCGATTTCCCTCTGGATTTCCCTATCAAGGTTCTTCCTTTTCCTCTCGTTCTCTGTCTTCCACATCAGGGCTCAAACTTCTCTATCAGCTTCCATCTTCCCTCCCATCTCCCATTGGTTAAGTGAAGACTTTAAGTGATTAACAGAATAGTTTCATACAACGAAAATGCTGGGGATCCCACTTAGCTGGTTGGCTCATATAACCAATAACCAGTTCACTTAGTGGAAGCTACCTAAATTAGCAGTGACTCTATCGTGCTTCTGTGATGAGAAACACAGAATTGGGCATTCAAAATGTTAAAGGTAGGAAAAGTGTTTTTTGGGGAGGCACCATAATGAAATCTATGGACTCATTCTCAGAATGATGCTGTTAAACACAAAATATGTAGCTTTGTGGTATATGTGGAGGGAAGAATAGCAAGTTCTACATGGTGGATTTGCAGTTTCATGTGCAATCATCTTTTTTATTGTATTGTGTCATGGAAATGTTTGGGTTTTTTCCCATGAATTGAAAAGAAAATAAATTTAATTAAAAAACAAAAACAAAATAAAATATACAGGATTGCAAGGGTAACCAATTCTATTGAAATTAAATATATTTTTCCTTTGTAACTTTGTGGACTTTCTTGGAAGATCTGTGGACCTCAAGTTAAGAACCCGTGGAATTTGTTGTTGTGGTTGGATATTTCAGGTGTATCTGGGTCTTTGTGATGCCATTTCGGGTCTTCTTAGCAAAGACACTGCAGTGGTTTGTCATTTCTTTCTCCAGCTCATTTTATAGATGAGGAAACTGAGGCAAACAGGGTTAAGTGACTTGTCCAGGTCACACAGTTAGTAAGTGTCTTAGGCCTTATTTGAACTCAGGAAGATGAGTCTTCCTGTTTCCAATCCCATTGCTCTCTCCACTGTGCCACCTAGATGCCCTTGGAATAGAAGGTGGTGCATCTATCCACTAAGAATAGTGTCCTAAAGCCCTAAACTTTCTAGTACATTTAATGAAAGTTATTAAGACTGATTTCCCTTAAGCTGCTTTTTAAAATTGAGTTATGCCCTATAGATATTTACTGTGAAGTTGCAGTTCCTCCCACTTTCTACCATTCAATTAAAACCATGGTTGACAACCTCAGTCTCCTTTAAAAAATAGAGACTAATGCAAACAACAAAGAGAAAGAAGTAGAAACCATTTTTTTTTTAGAAAAGAAAATTTCCTCTCCATTTTGTCACTATTCATTTCATACTTGCTTTCAAAAAGTGAGAGTCTGCGTTTATTTTTGGATTCCCATGATCCACTGTTATTAGCACAGATCATTGAGCTTGTATCTCAGGAGTGTTTGCAGGAAGTTGGGACACCAGGGAGGTGGCAAGCACTAAAAGCAGGTGTGGAAATCCAAGGCCCACCTTCACATGTAACAAGCCCAAAGCTGCCAGCTGCCAGCTGCCAGCTGTGCTCTCAGCGACACATCAAAGACATCAAAAACCTGGGATACATAAGAATTAGTTTCTTAACACATTAGAAGAAAAGTTCTTTGGCTTTCTTTCTTTCTTTGGCCTATGGTTTCAAATGAGTGCAGGGTTCCTAGCAAGGGCTTTTTGTGTGTGTGAATGCAGATCTGCAACTGAGAACCCTAGTGAATTGTCTTGGACTCTGAAAAGTTAAGGGACTTACCCAGGGTCATCTAATCTAGCATGTATTAGAGCGTGGATTTGAACCCAGGCCTTTCTGACTCTGAGGGCAGCTCTTCGTTGGTTCACACTGCTTTTTACCTACCTTCAGATAACTCGTCTTTATTCTCCATTAGGAAAGAATCACTCGGACATTTCTAGATTATGACTTAATAATTTTGGCTGATAATACAAAAAATACTGTCAGGATCAGTTTTCTTTCAGGTTGTGCCTTCTGATAAACAGCCTCTTACAGAGCAAGGGCGACAAGAGGGACAGGAACGGTTATTTTGTCATCGACAGGGAAGACTTTGCTATTGATGGAGAAAGACAATCTCAAATCAAAAAAGGCGCCAACAAGAAGAGAACAGCCGCTGCTACTGCTGGAGTCACCCTCTGATGGGCTGCAAGATAATGATTGGGTGGAGTGGTGACGCAGTGGATAGAGCACCGGCCCTGGAGTCAGGAGGACCCGAGTTCAAACTGGGAGAAATGATGATTTCTCTGTTACATCAATAACCAATTATTGAATTAGGGCTAATTCACCCTAAGCCATGCAGGCAGCCTTTGAAGAGCAGGGCTGATAAGGAGATGAAATTTTGGGCAGATGCACCTCACTGGGAAACCTCAGGTCTGTTCATAAGGTAAAGAGATTTTAGTTTGCATGAATGGATGGATTCTGGCCCATTGTGTTTTAGTCAGACGGGTCTGGATAAAAGTGGATTTCCCCCCCTTTTTTTCCTAGATTACTCTAGACAGGGTGATATGTATAGATAAGTCTCTTTGACCAATCATAGTCATGTCTCTCAAGGCCTCATTAGAATAAGCCCACCTCTCATTATAATATTCATTTTTCTTATTGATTGTTAACCAATCAGAATTGATTGTCACCCTCAAGAACACCTACTCTTCCAAGGGTATGTAAATGTTGAGTGGGTTCCATGAAGGGTCTTGGGCACTGGAGAGCGCCACTGACCCCTTTTATTAATTAGATGCTAACATGATTAATAAAATTATTATCTAGAAACTATTTCTCTTGAATCTTTTATACTTCACAAAATCTCGCCTCCAACACTTACTATCTGTGTGACTCTGGGCAAGTCACTTAACCCTGATGACCTCCAAATAAAAACAAAAATAATATGGAATTAAAGGAGCAGCTAGGTGGTGCAGGGGATAGAGTGCTGGGCCCGGAGTCAGGAAGACTCAACTTTATGAGTTCGAATTCAGCCTCACACATGACTTGCTGTGTGACCCTGGGCAAGTCACTTCACCCTGTCTGCCTCAGTTTCCTCATCTGTCAATCAAGGCTGAAGAAGGAGATGACGGACCACTCCACTAACTTTGCCAAGAAGTCCCCAGGTGGGGTCACAGAGTTGGGCATGACTGAACAACAACAACAAAAACATGAAATTATAACTAACTGATGTTTAACAGAACCTGGCCTAAGACCATGCCGAGAACCATAACGTCATGCCGCTTGCTGCAAACTGGGTCAGTAAAAAACTTTTTTTTTTAAGACTGCTCACATTTGTGCAAAATACTTTTGATTCTAATACCAAAATCTACTTATACAACAGTCTGTGGCAAACACACCAAGGGGAACATGCAAAGAATTCTGCAACCAGCATGCTTTGTGGTATTCTTTATTTAAAAATTGTGAGTTAACTACAGCTGTAGTGTTCTCGTTTCTTACCATTTTTTATGGCATAACAAACTGGGGAAAAGAGCATAATTTCAAGAAGGTATTAAAAAAAAACCCACACACATCTACACACACATATACACACACGCACACATCCGTCATTATTATCGAAACACATGTAAAAATGGTGAGAAAAGCTCTGAGTACACTAAATCAAATCAAAAACCCTTCCTTATAATGTGGCAATACTGTGGCTAGGAAAACAAACATTCTTCTATCTGTTCAGAGAAAAAAAAAGGAAAAGACACTCTGGCATTTGGAACCTAGCAGCAAAGAGCAAAGCAGATACAAAGTTCATTAAAACATAAAACACAAAATGAAGAGACAGCAAACTAGGTCACAGCAAACATCCTAAAACTGATACTGTGTAGCATTGCACGGATTGTTCATTGAGAAACGCTATAAGGAGCTTTTAAGAACTATCCTTTTCCCCTGACATTTTAAATTGCTGAACATTACAAAGAAGGGGAAAGGAAAAAAAAAAATGTGTGTATATATATATATATATATATGCATATACATACACATACACATATTTATATATATATATATATATATATATATATATAAAATTTGGAATGCTATACACACAAACAGTGCATCTTGCACATCAGCTCCAGGCCTCTGTTATTAGCCTCAAACAAGAAACAGCCAAGTGCTAGCTGGGATGGTGAAAGAAAGTAAAAGGCTTTAGGATCAAAGATTCAAAGTCTGAGCGTATTTATCAGAACTGAGGAGAAATCACTGGGTTGCACATTAAAGAGGAAAAGCGTTGTGGAACATACAGGGTACACAAGCTTCTTTGGAAAGTGTATGGAATAAAAGAATGATTCAACTCTAAGACTACTTTTGAAGGTGATTCCAAAGTACATGATGGTCTACAGCTCAGTCAGTTGAGATCTGTTTCATAGTGGCCAAATAAATAATCATGATGATAGAAGTCTACCTTTTTTACCAAACCGATTTTTGAACATTCCAGCGCAAAAATCTTTACCTATATGTGCCTGATGGATAGCTGGTAACAGCACATATCTGACTCCTTATTTATGAAGAGAATTATTGGCCAGCATTTTGATTCCCCGCTGCCCCCCCCTCCCCCTTTAGGTTATGCTTATTTCCTGTACAAATATCTGAAGCTACTAGATACCTGCAAGGAAAAGACTTTTCCCCCACTTGGTTAGGATACAAGGACAGATACTGTATTTTTCCAAGCAAATCAAGAGACTTTAGAGGGAAGTAATGTACTAGGTCTTGATCTCAGGACTAAATAGAGCAGTTGCTGAGTTCATATCCAAGAGAACTTGGAAGGGTAGTGAAGAGGGATTAGAGGTCCCAGGAGCAGCAGCACACTTGCAATTAAACCTCTCTCTTAAGTTTACAAGGGCTCATTGGTACCAGAACAAGCCCTGAGTTGGTAGACCAAAAAGTGTTTCCTGGTGTCATGGGGCAAGAGGAGAAAACTTAGAAATCCACAAAGAACTTAGAAGCCACGTTAGCTGCTGTGGTCTTAGTCAGGACCTCGGCTACAATCTGAGTTGTCATAAAAGGTCCCAAGGAGGGGGAGGGCGGATTTTAGAAACACAGCTTAGACAAGCGTTTTTCTGCTCTCTTCCCTAGAACAACCAGTCGATCAGAACATGATTCCACAGGACCAGTGATAAAGCATGCTGCCCACCTCATGACAGAACAGTGTGGATTCGGGGGTCCTGAATGGGTCACATAGGCTAGGCTGGCTTTTATTTTATGGCTGAAAACTGCCCTGGGACTTTGGGAACAGCCTGTGTATTTCTGGGATCTTGCCAATATGGGAAGTCATTTCACTTCACTATGCATATTGGTTATAATGTGTTTTTGTGTTTTGGGGGTTTTTTTTTTATCGTGGTGTTGCTTTACCTTCAATGGGAGGGGAGGTGGAAGAGAGAAAAAAATTTTTTTGGTTAATTGAAAAATTAAATTAAATTAAAAACCCCAATTGGTCAGGCAAGTGATTGGATGGCTTTTCTACTCTAAAACTAGCCGCTAATTCCGATTAATGCCCATAAATAAAGCTGAGAGGTATCAACTGATCATGCTGCTGAATCAACCCCCAAATGACCTAAATATATCATCTATCACACTAGGTGGTTTGAATATTTTGGGTTTTTTCCTGAACTTTACAGAAACAGTCTTTATAGCAGGATTTGGAAAAGGCTCTTCTTTGTAGCCTCGCATCACTCTTCTTCTTCTTCCTCCTCTTCACCCTCTCCTTCGCCTTCCCCTTCTTTCCCCATGGTTTCCACAATGAGCTCAGCCGTGCAGGTGGCTTCTCCCAGGCTGTTGACGGCTTTGCAGGTATATTTGGCATCATCATCCCCACAAACATCGGCGATAGTTAAAGAGCAGTTCCCATCCTCGTCGTAGTCTATCTGGAAATGGCGAGATTCCCTGATGGACTGGTCATCTTTGAACCAGACGACCTCAGGGTCTGGGTACCCTGCAGCACACACAGAGGGAACAATATCGGTTGCAGTAAGTATGTTTCCCACCTTGGCCCCAGTGTATATATAGTCAACTCCAGATAAACTGAATTAATAAAGGGGAGAAGTGCAAAAATGTTCTATTTGCCTTCAGGAGACATTTAGGTACTTAGGTTTCAATAGACATGATCAAACCAAAAAGAGAAACTAGAAGGGTGGTAATCTTCCCATCTGGCTCACTCTGAGCCTCATTCCAGTCTGGGGATGGTCAACATCAAGTCTCCAGATAAAGTTTCGCCCGTTTCTTTACCCACAGGGTTTGTGGCCTTCAAAACCCCAAAGGGCGACAGCATCAGGAATCTACATCTGAAACAGACCTCAGAAGCCACCGAATCCAACCTCTCTCCCTCATTGTACAGTTGAGAACACTGAGGAACAGGGATGTGACCAAGGACGCACAGGTAGTACAAGCCCGAGGAGGCACCTGAGTGACAAACTGTAATTTGGTAGTAAGAGTGAACAGGGAGACTGATAATGTCAACAGAGTGGTCATGATAAGAAAAATCCAGTTATCTGTGTGGCACAGCGGGCATGATGCTGGGCCTGAGGTCAGGAAGACCCAAGTTTAAATCTGGTCTCGGACACTTGACTAGCTGTGTGACCCTGGGCAATGCTGCCTGCCTCAATTTAACCCATCTGCACAGTGGGGATAAAAACAGCGCCTACCTCCCAGGGTTATTGAGAAGATGAAAGGAGATGCCGTCTGTAAAGAGTTTTTACAAGTTTGAAAGGCTCTCTAAATGCTAGCTGCTGTTGTTAGCTATCACAAAATTAGCTGTGGCGAGTAAAAATTGACTCTCCAGGCTGATCTCGGATTATACATTAGGGATATTGCTAAAAAGTCTTGTGGAAAACAAATACTTGTCTGACTTCCATTTTAATTTTGAAGATATTTTCTTAGATAAAAATTCCTAGCCCCAGGGCAGAATAAAAATCACATTTAAAGACTTCTAACATTCATTGCAAGGAGCATTCTGTCCCTGTTTATCTGTTCAGAGTCAATGTGCTTGAATTCTCCTACACACAACCCCTACCAGAGGGCAGACCAATGAATAATTGCTTATGTAAAAACATTTTTTTTTTTTTATATCAGAGAGGGGAGGGGGTCTAAACCTGTGATTTCGCTTATTTGGAGAACTGAGCGTGGAAACACCCTCCACCAATGTAGATCGTTTGTCAACTATTAATTACAATTAAAACGACAACTTGTTTGTAAATTACAGAGCTGCCTCTGAGCACCAAGAAGTTAAATGACTTCTGGTCACATGGTGGGTGTGCAATGGCAGGTGTGTAATGGCAGGTGTGCACTGGCAGTTCTTGAACCCAGGCACTCCTGGCTTCAGTGATGGCTTGCCACCCATTAGTCCCAAGTGGTCCACTTCAAGAGTTTAGTCCAAGACCCTGACTTTTGAAATTATTCTACTCTCCTCTCCATTCTTACCAATCCCACAACCTCTCCCAGTCTGCTACCCTGGTCTCTCTTTGGGACAATGTTCATGGTTCCTACAGGGATCACGCCATTATCCTATTAAATATTTTTCTCACCCCATCAAGACCTACCCAGAAATCTGTCTCCCCACGCTGCTCAGGTTTCCTCCAAAAACCAGCCTGTATTTATTTTGTATACGTTTGGTAGGAGAAGCAGTAGATGGTACAGGATAAAACAAGCTTGGGGGTGGACGTTGCTTCATTCATTATACTCATTATACATTATAGCCCCTAGCACTGTGTCTGGCACAGAGTGGGAACTTAATAAACACTTCTTGATTGATCTAAAGCTGGGCATGGAGCCTGGGTTCTACTACCTCCTCTGACACATACTGGCCACATGACCTTGGGCAAGTCATTTGACTTTTTATATTCTGATTTGAGAATTCCCTATACCAATGAAATCACAGATCCAATCTCTCTCCTCTGTATTATGTATAGACTTACACATGTACACAGAGGTTGAAGATCAGTTCCTTGAGGGGAGAGACTGTTTTCATTTTCCTCTTTGTATCTCTAGGCCCAGGCACAGTGTCTGGAACCTAGGAAATGCTTTAAAAATGCTTGATAACAGATTAATTGATTGATCAGTGAAGGACATGTGGCCTACAGAAATGGCAGAACTTGTGCATTTTAGGTAACTAAGTGCAAGGGGTGTGGCCACTTCCCCCAGGGCACCTCTCCAGAACTTAACTCCTAGTACATTCTTCCTATTCACTTTTAGATGGTATATGATGGATACCTGGACCCAGAGTCAGGAAGATTGGAGTTCAAATCTTGCCTAGTACACTTACTAACTGTGTAAGCCTGGTCAAGTCACTTAACTGCTCTCTGACTCAGCTTCCCCATCTGTAAAATGGGAATAATCACAGCGCCCAACTCCCAGGGTTCTTGTGAGAATCGCATGAGATAAAATGTGTGAAGTACTTTGCAGACCTTAAAGAGGGCTCTAGAAACGGCAGCTGTGATTGTTACAATTGCTGTTATTACATGGCTTCCCCTCACGCCTAATGCATTCCCTCCCTCCCTGTGTCGGAGCTCAAGCACCATCTCCTCCCCTCCCCACCCAGGTAACCTTGCATGTGACTATTCTACATTTATTCATGCTTGCTTTCTTAATATTTATTCTGCACATACTTATATATGTCCTTATCCTCCCCAGTAACTTCCTGAGAGCAGGGGTTACCTTGATTTAGGTCTTTGTATCACTGATGCCAAGCACAGCACCTGGCACAGCTGGCACTTAATAAATGCTTACTGACAAACTGACCGATTTGAGGCTTCAAGGTCCCAGGAGGCTTTTACATGGGGCTGCACGGTAGGAGTGAGAGGGATGATTTCTTCAGTGAAAAAAATATATACATATATACATATATATATATATATATATATATATATACACACACACACACACACACACACACACACACACACCCTATATATATTAAATATATAGCCAAGTGAATATATACATACACAGTGTGTGTGTGTGTGTGTGTGTGTGTGTGTGTGTGTGTATTCAGAAAATAGTGGACGTTCTGCCATTTCTCAAAATGGACAGAGACGTGTGAGCTCAGCAGGGAGTCAAGGGAAGGCTACTTGCCGCTTACCTTCTATCTTGCAGTCAAATCTAGCGGCACTCCCCTCCACCACCTCTATGTCAAGAATGGTCTTAGTGAAGTAAGGTTTTACGTGGGGCTTCTCTTCAGCAACTGCCTCCAGGAAAGCTTGAGAAACATCTTCTGTGGGGAACAAAGGACAACGGGTGGTAACTTTGGAGAGAGGTTTCTCCGGAATCAAGAGAATGCACAGTTATCTCCCACCCTCCCACCCCCACCACCTTTGGCCCACCTACAGCCCTAACAATCAGGTTTTCTTTTAAAAATCTTCCCCCTCCCCATTATAAATGAACAAAACACTTCAAACATAGAGAACTGAGTCATCGGCAGGCTTGCCCCTGGGCCTTGTGGGCATGCTGCCAAATGGCTCCTGGAAGATGCCCAAATCAGGGATAAGGACAGTCTTACCCCTCCCTCCCCACCACTCTTAATGCCAAGGCATTAAAGAGGAGATTCCCTTTTTAAAGGAGAGATATTTGCTTTATGCTTTGTTATTTAGGGGTGAGGGTGAGGGCGGGTGGGGTGGGTATCAGACCTGGAGGTCTTCTGCTTCACCCTTGTGTTTCATATTGTTTCAATGGAAAAAGAAAACTGTTCAAGTTTCCTGGAGCATTTTAGATAGAGAGCCCTTTGCCCTGATCCAGCAGCTCAGCCTCCCTTCTGACCCTTGAGCAAGAAGAGCCAAGAGCTGCTCTTGAAACTCTCCAGCACTTTTCATTCCCTTCCCTTACTGTAGGCATAGAATTAAGGTTGGATCAGGAAAAAAATAACCCATAACTGCATTTTAAAGTCTGCCGAACCTCACTGCAGTCCCAAGAGGTACCTAAGACAAGCACTATCACCTCTGTTTTTCCCATGAGGAAATTCAGAGTTGGAGAAATTAAGCCATTTGCGTAGGTGTCGGAATCAGGCCTAGAACCAGCTAAGACTGACTCACTGAAGGGAGAGAGAACACCCACGTTTTGTAGTTGGGAAGATCTGAGTTTGAATCCTGTCTCAGATATTCACCAGCTCTGGGACCCTAGGCAGAGTTTCTTCATTTATAAAGTAGGTAAGATAGCAGGACCTGCCTTCCAGGGTTGTTAGAAGACTTAAATGAGATAACCCAGGTGAAGTGCTTTGCTATAGAAATGATACTGACTATTCCAGGTTCAGGGCTCCTAACCCCAAAGGTGTCAGACTCACAGTCTGGCAGCTCATAGCCTCTCAACTCCTAAATGTGGCCCAAATCAGGCGGAAATGTAATTGGAAAATTTTTAAAAATCAATACAACACAGATAATGTTAATCTGTAGTTTTCTAAGTCATTGTGTTGCTGCAGGGACAAGTTCTGTCATTTACAAGATTATTTCAGTAGGCCAGAATGAGTTAAAAATGTTGTTTTTTTAAAAATAGTCCCAGGATTAAGAAAGGCAATGTCTTTCATTGATCCATCAAATAATCTGTTGTTTGAGTTTGACAGCACTGCTTTATACTCTCTCATCTCTCTCAGCCCACCGCTGCTCGCCAGCTAATTCTAGGAACAGGAGGATTATTTGGATGGTTGAGAGAAGAGAATAAAACAGAATAAGTTCCTTAAATCTACAGAGCCCACTCTGCCAGTCATATTGGCTTAGGTGAAGTTCAGGACTAGCCGAACACCCTCTTACCTCTGATGTGAGGCACCAATGGGCCTCTGATGACTTCTCTCCAAAGCAAAAGCTACCAGACAGCTTGGTGCATCTGAGCCATGGGAGGTGCCTCAGAGATAGAGGCAGACTGGGTCCGAGCTCCCATGAAGATGGACACAAGCTTTCGCTAAGACACCTCACAAACAACCTTTCTGTCCTTTTTCCTTGCCCTTGCCACCCTCCCAAGAGAGGCATGATCTGATCATTGCTACTACTGATATGTCATGGTGGATGGAGAGTCAGACACAAAGTGAGGAAGCCCTGGGTTTTAGTCCTGCCCATGACATATTCTGGCTGTGACCCTGGGCAAGTCACTGGACTTCTCAGGGCCCTGGGCAGCTCTTTAATCCTATAGGCTGCAGCACAGTTGTGAATCTGCAGGGGTAGAGGTCGGTCCTTCCCTGGGAGTTCTCTATGCCAAAGAAATCCTAGGACTGACAAAACAATAATAGAATAACAATAATAATAATAATAATAAAGCGCTTTAAAGCTTGTAAAATGCTCTGAGCAACAACAAAAAAAAGCATTTGTTAAAATTCTTGGGAAAAGGATGGCAAAAGAAATTGAGACCAAATGGTTCTGAAATAATGCCCCTCTTTTCCTTCTGGGGCCATCAAATTGAGAGTTGAAACTGTACTTTAAAAAATCTCCAACTTAGTTACTGGTCTCAGGGTCAGGAAGCCCAACAGCATCTTCAAATCCCTTCTTCGCCATTGTGCAAAGGATAATTCAAAATGTTATCCCCTCCTCTCCCCACTGCTCCCTTGGGAACATCCTGTCCCCAACCACTACTTAAGAATACAATGTTTTTGTGAGTGCCTTACCTTCTGTTTCTAGCTTTTCTGCATTTAGAGGGCTGGTTGGTGACCCCGTAGAGGACTTTCTGCCACTGAGCCCCGAGATCATTGCCATAGAGGACAGTCTTCCTATTGCTCTCACAGCATTGCCCGTTTTCTGGAAAAATAGACACACAGGGCTAGGTTCAGAAAAGCTTCTTTCAATTCAGCTCAGTTGCAGCAGGAGGGTTGAGGAGAAGAGAGTTTTAGCCAAGGAGGAATGAGTGTTCGTCCTCCCTGAGAAAAGAGCCCCACAGGCTGATCCTGCTAGAGGAATGAGCCAACCCCTGCACTGCTCAGTACTATCAGCATGTCAGAAGATGTTCAGAGAATGGAATGGGGCCCCGGAGCTGACTTGGTGCGTTAATGTGACTAAACAAGGTCAACATGAGACAAAAACTCTTTTCAAACTGTGCTTCAACTCCCATAAAAGGGATAGTTTATATAAAGCAACTGCGAGCGTAGACAGCTACAAAGACTTATTGCTAACTGGACCTGGACGGGGCCGGCTCTCAAAATGCTGCTCTAGCAGTTTGCTTTTAATTGGTCCAGGGCTCTGTTGCTATAGAAGTAAAGGGAGTTGAGTTTTGAAAAGAAAAGACTCTTGAAAAGATAGGTTCTTGGGCAACTCCCTTTGGCACTCCCTAGGCCTCAGTTTCCTTGTCTAGAAAAGGAGAGTTTTTATAACAAATGGTCTCTTGGTTCTTTCTGCATCTACAGTTTTCTACGGTTCTTTGGAGATTTAGAAAAAACAACGAATGTTTTAATACTGATTTTCCTCTTACCTTACTGCCCCTTCCACTGCACACCCTACTTCACCCTCTACTTTGCCCCCAACAGTATCCTCCCTTAAAGCACGCAAGAATCACCATTCACCAAAACTAGTTAAGACACTGGCCATATCTGACAATGTATATCCCTCAGTTTTCGGCTCTAGTCCATCATCTCTTTGCCAAAAAGCAAAGTCAGACTTCACCATCTGTCTGCTGGGGTCAAGAGCAGTCACTGCCCTCATCAGAGTTCTGATGTCATTCAATGACATTCTTTACATTTACAATTTTACATTCTTTACATTATTTGGGTCACTGTGTAGACCAGAAGTTCTTAACCTGGGGCCCATGATTTCAGGTCTGGTAACTTGGAAGGGGAAAAAAAAATTTCACTAACCTTTAACTAAAATATTTTCTTCAATTCTTTAAAAATATTCTGAGAAGGGGGCCATAGGTTTTGCCAGACTGCCAAAGGGGTCCATGACACAAAAAATGAAGAACTCTTGATGTGAACTGTTCTGGTTCTGCTTACTTTGCATCTATTCATACAAGCCTCCCCCAGTTTTTAAAAATTCTTTATATGATTTATATTGTGCTATGTCTTATGGCACAATAAAATTCTTCTTTCTGGCTAGTCCCTATATAAGCTGTGAAATCTCATAAAGGACATTTCTAAATGTAGGTATTAAAAAAAAAGGCAGCAGATACTTGTTTTTCTGGACACTCTGGTCTTCACCCCTGACACCCTGGGGCCAGAATCAGCCTTGATATATAATCCCTGCTAAGGATGGTCCCATAATTCTGAAGTACAGTTTCTTTGTACAGTCAGTCCAAGCAGCGTTTGGAATTTTACAGAAAGTACTTTTGTGGATATTGCCAAGAACATACAACATTTTCTTTTTATGACCTCCAGTTTCAGATTAGAATCCTAGACTCTTTTATGACTGAAAGTGAAGGAAACAGAACCAGGAGAACAATATACATCCTAATTATAATAATGTAGACAAAAAGAATATTAACAAGCCGAGATAAATTGAAATGATCAATTTTGGTCCCAGAGAACAGATGAACAATCAATCTACTTACCAGGGAGATCTTGGGTGAAGTCCTGACTCTGACACGTAGTGTCAAGACTCTCTAGAATCTGCTACCACCGTCTTTTTAAAATGAATTTTTACCAATATCTTTTTACAAAATTACCTCAAATTTCCCCTGAATCTCTCCCCCCACTCCTCACTGACCACTTTACCTTCTCGGCTTTATTTCATACCACTTCCCACCACATAGGACACTCTTCCACCTATTAAACTTCCATCCTTCACACATACTTGAAGATTTTTGATCCCTGTGCCTGGAAGTCCACGTCAGACTGACTCATTTACACGGGCACCTTTAGTGCTAAATCTAGGATTCTGTGATACTGAATTTTCTCTGATTGCCATCTTACCTACTTTCCCCATTCCGTGGATCTCAGACATCACTTTGTTTGCACCTCTCAAATACTATTTTTTATTTAGTTTTTTTATATGAGTTGCCTCCCCTTAGACAGACTGCAGGCCCCATGAAGACAAGGATTTTATCTTCCTATTACCCCCAGTCCCTGGCACTGCGCTCTGTTGTAGAGGAGACACAGCATGAATGTTTGTGGAATTCCCTTTGTACACGCATTTCACCTTGATCAGTCCTGGCAGATTCATTATGATACAGAAAAGTCATCCAATCAAATATTTGGAGTTTGGATCATTAAAGATCGTCTGATTGACTGATAAATACGTTAAATTCCACACGTAGAAAGGGGTCTGTTTGTAAATGGGCCGGGCTGTCTGCACGCTGGCAGACAAGCGCTGAGCAGGGACAGAGAACGTTTGACTCAAATCAAGGAGGCTCGTTTTTTCACTGTACTCAAAACCAGGTGATTTAAAAAGCAATTAAGTTTATTAAATAAAATGTCAGAGTCATAAGGCATTTTGGTCATTTTTGTTGTTCAGTCATTTCAGTCCTGTCTGACTCTTCATGACCCCATTGGGGGTTTTCTTGGCAAAGATACTGGAG
The DNA here is from genome assembly GCA_028646515.1 of Pseudochirops corinnae. NCBI lineage: Eukaryota > Metazoa > Chordata > Mammalia > Diprotodontia > Pseudocheiridae > Pseudochirops > Pseudochirops corinnae. Next base: position 292,180,606 of record CM053588.1, read on the forward strand.
TGGTTTGCCATTGTCTTCTCCAGCTCCTTTGAAAGGCAAACAGGGTGAAGTGACTTGCCCAGGGTCACCCAGCTAGGAAGTGTCTGAGGCTGGACTGGAACTCGGAAAGATGAATCTTCCTGGCTTCGGGCTCGAGGCACCACTAGATGCCCTTTTAGGTGATTATTTGTACTTGGAAAGTAAAACTCCTTAACAGAAGCTCACAGTTTCATATCCAAACCCATTTTACACTTATTGAAATGTCTGTGTCTGTGGAGGAGCATTAAAAAAGGAGAAAAGAAGAGAGGGAGGAGAGATGGGACGGACACTGCGAGGGAAGGACAGACGTGGTGACGGGGTTTGGGAGCGAGGGGGAAGGAGGAGCGGAAGGTGGCCCTGGGTGCCGGGTCACTAACGCCTTCTGCCTGCTCCTCAGCCATGTGTCCGCTACTCAGCCAGCTACTTACTGGCCGTCATGATGAAGGCCAACCTACGTGGCAGATGCTTCATACAAGGTTCAACTTCACCAGGGCAAAAGGAGTTTGAAATCATAGAAGTGTAGAGGTCAGAGGGCTCTCAGAGGTCATTTAGGTCAAACAAAACCTGAAAAAAAATCCTCTCTGCTTGCTTCCCAAGATATGTGGCCATCCGGCTCCCACCTCGAGACCTTCAGCAAAGACATCCTCTCATCTCACAAGGCAGCTCACTCCTCTTCTGGATAACTCTGTTGTCTGGTCATCTCTTTGTAACATCTACCCATTGTTCTTACTTAATCTGAACACTGGAAGTCTTCAGTACCTAGAGCTCGTAGACTTTATCCCCTTCCTGTTTTGGAAAATCAGGACGGCTACCTTTCTTCACTCCAACAATACCTCTCCTAGTCTCCACAACTTTCAAAGATCGCCGACGGCAGGGTGCTACAATCACACTGGTTCTTTCATCATGCAAGAGCACACTTCATCTGGGCCTGGTGCAATCTCCCGGTTTCCTCCTCTCCTTATGCCCCGTCCTGCTACGTGTTCACAGACGCAGAGCGGTGGAGCATGGTAGATAGGGAGTCCCATGAGTAACCCGGGCCAACAGGCGACGTGACTTACCTCCTGACTGAGAGGGGTGGGTCCTACTGTTCTAGCCATTTTCAGAATTTAACCAGAGAAAATACTTGCTTCAGTCTCTATGTTGCTGGTGTTGTCAAGTACCTGCTTCCCGATCTATTTTGCCTTAAAATTCTTGAGGACCGCCTTGGCGGGTGACTTGGCATTTGCCCACCTGCTCTACTTTGCTTCCTCAATCCATGCAGATGAGGTGGTCTTACCATTTGGCAGTCTGGTGAAATCTACAGACCCCTTTTCAGAATGAAGTTTTTCAGTGCATAAAGTAAAACCAGAATTATAAAGGATATCAATTATACTGAAATATACTTATCAAAATGTTTTTTAAAACAAGGTCATGGACCCCAGGTTAAGAACCCCCACTTTAGGTCTAACAATCGTAGAATTTTGGAATGAAACTTAGATCATTTACAGACAGTTTTTGCTTTCACATTACCAAATTTGACTTGATGGAAAGAATTCTGAAAGAAATCTACATTCCAAAAAAAACTACCTATGTCAACTTTATTGTACAGTATGGTATTCTCTGTCTCTCCACTCCTGCCCCTTCTGTCAGCACTCTGTGGCCTTCCACCCCCTGACCAAAAAGAAAACCCCAAAACCCTCCAAGGGAAAGCATACCAATGGACCAAGAAGAGACTACCACTTCTGCTGGTGCCAGATTGGGGGCTTGGCTTGAGACATCCAGTGCCAAAAGCTGACCTTTGCCCAGCTCTGCCTAACCTACCACTTCCCTGTGTCTGTCTTTGTCCCTCCAGACACGGGCACCACGAGTCTGTTCCCCCCATCCCCCCACGACCATGTGTTGCCCATCCTCTCCTGTCTGTGTCTGCCCCCTGTGTGTTTTTCCTCTTGGTTCTGGCTAGGTGCCCACGTGTTCCTCCTCCTGCTTTCACTTCTCTGTCCCAGCCCCACATGTCCTTGAACTGTGTGCCTGTCCTTTCCCTTCATGGGCACATGAACACCTCCCTGTCTCCTGCCCTGCCCCACATCCATGGGCAGATTCACAATACGTAGAAATTGCTTTACTTAGAGGTCTGTAGAATGGTCCGCTTACATAAAAAGTGAGAACTATCTACTATTCAAACCTCTCATTTAATACATGGAAAAACTGAGGGTGAGCAAAGTTAAATAATTGGCCTAAGGCCGCATAGCTGAATGTCTGACTTCTCTATCAATGCACAGTTTCCTACTGACTATTTACACGGACTTTGGCATTCTTGAACCCTTGAGCACACGGTGCCCGGTTGCCTGATGTGTATCACAGAATTGGTCTGTGGACCCTGCTGCAACAGCCTGTGACCTGGAAGACTGGGGAGACTGGAGTCCCGAATAAATGTTCATTGACTATCTGACTATCTGATCAGGAACACAACCAGGAGTGTTAGGATGGGGAACGAATTTGGGGGAGGAAGATTATTTTGTGTCCGCTGAGGCTTCATAGCAGCAGAGGCAGAGGGACTGCAGCCTTCCAGAAATGCACTGTGTTCCAGAAAGAAGCTGCCGGTCAGAGCCAAACAGGTCACTTGGTTGCCATTTTCTTGACATCTAGGGAGAAGCTAGTATCTCCAAAAGAGGTGACACTTTTCTTGACTTTGTGTCCCCCTCAGAAATTTTCCCTTGAGCAAATACTAGCTGTCATACACAAAGCAAGCTTCTCAGGAGAAATACTTACTGGAACGAATCGGTTGAGCAGGGGCAACCAAGTGGCCTAATGTATACAGTGCCTGGCCTAAAGTCAGGAAGACTCCTCCTCCTGAGTTCAAGTCTGGCCTCAGATGCTTCCTAGCTGTGTGACCCTGGGCAAGTCACTTAACCCAGTTTCCTTGTCTGTGAAATGAGCCGGAGGAGGAAATGGCAAATCATTCCAGTACCTCTGCCAAGAAAAGCCCAAATGAAGTCGCAAAGAGCTGGACACAACCGAGATGACCGAACAAAGAGTCTCATGCTCTGCTCTGGCCGGACCATACCCTGGGGTTTGTTTTCAGGGATCCTTGTTCTTGAGGACATTCCAGGGCTCCCCAACCTCTGGAGCAGGCAAAGATGGAGCAGCCTTTGGTCAGTTAGTCCATAAACATCTGTAAGCACTCATTGTGTGCTAAGAAGCGATGGGGATGTGAGGAATAGTAAGGGAGAGCCCCTGCTCTCTGGGAGCTCACAGGCTCATGGGAAAGAACATGCAACCAAATACATACAGAGAAGCCAGAGACAGGATAAATTGGAGTGAGGGGCCAAGAAGGGCTTGTCAAAGGAGGATTTAACGGGGACTTCGAGGAAGCCAGCGAAGCCAGGAGGTGGAGATGAGGAGGGAGGGAAGGTCCAGGCATGGACAACAGCCAGTGAAAATGCTCAGTCAGAAGACTGGAGTGAAGATGATGAAGGAGGCCAAAGTCACTGGATTGCAGAGTACATGAGAGTGGGAGTGTGAGGGTGAGAAGACCAGCAAGGTGGAAGGAGGGAGGGCAGGTCATGAAGGGCTTTGGATGCTGAGCAGAGGGTTTTAGATTTGATCTTGGAAATGATAAGGAGTCATGGGAGTCTGATGAGTGTGCATGGGGAAGTAACATGGTCAGATCTGTAACTTTGGTAAAATAACTTTGACAATGGGGTGGAGGGTAGACAGGAGTGGAGAGCCCTGTGGCAGGCGGACCAATGAGGAGGCTATTCCACTGGTCCAGACTCAAGGTGATGAGGGGCAGCACCAGGGTGGTGGGAATGTCAAAAGATGTTTTAAAGGTAAAACTGACAGGCCTTTGCAACAAATTGTACATTGGAAATGAGAGTGAGGAGTCAAGGATGATACCAAGTTTGCAAGTCTGGGTGATGGAGGATCGCGGTAGCCTGGAGAAAATAGCAAAATTAGGTTGGGGCAGGGAAAAGACACCAAGTTCAATATCATGCATGATAGATTTCCAGGATATATTTCCAGGACATCCAATGTGAGGTGTCCACAAGGCAGCTGCAGATCTGGGACTGGAGGTCAGAAGAGAGGTTAGGGCTGAATATGTAGATTTGAGAATCATCAGCATAGAACTGATGACCAAATCATCGGTGTTGATGAGATCACCAAGTGAAAGCATAGAGGAAGAACAGGAAAAGACTGAGGACAGAGTCCCGTGGTTAGTGGGAATAACCTGGATGAAGATCCGGCCAAGGAGGTTGAGAAGGAACAGTCAGAGATTTAGGAGGAGAACCAGGAGAGAGTGGGGCCATGAAAACCCAGGGAGAGGAGAGCATCGAAGAGGACAGCCACAGCGTCAGCGGCTGAAGAGAGGTCGAGAAAGAGCAGGCTGAGAAAATGGCATTGGGTATGATGATGAAAAGATGACAAGAAAGCCGTTTCAACAAAATGATGAGTGAAAGCCAGACTGTGGAGCGTTAAGAAGGGAATGAGAGGAAAGGAAATGGAGGCATCGATGGCAGACTGCCGTCACAAAGCTTGGACACAAAAGGAGAGAAACAGGAGGACGTTTAGCAGAGATGGATGGATCAAGTGGGGTTTTTTTGAAGATGGGGAGGCATGCGTATGTTTGTTGGCGGCAGGCAAGCAGCTGACAGACAGGGCATGACCGAGGATAGTGGGTGAAGACGGATGATGGAGGAGGCACATGCTGAAGAAGTTGAGATGAAATGGGGCAAATTGTGCAGACAGAGGGGCATGCCCTGGCAAGGAGAAGGGCCATTCCCTGAGACAGGAGTGAAGGAGGAGATTGTGGCAGAAGGCATCTGGGTGACACGGGATTTACCTGTGGCGAATGGTCTCAGATTGAGGGCTCTTTACTACCTTCGAATCATTCCCCAGATGTACTCATTACTTGCACAGGGAGCCACAGCCTGGCTTCTGTCTTTTATTACAGGAAATCCCCAATTTATAAACAACGTACACATATAAATGAGAAATAGGGAAGTCTGAGCCTGGAGCTTTCCCCTTTGACCCTCATTCTTATTGTGGAGGACGTGATTAACCTCCCAGAGTTTATCTCCTTATTTACAAGAGATAAGATAGAGCAGTACTTTAAGTCTCATCTCTATTTCTTCACTTAAATTTTTAATGAAATATATGGTATGCAAGCACTCACTAAGAGTATGACAAAGATACAAGACTGGAAAAGAAGGATGTTTGAAATAAAAACATAATTATGCATTAACAATCAAAGATCTTGTACTTGGAGGGAATGATCCGCATTAACTAAATGTATTCACCACTAAAGTAATCAGCTCTCACTCCTCCAACAGGGAGAAATGTAGTAAGTGCTTGATAACCAGAACGCTTTTTCACACGGATTACATCAGAATTCAGTTGTTGTTTATCTGATTTTGCCAAATGAGAAGAAGGTCATTCCTCTGGCTGAACCTAAAAGCTCATTAAAATTTCCCCCGAATCTTTATTCCCCTTTCCCCTGCTTATTTCTTTTCTGTTTCTTAAAATTAAACACTAATTTCATTTTTACTGACCAAGAACATTTTACATTTTTTGAAACAAACAAAAATTCCTAGTTGATCCCAAATCCTTTTTGGGGGCATTTGGAAAAAGCTCTTTAAAGGTAAAACTGACAGGCCTTTGCAACAAATTGTACATTGGAAATGAGAGTGAGGAGTCAAGGATGATACCAAGTTTGCAAGTCTGGGTGATGGAGGATCGCGGTAGCCTGGAGAAAATAGCAAAATTAGGTTGGGGCAGGGAAAAGACACCAAGTTCAATATCATGCATGCTGAGCTGAATATATTTCCAAGGACATCCAATGTGAGGTGTCCACAAGGCAGCTGCTTGCAACTTGTAGTGTAGGTTGGACCTTTGCCTCCCAGCCAAGAACTGACTACCTGACTCTGGAATGCATCCATAAAAACTCTCTCACCACTGATGATAAGGCACCATAGCTTGACAGACAGAATCCTTGAATGCAAGAGGTCAACAAGCATTTCCCTTGTATACCTCACTAGCTGCCTAGGTCCAACAGCTTCATGCCTATAGCTTCCTTTGAGAAGAGGATAACATATTCCTATGGCAGCTAAGACCGCTTCGGGTCATTGAGGATCTAAGCGTCCTGTCATCCAAGGGAAGAAAGTACCATACTGTGCCTTTTCTCTAATCTTTGTTCAATAACACTTATGTCTTGGTAATTTCTGGGGAATGGAAACTAGGTTTCCAACCAGGCCTCTAATTCCCATTCTTTGCTTTGCCCAATCACTTCCATACCATCTTTCTTTTACCTGGAGAAATGAGGAAACCTCACAAAATCAAAGACTGTAACAGAGGGGGCTCAGAAGCTTTCAAGCTCTCTGAAGCCTCCAAAGTCAAAGGAAAGTTTTGGGGCACTGGGAGAATTGTTCCCAGGACTCTCATACAATTTCTAACTAAAAATATTTCTTTTCTCTTTTTTTAAATAGATTTCTCTTGAATTTTTGTTTTTGCATCACCTATATTTCTCGCTGTATGTTTCTCCTTTCCTCTTCTAGACAACTATCCTTTTATAAAAAAAGATTTGTTTTGTTTTAAATGTTTAAATTAAATTAAAATATTTTAAATAAATAACTTAAAATATTTAAATTAAAACACAAATATTTGTTTTCAAAAGAAATGCCCCCAAACTTAATATAAAACTTCACTTGTAGTCTGAAGGGGCAGAGGGAAATATCACTACCTCCTCCTTGAGTTTGTGATCTTCCTGAGTCTTTTTTTTTTGAGTCCAGCAAACCAGGACAAGTGAGACACTTTATTTCTATTTAAGGATACCTCTCTTCTACAGATATGAAGTGTTATCTTCCCTTATGCAACGCAGAGAAATACCATATTACTGGTGGCCTCAAATATGTGTCTCCTCTCTGTGTTTTCTGTCTCTGTGTTGGATCCTCTGAACGTGTCTCCCAGAGCAGAGGGCAGTATATGTGCTCCTGGTGTGCTGAGATGGAATTCAGAACGCACTCTCCCCATAGAAAAAGGGTTATCAATGTTGGTTAGTTATAACTGAAAGCATGGGGGAAACTAGATGAAAGAGTGGATGGAGTGCTGGCCCCGGAGCCAGGAGGAGTTTAACCCAAGTTTAAATTCAACTTTAGACACCTACTAGCTGTATGACCTTGGGCAAGTCACTGAACCCTGTTTGCCTCAGTTTCCTCATCTGTAAAATGAAGGAAATGGCAAACCACTCTGGTATCTCTGCCAAGAAAACCTCAAATGAGGTCACAAAGAATTGGACACGAGTGAAATGACTGAAAGACAACAGCAAAAATAATGGAAATCACACTATTAGCAAGACTACTTTAGTTCCATTACGGGTGAAAAAGGGTCTTTGTGGGCTAAAACATTAAAATCTGGAGCTAAACTAACACGCGGAAGGGATTTAATAGTGTCCGATCCGACCCCCCTTATTTCACACGGAAACCAGGGTCAGTAAATGCTGAGTGCCTTGCTCATGATTGCTCCGCTGGTCAGTGGCAGCGCTGGCATCAGAACCCAGGTCTTCCAGCTTCCAGTCCATTGTTCCATGGAAAAGTACAAGGCCTTCCAAAATGGCTTGGAGCTATTTTAAGCTACCAAAGTGGAAATGCTGAAATTCTCAGTATTGTGTAAGGGAAGATTATGTCCATAGGAGAAAAGTTATCCTTAAATACTAGCCGGGTGATCATGGCTAAGTCATATATGGTCAGTTTTAAGCTTTGAGAGCTTAAAGTGGTACTAAGACTTTTGGGACAGCCTATACTGTAGGGTTTCAAATGATGGACTTTCAAACACACTATTGAGATACAGCCTAGCATCTTTTTTAGCTCTAGAAAATCTGATGACGTGGTACAGAGTTATTCCAGAAAGGGAAAGCACAGGACTATAAGAGCATTTAAAGAGGATTAAATGAATGAAAATTGTGCATTCATATATCTATCTCTATATGACATTCATATTAATGTAAATGGCCCTCCCTGGTCTTCTCCAGAAACTCTCTGTAGTTCTTCCTCTAGATTCTCATTTCTTCTTTATCTACCTCTTCAAGATTAAGTATAGTCTTGACCTTGGTCCAGTCCTAGAAGGTTCTGACATCAGGAAGCTAAGCCACTCACTCATGGGCAATCCAGCAACTGATGGAATTTTACTGGCAGAATGATAGCCCAATTTTGTGGCCACTTCTCAGTTCTCACTCTTTTGACTTCTTTTAGCCTTTGGCACTATTAATCACCCTCTCCTGGATACTCTCCTCTCTAGGTCATTGTGCCATTGCTCTCTGCTGGTTCTTTTCCTACCTCAGTGTCATCCTAGACCCCTCACTCACATAACCATGTTGCCAAGTTTTGTCCTTTCCACCTCCACAGCTTCTCTCCTATATGGTCCCTTCTCCCAGTTCCCACGGTTGCCACCCTTGTGCAAGCTGTCATTACTTCACATCTGGACTATTGCAATAGCCTTCTGGGTGATCTCTCTGCCTCATGCCTTTCCCACCCTAATCCATCTTCCATTCAGGTACCAAAGCGATTATCTTTAAAGCTCAGGTATGACTAGAGCTCTGGGTCTGGAGTCAGGAAGGTTCATCTCTGTGAGTTCAAATCTGGCCTCAGACACTTACTAGCTGAGCGATCCTGGGCATAAACTTGTTTGCCTCAGTTTATCATCTGTAAAATGGGCTGGAGAAGGAAATGGCAAACCATTCTAGCAGCTTTGCCAAGAAAACCCTAAACGGGGGTCACAAAGAGTTGGACACGGCTGAAAATGACCGAAGAACAACAAAGGACCATGTCACCTTGACCCCATGAGCAGCTCTCAGTCCAACGTAGCCAACTGACTAGAAGCTTGATCTTTTACAACACGTCCAGGGCACTGTCCAGAGACCCCTCTCACTGCACATGCGGGATTCCTTGAAAAATGGAATGAAACAGAGCAGAGCAGAGCCCCTTACCTACCCGCCCCTGCTTCACTAATGCCTTTCCAGGCAGTGAGGTTCATCTGGGCCGTAGTCCTAGCACCTTAAATCATTTATTTTCTCAGCTAAAAAGCGATTTCTTTTGTGCTATAATAACCCTCCTTCATGGCAAATCATTGTTGTTGTTCAGTCTTCTGACTCTTCATGACCCCATTTGGGATTTTCTTCATGAAGATATTAGAGTGGTTTGCCATTTCCTTCTCCAGCTCACTTTACAGATGAGGAAACTGAGGCAAATGGGGTTAAGTGACTTGTCCAAGGTCACACAGCTAGTAAGTGCCTGAGGCTAGATTTGAACTCAGGAAGGTGAGTCTTCCTGACTCCAGGTCTGGTGCTCTATCCGCTGTGCCACCTAGCTGCCCATGGCATACCCATACTTATAGCAAATTACTGACAGAAAAATCACAGCTAAGCCTCTCATCTCTTTTTCTCTCTCCCCTGTATTATTTTTAAATTTCTCATCATTCCTCAGTTCAATCATCTTGCTCCAGTCAAGCAAACCTGCTGAGTAGGAAATTATTTTGGCATCTGAGTCCTCGTTTCCCCTACGTGGACAGCACTTTCCTATTCTCTCCATTAATCCATGTTCTTCTTCCACATAACTAACTGGAATCTCTGTTCCTTCCAGCATCTGTCCCCCTCAAAACTCCCAAATATAGTTATGGAGAGCTGTATGGAGCCGTGATGTTTGTTATTCTTTGTGTCCTGTCCATCCCACAGGACTATCAACTTAGCTTCCTTACATTAATCATGGGTCCTCCATGACACAGGGACCTCCTAAAAGGAAGGGAAATCTGTCTCTCCTCCCTCTCCAATCTCTCCCTACATTAGACTAGAAGTTTCCTAAAAGTAGAAATCGTGAGTAAAGGAACAAACGGTGGGTACGGAATAAAGAGATTAGGGATTCTAGTTTTCATTCTGCCACTCATTAACTGTCTGAATTTGAACGTATAAGTCACATCATCTGTCTGTCTCCTCGGCAGCTTTCTCATCTGTTAAAATAATGATGTTGGTGCAGTGCAGCACATAAGAGAGCTGGGCCTGAAGTCAGGAAGATTCATCTTCCTGAGTTCAAACCCAGCCTCAGACACTTCCTAACTCTGTAACCCTGGGCAAGCCACTTCACCCTGTTTGCCTCAGTTTCCTCACCTGTAAAGTGAGCTAGAGAAGGAAATGTAAACTACCCCAGTATGTTTGCCAAGAAAACCACAAATGTGGTCACCAAGAGTCGGACACGACTGAAATGATTCCACAATAACAACAACAAAATCCTTCCAGCCCCCATGTTCGAGGACTGATCACACATTATCTTCCTTCTTTGTTCTCTCCATGGTACTGAGTTCTCTGTAGGGGGAGCTTGTGTGAAAGTGCCACATTAATATCTTGTTCTAATCAACCATGCTGATAGAATCCAAGATAACAGTGAACAAAATGAGGTTTTTTAATGAAACCAAACAGATCAATATGCTTTTGCTGATTAACAGACCCACAAGACACCATTCTATACAGTGGAGCCCTCGTTCTCCACTGCTGACATTAGCAGCTGTAGCCAATTCTCTTAAACAGCGGTGTGCTGGAGCCAGCTCATGCTGGCACTCCAGAGCTGATTGTTAAATGTTCAGTGTGAGCATTTATACCTCAGAAAATGGTTTTTGATTTATTGTTTTGTTGATTGTCTAGATTTAAACATGTGATGATCATGAGTAAAGGAACAAACAGTGGGTATGGAATAAATGTTAGAATATAGGTAGAGAATAAATGTAGAAAATGTTAATAATGTAGATTAAATTTAGAAATGTGTTATACATATTTTCCAGAGAGCCTGTTGTTAAACATTTGCCAGTACATCACTGTTCCTAAGCCCTTCATACTTTCTCTAGAATGGGTAGAAGTTGCATTGAGGTCTTCGCAGTCTTTTGTCCAGGCCTCATAGACTTACTAGCTGTGTGACCTTCTTCACCCTGTTTGCCTCAGTTTCCTCATCTGTCAAATGAGCTGGAGAAGGGAATGGCAAACCCTCCTAGTGTCTTTGCTAAGAAAACCCCAAACGGGGTCATGAAGAGTCAGAAACAACTGAGAGAAGTGAACAGCAGCAGCAGTCTGGCACAGGAGGGGTCCACAGTTTGGAATACTGCTACCATGGAACAGAGCAGTGTCAGCTGGCCCATAGCAGGGTTGCGCCCATTCGCATCACGGGGCTGGAAGGAAGCTCAGGGATCACTTGATCTAAACCCTTCACTTTAAAGATGAGAAAACAGCCCTGAGAGCTGTCTGACAACCGAGTGATCTGACCCTACAGAACGTTTCAGACCCTCAGGCTTCCCTGCACACACAGGAATCGCCATGAGAGCTGGGAGCAGGACCGTCTGTCCTGTCGCGGCGATCAATGGCCACAGCCATCTCTACATTACCTGCCATTTTCTTCTCGCCATGTACTTTTTCATCCGGTCCTTGGACAGCTTCTTGGCTTCCATATTTTTGGTGTCTTTCATTAGCCACGGATGTTGAAGGCACTGGGTGCAGTCCAGGCGGTTCCTATCACAGACAGATCAGAGAATCGGAAGGTTAGAGCTACAAGGACATTGGAGATGGTCTGGTCCGGCCTCCTCAGGCGACTGATGAGGAAGAGAGGGAAGCTGAAGGGGACAGTATCACTAACCAAGTCAACCAGACAGCTGTGCACAGAATCCAGGTTTTCTAACTCTCGGGACTATGTTCATCCTGCTGAACCAAGTTGAATTTCTAAGACACCACAAGGGAATTTCTTTGTTCATATCCATCTAGCTCCATTTCAACTGACTTAAACCTATTTCAAATTGGTAAGAGAAAGTGTATCTGGTGACAAGACTAAAGCTAGGGGGTGGGGAGGCTAGGAGGTGCAGTGAATAGAGCATTGGCCCTACAGTCAGGGGGGCCTGAGTTCAAATCCAGCCTCAGACACTTAACACTTACTAGCCATGCGACCTTGGGCAAGTCACTTAACCCCAATTGCCCTACCTTCCCCCCTCCAAAAAGAAAAAAAAAAAGCTAGGTGGTACAGTGGCCAGAGGGGTGAGCCTGGGGTTAAGTAAGTAAATAAGTAAGCCTGAGTTCAAGTCCAACCATAGACTCAAGGGGCGAGTTTCTTAACCAATGTCAGTCTCAGTTCTCTCATCTGTAAAATGGTGGTAATAACAGCTCTTCCCTCCCAGGGTTGTTGAGATGGTTTGTAAAGCTTTGGGCCATCCTTCAGACATCATGTAAGCTTCCTCCTTTGGCTATTATTATTCTTATTATTTCTAAGGAAAGGCCCAGAACCTGGAATTCTTCTGTTCTTAGTTTGAACAGAAAACTAATTTTGGCCACTGAAATTTGGGGTAATTATGTAGGTTACAATCCCATTTGGGAATTTTTCCAGGCCGAGCTGTCTGAGGCTGTCGTAGGAAGGAATGGGCAGCGCTAGAAACCTCCGCTTTTCTGTCTCTGTTTCCTTAAGAAAAGTCAGAGTGACGTGTGGCTGAAAGAGTTTTAAATCAGTGGGCAACATGGGATTATACATGTGAAATGCATTAAGCTTCTGTTACCTGAAAGGCTGAGAAATGAGATCCTCTGGTTAATCTAATAGTATCACACGTGAATTTAGAATATGAGAAAACATTAACCCTACAACCATTCTGAACATTTCTCTGACACTTGCGGAAGTTGAAAGTGCTCGCGCTTCTAATTTTTCATAATACTTTGCTTGTACCACAGGTATTTGTGTATATGTCTTTTCCCAACATTAGATCATATTTTTTTAAAGATATTTAATTTTTTTCTTCAGCTACAAGTAAAGACAATTTTTAACATTCATTTAAAAAAATTTTTTTTGAGTTCCGCATTCTGTCCCTCCCTCCCTCCTCTACCTCCTCCCTGAAACAGTAAGTAATTTGATATAGGTTATACATGTGCAATCACGTATTTTTATTACCATATTAGTCATGTCCATGTTAGATTTTAAGTTCCTTAAGAATGGAGATTTCACCATATCTGTCTTTGCAATATGCATTAGTAGATACTCTGCATTATAATATAGTATCTTTTTAATGGAATGGAGGAATAAATTCTGCTCTCAATCAATCAACAAGAATTGTGTAAGCTCCTACGGTGTGCCTTGCCCTGTATTTAGCTCTGGAGATACAAGTCCAATGACAGAAACACATTCTAGCCACAAGGAGCTTACACCCATACCTCCAATTCCATAACACTTAACTGCGTTGTAGTAACAG
>CM053588.1:292194350-292219017 GCA_028646515.1 Pseudochirops corinnae
TCTCTCTCCTTTTCTTCCTTCCTTTTCTTCCTTCCTTCTCTCCTTCCTTTCTTCCTTCCTTTTTTCCTTCCTTCCTTCCTTCCTTCCTTCCTCCCTCACTCCTCCCTCCTTCCTTCCTTTCTCCCTCCCTTCCTTGCTTTCCTCCTTCCCTCATTCCCTCCTTCCTTCCTTCCTTTTCTTCCTTCCTTCTCTCCTTCCTTCCTTCCTTCTTTCCTTCCTTCCTTCTCTCCTTCCTTCCTTCTTTCCTTCCTTCCTTCCTTCCTTCTTTCCTTCCTTCCTTCCTTTCCTTCCTCATATTCTTTCTTCAGTTGGGGCATCCTGACTCCTGACTCCTGGCTGCCGCTATAGCGTTCTTTAAGGTTTGCAAAGCGCTCTACAAATACAACCTCATTTCACCCTCCCAAGAACCCTGGGAGATGGGGTCTATTCTTTTACAGATGAAACTGAGACAGAGGTTAATTACATTTTTTTTAGCATAGCCTTCTACCTGCATTTCAGCTGACTTAAATCCAGCTGACTCGCCAGGGTCACAGTGTCTGTGGCTAGATTTGAACTCTCATCTCCCTGACTCCAAGTCTAACACTCTTCACTATGTCACCTCGCTGTCTACTTTGTAATTCACAAAGCCCTTTTGTCATAACAACCCTGTCAGGCAAACAGAATAAGCAGTCATAGTTTCATTGTACAAATGAGGAGACTGAGCCTCGGAAAGCCTCCAAGGCTGCTGATGGTCATACAACAAGTTAACAGCACAACGGAAACTCCAACTTAAATGTTTTTTTTTTTTTTTTTGGCCTTTTGGAGAGGGGATAGCAGGGCATTTGGGGTTAGGTGACTTGCCCAAGGTCACACAGCTAGTCAGTGTCAGGTGTCTGAGGTCCTCCTGACTCCAGGGCGGGCGCTCTATTCACCAGTTTCCGTCTTCTGACTGACTCCAAGTCCAAGGTTTGTTCCACCTCCCCACAGAGTTTACTCATTACGTGGCTGATTCAGGGATTTATAACCTGGGGTCCATCAACTTGTGTTTTAAAAAATGTCTATTTTGAGAGCTATATTTCAGTTTAACTGGTTCCCTTTATAATCCCGCACATCTTGTCTGCATTCAACAGCATTATTGTGAGAAAGGGCCCACAGGCTTCCTTAGACTGTCCAAGGAGTCCAGGACTCAGACAAGGTAAAGAAGCCTGAATTGCTTCAGCTCTCTGCTTCGTTGTGTAGTTAGACTTTACTATTCAACATTCCCTGTCGGACACCGTATACAAGGGTGAAGTTCACTGATCAGTGGAAAATGTCTTTCAATTACTTCTCTTCCCAGTGTGGGTGGGTGAGGGAAGAAGGGAAAAAATCTGGAACTCAAAGTTTTAAAAACAAATGTTTAAAAAAATTGGTTTTTTACATGCAACTGGGAAATAAGATGCACAAGCACTGGGGTACAGAAATCCATCATGCCCTGCTAGAAAGTTGGGGGGGTGGGGGAGGATATAAGAGAGAACCAATTGGGGGAAGGAGTATTCAGCAGGCTCACTGTTTTGGGGTGGGGGTAGGGGAAAGATGGGGAGAAAAATTTGTAGTTCAAAATCTTGTGGAAATGAATGTTGAAAACTAAAAGTAAATAATAAATCTTCCTTCTCCCTTTACCTCCACTTATAGATACACAATCAGGCTCCTCTCATCCATAGCAACAGCCCACCCTTCTCTGCTTCCACAACACTGCAACAGCGGGAGGCCACAGGGGAGTGGGAATGGAGGTTACGTAAAAGCAACAGACCTTCCCCTTTTTCTATCCGAAATC
Organism: Pseudochirops corinnae; assembly: GCA_028646515.1. Classification (NCBI taxonomy): domain Eukaryota; kingdom Metazoa; phylum Chordata; class Mammalia; order Diprotodontia; family Pseudocheiridae; genus Pseudochirops; species Pseudochirops corinnae. The sequence continues at coordinate 292,196,143 of CM053588.1, forward strand.
TTCCCCCTCCCCCACAGTGGAAGAAAGGAAAACCATTGCAATCTCAGTGGCATTACTTCATGTCCTTTTTCAGTAAGTTGCTGATAAAGTCCTTGGCATCGTCCGAAATTTCATCAAATGCTTCGTCATCGAAGTCCCAGGTGGCGGAGGTAACGTTTGCTAAGGTTTCGTTGTCATTGTCACCCATGAAAGGGGAAAGTCCACTGACCCTGGGAAGAGGGAGATGGAGAGAGCACAGGTGAGCAGGAGGCACGTGGCTAGCGGCCAGGACAGCGGGCTGCCCCAGAGAAGCTGAAAAAAGCAAGACAGGAGACCAGAGCGAATTGTGACTGGAACAAAAAAGGTGGCCGAATCAGGCCTGCTGAGGTTCTACTGAGCAGCCCCAGCTACACAAATAAGGCCATGAGATTTTAGGCATCCCCAACCTGTGTTTCACTTTCCCACTAAACATATCCCCCCATTGCTGAGAAGGAAGATGTTCCTCGTGAATGAGGACTGCCTCAGTCTTTGCAATTGTGTCCCCAGTAGACATACTGCCTCAGCCACAGCAGGCACTTGAGAAATACTTGAGTGATGGATAGAAATGAAATATTTTGTTCCATTGAGTTTATTGCTTTAAAAAAAGAAAGTTAAAACCAAGAGAATTTCCCTTCCATCGTGGCTCTGGTCCTCTTTTTCCTGCAGCCCTAACCTTTCCTGAGGCCCTGGTCACAAATTTTCACCTATTTTCACAGAAAACAACCTACACTGGGAGTAAAGGCAAGGAAAAGGGCAGAAAAGAGTGGCACGGTCTGACCCCTACCCAGTGAGGGGCAGGCATTTCAGAGCCCAAGAGATCCTCAGAGAGGAGATCCCATATCGTGTGAAGATGCACAGAATCCATCTGACATGGGCTAGGGAAAGGGGGGAGGCAGGGAAGCAGGGAAGAAAGAAAGGAGTGGGATGACAGTAAGATAAATGAACAGACCTTGTGACCACCTCATATCCAGAATGACTGGCACAGGCAGGGGTGGGGAGGAGATCACGCGTCACAGTCTAGTTGAACAATATGATAGAAGACGAGGGGTAGGGCACCGGGAATCGGGCACAGATGATACTCGTACAGTGTCATCTTGTAGAGAGTTTCAGAGCACAAAAGAAGCTGGCTGAAGGGAGGACTGGGGTGGGTGGGGGCAGCGGGGGAGTTCTTTCACTGTACATTCTATAACCCAGCAGGAATGAGGGATGTGCTGGAGCCAACTCGAACTGGGCTGTGAAACCAATTATTAAGCGTTCAGTGAGAATTTTATGCTTCAGAGAAGAGTAACTGCCACAAATGAGGGCTTGAGTTATTGTTTTGTTGCTCGTCTAGGCTTAAGAAAGTCACGGAAAAAATGTTAACAATGCAGATTAAACTAAAAACTACATCCCCCCTCCCCTTTCCGAGAGCTGATCACTAAACATGTACCAGCACACCCCTGCTAGGAACCCAACAAACGTGAACTGACGATGCCAGCTCTCCTCCACCCCCGACCAACAAATACGATGTGTCAGCACAGCTAGGTCACAGGAGGAGCCTCAAAACAAGATGCCATAGGAAAATGAGACAGAGGCGGTGTCCTCCACAACTGGCCCAGGGCGTGAAGTCACAAGTGATACCTGAAGGGGACTAGCAATGGGTAATCAGCACCAGCTGGGCTTCCATGACTGTAACCGCTTATCAGGGGAGAGGAGAATAAGGGCACATAGCTTTGAAGGCATAAAAACATCTCACACACAATCCTAATCTGAGGCAAAAATGGGTGATTTGCATCAGTGACTGGAAAACCTCCCAGGCATGGAGCCCTGCACGCCCTGCCTGATGTGGTCGCTTCGACGGCCGGCTCCACTCAACTGATTTTTTGCTACAGAGAGTATGTGGAGAGGAGTAAAGTGAAGCAATGCTGGAGAGGTAGCAAAGAAGCAGGAGAACTTCAGGCTGGAACCTCAGCGACCCTGAATGGGAAAAGGCCTCGAAACGGTGTAGTATGATCATGCCTTCATTTCTGTGAAATGCTTTGCCCCTAGAAATCTTAAAATTCACTATATATGCCTTATCCTTAAAACCATTTCTGTGAAGCAAAAATACTAGGAATTAAATTTGTTCTATCATTTTCTATCTTATTCTGTTCTATCATTCCATTTTACCCTTTGGAATCCTCGTTCTATTGGTCTTTTATGTTGTTTTTCTATTTTATTATGAACTTAACAATCATCAACAAACACGAACATTTCAATGTACAAATAATTACATAAAACTGAAATGCTTTTGAACAAGCAAATTAGGAAAACAATTCCCTATAATATTTCTGTAACTATGGTCTGTCTAATAGCCAGGATCAATGGGGAACTAATGCAAATATACAAGAATAAGAGCTATTCACCAAGAGATTTGGTGGTCAAAGCATAGGAACAAATGAAAAAAGTTGAGATACCAACAAGTATATTTAGAAACGCTAATAACTGAACTGCAAATTCAAACCACCTCAAGGTTTCACCTCATGCCCCCAGACTGGCGGAGATGGCAATACCAGCAAAGACAACTGGAGCCTGTGAGAGGATGGGACACAAACACACTGTGGGTGGGGCAGTGTGTTCACTGAACAACGAGCCAACCGTTTTGGAAAGCAATGTGAAGCTATGGCGTTTAACATCACTTATACTGCACGTGACATAATAATACTGTACATACTCAGTTTTATTATTAACAAACTGCCTTCTGTGTTTCAGATGGCACCTCTTTCCAGAAATTATTGTGTGTATATCTTGCCTATGTTTACATGTACAGAGAGGATAGATGATTTCATTTTGTCTTTGTAACCCTAATGTCTGGCACAGTGACTGGCATAGAAAAAGTCACTTAATAAATTCTTTTTGCTTTGGGTTGATTGAATTACAGTCAACTTGCTGTTATCCAGATCATATAAAAGAAAAAAGATAATCCTTGTCTAACAAACATGGTATGGAACCAGATTAATCCGTGAAAATACCCTGAGAAGCTCAGTGTATAAGACCAGCTATCCACATGTAGCTTTTTCATACCTCACTACTTAATTCCAGATCCACTTGCCCCTGCCACACAGCTGCAACACTTTTGGGACACCTTCTCTTGCATCACCCATCTGCATGCTTAAAGAATGCAGACTGGTCACCTAAGCTAAATGTAATTAGGAAGGCGATCTGAAAAACAATAACATAATGCCCTCCAAAGCCAAATACAAATGACTTCAAGATAATTTGCACAACTGCTTTCATTCATTAAGAAGTGATTCTGACTTCTTAAGCAAAGGAACATAAAAGTTGGCATGCAAGTTCAGAGTAGTACAATAAGCTCTATATCTTGTCAGAACATTAGGGGGACAGATTGTAAGAAAGCAGATTTGTTCAATGTGAATTCAAATACCCCTAACAATACTTATTTCTTTTTAAATTCAATTTTATTTTATTTTCAGATCTGCATCTGTTTTCTCCCATTGAGAAACCAGGAAAAGCCAAAGTCACCCACCTACATTTATCATCATAGTTCATAACTCAAATCCTTCTTGAATTAGTTTCCAACACTGGCCTTACTCTTTGGGGGTAAATATTTCCCTACAGTTGAAGGAAAACTTTTTTTAAAAGTTAATTTATTTATTTTTGATTTTCAACATTCACTTCTATAAGTTTTAAATTTTTTTCTCCCTTCTTCCCCTCCCCTCTACCCAAGACAATATGCAATCTGATATAGACCGTACACATTACATTCCTATTAAACATATTTTCACATTAGTCATGTTGTATAGAAGAATTGTTGTATAGAAGCTGTACAGAAGTTGTATAGAAGAATTAGAATGAATGGGAGGAATCATAGAAAAGAAAAACTAAACAAAAAGAAAATAGTGTGCTTTGCTCTGCACTCCAACTCTACAGGTCTTTCTTTGAATGTGGATGGCATTTTCCATCACAAGTCCTTTGGAATTGTTTTAGGACCTTGCATTGCTTAGAAGAGATAAGTCTATCAAAGACCGTCCTTGTACACTGTGGCTGTTACTGTGTACAATGCTCCCCTAGATCTGCTTACTTCACTCAGCATCAGTTCATATAAGTCTTTCCAGGTTTTTCTGAAGTCCACCTGTTCACCATTTCTTATAGTACAATAGTATTCCAATACATTCACATACCACAACTTACTCAGCCATTCTCCTATTGATGGGCATCCCCTTGATTTCCAGTTCCTGGCCACCATAAAAAGAGCTGCTATAAATATTTTTGTACATGTGGGTCCTTTTCCTATTTTTATGATCTCTTTGGGATACAGCTCTAGAAGTGGTATTGCTGGGTCAAAGGATATACACATTTTTATAACTCTTTGGGCATAGTTCCTAATTGCTTTCCAGAATGGTTGGATCAGCTCACAACTCCACCAACAATGAATTAGTGTTCTAACTTTCCTACATCTTCTCCAGCATTTATCATTTTCCTATTTTGTTATGTTAGGCAATCTGATAAGTGTGATGTGGTACGTCAGAGTTATTTTGATTTTCATCTCTCTAGTCAATAGTGATTTAGAACATTTTTTCATATGACTGTAGATAGCTTTAATTTATTCCTCTGAAAACTGTCTGTTCATATCCTTTGGCCATTTATCAACTGGGGAATGACTTGTATTCTTGTAAATTTGACTCAGTTCTCTGTATATTTTAGAAATGAGGCCTTTATCAGAGACACTAGTTGTAAAAATTCTTTCCCAGTTTTCTGCTTCCCTCCTAATCTTGGTTGCATTGGGTCCCTAACTTTTAGCCACAGAAAATATCCCTAATGAGGGAAAATGAAACTTTTTGTGAATTGAATCCTAATTTATATATGTCAGGGTAGCTTATTTTTAAAAAGGAAGCTTATGGAGATTTTTTTTTGTGTGTGTGTTTAGAGACCTTGTCTAAGTTTGAGCCTGGTAGGAGAGGTACAGGATATTAGCTTGGAGAATTTTCTGTACGTGTCTGTTTTCCTTTAGAATTCCAGAATAGCAGAGCCAAGTCCGACGTGCCTTTTCTAACTCAGAGCCAAGGTGGGAAAGCACCACTGGGGGGCGACTAGAACCAGCTGATGGAGGAATGCAGGGCGTCTGGTTCAGGCTTGCTGCAATAATGAACTCTGATGAGAGTGCAAAAACAAAGGAACCAGCCCTTGTTGACTATTTTTAAATTGCAGCTGCTCTGAGATAAAGGGCACTCACTATCAGACTATTGGCAACATCAGAGAAGCCCCATGCAACTGCAGAAACTGGCTTCTGCCTACGCATATTGTCATGTTTCATAAACCCTGGGGATTTCAAAGCATCTGAATGTTATTTTATTTTTAAAAAAATAACAACGCTGCTCTTAGAAGAGAAGGGGGCTGTGTAGTTACTACAGCTAAAGGGGCTAAGGGTTTGTTTTTAAATATAGGTATATATATTTCATTAAGTATTTCCCAATCATGCAAAAAATTTTTTTACATTCATTTTTAAAAATTTTGAGTTCTAAATTCTCTCCTTTCTTCCTGTCCCTCCCACTTCCTTGACAAGGCAAACAATTTGATATCGATTATACATGTGAAGTCATACAAAACATATTTTCATATCAGTGGTGAAAGTTTTTGCATAAATTCTATCCATGCTGTCTAGAGTCAGTAGGCTGTAGCAGAGAGAGGGCTGGGCTTAAAGTCAGGAAGATCTGGGTCTAAATCCCACCTACAAGGGGGAGCTAGGTGGTGCAGTAGAGAGAGTAGTAACCTTAGAGTCAGGAGGACCTGAGTTTAAATGTGACCTCAGACACTTGACACTTACTATCTAAGTGACTCTGGGCAAGTCACTTAACCCAGATTGCCTAGTAAAAACAACAGCTATGACAACCACAAACCAAAGCCCACTCATTCAACAGCTGTATGACCATGGGCAAGTGACATCACCTCCATGTGCTTTTGGACTTACTCGTCAGTCAGGAGAGTTCCTGCCTGTAATCCACACACTATCCCCTTGGGGGTATAGGCCTGCCTTATGTGGAAACGAGGCTGTTTTTGTCATGACCTTGGCAGGCGCACCTGAGCTGGGTGGGCAGGGTCCTGTGTAGTACATGCAAAAACAATCACAGTAGTTCAGATTGCGTAGTACTTTCTGATTTACAAAACACTTTCCTTTCCAAAAACCCCATGGGATGCTACAAGGATGATTATCCTCGTTTCACAACTGAGGCACAGAGTGGCTACGTGGTTCACCCACAGTCACACAGGAAATGGAAAAGCTGGAACGTGAACCCAAATCTGCTGAGCCTGGTACTCTTCCCACTGCACCATGGAGAGTTGGACATTTCTCTGCTGGGAAACGGGCTCCATGAAGACTTCCTCACACCTGAATCTGATGAACATATCCTTGGGGCTTCTGGCTGGGCTCACCCTGGTACACTTCATTCCTTTGTGGGCAATTGGGCAACATTCAGAGGTGATCCACTCACCAAGAACAATGAAGAAATATTGATTGGGTCAGAAGAGAATGCACATGCAATGTCCCTTTTAATTTTTTGGAAGTTCTGCCAGACTTTGGATTTCACTGGTGTGAGGAACCCTTGGTGAAAAAAACTTGGTAGTTTATAGTCTTCAAGAGCTGCTTGGGTCTCAGAGATATTAAATCAACTGATCAGGTTCCAAAGGATATATTGGGGCTAGATTTAAACCGGTCTTCCTGACTACAAGACTGTCTTCTTACTTACTACTCCATGCTGCCTCTGGCATTTATCTGACTGACACTCATGTAAACAGAATCATACTGCTCAGAAATCCAGGCCCACAGTTTGTTTCTCTGTTCTATGATCACCAGAGTCCCTGCCCTGCAAAGACTTGCCTCAAAGAGACCTGAGGCAGCCTTTATATTCAAGTCTCCTGGGCATATCAGTAAGCCAAGGAAATAAGACCGATTCTGGTGGTCATTTCCAGAACCTTGCAAGGTTTGACAGGTGGGGCACCTCCTAGCTGTGTTAAACAGCCGAAGTTGGTGATGACGGAGGGCATGATGGTGCCACTCAGGCATGTGTGTCTGCATCTGGACCCATCAGAAAGTCCTTGAGAGCAGCTGCAGGAATTTTGCTCATGCAAAGCAAAAGGAAACCAAAGCCTTAATTTAATTGCTCCTTTATGATTTAAACTCAGTCACTTGTTTTCCTTTGTTTTTTAAATTTCCATTTGATATAAAAAGGAAACGATTTTTTAAAAAGCCTCACAACCCTCTACTAGATCTTAGAAAAACAAACAGTCTTGTTTTGGAATGCTGAAAGGTCTCAATCTGCAACCCTTTCTTCCTAATTAGGAACTCTGTCCTAGCAAAGGGAGGTCTTAATTGCCAGAACCGCAAAGCAAAGCTTTCCTTGTCTTTGGCTAGGCCTCCGGGTTCTTGCCCCTTTGGCTCGATGCCTTCCTTACAGCTGAAGCTGACTGAAATGCCCTGGCCTCGTATAGTGGATGGCCTGCTTGGGCCCCATCCTACTCCTTGTCTTCTCCTGGGTGCCAGTGGACAAAACTCAGTGCGAGGGGATCTCATCTGTGGGCCTGCCCTGCTCACAAAACCAAATGAAGCCATTTTGATTGGGTCAGGAAAGAGCAGAGCAAGGGCTCTTCTACAAAGTGGGCACGACGACTCCCCGTCGCCTCTCTCATCTTCGCAGAGGTGCCCTGAGGTCCGGGGGGGGATGGTGCATGCCTTACTGGCTTTGGGGGGCCGAGGGGGAAAGGAAATCTATCTCATCCTTGAGGAAATGAAAGTTATATAAAAATAAAGATTATCAATGCAGATCTTAAAACTACAGAATGATAATGGTAATAGTAGGCAGCATTTGTGAAAGTTTGTCGAGGCTCGTTATCGCATGTGCTTCTCACAGCAAACCCATGACTCGGGCACTACTGTTACACCCATTTTACAGACAAGGAAACTGATGCTGAGAGAAGTTAAGTTCCTTGCCCAAGATCACACAGCGAGTGTCTAAGGTAGGATTTGAATTCAGGTCTCCTTCTGGGCCACCTAGCTACAATGTACAGGTTTGTTTTGTTTTTTTCAAACGGTTTTACAGTTTCCCAGATACTATCCTCACAATGCTCCTGATAGCATCAGTGTGTGTGCCCATTCTGCCAGCAAGGGAACATATGTTGTGAGTGATGGTGAGGCAGCTGGTGAGGTCAGGCCACATAACTCGTGAGCACTAGTCAGGAGTAGAACTCAGGTCTTGAGACCACGGGGTGAGTGGCCCTCTCTTATACCGAGCTGCCCCTGGGGCAGGTAACTGGGGTGAGGTGTTGTATGTAGCAGAGACAAACATGAGATGGTAACCCTGGTGCTAGCCTATAGCTGTGCGACTCCAGATAAATCACTCACCCTCTCTGGGCCTGTGTCCTCATGTGTAAAATAAGGAGGCTGCACTGGACCAGCTGTAAGGTCCAGCTCTAAGATGCTGTGACACTGCGACCCTGCGATGAATGACCAACTCTAAAAACGGGATTTGGTGAGGGGCCTGGGGAAAGGCGCAGCTGTGCTCTCAGTGCAGGCCTTCTGACCCCGCCATCATCCTGGGACGGACTCCTCCGTAGGGAGAGAGGGAGGGAAGAGGGGAGAGTTAGCGTTAAGCGCCCTGTGCTTTGCTGTTCAGTCAAGTCCAGCTCTTCATGACCCCGTCTGGGGTTTACTTGGCAGAGATACTGGAGTGGTTGATCATTTCCCTCTCCAGATCATTTTACAGATGAGGAAACCGAGGCAAACCGGGGCAAGTGACTTGTCCAGGACCATGCAGCTTGCACTTGGGAAGGTGAGTCTTCCCGGCGCCAGGCCCAGCGCTCTGTCCACTCCACCACCCAACTGCCTCACTCAGCACTTTACAAGTATCTTATTTGAGCCTTACAACAACACTGGGAGGCAGGCGTAATTATTACTCCATTTTACAGATAAGGAAACTGAGGCACATCTGAACTCAGATCTTCCTGACTCTAGGCCTAACACTCTAATCCAGGGGTGGGGAACCTGTGGGCTTGAGGCCACATGGGGCCCTCTAGGTCCTCAAGGGCAGCCCTTTGACCGAATCCAAACAAATCAGGATTTGTTCTGTGAAGCTTGGATTCGGTCAAAAGTCAGCACCTGAGGACCTAGAGGGTCCCATGTGGTCTCAAGCCCACAGGTTCCCCAACCTGGCTCTAATTCCTATGATTTGGAAATGAAAGTGACTAAAAACAGTTATCGATATTTCCCCCTGACTCTGCTTACTTCACTTTGGATCAATAACTCTTTCCACACTTCTCTATAGCACAATAACACTCCATTACATTCATGTATCACAACGTGTTTCGCTATCCCCCAATCCGTGGGCTTGTGCTTTGTTTCCAGCTTTTGTGGGTTTGTTTTTTTGGGGTTTTTTTGGTATCACAAAAAGAGCTGCTACAAATATGTTGATGCATGGGAGGCCTCTCTCGGTGCCAGTGACCTTTGGGGACATGTGCCTAGCAATACTGGCTCCGTCAAGGGACATATCATTTTATCTGCATTTTTTGCATAATTCCAAACTGCTTTCCCAAATGGTTGTACCAGCCCACAGTTCCAACAACCAAGTATTTCATGATCACAAAGTGAATTGATTTTCTGAGAGAAAGGTGGGAGATTCTATGAGGAGACCTAAAGAACCCATGCTTCAGGGTTTCTCTCTGTTCCACAATCTATCAAGTCCCAGAAACCACCCCGAGGCACTTAAAAAATGCTGATAATGAGGGTAGGAGAGGGTTAAAAAAAACTAGAAAAGGAGGAGCAGCTTCCAGGCCATTTTTCCTACAGCCTCAGGCAGGCCTGGAGTCAGCAGAGGGACCAGTCTCCCTCTTTGTTTAAAAGTGCTTTAAAGGGCATTTAACCTGTTTTAATGTGTTCTTGAAGGTGATATTCCAGTCATCTTGGTTCATTACTTTCTTTTAAAAGAAAGAAGCTCTGTATGACAGAAACGAGTTTGTACTTGATCTGATTCTGTTGTGTGATGGATTTTGATCAGGAGAGAGAGGAGGCCCTTGGAGCAAATTAGCCAAGGGGTTGAGAAATTCTGTTCTGATCAAGAAATGAATTTCATGGAAACAAAGGCTGAGAAGGGCGGGCCATTAGGTGTCCCCCCCCCCCCGCCCCGCTTTAAGTCTTCTAGCCGAGGGATGCAGCACTCAGAAGAGAGCCGATCAGTTTGGAATCTGTATTCCGTGTTTCTGCAGAGCTTTACAAGCATTATCTCGTTTGGTCCTCACAACAACCCTAAGAAGTAGGTGCCATCATTATCCTCATGTTGCAGGTGAAGAAACTGAGGTTAGGTGACTTGCCCAGGGTATCACACAGCTGGGAAGCCTCTGAGGCTGGATTTGAACGCTGGACTTCCGGACTCCAAGGCCAGCAGCCGTCTGTCCATTGTGCCAGCTAGTTACCCTTCTCTGAATGTAGTCAGGGCTCTCTCGCTAGATAATCAAAGACTGGTGGGAAGCTTTCAGACAAATGAAGAGAGCTGTCTTTAACTTATGATGTAAAACTGACCAAAGAAACCAAAGCTGGGCATGGTGGGGTACTTGGGTGCCTGTGCTCGGACCTCAATTCCAAGATCACATTTCTCTCTAACTTCAAAGCACTGTCCCTAATAGTTTTCTCCCCAGCACAAAGACACTATGCCTAGCAATTACTCATGAGTGGGCCCCAGTAAAACAAACTATTTCCCCAACACAAGAACAAGCTGATCTCTGAAGAAATTTTCTTGTAAAAACAGGACTATCTTTGTCACTACAGAATTATCTTGTATGGTTTGCCAAAGTTACCATGTTCAATCTAGAGGTCAAGCTATAGACACCGACTCTCAAAGCGATCTTACTACAGATGTAACAGACCAAAGACACACCCCGGGGGAACCCCTTCCCCTGGGTTCCAGTAGCAAATGATGCCCGTGAACAAGGTTATCGCCAAATTAGAATATCTGCCAGATAATCCACAGATTGGAAACTGACTTTTCCTACATACGCTTCAGCATCATTCTTGTTAAGTTGCAAGTTCCCTAAGGAGCTCTACCTGCCAACTTGGCATTAAAATAAACCTTTGAATGCTTGAGTCCATGAATTCGTTCCAAATGACCCTGTCTAGTACTCTGGTGTTTGGGGGGCCCTGAACCCCAAACCACATCAGGAACATTTAGTAGCAAGGTTTGGGTTCCCCGATGAGATGAGCTGAAGGGGAGGAAATACTCTACTCACTGGACAAAGAACAGGATTAGGCAGTGATAAATAACTGTTATAATTAGAGGAAAAAGAATTTAGTTGTACCTAGGGGGTAAGATTTCTTTATATTTTGCTTTAACTATGTGTTCCGTATTAAAGAAAACGATGTTTACATTTGTAACCGATTGCTGCTTATACCTGGATGTCTTAATAAAGAGTTGTATTTTTGCATGAAAGGATGAATCGCAGATTTTAGAAGGCACAAGGAACCTTGAAGGGTATCTCATCCAACAATTTTTCATTTTAACAATGAAGAAATTAAGTTCCAAAGGTCACACAGGAAGTAAGTGGCAGAGTAAAGGAATGAATCTAGGTATCCTGATTCTAAATAGAGGATTCATTCCACAGTACCACAGTACCACGATACCACAGTACCACAGTACCACAGTAGAAGAACCCTGTGGGCACCTGGAGAAGCTGCTCTGCATACAAATTGCCAGAATCTTTAGGTGACTTCAAGGCCTACCAGAATGTCTTGCACATACTAAGTCTTCAAGAAACATCTGACAAACTGACTTGAATTTCTGAATCTATAACTAGAGAATACATCGACGAAACCTCTCTGAAATGGGATTCTGAACTTCTGGTCCGTCCCAAGGACTCCCGCTTTCTAAAAAGGCGGCTTCCGTTTCCTCGCATTGCTTGCTCCTTGGACCTCACATCTTTCTGTTTGAATTATTTCATTGTTTCCTGTTGCCTGATTCCTCCCACTGAAGACACTTACTCTGAGCTTCACTTTCTCATCGTTGAGAACTTTTATTAACTCACACTTCCCTTCATGTGGCTCTCTGCTGGGCGCTGCACTGGGACATCGGAAACACAGATGAGAAACACCCTCAGGAGAATAATGTGCTATCGGTAACATACAAAGAAGAAGCTCCTGGAAAACTGACTTCCTTCCTTTCCTTGAAGAGCTATGGGTGTGGAATGTTGCAGATACATCTAGACATGGTCAGTATGTTAGTTGGTTTTTCTGAATTAAAAAAAATTATCATGAGAGAACCTCGCTATGTAGAAGAGGAAACAAATATTCAGAAAGGAATATGATTTAAAAGCAAACCCACCATGCTCTTAACTCCTTAGAATATGTGTTTTAAGTGTTTTTCTTTCCTGTAGGAATGGGGATATGTTACCCCAAGCTACCCACATTTTCCCGGTGAGATCCTTTATGATCAATGGTATGAAGTTCCATTATAAAGAGAAAGTGGACCAAGGTGGTTACTACAGTCTACCTACAAAGAACAGAATTTATGTGCAATGTAGTGATCTGGCCTTGGTTAAAAAGACTTCACTCGTGACTCTAGGTGTCACTAGGTGTCACATACTCAAAGCAGCAACATTTACCAGGCAGACTAATTCAAACCAGGAGCTTCCCAAGCCTCCTTCCCCTTCACGCTCTCACCCCTTCTTCAGTGTCTTCTTCACTGGTCCCATGGATTAAGCTCTTGATTGGGAGGCAGAGGACCTAAGGATGAGCCCTAGCTAGCTGGTATTTTGCTGCACCTATGTGAATTTAATTTCTCAGTTTTATCATCTGTAAAATGAGAGCTAGCTGATCTAATGAATGCCTGTTGACCGATGGACTGACCAAGGGGGCTGGACTAGAAGAACTTGAAGGTCCTGGCTAGCTCTACATTTCTGGTCCTGGTTCCATTGAAACGGTATTGGGCATTGAGTCTCCATGTTCCAGAAGACCTTATCTAGGGCTGGCTCCAGGATGAGCTAATATCTATGGCGACTTAAAGCCGTGATGATCACTTACTTTCACATCTTTCAGAAATCTTGTACTTGCCAGACCATCCCACCCCTGGCCATACATCAGACTTACAGGATGTAGCAGATGACTCCAATGCTCCACATGTCTGTGGCATAGCCAATTGGCTCATAGTTGATCACTTCGGGGGCAACAAACTCTGGTGTGCCGAAGAGGACCTTCAGGGAACCTGCATTCTCTGCAATACAAGGGGAGGGGGTCACTTTCCGGCCATGTTCTCAGGAATAAGGATTAAACCTTGCTATTAATGAACTACACTGGGCACCATAAAGACAGAGGAACACAGACATGAACCTCATGTGTAAGGGACTCCCAGTATGAGACAGACAGAAAAAACCAAACACATGTTGCGAGTACAATGAAAGCATTTTTACCCTGAACTTACTAAGAATTAGTACTGTTACTTACAACTGTAACGAACAATTTATGGTTAGAATTTACCTAGTATTTCACAGTTTGGGGGCAGCTAGGTGGTTCCATGGGTAAAGTGCTGGGCCTGGAGTCTGGAAGACCTGAGTTAAAACCTAGCCTCAGATACTTACTAGCTGTATGACCCTGGGCAAGTCACTTAACCTCTCTGCCTCAGTTTCCTCATATGTAAAATGGTGATAATAATAGCACCTACCTCAAGGGCACTCTGAAAATCTAAAAGCAAGGTATCAATGCTAGCTATTATCACTCCCGAGACTTTTAAATTCCTCTCCTTTTAATTTAAACATCTCTCCCAGGTTTACATTGATAAATTCTCCAAGCGGCTAGCTGGCGCAATGAACAGAGCACCGGCCCTGGAGTCAGGAGGAGCTGAGTTCAAATCCGGCCTCAGACACTTAACACTTACTAGCCGTGTGACCTTGGGCAAGTCACTTAACCCCAACTGCCCTGCCCTCTCCCCTCCAAAAAGCAAAAATTAATTAATTAGTCAATTAATCAACTCTCCAGGCCCCAGATAAACACAATGAAAGGTTGCACCTTTCTTTCCTGAATCAGTTTCTGCTTCCACAGAAAGCGATCTCTATCTCATTTCTCTTGGTCTTGAGGCCCACAGCTTCTAGAACTGGGACGGTTAGGAGCCAATGTATCGTCTGAGCTTCAGTCACTGTCATCAGCACTTTTGCTGTACTTTCTCCTAAGTGAAGGGGCTGAGAACAGAGAAGGGGGGAGAGATCCAGAAGTCGAGGCTGACTCCTGTCTTCATGCATGTTATTTGCAGAAAAACCCCTGGGTTTCTTCCCTGTCTTTTAAATTTTGTTTTGAATCTCTGGTTTCCTCAGTGTGAGGGAGCTCTTTGAACAGAGAGAAAAGCAGATCCTCCAAATGAAGAGGCTGGATTAGCGGCCCCCGGGTCTCTTTAGCTCTGAGACCCTATGAAATGGCCTTTGGCTCGGCTCCCCCACAGCTTTGCTATGAAGTCTCCTAACCCCTTAATTGTTCTCGTAATTTCAAAGTCTCTCTGTAAAACAGGGTCCTTTGTTGTTGTTCAGTCTTGTCCAACTCTTGGTGACCTTATTTGGGGTTTTCTTGGTAGAGATACTGGAGAGGCTTGCCATTTCCTTCTCCAGCTCATTTTCCAGACGAGGAAACTGAGGTAAATAGGGTTAAGTGATTCGCCCAGGGCCACTCAGCTAGGAAGTGTCTGAGTCTGGATTTGAACTCAGGAAGATGAGTCTCCCTGACTTTAGAACTGGTTCTCTATCCACTGCACCACTTAGCTGCTCCCAAAAGGGTCCTTTTTAGAGTTAACTCTTCATTATCTAGTGTCTAATGATATAAAGAATTATCGACGTAAATATCAGTATGGCTGTATCTTTCCTCCCTTTTCTCCAGGCTGCGGCCTACTTTTCTGCTTAGAAATAGGGTGGTACATATAAGAAAGAGCCCTGGCTTTCAAGTCAGAGGACCTGGGTTCAAATCCTAACTCCGTCACTCACTCTCTGTGCAACGCTTGCATAGTGACTTAGCCTCCCCAGGTCTTTGTTTCCTCATTTGTAAAATGAAGTGGTTAGTCTAGATATGTGGTGTCAAATTTAAATAGAAAAGGAGCCTCTAAAATGAGATTACATTGCAAAAACAAAACAAAAACCCACGGGGGTTACAGATTGACTCAGAAAACAACATATTAACATTATCTATGTTTTAAAATTTTTTAAAATTTGTTTTATTAAATATTTCCCAATTTTAATTATATTTTAAAATTATATTTAATTCTATTTTAATCTGGTTCAGTTAACACTTGGGAGGGTGTGGGCCACATGTGCCACACCTTTGGTTCAGACGGCTTCTAAAGTCACTGTGCATCAATAATTCTGTGATTTTCAGAGGAAGAACTGATGGAGCCTGGATGCAGGTCAGAGCACTCTTTTTCACTTGCTTTTTTTTTCAACACTGAGTCTGTGTCTTCTTTCACAACATGACTAATAGGATAATGTTTTGCATGATTGAACATGGATAGCCTATATCAAAATGCTAACCCTCTCAAGAAGGGGGGACATAAAGAAGAACAGAAATTTGAAGCTCACGTTTCTTTTTAAATGGATGCTAAAAACTGACTTTATATATAACTGGGGGAAAATAAACTGTTATTTAAAAATAATTCTACGACCTTATGATCCCTTCTTCAGTAAAATATCACGTAATGCTCGTAATGACACAGAGGACAATCGCAGATTCTTCATGAGCAGCAGCCCCACTATGTGTCGGGCACTGTGCTAAGCATGTTTCCCCTCCACCAGACACTGTCCCCCCTCACCCTCTCAACACCACATATCTAGACTAACCACTTCATTTTACAAATGAGGAAACAAAGACCTGGGGAGGCTAAGTCACTATGCAATTCAGAAAAAATAGAGGAGAAATCCACTCCACGGTCCTCTGGGCATCTTTGTTATGTAGCTCTGGGGAGAGCTTTGTAGAGAGTGGAAGGTAAAGACATTCTTGAAAATGAAGAATATTGGCCACCCTGTTTACTCATCTTTGTATCACTTGCATGTTATTAATATAGTGGTTTAATTGAAAAAATAAAAAACGAAATGGCAGGGGAGGTTGTAATAGAATGGGCAGACACGGTGGTACGATACCAGAGATGTCAGGGGGCCCAATGCCCCACCCGGACACCTGATACCCAAAATTCAGATCATGGGGCAAAACCCTTCACTTAGGATTATAAAGAAATAAGGTCTAAATAGAACTATTTCTAGGAGACTTCTGAGAGATTGACTTAAATTCACACAAAGGTGTATAATGACTGAGAACAGATTGGGAACAGAGCTCGTAATGAAAACAGCCTGCATTTATTCAGTGTTTTAAGGTCTATGTAGTATTTTTTATACATTGCTTGATTTAGGTGCCACAATGTGTCCTGGGGGCAGATACTGTTATAATATCTCCATTTTACAGATGAGGAAATTAAGACTGAGGCCATGCGAGGCAGGGTTTGAGCTGAGATCTTCCTGACTTCAAGTCCAGAGTTCTCTCTGCTAGACCAGCTTGCCTTTGTCATGAGGCCGCGGAGACAGAACCCTCAGGAAGAGAAGGTGAGGGACACAGAGGACAATTGCAGATTCTTCATGAGCAGCAGCCCCACTATGTGTCGGGCACTGTGCTAAGCATGTTTCCACTCCACCAGACACTGTCCCCCCTCACCCTCTCAACAGCCCTGCAAAGTAGGTGATCAATAATAATCACGCTGTGCCTACTGCGCGCCGAGCACTGCGTTAAGTGCCCTCCTCGCCCCCCATGATCTCATTTGGTGCTTACAACAATCCTGAAAGGTTGTTAATGATGATGATGATAATAATAATAATAATAATAATAATAATAATAATAACAATAATATAATGCTGGATTTAGAGTCAGAAAAACCCGAGTTCAGATCCTGCCTTGGACGCATTGGCTGTAAGACCTCGGGCAAGTCAGTTAACCTTTGACTCAGTTTCCTCATCTGTAAAATGGGGCTAATAATGCCACCAACCCCAAAGGGCTATTCTTGTCTGAATCAAATGAGACAACACGTGTAAAGCGTTATTTAAACATTAAATGTTAGCTGTTACTAGCTATTATGATTTTCCGTTACCTCCAGGATCGAATACAACATGCTCTATTGGGCATTCAATGCCCTTCATAACCCACCCCACTCCCGTCTTTCCAGTCTTCCAGCACACACTCTTCAGTTCAGCGACACCAGCCTCCTGGCTGTTCCAGGCACAAGATCCTCCAGCTCCCAGCTGCCGGCATTTTCTCTGGTCATCCCCCATGCCAGGAATGCGCTTTTGCTTCTGCTCCTCACTACTCACCGCCCTGGCTTCCAACTAAAGTCTCGGCTTCTATAGGCGCCTTCCCAACCCCTCTTAATTCTAATGCTTGCCTCTGTTAATTATTTCCCATAACGGTATAATGGCGTATATATGCATCGTTTGCTTTGTAAACACTTATTTGCATGTTGTATCCCCCTTTAGACTGTAAGTTCCTTGAGGGCAGGGATGTCCTTTGCCTTTTTGCATCTCCAGCATTACCAGCATCTGGCACAGCGTCTGGTAATTAGTAAATGCTAACTGACTGACTCTTATCAATACTGTTGTTGTTATTGCTTTCTATGTGGCTTTAGGATACATTCTGTAAAAAGAACAATGCCAATGGGAGGTAGGTCCATTGAAGTTTGCCTCAGGTTTACACTCAAATAAGATTTTAGAGGCTGACTGATAGCAAGGGATGGGGTAGTCGGGAAGGATGCTCAAGTGGGGCTGAGGATGGAGATGGGAGAGAGTGCTGTCACCGTCCCAGCAGACAGTTTGCACAAGATCTCATAAAGTGAGTTAATTAAATCAAAAGTTCATTATACTTTCATTTTTTCTATTAGCAACTCATTATTCTCCATTTTTTTGGTTTAATCATCTGAGATCAATCAAGCAATCAAACACACACAAGAGAAAGAATGTCTGTTCTTACCTAGCTTCCTGGCCAGTCCAAAGTCAATGAGCTTGATCCTGGTCCCGGTCTTATTGACACACATGATGTTCTCAGGTTTGAGGTCAAGATGGACGATACCCTGCTTGTGGATGTACTCTACACCTTCTGAAATCTGTTTCATGTACTTGATACACTCCCGTTCAGTCAACTCAAAGTCCTCATCGATGATCCGCTCAAACAGCTCGCCCCCAGACACACTGGAGGAGGAGAGGGGAATTGTGGGAGAAGAAGAGGAAAACAGAAAGGTCAAAGGGGAGAACAGGTCTCTGATCAGTCTTAACCAGGGTTCATTAAGTGTTCACCATGTATCAAGAAGTGTGCTGAATGCTACAGATACAAAGAGAGGCAAAACCAGTCTCTGCCCATTACTTTTGGGACCCACTGAGTCTTCCGCTCTGTGAGAAGACTTGGCTATTAAGAATCACACTGAGTTTTCACCACATCTGATGTACAATAGAGAGAAGGGTTTGGACTGAGAAGAGGCATTCCAATCCTGGACCGAGAAGAGTTAGAATATAGGGAAGGAGTATCAGGGAGTGGAAGTCAGGAAGTCTGCATAGAGGGCAATGAAACCTATGCCTTGGGCAGTGACTGAGACTGTGTGTTTTTTAAAGGGTAGGGAATCAAAATATCCCAGGTCCTGAGGAGGATATTCCTAGGCAATCATAGGGAAGGAGGTCATCTCATTTTGGAAAGTTTTCTAGGCCACAGGTTGTGAGACAGCCTACGTAGTAACAACTCAGGGAGGAAACTAGCTGGTGGAGATGGGGGTACCTTTCTCAGCTTGTTTTTAAAAAAAAGGCGAAAAAACCCCAAGACTCAGAAACAAACAGCCAGATTCCCAAACTGCCCCCATCAAAGCAAAGAGGGAAGGACGGCTTTGGTGGCCTTCACACGTGTTGATGTTTTCTATTATTATTATTATTTCCATCTTAAGATGGACCTTGATGGTCATTTAAGGCTAATTTGGGGATAGGACCAGGAGGAGACCTGTGATTTCACTGTTATAAATGAACACCCAGGTGAGGAAATTCTCTCTACCAATGCAAGCTGGTGCCTTTCTGAAGGTTATGGTATTCGAGAGTTGCCTAGAGGATCACACAACCCATATGTGTCAGACAGGACTTTAATCCAGGTCTTACTGGAATCCATTCCCTCTTTACCTCCTCCAGCTCATAGGTTCCTCCTCTCCTTCCCTTTAAGATGCGGCTTAAAATTATTTTTGGCATCGAGCTTTTTCTGATCCCCTCAACTGCTAGTGCCCTTCCTACTAAGCTACCTTCTGTTTAACTCCTGTGCATATATTTGAATTTATTCATGTTATATTTTATATATATATGTATATATATATATATATATTATATATATACATGTTATATTTTATATATATATGTATATATATATAAATATAATATATATTTTATATATATATATGAATTTATTCATGTTATATTTTATATATATATATATATTTACAAAGGGACTTGTCTCTTTCATTTGAATGAAAGCTTGTGAGTAGGGGTTGCTTAATTCTTTCTGGTTATATACTCAGTACAACCCCTGGCACATGTAATGTGTGTAATAAATGCTTGCTGATTAACTGACCAACTCAAAGCTAGTTCTCCATCCACTCTGCCATGCTGCCTGATTTTATTTGTAAAAAAAAAGTTCAGGGAAAGGTAAGGGAGGGGGCATCCCACCTAATATCCACCAGGGCCTGTTCTCATCAGTTGGGCTAATCCTTAGCATATAAGAGGAACTTGTCTAGTTCGGTTTAATTGCTCACCTTCAATTACCCTTCTTAAGATCAAGTTTCTGAATGTCCTCCCTGACACTACTCTAACCACCTTTAGTCCCCTCTTCATCACAACTATCACCAAGGCAATGGCCGAAGCTGTCTTCCCCTTCCTTGTTCTATCTGTAAAAGCAAAACTAATCCACAGCTTGAGACACTTGGGAAGAATGCATCAGACTTTCTCCAAGGGAGTTTCGAATATTCTTTAAATGTCTCAGTTTACAGAGGAAGCATGATGTAGAATTTTGGGGTCAAACTCAAGTACAAATGGGAGCCGTTAAACTGTACCTAAAAATCCCTATGGGATGCATATTGACTTACTTTTGACATTATAATATTATCTATTTTTTGGCATTTTTATTTATTTTGTAACTATTTCTCAATTCTATTTTAATCCAGTTTGAGCCGTGCTCGGGAGTGTTGTGTGTGGGCTACGTGTTTGACACCTCTGGTGTGCCGTACAGAGAACAAGAACATGTGGCAAGTCCTCAAAGAGACAGGAACGCCACCAGATCATCTTACTTGTCTGCTGAGGAACCTGTATGTGGGCCAAGAAGCAACAGTTCGAACTGAACGTGGAACACCTTGTTTATTTAACTCATATGCAAAGGACATCACGCGAAATGCCAGGCTGGATGGATCAAAAGCCGGAATTAAGGTTGCCAGGAGAAATATTTACAATTCCAGATACACAGATGATACCACTCTGAAGGCAGAAGGTGAAGAATTAAGAAGAATCTTGAGGAGAGTAAGAGAGGAGAGTGGAAAGCCGAGTACTGCAGAATCTACACTTTTAATTGTGGTGCTGGAGAAAAAAATTTTGAGAGTCCTTTGGACAGCAAGGAGGTCAAATGAGTAAATACTTAAGGAAATTAATTAAAACTATTTACTAAAAGGTCAAATACTGAAGCTGAACTTCAATCCTTTGGCCACATAATGAGAAGATGGGGATCTCTGGAAAAGACGGATGTTAGCCGTGATTGAAGGCAAAAGGAAAGGAGATGGCAGAAGATGAGAGGGTAGATAGTATAATGGAAACAGGGAACACGAACTTTTACAGACTTTGAGGGACAGTGGAGGATGGAAGGGCCTGGCGTGCTGTGATCCATGGGGTCACGAAAAGTTGGACACAACTTGAATAACTGACTGACAGGACAGAACTGGCCTCAAGCCAGGAAGACAAAAGTTGAAGTCCCATGTCTGACATATACTGGCTTTATCACTCAGTGACTTAGTCAACTGACAAGTCACTTGGCCTTGAGGAGCCCTAAGCAACTCTATAAAATTAAAAATTAACAGAGAGTTATTGACCTACCTCGGAGGAGAGTTTCCTCCCCTGGGAGGTTCCTGTAGGAATGAGATCACAGTCCTATCATTAGCCTAAATCAATCTACAAATGTGTATTAAGTGCCTGCTATCTGTAAGTCACTAAACGGGGTGCTGGGGAATTCCAATGCTGAGAACAAAACAATCCCCAAAGAATTTAGCCACTGATCTCCCCATTTTCTTCCCAGCTTAGATTCCCAGACTTACCTGCAAGATCTATTTGGCCTTCCACATTTCTTTTCTTACTCCCTACTGGAAAAGCTCTTTCCTTGTCAGATTGCTGTGATTCTACCTCTACTGATTATATAAGTAAAGAAGGAATATAACGTTTATTGTATTTTCAGGTGGGTGTAAGCAGCATCTTTATTATCTAACGGACTGGAAGCAGTATGACATGGAAGACATTCTGGGAGCCAAGTTCCAAGATTCTGCAATGATCTGGATCTTCTACACTATAGGTATTCTGACAAACTGAGGCCAGAAGAATGAATGTGGCTACTCTCAGATGACAGAGGAGGTGTGTGAGGTCATCTTAGCATCCGTTTCTTCCTCAGCCAAGAGCAAAATTCATTTACAGGCTACTGACTTATTTTCTACATAGAACAGTAACATTATGACATAGCAGTAGTGCAGTGGATAGAGTGCTGAGTTCAGAACTGTCCTCAGACACTTACTAGCTTTCTGACCTTAGGTAAGTCATGTAATCTCTTTAGGTCTCAGTCTCCTTATCTGTAAAATGGGGGTAAGGGAGTATGTGACTCAATAATGAGAAAGGTCCCTTCCTGCTCTAAATCTGTGCTCCTTTGCTGAATCCTGCCTTAGCTGACCTTACTTCATCACATTTGTTTACCTAGTCTTGCTTATCTAGGCAGTAAGAATTTGTCTTTGTGTGCCACTGTGTGGGAAGCAGAGTGGGTGTAGTGGTTGACTGGATTCCCTAGGGAGAAATACTGATAAACTGGAAGTTATCCAGGCTTGACAAAATTACCCCTCAAGAATCTCTATTTCCAAATGTTCTAATTCTTTGCTCAACAAGTAACTAGTTGACCTATAACAGGGTCAGACTAACTTAAAAGAAAGAGGTTCCCCATGCAGATTTCAAGTCCCAATTCCTGGGCATGGTGTATCCCTCACCATAAATTCATCATTTGCCATTCCCACTTAAAAATAAGTTCTTCTGTTTGTTTAGGGTGAATTAATCTCTACAGAGTTAGGACACTCCTCATAAAATTGGAGTTTCTCAGTTTGCAAAGGCACAGTGATCCCATCAAGGTATAACCATCCCAGGAGACCCTGCTTGAGCTCTCCTTACATATTCATTAAAGTCCCTTGGACTCAGAGCATGGCCCTAAGCTGAATCACTTTCCCCACCTTGGGCTGTGGAGTTTTAACTTTTCCTTGGTTGAGGGAAGCCATTAAGATTTTTGTATAAAGGAAAAAAAAAAAATATATATATATATATATATATATATATATATATGAAAAAAAGAAATTTACATGATAATTTTGTTGTCTATATGAAAGGAATAGCAAGTTGTGCATAAAAGATTTGCAGTTTCATGTGCAATCATCTTTTTTATGGTACAATGTTATGGAAATGCTTGTTTTACTCCATAAATTAAAAATAAAACTTTCAAAAGTAACAGGATAAAAAAATAAAACAAAAAGTAAAAATATTTTTGTATAAAAGATTTCTTACTGAGTGTCTGGACATTAGGCAGTCAGAGTG
>CM053588.1:292219117-292265046 GCA_028646515.1 Pseudochirops corinnae
CTATTAAGAACCTGAATTAGGATTCCAGTCTATGTCTTGACTCCTAGTTTAGTGCCCTTTCCACTATATAAGGGACCTTATCATTTTAAAACAATGGATCACTATCAGTCATTATGACTATTACATATCATCAGCTTCAGGTCCCTCTGGTAATTCCAGTTGGCATGAGCAATGGTATTTCAACAATTGAGTGAAATGAGATAAAAGGACATTAGCACAGAGGTTCTTCTAACTTATAATGTATTCTCTGGCAGATCATCCAAAAGGAGCTGTTGTCCATATCACTATTGCTAGAGGCTTTCGTAGAAGAAAGGAAAGACAGATCAAAGTAGCCAGCCAGTGCAGTGGGCAAGCTGCTCTGTCCCCTGTGCTACCTACCTATCCCACGGGCATCCTTTTTGCTAATAACTTGCATGAAAACATTGAGGGCACCCCTAAGAATTTTTCCCGTCACAGTGTTGGGAAGGAAAACTAACAGAATCAATATTTAAAAACCAGATCTTGAAATATTAGGGAGCTTTGGGAATGTAGGTAGAGTCCTTTAATGTGCCCCCTGGGAGTGAAACCAGAAAGAGGTATAATTAGGTATAGAATAAGGAGTTTAAGACCAAGAGGGAGGGGAAAGTGAAGTAAATTTTGAGCAGATCCTATTGGAATCATTGATAATACAAAGCTTGGAAGGAACTCAAATAGCAACAACAATAGAATCCCCTTCTGAGAATCACAGAATTTCAGAGTGAGAAGGCATCTCAGAGTCCCTCTGGTTCTTCAGCAGCCTGAAATAATGGACCAAAAATAACACAGGTAAATGCACAGTCCCACTTGATATTTATGAAAATATTTCCCATACAAATACAGGCTAGGTCAGACATGCTGTGACAGCAGTTCATGTGAAAAAGACCTAGAGGTCTCAGTTGGCTCTATATGAGCTAACAATGTGGGTACAAAAAAAGTTAACTTGACTTGAGGGGTTTTTGTGAAGCAAGCCAAAAACATTTGATCTTGGGGGTCAGTTCACATATTGATGCTCTGGAGATGCAGTTTTGGCATAGATTTGTATTAAGCAAACCTAAACACTTTGAAACCTGCTCTCATTTGCATCATCCTGCAAAATGTTAACTGACTTCCAAAGACCTGTTGGATTTCCAAAGACTTTTGGTGCCTAGAATTCTCAAAGCTTCAGATAAGACAAGCCTTTCCTGTTTCAGTCCCAAGGTATAGCAGATTCAAGACAATTATTTACAAAACCTAGATGTTTGAAGGCCTGCTCTGGCCTTTGCATCCTCTTTGTTAATGCCTTTAAAATTGACTTCCCAAAGACCTGATGAATGCCCCCAGACTCTTGGAGCCTAGAAAACAGAAATTTTGATTTTATCTGAGTAGAACTTCCAGGATGTAGTAGACTATTATAATGATAAAACTATGATAATATCCCAGGATGTGACAAACTAAGCCTATTGATGAGAATACTTGAATCTTTGTCCTTTGGATCTTTAAAAATCTTGTTCAAATCATCATTAAACGGAGTTCATGGTTCTTCCTTGAACTACCCACATTGTCTGGCCACTTTACTCTCTCTCTCTCTCTCTCTCTTTTTCTCTTTATCACATCTCCGCTCACACTTGGGGCTGGTATCCAAGGGGCCCCCAATATTTTTGGTGTTCTTTTTTTTTGGAGGGGGGAAGGCAGGGCAATTGGGGTTAAGTGACTTGCCCAAGGTCACACAGCTATTACATGTGTCAAGTGTCTGAGGCTAGATTTGAACTCAGGTCCTCCTGACTCCAGGGCTGGTGCTCTATTCACTGCGCCACCTAGCTGTCCCCATTTGAAGCTATTTTGCTAGAAATATAGCATCTAGATACTTCACCAACGATTTACCCCAATACTCCATTGTAGTATAGAGGTGAGCCTGGATTCTCTAAAGATCAAAGGCAGAATACAAGGTTTGCCTGGTCCTACCAAGCTAGACAGGCTTACGGCACTGGATTAGTGAAGGACTGTGTGAGAACTATTCTAGCAAAATTCAGAGAACTTCCTCACCAGAAGACTGGCTACTAAGAATTTTTTTGGGGGGGTGGCACATGACATTGTCTAAAAAGGCATGTGAAGGCAGTGGAACACCCCTACCAATGAATGATGAATTAATGCAGAATAAATGAGCAGATCACAGAAATCACAGTTTGGTTGAATTCTCTGCAGATCAGATCACATCTGGAATATTGCAGATTGAATTCCAGGTACCTCATTTCACACAACCTATTGAAAAGCTGCAGTACATTGAGAAAGGAGCCATCGGAACACTGAGGAGTCTGGAAACTCTATTGTCTGTGAGGAATGCTTCAAGGATAGAGGTATGGCTAGTCTCCAGATAAGAATACTTTGGGGCGGGGAGCTTGACAGCTGTCCTGAAGTGTTTAAAGCACTGTCATGTAAAAGTGGAAACAGACATCTTATGTGTGACTCTAAGGAGCAGGGTTAGAGCTGATGAGGGGAAATGATAGAGAGACACTCTGCAGCTCCAGATAAGGAAGAACTAACTGCTTGACAAACAGAGCTGTTAGAGGAAGAGGCTGCTTTGAGAGAGAGCAGCTCCCTTTCACCAGGCGTATTCAGAGCATCAATGAGCATCTGTCAATGAGGCCCTAGAGATTTCTGCTCTGGAAGAGGCTCTACTCAAATACCTGCAAGGTTCCTTTCAGCTCTAAAATTCTTCTCTGTTTCTAATTCACAATGAGAAATGAGCAATACCAACAGATGGGTTATGGGGCAGAGGCGAGGTGGAGAAACTCCCTCAGACTGGCGTTCTAGAGGCCTTCTCTAGGAGCTACAGCAGAAAGAAGAGATCTGGAGAAAAGAGGAGGAAGCCTCAATAGAGAAAAGATGTGGTTGAAGGGACTGGGGATGCTTATCCCAGAGAAAAGAACACCTGATGGCTATCTTCCAATATTTAAAGAAGACCTGGATTCATGCTCACTACCTGTGTGACCTTAGGCAAGTCATTTCACTTACTTTGGCTACTTCATTTGTTTAGTGAGAAGTTTAGACTAGATGGCTTCTGAAATCCTTTCCAATTTAGATTTAGGATTCTATGATGGTGGGCAGCCAGGTGGCCAGGAGATAGAATGCTGAGACTGGAATCAGGAAGACCTGAGTTCAAATCCAGTCTCAGATACTTGCTAGCTGTGTGACCCTGAGCAAGTCTCTTAACCCTGTTTGCCTTAGTTTCCTCATCTGTGAAATGGGCTGGAGAGGGAAATGGCAGACCACTCCAGTATCTTTGCCACAAAGACCCCAAATGGGATCATGAAGAGTCAAACACAATGGAAAAGAATGAACAAAACAAGAGTGATCAGGCTCATTCTGCTTGAGGACTCAGCTTTGGGGGCAGGGAGGGGCTGTTGTGTGATAACTTCCAGCAGTTGATGTCAAGTCAAAGCAGAAGAGGCTGCCTTGGGGAGTAAGTGGAGGAGTTTCATGTCACCGAGGTCTTTAAGCAGAGACTGGATGGCGACTATTGGTCCGCGCATGTTCAAAGTGGGAATTAGGATGGATGTCCCTTGAGTCCTATCCAACTACTTGGATGGACCTAGTTCTTGCCACATTAGAGGCAGCACAGCTAGAAGCTGAGAGACCTGGGATCCATTTCCAAAACGCTGCGTATTCCCAAGTCACTGCTTCTCGATTTCCCTCAACTAACTGCTCTTAAGGAAGTAACATGTTAATGGAGGAGGATGAAACATCAAGGGCATTTAGACAGGAAGGGTGGATGCAGCATTTTACAGAGTTAGAAAGCGGCACTCAGACCCAGTCACTGTTAAAAGCCAACGTCTCCATTCTCACCTCTGCCTCACACTAAGGTTTTATAGTCTCCTGTATTTAAGACTTTCCGCTGTTCAAGAGGGAGGGGGATACTGGGTGAAAGCCAGGCCAGCTGAAAATGTTATACATTTCCTCCCTTTGTTTTCCATTCAGCTTGCCAATTCCTAATTCCAAGCTAAGTATGGAATTCAGTGCCCCAGCACTGTTGCCCTCTTATGCCCAAACCCCTCCTGCTCCCTGCCCCTTCCCTTGCATCCCCGCCCAAAAATTTATACCAGTACTGACATAAATATTCCATTACTGGAATAGGTGGCAAGGGCAGAATGACTATGGCGGCAGCCACGTGGAGATCGGGGCTGAGGACTTCTTCAAAGTGATGGAGGATTTTTTCTGTATCTTATATGGCTCAAAACGATCATAAAATGTTAGAGCTGGAAGGAATTCTCTATATCATCTCACGCAAATGTGTCCTCTTTTTTGGTTTCCTTTTCTATATATGGGCGAAAACTGAGGTTAAGCTAAGACGAGCACTCAGGTCTCCAGATTCCTAACCTAGTGTTGTTTCCACAGGACCTCACTGTCCTTAAGTAGGGCCTTGATGTGGAAGGACCCTATCCCCAACAGGAAATAGTTTAAGAAATACCCTTGGCATTGAGGATAGGAGGAGCAAAGTGGTAGAGCGAAGGTGAAAATGGAGATTGTACCTAACTCAACAGAGGGAGTTGAAAATCTTGGATGAATTAGGAGAGTTGAAGAGGAAAAGGATAAATGGGACAACAGACAGCTTAGGACAGTGGTTCTCAACCTTCCTAATGCTGCGACCCTTTAATACTCATATGTGGGCTTATCTGCATGTGGGCGGACCCACCTGCAGACAGATAGCGGAGCCGTGTCTTGGTTCCTAAGACCATCGGAAATATGTGTTTTCCACTGGTCTTAGGTGACCCTTGTGACTCCTGTGAAAGGGTCGTTCGACCCCCAAAGGGGTCACGACCCACCAGTTGAGAACTGCTGGCTTAGGATGACACAGAACCAGGGTAGGGAGATGTAGGATGAGCAAGTCTTTCAATACCATCCTCTCCCAGACTCCCGAACATCCCACCTGCTTCACCTTCCTGAGGAAAAAGCTGTATATTGGCCTTTACCCACTACTGAAAACCCCACAGCTCAGTGTTAGTACTTTAGAGAGGTTGAGACAGTCTGGTTGGTCCACTGCCATCAGCACAGATTGCTGGGGCAAGGTTCAGAGTTGAAACAAAGTGACAAAAAAATTGGCTCTCCCCAAACCCACAAAAATCTTCCAGCTAGAAAAGATGTTGAGAAGTCAACTAGTCTACTCCCCCCTCTTCTACAGACTGTACCTAACTCAACAGAGGGAGGTGAAAATCTTGGATGAATTGGGAGAGCTGAAGAGGAAAAAGATGAATGGAACTACAGAGAGGTGAAGAATTCTTCCTTGGTTGCCGAGAACCAAGATTAGAGTCCTGGACTTCTCAGAATGGGTGCTTGCACCTTAAATAAAGCTTTGGAAAGGAAAAGATTCAATGTCTCTCCTCCCTTTCTTCCCCACATCTCCAACTCTCCTCATTTCTTTCCTGCTGCTTTGTAGTTACCTACAGCTGAACTCTCCCTAATCAAGCGCAGACAATGTGACCAATGGTGTGTTCTTTGGTTTTTGAGTGGTGAGGGTGGCGGTAGGAGATGAGGAGGACAGGCGGAAGTGGCTTATGACTTTGCATACTGTGTTACCTTGGGGAGAAGGGTCATATGGGTGGGAAGCACTCACATTTCCAAGACCATGACAATGTTGGCTTTCTCCTCAAAGGCATCAACACATTGCACAAGCTTGGGGTGGTGTAGACAGTTCATGATGTCAATCTCTTGCCGGATATTCTCTTTGTCTTTTGCCGAATATGCCTTGAAGAATTTCCCTGCCCAAATTTTTCCAGTTTTCTTTTCAACAAGCCGAAAGACCTGTCCAAATTTCCCACTGTAAAGGGAAAAGAGAATTTGGGGTGGGTGGGAAAGGATCATTTAACCATCATGCCCATGAGATATAGACCAGAGTTAGTAAACCTCCCTTGCATTGCCCATCCACTTGAACGTTAGCAGTTCATCCAGCTACATCCCATGTCTCCTTCCCTAAGGTATTTCTCCCATTAGAATGGGAGCTTACTCCCCCAAGGGCAGAGACTCCTTTTCTTCTATCAGGCCAGGAGTTCTTAGCCTTTCTTGTGTTATGGACTGAGCACTTTGGCAATTTTTCTCAGAATAATATTTTTAAATGAATAAAATATGTAGGATTGCAAAGAAGTCCAAATATATTGAAATATAGTTATAAGTTGATTATAGATTTTACCCTAGTTTAAGAAGTCCTACAATAGACCTTTCTTATTATGAGGAAATGGGATGTGGAACAGTCTTTGGCGGAGGAAGGGGAGATGGTGTTAATTTTTACAACTCTGCTGCTCTTGTCCAGAATGACTGTGTCTAGAGTACTTCTGAAAGGGATTTCCTAATTCAGTCTCTGATCGCATCAGGTGCCACCCAGGTAGGCACCATCAGGTTTAAATTTCTGTCTCTCCCCATAAACACATCTTCCTTTAGTGAGAATAACAGCCTAGTTCCATGTCCTCTCTCCATGATTTATTTCAGGTAAAGTCTTCAGGGTGACTGGTGATGGATAAAAACTAGGGGAGACCTTAGGGACTGAGATCACCTCCCTCCATTGACTCCCCCCTGCTGTGAGACAGAACTAATGCTAATTTCATTCCCATTCATGAGTGTAATGAATGAGCCCTATATTTCAACAGAAATGATGAATTTAGATTAGTCAGATCCAAAGGAGGGTGGGGTGCACTTCTGGCTCCCCTGACTTCTAGGGATAATTTTTTAAATTTTAAAAAAAAATCACACGTGTGATTTCATCAGTATAAGATGCTCCCAGTGAGAAAACTCCCTCTACCAAAGCAGATCTACACATTCTGTGTGACAAAGTCTTTTTAAAGAGAGTAGCCTCAGGGCACTATCAGAATAAGAGAATGCCACAGTCAGTATGCATAAGGCAGGAACAGAAGCTCCTTTCTCTGACTTTGAGGCTAGGGCTTAGCCATTAGGCTACTCTTCCCCTCTCCAGTTGGGGTTGTAAGGAGTGAGGTGGGAAATTATATCATTAATAAGAAATACTTTTAAATGGGCCTTACATATCAGCAGCTGCTAATTCAGGCAGTGTGTTTGAAGTGCCTTCTTGGTGGGGATGATGGGGTCCAGTTGTTCTCAAAGATGGAGAGTAGCATAGGTGGGAATTTGTGAAAGTAACATCCTATGTGTAAACAGGTGACTCTCCCTCAGAATCAGCCCCCTGCCCTGCTGCCATTCCAAAGCCACAGGCCTCAAAGCTGGAGAGGAGGCTCCCATCCCACTTACGATCCTAATCTCTCCTCGATGTCATAGAAATCAGCAACTTTTTGCTCGGTGTTGATCACCACTGTCCGGTAGTCTACCTCAGGCTCCTTCTCATCTACAAACAGGGGGTCAGGGTTAGGGTCAGTAATCAGAATCTGCCCTCCCCTCTGCCCAAAATTTACATCCCCCACCCCAATATAATTAATTCTCTCTTGCACCCCATCTCAATCTCAGAGAGAATTATGGGCTGTTCCATACCATCATCTGACAGTTCCACTTCATCCTTAGGTTCTGTTGGAAAGAAAAAAAAAAACAAGAGAGGGAAAAGAGTCAGACAGTCTGCTTTGTGGTGAACACCCCAAAAAAAAAAAAGTGGAAGAAGCACAGGAGACCATGTCTCAGCTTTAGCAGGCACAAATATCTGACCATGAGCCCCAGAGCCAAGTAAGGCTTACTTTTCCTCCTCTTCTCTCCCTTCCTCTGTGGTGCCAAAAAGCTGACCAATGCGGAAATGGCCATGAGGTGTGGAACAAGAGAAGGGGAAAAAGAGGCTAACTTAAAAAGTTGATGACTGTCCAGAGATGGTTAAAAAAGAAGAGGGGGGAGGCCAAGAACAAGAAAGCCCAGAACAAAGTGAGGTTGGCAAGGGATCTAAAATTGTATTAGGGACTAGAAGAAGATCCAAAGAGTTATGGGACCACTAGTTGGCATGGATGGGATTATGATAGTGGATGACAGAATGAGGGCAGAACTAATAAACTTTAATTTGCTTTTCTTTTCTCCACTAAGGAGAGTTATCTTCAGACTGGAAAGTGAAGAACAAAGATGGTTAACAAGAGAATGGAAATCCAAGAGATGCAGGGAGATACTAAGAGAGCAAGTTCGAGTCACCAACCTGGATGAAAGCTATTTCAGGGTACCAAAAACAAACTTGTGGATTGGACTGCTGAGTCCTCACAAGTGATCTTTGGGGAACTGTGGATAAAAGGGAGCCCTCTGCTGAAGCCAGTCACAGGCAAGTGTACAAATATTCGGAAGGGGAATCAAGGTGGATTTGGTAAGTTTGAGGCCTATTTTTGCCAATAGTCCGATACAGCTTATCAAGGGAATGATTTATGACTGCTCTTAAGAAAGGAAAACTCTAATTACTACGAGATGGAATGGACTGATGATGGGTGACGCTGGGCTAACTCCATTTTCTTTTCTGACAGTGACACCAAACTGTCAGTGAGAGGAACGCAGTAGACACAAGAGAAACAAATACATAGACGGTAAAAAACATGGTCATTTTTGTTGTTGCTGCTGTTCAGTCATTTTAGTAGGTTCCCACTCTCTGTGACCCTGTTTTGGGGTTTTCTTGGCAAAGATACTGAAGAAGTTTACCATTTCCTTCTCTAACTCATTTTACTGATGAGGAAACTGAGGCAAACAGGGTTACGTGACTTGCCCAGGGTCACACAGCTAGTAAGTGTCTGAGACTGGATTTGAACTCAGGTCTCTACCCACTGTGCCACCTAGTTGCCCATATGGATGTATAGATAATAGATCTATATGGATGAGGTGGTTCAGTGGATAGAGTGCTGTGCCTCAAGTCAGGAAGACTCATCTTCTTGAGTTCAAATCTGACCTCAGATACCTACTAGCTGTGTGACCCTGGGCAAGTCACTTAACTCTGTATGCCTCAGTTTCCTCATCTGTAAAATGATCTGGAGAAGGAAATGGCAAACTTCTCTAGTGTCTTTGCCAAGAAAATGCCAAATGGGGTCACAGAGAATCAGACAGGACTGAAATGACTCAACAACAACAAGATATGTAGATGGTAATAGTAGTTAGCTAGCACTTACATAGTGCTTTAAGGCCTGTGAAGTACTATCCCTCTACTTATCTACTGATCCGCCTAGCTCCCTCCCTGTTTGTATCATCTCATCTGATCCTTAACACAGCCTTGTGAGGTGGGTACTATTATTATCATTGTTATTTTCACTCCCATTTTACAGATGAAGAAGCTCAAGGAGGGAGTTTAAAATCAGTGTCTGAGGTAGAATTTGAACTTAAATCTTACTGACTACAAAATCCAACAAAACTCTCATCCTTTTTGCCACCTAGCTATGATTATTAAAGACACATGAAAGCTTTTTATAATAATCTTGCAGTGAGAGGGAGAAATACAGACTGAAAAACGCACAGTTAGGGAGACTTAGAACAGAATATTGATTAGTAGATAGATAAGAAGTTGGAAGAAAATCTTTAGTGGAAAATCCTGGGGATCTGTCCATGGTTCTGTTCTGTTTAACATTTTTTTTTAACCCATGACTTAGATGAAAGCACAGAAAGGAGGCTTATCAAGGATGCCCAAGACACAGAGTTCATAGAGATAATGGATATATTAGATAATAGATGCAAGATTCAGAAAAGACCCATGACAGGCTAGAAGGATGGGCTGAATTTAATAAGATTAAATTTAATAAGGACAAATAGCTATAATCATAAATAACTCTTCTAACTCTGGAAAATCTATTTAACAAAAAGGGATAAAATACTAAGGGAAAGATGGTAGGAAAGTAGGATCCTTATGATAGCACACACATACTTTCCTGGAATGTCAATAAGGTCGACCCGGAGTACAAGTTATAGTGGACCTATGGCTAAAGTCAGCTTAAGTTTCAGGACGTCACTGCCGTTAGGAGTATTTTCTGATTAGGAGGCGTTTTTAGGGTTGGGGTCAGCCTTAGGCTTATGATCCTAGTCAGGAATGGGATTAGGCTAGAATTATATTTAGGGAAAACTTGGAGTTAGCAGGAGTATTAAGGATAGGGCATGGACTGTAGTGTTCCAGTTTGCATTTTCTAGACATAAAGGAATGAGGATTAAATAGGACACATTATTTGCAAAAAACCAGGGTGTCTGGATTTGGAATAAAAGAAGCTGGGCTGGAATGTTAACTCTACCACTTACCTATGGGACCTTGGATGCAGTCACTCAACTAGTTTTAGATTTGCCTAAGTGTGCTATCATCCAGTCTACATTTCTCCATCTCAGTCACAGGTTATTATAAAAGGCTCCCTCAGATGTCTTTAAGAATCAGCAGCTAAAATGTTTTAAATTGTCTTTACATGTAACTGGGGAAAAATAAAATATTATTTAAAAAAACAATTAACATTTGGGTGGCACAATGGATAAGAGTGCTGAACTCCAGAAAGACTGGAGTTCAAATCCTGCCTCAGACACTGATTTAAGCTCTATCAGCTTCTCTCTGGGCCTTAGTTTCCTCGTCTGTAAAATGAGGGAACTGTACTAGATGACATATAAAGTCCTTTCCATCACTAAATTAATGATCTTATTCTGGGAGCGAGGTATGGAATTCATCATATCCCAGGCAAAACAAATTCTCTTACCCACCAGCCCCAAGATTTGCATTACATTCATTTTGGTTCCTTGACAGAAATTGTATTTCCTTTCTGCAACAGAAATTCCCCAGCAAGGTCTGATATCAGAAGAAGACTGGGAGAATCTTTCCTTCTTTCCCTACCTCTCTTCTCTTTCCCTGGAGCTTAGAGCCTGCAATCAGCCACATCCTTCTCTTCCCCTTCCTATCTCCTCAATAGATAATGCAGCTGGGCTTGAGGGGTTGGGAGAGAGGTTTTCCTGTTTGGAAGCCCTAGTGGCCTTGTTCCACTCCTCTGAATTCCAGGAGATTTCGACACTTCCCTTGGAGTCTTCACAGCAAGGGAAGGGGAGGGGAGTCATTGGGAAACAAGGAAGTCACGCTTGCTCCCATGAGACTTAATCAACCCAACTGACCTACTCTAAACAGACTTTTCTAACCCACTCACTGTGATGCTGGGCAAATCCTTTAACTCAGTTTGCCTCAGTTTCCTCATCTGTAAAATGAGTTGGAGAAGGAAATGGCAAACCAGTTTAGCATCTTTGCTGAGAAAATCCCAAATAAGGTCACTAGGAGTGAGACGCGACTGAAGCGACTGAACAACAATTACCTTCTTGAAATTTTTCTCTCTTTGGTATCTTTGCTGAGAGTTCGAGATGATTGTTCCATCTAACAGCTCCTCATCTTTTCTAATAATAAGAGTACAGAGATGCAAAAAGTCTTTCTAATGTCTCCTTCGGCTGGTGGGCCTGTCTGCTTGTCCTTTCAGTAAATATCATCTGTGATACTAGCTTGTAGCTACGTATAGCAATGAAGGTTCACAAAAATCCTTTATATACATTAATTTATTCTTCGCGCTGCTGAGTTAGACTGAGAGAGACCTCGGAGGCCATTGAGTTCAACTTCCTTATGTTACAGATGAAGAAACTGAAGCAAAGAAAGGCTAGGACTTGGACTTTGTTCTTCCTGACTCCAAAGGCTAGTATCATATCCATTACTCTGTGCTCACAACAACCTTTTGATGGGATTGCAGGTATTATCTCCATTTTATAGATGAGGGAACTCAAACCAAGGGGTTATACAACAAGTAAGTGGGTTTGGACCTAGGTTCTCTCTCAACTCAACGTTCAGTATTCTTTCCTTTGTATAACTTTGCAGGCAAATAAACATAGCACATAACCTGTGACAGTGCCCTCAATGTTCCAATTTCCTCTGGATAGCTCTCTCCTTCACCTTTTTCACTGTGAGCAAATTCTCCTTCATCCCAGACCACTTCTTTTTATAATCCTTGATTCTTGCACAAATGGAAACCTGACTCTCTTTGGAGGATCACCTTCAACATCTCTTTTATGCTTGTTGATACCTCTTTTAAGCCACCCACTACCTACCCTTAATACCGTGGGCCAGATGGAGAAGTTAGCATACTCTGTGCTCTCTACTGTCATTTCTATATCCTCCCTTTCCCACTATCAGTCAGCAGCCATCTTTCCTCTTTTGAGGTTCATTGCATCCATCTACATTACCCTGATCAATCCTTGTCACAGTAATATACCAACTTTCTATGGTCATTGTTCCTTTTTCAAAGAGTTCAACGACAGATTCAGTGTTCTTTTTCTCTTTTCAACTCTTGTCCTCATTCTTGGGCGCTTTGAGATAGATGCAAATGTTCCTTCAAATACCCTAGACTCCTACTTCAACTCCCTTCTCAAACCCCTTTACCTAAAGATCTAACCCACCTCAACTACCCAAAGGAGCGGCCATCCCTCAAACCTTATCATCGCACATAACTGTGCCAACTCTACAATCTTTGAATCTGAAATTCCTTGCTCTCATCCTCTGCTTTTCTTCCATCTCTTTCTTTTTGTCCCATTCCCCTCAAACCTATTCTCTGCCCTCACTGTAACCTTCAGACCCTCTATTTCTTCTTGTTCTCCCAGTCTGGCTCTACTCTGAGTTTCTTTTCTTCATCATCTTGGCCCTGTAGTGTACCATTCCGAATGTACACTGTTCTCCATCTTTCACTACCTTCCTTTCTTTGTCCTCTGTCATTCAAATCTTACTAGTTTTCAACCCAGGAAGTAACACAATCATGCCAACTAGGTCCACTCTAAATCCATATTATCTAATCTCAGTTGGGTCTTCACTGCTACACAGTAATCATCTTAAGGCATAAATCACTTCCTTGCTCAAAAACTTTGAGGGAATTCCTCCTGCCCCCGGATAAAGCACGAACCAGTTTGGCACTTATGAGCCTCTACTACCTTGCTTAGATCTAACTTTCCATTCATATTTCATACTACTCACTTCCCTTTCACAAAATGATTTTCTGCTGAAACTGGATCTGTGGTCCACCCTCCAGTTCCTGCTTCCACACACTCTCATAGGCCATTGACTGAGCCAGGAATTTTATTTCTTCCTTTCAGAAACCATATCTTCTCTTGTGGCTCTGCTCAGCTAATACTTTTACCATGAACTTTTTCTAAACCTCTACCAGGGAGCAAATAGGGCTCTCTCCCTCCTTCACTTTCCTTATATTATGCTTATCTGTGGACACTTATGTCCCCTCCATAAGAATGCAAACTCCTTGAGGGTAGGGACTGTTGTCCAATTTCTTGTACACAGTAGGTGTTTTACCAAAGTATAATGAATTGAATCATTATTTCTAAATAGATTAACAGTCCTTTATGAAAGCCCTCTTCCCCTACCCATCCCCACCCTTCCATTCTTCCAACCTCATCTCTATAACCTACTAAAATCAGACCTATGTCATCTCTTCCTAGGGGCAGTTAGGGGGCACAGCAGATAGAGTGCCAGTTCTAGAGTCAGGAGGACTTGAGTTCGAATTTGGACTCAGACACTTACTAGCTGTGTGACCCCAGGCAAGTCACTTAACCCTGTTTGCCCCAGTTTCCTCATCTGTAAAATTAACTGGAAAAGGAAATGGCAAATCAGTCTAGTATCTCTGCCAAGAAAACCCCAAAAGGGAATTACAAAGAGTTGGACATGACTAAAAAATGACTAACCAATAACCTCTCTTCATGGTCACAAGAGTATCTAAGAAGCCTTGTTTAAAAGCCTGCTCATCTCCTACCCCTGCCTCAGTAAATATCCTCTACCAGCAGGCAGCATTTAGCTCCTTACACCTCAGAACAGACTCCTCCCGAGGCCTCACCCAGGAAGAGGCACCCCTCTATGGTTGATGCTTCATGGTTTTTTTTTTTAATCTCATGCTCACAAAATTATCAAGTAACTTCCTTATTGAAAAAAAAAAAAGGCTCCCTGCTTTTATGAGCTCATTTGGTGATTTCTTCAGCTTTACCTGACACTGCTAATTCTGACAATGACCTGGAGAAGGTAGCATGACTGGGGAGGAGGAGGAAGCTCTGAGTACTGGAGTTAAAGAAAAAATTAGGGGCAGCTAGGTGGCACAGCGAACATAGCACCTGCCTTGGAGTCAGGAGGACCTGAGTTCAAACCTGGCCTCAGACACTTGATACTGAACTAGTTGTGTGACCTTGGGCAAGTCACTTAACCCCGACTGCCTTGTCTCCCTCCTCCAAAAAAAATCAACTGAACCTTTTATGCACCTGACCAGCCCACAAATGCCACTCAATGCAACACTACCAAAAGGGAACTTTCCTTTCCTCCTCCTTGGACAACAACAAAATTGGGACTTGGGATTATTAATGTCTGCCAAGCGCAGATATTTGGGGCAGCTCGGTGGCACAGTGGATAGAGTACCAGGCCTAGACTTAAGAAGACTCCTCTTCCTGAGAAAAAATCCAGCCTCAGGCGCTTACCAGTTG
This sequence comes from Pseudochirops corinnae, assembly GCA_028646515.1. Taxonomy (NCBI): domain Eukaryota; kingdom Metazoa; phylum Chordata; class Mammalia; order Diprotodontia; family Pseudocheiridae; genus Pseudochirops; species Pseudochirops corinnae. Next base: position 292,233,533 of record CM053588.1, read on the forward strand.
TGTGACCCTGGACAAGTCACTTAACCCTATTTGCCTCAGTTTCCTCATCTGTAAAATGAGAAGGAAATGGCAGGCAAACTGCTCCACTGAATATGCCAATAAAACCTTAAATGGGGCCACAAAGATTTGGCCACAACTGAAAAGCAACTGAATAAGAAGTGTTTTAAAGGGCGCTTACGTAAATGTCGACTGGGGATGTAATGCAGTGCACAGAGAGATGGCCTTGAAGCCATGAGGGTTTGGGTCTGGGAAACTATCTGAGACCCTCAGTTACAGAGAACATTCTGGCTTCCATAGGCATAGAGAGCTTCCTGAAGTCACAGGTATAACCCCAGTCCCTCAGATATCAATGCCATTTGTCATTACTGATTCCCTTTTGGGGATTTCTTTTTCCCTTCAGGGCAGCTCTGAGGTGAGGGAAGAGACCAGGAAGAGCACCATCAGAAAACCCGGGAGGGAACCCAAGACCAATTGGTCAATGAATGGGCCTTTCTTAAGGGCCAGGTACCAGGCTGAGCATTAAACTGCGAGTCACTTCCCTTCTCCTCGTCCTGGATTCTCTATGTCTGGTCCAGGTTTCTCTCTCTCTCAAATGAAAGGGCTGGACTAGATGACCACTGGCTTCCCTCTAGCTCTAAAATCTTTTAAGTTCATTATAAAGACTCCCTTTCTTCAAATTCTTACCAAATAGCCCTTGATGATACATTCCTTTGCCTAGATCCTCCAAAAGTTATTTTGAAAAGGAGGGGTTCCTAGATTTATGTTGCAGATCTGGGACTCTGGATGGCATCTCAGAGGTCAATCAATCAGCATTCCTTAAGTATTCACTATGCTAAGCACTGGGGATACACAGAAAGGCAAAAGCCCAGCCCTTGATCACATTCTAAAGAGGTAGACAACATGCAAGCAACTTGGTGCATGGAAGGCACATGCAACATAAATGGAAGGTGAAATCTTACAGGAGACACTTGGGGAGTCGAAGAGGGAGCACAAAGGCTCCTTCGGAAGGTGGGATTTAAATTGAGTCTTGAGGGAAGCCAGGGAAGCCAGGAGGCAGAGGTGAGGAGGGAGAGCATTCCAGGCATGGTGGGTGGCCAGGAAAAAGGTCATCTAGTCCAATCCCTTCTTTTTACAGAGGAGGAAACCAAGGCCCCTGGAGGTGGGGGAGGGGGTCTCATCCAAGGTCACACAGGTATTAAGTGACAGAAATCTCAGTTCAGGATTCTTTCCCCACCTCCACTTCCTCCATCCTGCATGGCTGGTAAAGACTCTACTTTCTACCAGGAAACTGATCAAGAGGAAAGCATCATTCATCCCATTATGTCTGGATGACCGTTTAAAGACGTGTGGGCCCTAGGAGTCATCCCCTCCCTCCAAAGCCCTTCTAACTTCCAAGGCCAGCAACCATGGTTAATTAAGGGCTAAATTAATATTGATTATACCTAACATCACAGCTTTAGATCAAATTGATGCTCCAGCAGGAACATATTTTTTTATGTGCCATATATTTAATTTATAGTACACTGGGCTCAAGGAAAAAGAACATTTAAGGGCCCATTTTATGGAGCTCGGAGCATAATTCTACTAATTTAAATGATTATAAAAGCTCCTTGTCGTGGTGCCTGTGCTTTTATGACATGCTGTTGATCCTATCTGTGATGTATTTGCTGCTGAATCCTCGGTCAGGAATGTAACCCCCGAATATAACTTTCTTCCTTTGGGAACATATGGTCTTCTTTATGTTGTGGTTCCCAGGGACACACTGCAGTAAAAAGCAGACACTGTCTATATAAGCAACATCCCGAGAAGAGAAATTCTGATGGCACTGGTACTGGAATTCCTTATCCACCCCTTCACCTGCTGGTCAGAGGTCCTAGGAATGTGAAGGGGTGTGTGTGTGCATGCCAGGAAATAAGACCATAAAAAGCCTTGAATGCCAAGTTAAAGAGTTTTAACCAGGGATTCAATATAATTGCTTTCCTTTCTAATCCCACAGATTACATTGTATGCGTTTAAAATTCAGAGAATTATTCAGAGAAGGGTCCATGGGGTTCACCAGACTATGGACAATAGGTTCACCAGACTATTGACAATAAAGAGTAAGAGGCTATCCAAGGAGCCGCAGAAGATATTTGGAGTGCTAGACTCACACGACTGAGTGAGGTTATGTTCTGGCCAGTTCACCTGAGCAGCGGAGCATGGAAGCACAGAGGCAGGTTAGAGGCAGGGAGTTTAGGAGGCCGTCATGATCATTGAGATATGAGGGGAGAAGCCCCTAAGCCAGAGGTTGAGCTCAGCTAAGAACATCACCAAGTGCTGCCTGAACCAGATTAAAATGTAATGGGGAAATATTTGACAAAATACAGACAACTATATGACACAGATAATGTTAATATGTGGTTTTCTAAGTCAGTCTGTGCAGCAGGGATCCTTCCGCAAAGCCAGGAGCCCCCACTCTATTCAGATTTGATACTGTATCCATAAACTGTGGTGTTGGCCACAGAGAAAAGAAGAGATTGCTGTGAAAGACATTAAGAAAGAAAAAGCTACCTGATGTGGAAGACTCGAGTTCGAATATCACCTTAGACCCTTGTTGGCTATGTGACTTTGGGGAAGTCACTCAATTCCTCTGAGCCTCACTGTCCTCATCTTTACAATGGGGATAATTAATTGTACCTACTTCACAGGATCAATGGAAGGATAAACGAGATGCAATCTAAAGCACTTCATAAACCTTAAAGCCCAAACTAATGTTAGCCATTGTTGCTGTTCTCGTACAATTACTCTTCTGTCCTAAGACTCTTCCCTAGGGCAGCAAGCTGACCCCGAAGGCAATGTAACCAGACTAATAAGGACGTTGCTTTTAGTACCCCCAGTGGTTTCTGATTAGGACCTCTCCTAGAGAAGAAACAGTACTTCTTCTGTTGTGAAACTAGTGAAACAAGTTAAATCTTGGCTATAAAACACTTTTAAAATAAAGTTTTGTTTACCAAGTTCTGCTCTGAGTAAGGGATTTGAGCCTTTCAATAAAAGTCTGCATTCCAGGCTCTCGGAGAAGGAAACAGGCATCCCACGCACATAAAGTTCTACCCCACTCCAAGGGAAGAAATTAACAGCAAAGAGTAGTCAAGACTGAAAATAACCTGGTAAAATACGTCCTCCAGTTTGGAGTTTTGGAAAAGCCAGTCAAGGGGTGACTAGCCCTGTACCAAAGCTGTCTCTCCACGAAGCCCTGACGACTCGATGTTTTACTTTGAAAAAGTTAGTAAAGACCTTAGATGCTCATTGTAGAGTGAGGGAAATTTAGGGCAGGTTTACTAGACTTCCTGTGTCTAAGACACAAAGAAAATGAAAGGAAGGAATTGAAGGAAGGAGTGTTTCTATATCATTTGATATCTAAGCTAGCCCAATGGTCAAACCAAAGGGAAGGTTGTTTGATGTTTGATGACAAATGAAGAATTCAGGTTTAAGCTGGTAGAGGAAGAAGTAAGCACTGGTGATCACCTGAATCAAACAGTAACTAAGTCATTTGATTTACTGATAATTTCGGCTTTGCCATCAATCTCGACGCTAATGTAGGCATGCACTATTATCCTCTAAGCAGCCGATTAATTAAAGGTTAGTTGGCTTTTTTTTAAACTTGAGACGTGTTTAATGAGAGTGATCAAGCACAAGGAATATCAAGGAAATTTCTAGTTCAACAATGAACATACAAAACAAGTTCTATAATTTGAGCATAAGGTCACCTGCCTTAGTGAAGAGCTATTTATAATTTTAAATATAACATGGTCATTCTTGCTTATAAATTTGAGGGAAAGGATGGATAAGTCCAAAGTGAGAACCTCGTACAACTCTCTGACAAAGTGTGCCCTTTGGAGATTGTAACTTGTGACAGAGGCGTGAGCACATCTGGTGGCAGTGTAATGAAACTCCAGGCTCGAGAAACATGTAGAATGTGTTAGCTAAAAACTAGATATCCATCGAACGGGGACTGGCTAGACAAATTATGTTACATGGACATAATGGAAAATGACTGAGTTGTAAGAAACAATGACTGAGACATTCAGAGTAGCTTGGAAAGGCTTCTGGGAATGGACAGAGAACAAAGTAAACAGAAGCAGGGAGTGACAAGCACAGTGTAAATGGGGAAAAGGAAAAGACAACAAACACTGCATGCTTTGTGAGTATAATGAGCAAACTTGACCGGAGACCGAGTTGAGAAAACGTACTTCGCTCTTTCGTTTACAGAGATGGGGGAGCTATGAGGATGGAATATTATCAATACCATTAGACTTGGTTGATGTGTGATTGGTTTGGGGTTTGGTTTGTTGAAACTCTTATTGTTCTCTTTTTTATTCTTTGTTTTTTTGGTTGTTTGTTTGTTTGTTTTTGGAGGGCAATTGGAGTTAAGTGACTTGCCCAAAGTCACACAGCTATTAAGTGTGTCAAGTGTCTGAGGTCGAATTTGAACTCAGGTCCTCCTGACTCCAGGGCCAGTGCTCTATTCATTAGACCACCTAGCCACCCTTCTTTTTTATTCTCTGTTACAATGGATGGTTGATTTGGTAAGGGAATAGGGAAGGGTATAATGATGTAAGAAAAGATGTCTCTAAAAAGTTTTTTTTTTTTTAACAGCAGATACGCAAAATTATATTACAAAGTGATGGCACTGTTGCAGCCTCAGACCTGTGAGTGTTTCACGGACAGAGCCCGTGCTGTCTCTTTTGTCTGTATTGCCAGATCTACGCACAGGGGGCATGCCATTCCCAAGTGAAGATGATGACAATGAAGGAGACTCACCTTCAGGTTTTTCTCCCACTGTGGTGAGCTCTGACTCCTGGCTGGGTTCACTGGTTCCATACACATTGATTGCCCGCACACGAAACTTGTATTCTCGATCTGGCAGCAAGTTCTGGACGCTAAAGGAGGTGCTGCGGCATGTGGTCAGGTCTTTCCACTCCTTGTCTGCTGAGTCCCAGATCTCCACACTGTAGGATTGCACAGCGCTGCCCCCATCATATGAAGAACCATACCATGACAGGGTCAGTGATGAGCTCCGAATGTCTGAGGCACAGGGTGTACCTGCTGGGGGGTCTGGCTTATCTGGATACATGTAAACACAGGACAAACCAAAACACCGTAAGGATTTCAAGGAGAGTCTACTTCATTCACTCAAATAAACTGGAAAACAATGGGTAGAAATTGCAGAGAGGAAAAACTTTCCAACAATTAGAGCTAACAGGAAATGGACCAAGTTAGTCTTGGGAGGTAGGTGGTTCTTCTTTCTCCCCCTTAATGAGGGTTTTCAAGCAGAGCTTGGGTGACCATTTGTCAAATATGTGGTATTGGGGGATTCTTTGCAGGTAGCAGTTGGACTAGGTGACTGTTGAAGTCTCTCTCGATTCTGAAATTCAGAACCACTTACTTATGATGTTGGAAGGAAGCCTGATGCACAGACATAACAACAAATGATTATGTGCCCCTCCCCCTGCCCCTGAGTCAAAAATGGAATATACATCTGCTTATTCAAAGGGCCTTGTTATGGCTGTGTGTGTGTGTGTGTGTGACAGGACTTCCAGCTCACAAGTTGTGATTTCCTGTGTTTAGTCTAAGTTATAAACATATTTCTCAGAACAGCCTAAGTTCAGATCCTAGCTTCCCCGCCCATGACTTGCTGTGTGACTTTAACAAGCATCTTTCCCTCTCTGGGCTCAGGTTCTCACCTCTACACAATGGGGAGGCTTAGCCCTGTCTATCCTTGGCTCTCACAGTAGGTAGAAATTAGATAAGAAATATTTATGAGCAAACCCTGACAATATATCACTAGCTCTCCTTTGGGAATTTTGGAAAATAAGGCAGTTTTTGCCATTCTTAGGCGTCAAGAAGACTCTTGGTCATAGAACTGAGATAATCCTGCTGAATTCTGATCAAATACAGAAATGCCCACTTATCCAAGGACGGATTTCTCCTAATAGATGCAGTGGGCCATTAAAAAAATTTCAGGAGTAGAATTTTCTAGTAAGTTCAATTAGCCTGTCACCTAACCAATGTAAGGCACTCCATCTAGTGGCAAAGAAGGCCAACTAGGGGCCACAGAGTATTTATAGCAAAAAAAAGACTCTCGTGGCAACATCAGGAAAGCCCACAGCTATGAAAAAAATAAGGGCTGGAGGGACGCTGTGATATAAGAACCGGATGGAGGAGACCAATACGTTTTTGCTCTAGCCAACTTTGCAAGATACCGGTAATGTCTGTGGGGGTCTGAGCCGAGAGGTCTTCACCACATTTCTAAATCTTCTGTTTAAAATGTTCTTTTTAACATGGTTTGTTCTTAACTTGACTCTAAACAAGGGTGGATAAAATGCATCTCTTTGTTTTAGCAGAATAAGCACTGGTTCTGACATTAGAAGATCTGGGTTCAAAGTTTACCTGCATGACCTCGGAGATAGCCCTGAATATCCCTGGGCCTCGGTTTCCTCATCTGAAAAATCTATGTATGTGTGTTGGGGGGAGGGGAAGGGAGAAGTACAAAGCAGACTAGATGGACCCTAAGATTCTTTTCAGCTTGAAATATGTGACCCTATTCCCTTCTTTGCTCAAGCGGGGTCCTATGGGTGGGGAACACTGTACATCCGACCATATTTGGTTGCTATGCTGCTTACTTCCAGCTGTCTTTTCCCTGACTTCCCCTTTCTCTTTTTCTTACGGGGAGGGGAGGGCGGGGAGATTCTCTGTGGATGGATGTGGGAAGGGATATGTGTGAAAATGAAAAGTGATATAAAAACAAAAGATATACATGAAAATGTAAATCAGATTAATTTTTCTTGAGAAAATATTTTAGAACAATTTTTAGTTTTACCTGTGATCTCTGGGTATTCTAGTGAATTAGAGCCCAATACCCAAAGGGGCTAGTTGCTAAGCAATAATGATATTCTAATTCGAAGGTCTACTCAATGGGATATAAGTTAAAAAACATTGAAGGGGAGCAGGAAAAGGCCTGTTAAATAAACCCTTTTCCCAAAAAGGAAATTGGCTGGGTAACTTCTACATTAATGTAGACAGGCACCATGTTTCATTTTTTTTTTCTTTCTGCCACAGAGGGAGAAAAAAATAGGTTTAGCTCTCTGACGGATGTGGCAGATAGATCTTTGGCTTTGGAACAGAAGAGCCTTAAGAGCGGAGGGGGATTATGGAATAAGTTATAATTCTAAATGAAAACATTATTATTTGGGGGGGGTGGGAAGAGCTACCATAAAGGTTTGTGAGGAAAAGATTAAGGATCACAACAGTTCTATGATGAAGAAGGCATCAAATTGTTGTTATGATTACTATATCTCTCCACATCGGATGAGGAGTCACTTGAGGGTAGAGTCCATATTTTTGTCAATGATGCACAAAATTCAGACCTAGGACCACATGAAGGAACGAAAAGAGTCACAGACAAAAATCCTAAAAAGGAATATTCCCAAAGCAGTCCCATTGTCCCATCCTTTTTCAGCTTTCTCATCCATAACCCACACAAACACACGTGCTGTCCACGTACAAAGTATCTGCATATAGCACTAGGCACTCGACTTTGTATCGCTCTTGACATTGTTGCCGATCATAGTGAGGGAGCCAGGATAACAGGGAGCAGTGGAAGAGGGAAGGGAGGACATGGGAGAGAAAGGCTAATTCCAGTCTGTGCAGCTCCTGTGGAATTCTCTCCCATGTTCTTATTCATAGCAATACAGTGAATCCAACCACTCTGGCTACACAGCCTTCCTTTTCTCAGGAAAGAATCTTCTAGTCCTCATCAAGGATCACTCCCCACTATGCCTTGCAGAATATGACAACAACAAGCATTTATATGGGGCCTTAAGACATGCAAATTGCTTTGAAAATAGCTCTTGTTTCCTCCTGACTCTGGGAGGGAGGGGCTATTGTTGCTCTCATTTTAGAAGTGGATTGTATGTGAGTAATATGGTCACGCGAAGTAACAAATGCATACCCTAGGCTGTCCTGTCTCCCTTCCTGTGGGCACTTCTCCCTAGGCCCTAGCACCTTGCCTCAGACAGTAAAGAAAGAGTCAAGGGGCAGCTAGGTGGTGCACTGAATAGAGCACTGGCCCTGGAGTTGGGAGGACCTGAGTTCAAATTTGACCTCAGACACTTAACACTTACTAGCTATGTGACCTTGGGCAAGTCACTTAACCAAACTGCCTTGCCTTCCCCCCTCAAAAAAAAAAGTCAAGGGATATTTCTGATACCCAAAGAACATCTTGATAACTTCCTGAATTGACCTTTAAAAAAAAAAGAGAACCTGCATGAATTAAGAATCCCTAGGGAAATGCTGTGATTTTTATTGGAGCAGGCACTGATTCCACCAATATTTTCCAATAGCTACATGCTTTAGTGGAAGGTCTCCTTGAGATTCTGGGGCTGAAAATTCATCTCTCTGAGGCTAATCAGTGGCTGAGCTTTGAAGGGGAAGGTCCACCTATTTTTTTAAAAAGGGAAAAAAGCAAGCTGTAGACTATACAAAAAGGAACAAAGTTTTAATATTTTGGAATAGAAAAAGTAATCCAAAGTTAACCAAGCTAACAAAGTGTTTCCAAGTCGATGTCCTACTTGGACAGTCTTTCATCAATCCACAAGGCCATCTGGAATGAACACACTCACTGCTAGTTCGCAAATAGGTGCTGCTAAAGTGTTTGAAAGGCTTGTCTCAAGTGGGTTTACATGACTCCTTTATAATGTTGTTCATGTGGTTCACATTCTTAGCAGATTCTGTTCATGGAGAATGCACTGGTGTTTATGGAAAGGTTAATCTCGGCTCAATCCAAGTTGGATTATCAGTACATAATTCTGAATTAGGGGGTCTGAGTGAATGAATGAGACTTGACTGTATATAAACATGGGTCCTCACTTCACTGAGCCATTCTATTCTTAGCTGTGGGAGGGGGAAGCAGACAGAAAGCACCATTTGCCTCCATTCCATCCCCTCCAAGGCTGTTTAGAAGGGATGGTATTTAACCTGCAGCTCCTGCCAGCTGGCTAGCCGCCAGGCCAATGGCCCCTGTCAGTGCTGGCCTCCCAAAATAAGAAACTAAACCATAAAAGGCTACAACTGCAGAATGGCTGTTGGGGCTGGGGGGGGGGGGCGGTAAGCCTTTGGGGGAGGGTAATATATGTGTGGGTGTGGGGGGAATGTTGCAAGAAAAAGCAGTTGAAGCCGCCAGCCCCCAAAACAGCCCAGCAGAGGGGAGATAAAACTCTGAGCTTAAGAGAACTAACACTTAATGGCGGTGGGGTTTCGTACTCATACACTCCTATGCACCTGAAGGAACAGTCCAACTTAACCTCATCCATGGAGCCAACAAGCCATCACTTACTCCTCATTTCAATGAAGTTAACATTTAATGTCCTCAAAAGAGAGTTGGGATGGGAGGGCAGGGATGATGTGGAAATAATCAGTCTTAACATTTTTCAGATGGGGACAACGAAGGCCAGACATGTTATAAACGAAACACAGAATTAGTGGGGGAGAAAGGAAAACAGGTTCTTACTCCCATCCCTCAACTCTTAACCCCTCGCAAAAATGGCTGATTTCAGTTAATGGGACAAGAGATGAGAAGATAGAAGAGAGAAGAAGAAAGAATGGGAGATAGAGAAAAGAAGGAGAAGGAGAAGAATGGAAGGAAAGTGAAAATGTGAAAAGAGAATTGAAGAAAAGAGGAAGGGGGGAAGGAAGAGAGAGGAGAGGGAGAAAAGAGCAGATTAGAGATAAAACAGGGAAAACAGGCATGAAGAGGCAGCTCCTGAAAGAGGGAGGGAGAAAACATGAATTAGTAGCTAATATGAGGTACTTGGTTCTTTGGGAATGCCTGGGCTCTCTGACTTCTTCTGTGGGAGTAATGGAGACGGTGGGTGAACAGAGAAAGTAGTCCAGTCTTGCTAAAGGTTTATTGGACTCTTTGTTCAAGTAGTTTGGGGCTGGAATTAATGGCCATGTTTTTGTAGCTGGTCTTAAATGAGTTCCGACCTCTCCCCACCTTCCAGCTTAATTTCTTTTCAGTCTCCTGAGTCCCAGCATCTTCTGCTTATCCCCGATTTCCTCGATCAATAACTTCCTCCTCTTACCATCCTCTTAAAAACTGAGAGCCCCCACCCCTAATACTTTTGGTTTTTAAAGAAACAGTGGAGAGCAAAATAAGCAGCTTTCCAGTTGGTAGATACATAGCACCACAAACTACTTGGTCTCAGTGGTTTTGAGTCTCATGATTTTAAAATTCTTTTCCCGGCCTCTTTGGTCTTCTCCCCACTTCCAGTCTTTTAGTTTTCACTAGCCTGTTCTTTTTCTCTGCTTCCTTCTTCTCTCCATTTATCTTCTTCCCATCTCTTGTCTCATTAGCTGAAGTCAGCTATTTTTTGGTAAGGGATGGTGGGGTGAGGGCTGGGAGTAAACATTTTTTCCTCTCCTTCGATCCAGCTGATTCTATTGTTTGCAGAGCTTCAGTTTTCCAGTCCAATAATTCCTTTTGCTATGGGGAAAATGCCTACCTGTACCTGTCCACAAAGTGACTTCTAATATAATGGGAGTTAGGAGACTATTTTCCTAGTCCTTACTTTGAGTTCTTTTTGTATTAACCCCTGCAGAACCTGAGCACTCATTAGACTCTAAGGGGTGTGTGTGTGTGTGTGCGCGTGTGTGTGTGTGCGTGTGTGTGTGTGTGTGTGTGTGTATGTGTGCGTGCGTGTGTGTGTGTGTGTGTGCGCGTGTGTGTGTGTGTGTGTGCGCGTGTGTGTGTATGTGTGTGTGTGTATGTGTGCGTGCGTGTGTGTGTGTGTGTGTGCGTGTGCGTGTGTCTCTACACATGCACAGCTGTGTGCAGGAAGGTGATGAGGTGGGAGTCAGATCTGAAGCTGTCTGGGCTAAGAACACACGGAGAAGCCACATGGACATAAGCATAGTGGATATACCTACAAACCTACCCAAATACCTACACACACATTCAAGCAAACACCTCCACAAACAAGAAGGCACATCCAGGCAAAGAGAGGCCAGTTTTGTGAGCATCTGCTCATCTCAATGGATAGAGATGGAGGTTCTTCACTTCCGGAATCCCTGGAATCCCTTACTGGAGCCACCTTTCTCTCCTCCCTCCCCCCAACCATTCCATGGCCCTGCCCACTCACCCACAACGGTGACATTGACTTGAGCCTGCTTGGTGCCCAGCTTATTCTCGGCCAGCAGAGTGTAGCAGCCACAGTGCTCTTGCCTGGTGGCGAGGATGGTTAGCTTGCTGCCATTCTCATTGCTCTCAATTTTGATGTGTTCACTCTCTTGGATCTGGCGGAGTAAATGGTACAGTTAGCGTAGCCAGAGTAAGGAAAGACTGTCACCTCCCTGGCGACTTGTGGCCCCTGCCCAGCCTGCATCGAACAGAGTGGATTCTCCGAACTCTCGGCTAGAGAGCACCTGGAGCTGATGTGGCACAGTTCCATCTAACGGTAATCCATCAGGCGATGAATCCATCAACAAGTGTTTGGTGAATATGTGCTAGGCGCTCTTCTAGGCAGAGGGAATACAAAGACAAAAAGGAAACTGGCTTTGCCCTCAGGGAGTTTATACACTGTGGAGGGGGTTAGGATGTGATGCAACACACATTGTGTGTGTGTACTCACACATATGGTATATTATATATGATATATACAATATGGCATATAGTCCATACATATGGCTCAGTGGATAGAGCAGGAGGACTGAAGTCAGGAAGACCTGAGTTCAAATCTGACCTCGGACACTTGACTAGCTGTGTGACCCTAGTCAAGTTACTTAACCCTGTTTGCCTCAGTTTCCCCATCTATAAAATGAACTGGAAAAGAAAATGGCAAACAACTCCAGTGTATTTACCAAGATAACCCCAAATAGGGTCATGAAGAGCCAGACATGACTGAAATGATTAGAAAATAACAGATATATACAGATACATGTGGCGTATATTTGTGTACACATGAACACAGACGTGTATATGAAATAAGTGCAAGAGGAAGTGTGTCACAATAGATAACTGGTCAGTGGATGCTGGGGGGATGTGGGGGGGCAATCCTGGGCAAATCACTCAACCTCTCAGTGCTCTAGGCAACTCCCTAAGGCCATACATTGCAGAGAAGGTAGCGATCTGCATTGGTAGAGGGAACTTCCTTACTTGGGAGTACCCTGTGCCAAAGGAATCACGGCTCCAGTCGCCTATTACTAAAGAGGAGGTAACTTTTGGAGGGAGACACCAATATCTGGAAGGAGGTGGGGATCACAGGAGGCCTCCTGGACATGACCTCTGGCCCTGGAGCTCTGTGGGTTCACTTTTTACACTCTTTCTCATCTGTTCCATTTTTCTCTCTTAGCCCCAGAGTCAAATTCTCCATTTCAGTGACTTAGCAGTTTCCCTGGCTCATGGTTCTAGGTGAAAGAAAGCTGTGGAAAGCCTCTGGGTGTTGGCTAGGAAGAGAGAGGTGAATGAACTCTTTCAGCACTTAGTTGGCCCCCAGGCTCACAGCTTACAGTCTTCCCTCCCCTTTCTAGTTTAGGATTATAGAAAAACTTTTCAGAAATCTTTTCCAGCAGAATCCCAACTTCTCAAAACTGAAAAATCCTTAGCGTAAGTATCTTAATGAAGCATGAAAAATACGGGGATTCTTTGTTATTCCTTGATGATCCTGGGTGGTATGACCCAAGCATGTCCTTCCCCTCCTCCCACATCTCTGTCTTCCTAATACTCAGGTTCTCTTCCTCCTCCCTACTTCCATCCCTATACTCAGGACTAGCCTGGCTCTCTACGCCTTCAGGGTAGAGTAACAAATATTTTGTTAATAGAGCAAGGAAGGGCTCAGGGTTTCTGCAATATACATAGATAGCTGCAGACTCACATGAAAAACAGCCAGAAGTTCCTGCCTAACCCGTGGATTGTGTTCCAAAACTTTATTTGTTAGGTCTAAGGCTCAGAACAGGAAACACATTTCCCCACAGAAACAAGCTTCCTCACAGGGGTTAAATCCCCAAGTTAATCCACTAAAGCCCATTTAACCCACAATATAGCTGAACTGTAGAACTACTGTCAACAAGAGCGCCAATCTCACCTGTTTTATAGGTTGAGTTAGCTTTTTGTGAGCTAGCTGGGGAAACTATCTCCCAAGCATCTCCTTCTCCAACTAACACAGCCTCCTGGGGAAGCTGAGGTCACAACCTCGTTCAGGTCCTCATCTTTTGCAATCCCCTCTTAATAGGTCTCCCTGCCTCCAGTCACTCCCCTCTTCAAGCCACCCCCTATACAACTGCGCACCAAACCATCTTCCCAAGGCAAATGCCTGATCACATCATTTCTCCATTCCAAAAAAGAAAAAGAAAAAAATCAGTGGTTCCTGATTGGTTCTAGAACAGGAGATCCTGACCTCTTTTTTGTATCCTGGACCCCTCTGACAGCCTGGTGAAGCCTATGAACCCATTCTCAGAATAAGGCTTTAAAATACATAAACTAAAATACATGAGATTATGATAGAAACAGATTCTACTGAACTGCTGTTAATGGAATATTAAATAAACAAGCTCACGGGCCCCTACTCCAGGATAAAATCCAAAGGCCCCTACATGACTCTTTAAAAGTATCCTCCACAATCTGGCTCCAAATTACCTTTCCTGACTTCTTCCATTTTTCTCACCTTCCTGCCCTCTATGTTCCAGCCAAACTGGGCTATTAACTGTACTCTAAACTCTGCGTTCCATCTTCCAACTCTGAACAAGCCGTCCCCCCTGGTTAGAACGTGCTCCTCAACTCAGCTCAACCTTTCAGGACTTCTTTCTTCCATCCAAGTTCAGCTTAAGTGCCCACCTCCTCCCTGTTCTCTTTGGGGGTCCCCACACCCCAATTTATCTCATTTTTTTCTCAATCTCTCCTCTCCTCTCTTCTTCTCCTCCTCCTCCTCCTCTTCTCTCTCTCTCTCCCTCCCTCTCTCCTTTCAATTTCTCTTCCTCCTCACCATCTCTCTCTGTCACTTCCCTACCTCTCTCATTCTCTCTTCCAATTTCTTTCCTTCCCTCTCTTCTCTCTCCCTCGCTCTCCCCCATTTCCTCCTCCTCCTCTCTCTCCCCCTCACTTCTCTCTGTCTCTGTCTCTCCGTGTGTCTATAATGGATTACTCCTCCCTATCCCCTAGGAAAGGTTTAAAAACATGAAAAAAAATGTAGCACAACATAAATAATGACAATTTGTGGTTTTCTAAGTAAATATGCACTGGCAGAAATCCATTTCTATACGAGTATGACACTCTTGTCACAGAGTGTAGGTTCTTTGAGGCCAGGTCCTGTTTCATTTTTGTCTTTGTATCACATCACATTCAGCATCCATGTACTTCCATGAACACATACCTGGTTCCACTTTCTACTTCTTGTTCTGGGAACTATAATACAACCAATAACACCATTGCTTTTGGAACACAGCTCTGATTTCTCAGAACGAAACAACCAATCATCCCAGGAAACCACTCTTACTTTTTTTTTTAAAGACTAGATGGTCTTCTCTTGCTGGGACTTGATGAACAACAGCCACGCATTGGGTGATCCCATGGTTGAATGGCATTGGAGCTCTAACCTGCTCCTTTTCTGACCTGGACTCACCTACCCCTGTTTAGACAGCTTGGTGGGCTCCCACTCTCAGACACTCACTGTATTCGTGATGGATTTGGTGCAGTTCTTGGCGTGAATGGAATATGTTATCTTAGGAAATACTTAAAATGATTAAACTTAAGTTAAAAACTCTGCCCCTGCCTGGATGTTAGTAAGTACATAAGCTTATAAGTTGGGTGTTTGTATATTTAGGAGTGCCCACATACACACAGTTTAAAACAGGCATTAAAATTTGTGTTAGAGGGACAGGAGACACCTTCCCACACAGCCAAACTGGTGAATGCCCATCTTCTGCCATTCTGCAGGCTAAAACCCAAGCCAATGGCATTCTGCTGGAATAGGCCTTTGTCATCAGGTATGCCAGGGATGCCAGAAGTCCCGTTTCTCTAGAGCATCTTAAAATGGCCCTTGCCCTTGCTTTGCTATAGAGATGTATTATCTAAGTTCATTGTAGCCTCACACCAGTCCATGAAATAAGTGTGGGCAGAGGCAAGGATGATTCTTCCTTCTAGACAGACAGAGTCTCTGATGCTTGAAGAAGGGAAGTGACTTATTCACAGCTGCACTACAAGAAGGGATGACAGCTCAGATCTCCTAGTTCTAATATATGTAACACTATACAATACCTTTATCTGTAATTATGCCTTACTCTGTTAGTAAACCATGGACTGTATGAGGTCAGGGGACACCTCCTCTCAGCTCCCCTGATAGGGAGTTCTATATACAGCAGGCGATTAACCAGTATTTGTGTTTGTTGTTGGCCATTTAATTCATCTAGACTCTGGATAGGACCAAAAATGGATGGACAGAGAGACTGCTCTCGTTTGGAAACAAGTCTGAGAAGAAAAAGTCAATGCCTCCTTTGGGTCCCCATGGCTCTGTGGTTCCCCATGAAAACCACCTACAACACATCGTGACCTCTTTGATTTGTAAAGACCTCTCAGTAGGAAAAGAGTTCCTATGCCTCCTTTGGGTCCCCATTAAAAGATTTCCCCAAACACACACATACATCTATACTCACTTCTTGGTCAGGTCCTGACCCTTCAGATTCTCCATGCATGAAAATTACCTGCTTTCGGAACTTCATCCAGGTGCAAGTGATGGGCTGGGTGCCTGCAACTTTACAGAACAACTCCACAGACTCTCCAGCTCGAACCTTCTTATCCTCTGGGAACTGAATAATCTGGGGAGGAAGAGCTAGAGGGCAAGAGAGAAAGGGAGTCAGAAAAATAAAGAGATCAAGAAAAAGCTGGTAGGCTGATAGAGACAGAGAATACCTCTCTGAAGAACAGGGAACTTCTGGAGTTTGTTGGGTAGGGGAGTGTCATGATCATGTATCTTGCAGTATAGGAAGATCATTTTGGCTGGAAGCAGAGGATGGAATGGAAAGGGGAAAGACTTAGGGCAGGAAACTATCAAGTGGCCACTGTAATAGCCTGGGGGATAAGTGATAAGGACCTTTTTTTTTTTTCTGGAGGGGGGAAGGCGGGGCAATTGGGGTTAAGTGACTTGCTCAAGGTCACATGGCTAGTAAGTGTTAAGTGTCTGAGGCTGGATTTGAACTCAGGTCCTTCTGACTCAGAGGCCGGTGCTCTATTCACTGTGCCACCTAGCTGCGCCTTTTAAGTGAGTAGAGATAAAGGCACCTAGAGAAGAGATGTGGTGAAGGTAGAAATGACAAGATTTGGCAACTCATTCACTCTAGGAGGTAAGAATGAATGAGAAAAGTAAGAAGGGAAGAGAGAAGGAACTAGGCTAGCACTCAGAAGAAAGAATGAGCAAGCTAGCACAAGGGAGAGTCTGGGTCTAGAGCAAGTGAAACACGAAGGAGAAAGACACAGGGTGATCCAGAGCCGCAGAGCCCCAGAGCCCCAGAAGAGCAGCGAGGAAATACGGAATCCCAACAAGCAGCCCCTTGTCCCGGAGCTGCCAGCAATTACTTACCTGCCTTCGGGGGAGTCTTGGGAGCGGGCTTCTTTTTCACTGTTGCATCACCTGAAACCCAAAGAAGATCAATTACTCAGGACATTTCTTGGTGTTCCGAGGAAATTGCTACGTCTTATTATTTACTTATTACCTATTAATAATCTTCATTTTTTTTTTTTTGCTTTCTGTAGGGGGGGAAGGCAGGGTCATTGGGGTGAAATGACTTGCCCAAGGTCACATGGCTAGTAAGTGTTAAGTGTCTGAGGTCACATTTGAACTCAGGTCCTCCTGACTCCAGGGTTGGCGCTCTATTCACTGTGTCACCTAGCTGTCCCAGTCTTTACTGTCTTGACCGCCCCCACCTTGGATCCATTCCTTCGAGTACAGTTTCAGATCAAATCTCCGCCGCCCAAGGTGGTACAAGCTCCCTATCAGATATCAGAACTCTAGGAACAGAGGCAGCAGAATCTGGAGCCTGAGGTCTTAGGATAAAGAAAGTAAATTGGTCACTAATAAGAGATATCTATACCCTATTTAAAGACACAATTGGAAACTTACCAACCATCTTCCTTTCCCCTCCTAACCCCTCAAAGGACCCGAAAATGAAACCAATGTTAGAAAATCCAATTTGCGTCTGCCTGGGCTCAAAGGTCTTAGCTTTGTCCTGGGCAGGGAACCTTAGCTGGATGCTTTCATTTTCGGTTCAGAGTCCTCCTTTGAGATGACCTGCAAAAAAAAGTGGTGCCCGACAGAAAAACAGGACAGTGATATGAAAGAAGTACCTATCTAGTAAACAGGAAGCCTTGGATTGGGAGCCCAAGACTGCCCATGAGCCTCAGAAGTCTCATTTTAGGAAGGAAATGCAGCACAATGGCAAGCAGGTTGGATTTGAAATCAGAGGATGTGAGTTTTAGTCATCATTCTAGCATTTACTTTCTGTATGACTTTGACCAAGTCACTTAACTTCTCTGGGTCCTTAGTTCCTAATGTATAAAATGAGGAAGGTGGACAAGATGCCCTCGAATGTTGCCTCTCAGTGGTAAATCTCCGATCCTAGGATACAATTATAACTTCATAAATCACTGGGCAGATATTAATGTTTGGCACAGTGCCTGGCACAAATTGGCATTTAATAAATGCTTATTTCCTTCCTTCCTAAATATCGTATTCCAGACTGAACTCTTTCTGCCACAGCTCACATCAATTAACCAACCAAAGGGCCATTTAATCATTGACCACCTCCTATCAGCATAATGTGGTTGTTCACTCTCTCTCACCCTCCTGTGCCCAACCAGTGGCCAGCACCCTCTGTTTCTACTTTCTTTCTGTCTCTTGCATGTACTCCCTTTACTCTTCTTACACCACCACCAATCTGGTGCCAGACTTTATCCACTGCTTAGACCACTGCGACAGCCTGCTGCTTGGTCTCTCCACCACAAGTCTCTCCTCGCTCCATTTCATCCTCCACTGAGCTGTCAAACTGATCTCCCTAAAGTACAGATCGGAATCCGTCCTCCTCCAGTCAATAAACTCTAGTGGGTCCCCAGTATCTCTAGGAAAAATACAAAATCCTTTGTTTGGAATGCAAAGCCATTCAGAACCCGGCCTCTTCCAAACTTTGCAGTCTTCCTGTACCTTAGCCCCCACCACGTAATCTGCAATCCAGTGACCCTAGCCTCCTTGCTCTTCCTTGAACACAACACTTCATTTCCCAACTCAATAATTCTCACCGGCTGCATGTTCCCCATGTCCGGACGCTTTCCCTCCTCATCTAGTCCTAGTTTCTATGGCTTCCTTCCAGTCTCACCTAAAGTCCCACCATGCTAGCTAGGCAGTAAGGCGTATAAGGGGATAGGGATAGGACCTGGACGTGTATTTCATTGATATAAGGAACTTCCAGACGAGAAGACACCCTTTACCAAATCTACCCTATTGCTTCCTTCTCTGTAACTGATAGATAGTCTTAGAGCAGTGCTCCTCAACCTTCCTAATGCCATGACCCTTTAATACTTGTATGTGGGCGTATCTGCATGTGGGCGGACCCGCCTGGAGACGGATAGCGGGCGTCTCGGTTCCTAAGACCATTGGACATATGTGTTTTCTGATAGTCTTAGGCGATCCCTGTGAAAGGGTTGTACGATCCCCAAAGGGGTCACGACCCACAGGTTGAGGACCGTTGTCTGAGAGGGTTAAGTAGAGCAAAGGTGTCCAACTCCACTAGAAATGGGGACTTAGCTCTTCTCAGCAATGCAATGATCCAAGACAATTCCAAGGGACTCGTGATAAAACATGCTCTCTACTTCGGAGAGAGAACTGAGGGGTCTGAATGCAGGTCAAAGCCTACTGCTTGTCACTTTCTGTGCTTCCTTCCTCTGGGTCTGTGACGGTCTCCTTTCTCAACATGACTAGGATGGGAATAGGTTTTACATGACTGAACATGTATAACCTGTAATGGATTTGTTTACCGACGTGGGGAGGGGAGAGACTGAAGGGGGGAAAGAGGAAACCAGAAACGCAAGATTTATAAACCTGAATGCTAAAAATTGTCTTTACGTGTAACCGGGGAAAAAATAAAGTGTTATTTAAAAAATAGAAGTGGGGGCTACTGACCCCACGCAGGGAGCTCTGCAGCCGCCTGCTGACCTAGTTCAAAGGTTTAATGTCGGCCTTGGTTTGTTGGCTTTTTACTTATTTGTGATTCATGTGGTTTTTGTTCATTGTTTGTTGTGTTTATAAAATTTTTATTATATTTATTATTTATATATATTATTATATGATTTTATTATAACATATTAAAATATCCATATATATTTATTAGAAATATGAAATTATTTATATTCATTCATAAAAATTATTTTGTTTATTGACTTGTTGATTTGTTAAATATTTCCCAATTACATTTCCCCCTGATCTGGGTGGCATTTGGGAGTGTTACGGGGCCAGGTGTTGGACACCTCTGGCCCAAAGCAGGAGAGTATCGCCGAGGCCCTAGAGTAGCGGTTCTCAGCCTTCTAATGCTGCAACCCTATAACAGTGGTATGTGGGCGTATCTGCATGTGGGCGGACCCACCTGGAGACAGAGAGAGGAGCGGGGTCTCGGTTCCTAAGACCATCGGACATATGTTTTCTGATGGTCTTAGGCAACCCCTGTGAAAGGGTCATTCGACCCCCAAAGAGGTCGCGACCCACAGGTTGAGAACTGCTGGCCTAGAAGGCTATGAGCTACATAGAAAAATTCATTCAAGAACAATGCACGGCAAAATACACTTAGATAGATGTCTAGAAGCATATGGAATAATGACAGGTAACACTTACAAAGCTCTTCAAGGTTTTTAAGGAACTTTACATATATTCTCTCCCTTAATCCTCAAAAACACTCTCTCTTATTAACTCAGTTTTATACATGAGGAAACTGTTGAAGTGATTCGACTAGGAGCAGACAGCTAGTGTCCGAGGCAGACCAAGACCTGGGGAAGAAAGGCCAACATCCCCCACAGTGTAAGGGGCCATCTCCCAGCATCCTGATCTGTAACTCGCCACTGGACCCAGAGGCTCCAGAGGAGCTGACTTTGCACAGACCTGCCTCAATTAAGTCCAATTCACTTGCAAGTCAAGACATCACCCTCCTGATATCACTGGTTCTCTTCAAGAAGGAAGGACAAACAACAAGTGTCTGAGGCAAGATTTTAATTCAGGTTTTCCTGATTCTAAGTCCAGCACTCTAGCCAAGAGGCTTTAGGCAAAGAGAGAAGAGAGAGGTCAGTGGGGATCTGGTAGAGGTAAAATTTGAGCTGTATCTTAAAGAATGAATGGGATTTGGATTGGTACAGAAATAGGGTGGCTAGGTGGCGCAGTGAATAGAGTCAGAAGGACCTGAGTTCAAATCTCAAATCCAGGCTCAGACACTTAACACAAAAACTAGCCGTATGACCTTGGGCAAGTCACTTAACTCCAATTGCCCTACTTTCCCCCGTCCAAAATAATAATAATAATAATAATTAATAATAATAAAAGGATGGGTACAGAAATGTGAATGGGGTAACATGTGGGTAAAACACCATGAAAAAAAGCCCGGAGTCAGGAATAAGCAGAAACCCTTGGGAAGATATTTGAGTAATGAGGTTTTGCACTTAACAGTTGTAGACAGTGAATTTGGACAGATAGGAGAAAACAGCAAGATTATGGACAGTCTTAAAAGCTGGGCTAACGATAATGATGATGACACTCTCATGTAGTGCTTTTAGATTTATAAAGTACCAAGGAACTTGTACTTGATCCTGAGGACAGCCAGGGGCCATTAGAGATTTCTGAGAAGTGAGGGATGGGATAAAAGCGATGTGTGCGAGGAAGCTTGGTGGGCAGCAGCATTCAGGAGGTAGCCCTGGAGAGTGAAGAGAGAAAATGGAGGCAAAGAGGTCAAGTGTAAGAGAAGCCTGGGATAATTCTGATGCGATGAAAGGTGAGGCTAGAAGGCCACAGTCAGAATGGAAAGGAAGGGCCACATAGGGCAGACATTTGGAAGAAAGAATTGACAGGAGATGGTCATGGATCAGATATATGGGATGAAGTCCAAGATCACAGACTTCCTTTCTGTGTGCCTGGGAGAACGGCAGTACCACCGATCCAAATGTGGGAGGGGAGCTTGGTTTGAGGGAAAAGATGATGAGCTTTGCTTTTGAATGTGTTAAGCTTAAAGTATGTGAGATATTTCATCAGAAATATCTAACAAGCATTTGGAAATATGGAGCTAGAATGCCACGAAGCGGTTGGGTTGGTGATAGGGACTCTGGGATCGAGTGCAGCAGCTGGGGTGCAGAAGGGCATCAGCTCTCCAAGGGAGACAGAAGGAGAAGCTCTGAGGTCTGAGTGAGCAGCCACAGTCAGGAAGTCAGGAACAAATGGGGATTTTAAAAGGCAGAGAAACAACAGTCAGGAGAGGTGGGATGGAGATCAAGAATGAATGAAAAGGCTTTTAAAAGCACTTACTACGTGCCTGGCACTGTGTTAAGCAATGACCGTATAGCTGCCGCACTCCCCACCTCCCACCTCACAAAAAGAAAGAGCTGACATTTTAGGAGGAGAAGACAACACCAAAAATAAAAGCAAAAGGTATTTTAAGGGAGGAATGGTTAAATTGTCAAATGCGTCAAAGGGAATGAGAACCGAGAAAAGGTCCTGAAATTGAGAGGCAGAGGTTCCTTATGACTTTTTTTTTGGAGGGGGGGAGGGTAAGGCAGCTGGGGTTAAGTGACTTGCCCAAGGTCACACAGCTATTAAGTAGGTCAGGTATCTGAGGCTGGATGTGAACTCAGGTCCTCCTGACTCCAAAGCCGGTGCTCTATTCACTGCACCACCTAGCTGACCCTCCTTATAACTTTTAAGAAAGCAACCAGTCTATAAGCATTTAGGATGAGCCTACTATGTGCAAAGCACTCTGACAGGTGCTGGAGTGGAACAGTAAGAGTAAAGGAGAGGACCGGTAGTGAATGACCAAGCAGGAAGGACAGGCACAATGCTCCTCACAAAGCAGGAGCTCTGTACAATATGTTATTTCAAGGAAGTACTTGAGTATCAGTTATTCACAAGAAAGTTTGGTGGTCAGATAATAGAAATAAATGACAGTTGGGGGAAAGCAGGATTAGGCAGAAGGACCCCAGAGACACTGGGGATGATGGAGAGAGGGGATGGAAGGACAGGAGCAGGGTCTGGATGGAATCGGTGCAGCAACGGAGGGGCAGCCTGCAACCCATCAGTCAGCCAGCCTTTGTGATGTGATGTGTGGACTGGCCCTGGACCAAGCCCTGCGCTAGCCACCAGGAAAAGAAAGACGAAAGAGGAACAGTGTCTGCCCTCAAAGACCTTAAAGAAGAGGGGACTTTTTCTTTCGAGATTAGGGGAAAGGCTTGGGAATTGTGGCACATGCAGGTAATCTCTGCTACCAGGGACGCTGAGGCTGGTGGACTGCTCGTGTCGGAGTTCTGAGCCGCAATAAGGCTAAAGCTGAACAGGGAGATGGGGGGGGGGGAGCTAGGTGGGGGGGTGGGAAAAGAGGAGAGGGAGGGAAGGGGGGGAGAGAGAGAGAAACACACAGAAACACACAGAGAGAGAGAGAAAGAGAGCGAGAGAGAGGGGGGGAGGGGAGAGAGAGAAACACAGAGAGAGAGAGAGAAAGAGAGAGAGAGAAACATGAGAGAGAAACAGAGAGAAAGAGAGAAACACAGAGAGAGGTGGGGAGGGGGGGAGAGAGAGAAACAGAGAGAGAGAGAGAGAGAGAGAGAGAGAGAAGAGAGAGAGAAAGAGGTGGAGGAGGGGAGGGAAAGAGAGAAGAAGTAGAGGTGGGAAGAGGGGAGAGGGAGAGAAAGGGGGAGAGAAAAGAAGAGAGAGTGGCATAGGGAAAGAGGGGCAGAGAGAAAGGGAAAGAGGGAGAAAAGAGAGAAAGAAACAGGAAGAGGGAGAGGGATAGAGGGAAAGGAGAAAGGAAAGAGGGAGAGAGATGGGGAGAGGGAGAAGAGAGAGAGAAGGAAGACGAGGAAGAGAGACAGAGACAAAGTGAGCAGGAGGAGACAGAGACTATCCTATCTATCATATATACAAATCTATAATATATGTGTATGTTTATTATACTAATTGTTATGTGATTATGTGTGTGGAGAGAGAAAAGGAGACAGAGGGAGACAGAGAGAGAGCCAGAGCCAGAGAGGAGAGAGAGAGACAGAGACAGAGAGAGAGACAGAGACAGAGAGAGCCAGAGCCAGAGAGGAGAGAGAGAGAGACAGAGACAGAGAGAGCCAGAGCCAGAGAGGAGAGAGAGAGACAGAGACAGAGAGAGAGACAGAGACAGAGAGAGCCAGAGCCAGAGAGGAGAGAGAGAGACAGAGACAGAGAGAGAGACAGAGCCAGAGAGGAGAGAGAGAGACAGAGACAGAGAGAGAGACAGAGACAGAGAGAGCCAGAGCCAGAGAGGAGAGAGAGAGACAGAGACAGAGAGACAGAGAGAGAAACTGGAGTAAAGGGTAAATTGAGTGTGGAGAACGAAGCGAAGGTAAACGAAACTGGGCGTCTGACTAAATGAGGCGGTGGAGTCATCTGTTAAAGTGTGTGTCAAGTCAAATCAACAAGCACTTGCGAAGTTAGTAACTTGTGCACGGCGCTGCGATAGACGCCAGGGGGCAGCTGCGTGGGGAGGAAGTGATCAAAGGAGTCACCGAAAGCCAAAGAAGCCCGGAGGTGTATGAGCAGGGGTCCCAGTGAAGCGGGGCAGGGGGGTGGAGTCCTGCACACCTGAGTTCAAATTCAGCCTCAGACACTTACTCGGTGTCTGAGCCTGGGAAGGTCACTTCACCCTGCTTGCTTCAATTTCCTCCTCTGTACGATGAGCTGGAGAAGGAAATGGCAAACCACTGCAGTGTTTTTGTCAAGAAAAGCCCAAATGGAGTCACAGAGAGTCGGTCTTGACAGCAAAGACTCAAGAGCAACATGGATTCAGAGGGCCCAAGGGGCATTCCCTCAAGTTCCCTCCCACACAGGCCCCTCTCCCGTAGGTGTAACTGCATGCAAACAAGGCCTGCTGGTGGCCTGTGAGCTGGTGCTGACGCCTCTCCGTTGTGCTGCGACATGGAGCTGTTTGCATCACCCACTGTTTTGTTATCTGCACAGATTCCTTTTCTCTATTGAACTCTTATAGCCAGCTTAAATTTTAGATATTGCTTCAAAAAAAAATCTGTGATTTCATCAGTAAGAAGAGCCCCCTTTGAGGCGATCCCCCTAGGAATACAGATGGACACCTGTTTTGCAATTTCTAGTCTCAGGGACTTGCTTGGGGCGTGAGACTTGCCCAGGGTCACACAACCAGGATGTGTCAGAGGACTTGAGGAGACATTTTCTTGACTCTGAGGCAGGCTTTCTATCTACCAGGCCAAACCAGCACAGAGCCTCGTACACTGTAAGCACTTAATAAATCCTTGTTTGACAGACTGACTCTCAAGACAAAACTTCTCTAAGTTAACATCTGTCACATTCACAGAGGCCCAGGTTATTCCTGTTCTTTGTGACTTCAAGGACTTTTTTTTCCAGGCTCTCTTAATCAATAATTCAGTATCTCGTATTGCTTCCTGTCACTCCTTTATGTTTGGTTTCGTTCTCCCCTTTATGTATCCTGAGCTCATTCTTTCCAATCCTGTCCCCAGCTAACGTGGAGATTCTGGCAGTCTGGTGCTGCCCAGTCTCCAAGGGCTCATGACTCTGATGCACAAACCTGCTTCTTCTTACTCTTCTCTGTCACTATTACCCTTTTTACTTCTTCTTCTTCTTCTTCTTCTTCTTCTTCTTCTTCTTCTTCTTTTTTTTTTTTGCTCTTTAGGAGGGGGGAAGGCAAGGCAATTGGGGTTAAGTGACTTACCCAAGGTCACACGGCTAATAAGTGTTAAGTGTCTAAGGCTGGATTTGAACTCAGGTCCTCCTGATTCCAGGGTTGGTGCTTTATTCACTTACCATATTTACTTCTGCCAGCAATTTCCAACCCCCCATAATCCCAACCTCACTGCATCAGCCATAAGCTAGGCTTGAACCCATCTCAGAGGAAAAGCAAACACTTGAGAAGAAACAGCATGACACAAGAATCAACCACGGGCCATAATGGTCTAGACTGAGGAGTGACGGCGAAGGAAATGGGAGAATAGGAGATACAGCCCTGGTCTTTGAGTCTGGAAAGCCTGGCTCACATCCAGCCTCTAACACCTACAATGATAGATCTAGAGCTGGATCTCATCATTTTACAGATGAGGAAGCTGAGGCAAAAAGATGACTTGCCCAGGGTCACACAGCTAGTAAGTGCTGAAACCAGGTCTTCATGACTCCAAGGTCCAGTGTTCTTTCCACTATCCCATACTGTCTCACAAACTGGCTGTGTGACTCTGGGTAAGTCATCTGTGATCTGGGGGTCCTATAGGACCATCAGTGGAGGGCAGCTGCTGATCTGCATGGACAATTCCTCTTTTTCCCAAAACTGATAAAATTACAATTCTGTTGCAAAAATAAATAAATAGGGGGCAGTTAGGTGTCACAGTAAATAGAGCACCAGCCTTGGAGTCAGGAGGACCTGAGTTAAAATCCAGACTCAGACACCTGACACACTTATTAGCTGTGTGACGTTGGGCAAGTCAACTCAACCCCAACTGCCTTGCTTGTCCCCTTCCAAAATAAATAAGCAAATGAATAAATAAATAAAAATCAAGGAGTGTGAAAAAACACCCTATCCTACTTATCAATAAAGAAAGTTATAAATGTAAACAGTAAGTAGGGCCTCAAGGTCGCCGTACGGCACGCCCTCCAACCATTCTCCACCTGCTGGCAGGGCTGGTAGTGCCCCGCTCCGTCAGCTGGCTCTGAGCGACACTGCAATCTCGCGGGGATGTGGTTTTCTGGAGACCCGTGCTGCCCCCACTGGAAGAGATGCTCTCCAAAAGGTGAGAATCATGCTTTCAGCTTCAGGCTGTCACAATAACAACCAGCATTTATGTAATCCATTCAAGTTTGCCAATTACTTTTAAAAATATTGTCTCACGGAAAATGGAAAATCAAGTTATTATCCCCATTTTACAGATGAGCTTGACTTTTTAAACTTATTTTTTTAAACTAATATAAAAAGTGACTTGCCCAGGGCCACGCAGCTAGCAAATATCTGATGTGGCCTCTGAACCCAACTTCTCCTGGCTCCTTACTCCAAGCACAAGGTTCTATTTACTGCTGTTACCATCACTGTATGAGAATAACGGTCAATGCACAGAATTTCAAAGCTGGCCAAGTGCTTTACATGCGTCAGATCAGCTGCTCCTTCCAACAACCCTGGCAGACAGATTATCATCCTGATGACACATGACTGTCTGCTTCACAAGGTTATTTGTGGGAGAGTACTCTGGATTTTAGTGATAGTAGTGAGCATTTCTACGCCACTTTAAGATTTATATTTATTTATATATGTCTATCTCAATATATGTTAATATATGATGTGTATATCAATATATTGACATATAGCTTCATAAATGTAATCTCATATGATCCTCACAACAATCTTGTGAGCTGTGAGATATGGTATGATTGTCCCCATTTTATAGATGAGAAGACTGAGGTTTGTGCAGTGTCACACAGCTAGTCAAAGCAGAATTTGAACTCAGGTCTTCCTGCCACCATGCCCAGTGCTCCATCCGCACCAGATAGCTACATAAAGTGTTCTATAAATTAGAGCTTTGAGTGTGTCTCTCATAACAGAGAGAAATACAAAGATAGCAAGAAAAAGATTGAAATAGAGACATGGAACAATGGAAAGAACACATCTTTGGAGTCAAGAAATGGGATTCCGATCCTTGCTCTGTCGCCTTTATGACCTCGGGCAAGACATTTGAGCTTTGTGGGTCTCAGGGGTCACACCAGACGGCTTAAATCTGTGATCCTATATCTTGTCTTCTCTGTTAAAATATAAAGCCCTCGGGGGGATCGCCTCTGTCTTATTCATCTTCCTGTCCATTGGCATTTAGCCCAGTGCCTAGCCCATAATAAGCTCTTACTAAATATTGGGTGACTTAGACTGCACTGGAAGATGAAGGCTTGGGAAATGAAGTCCAGGTTCAAAGAGAATCACACACTCAAGTTGGGATGGCTCTTGGAGGTTCCCATCTCCTCCCCAAGAGCATGAGTCTGTATCAGGTCTGGAGGAGTGCCCAGCTCAAAATCCCTTGAATCTCACCATCTTCTTTCTTCTCCTCCCTCACCTCTCTGGGACTCTGTCCTTAAGCTCAAGCCTAGCAAGCATTTTTCTTAGCTTGGGAGGTGATGCTCTGGTGAAGAAAGGGAGAGCCTGCATCACCTAGCCGTCTGGGTGACGGCACGATGTGAAGGAGCAAGGACTCACCCCAATCCCAGGGCCCATAAAGCAGCAGACTCAACTCAGAGAGAGATACGATCAAGATAAACAATTGGGAAGGGGTATTGGTAAGTGTGCTGAGCTGGAATGCCCCCACACGGCCTCTGCGAAAAGAGAGGGAGGGCGACCTTTGAGAAGCTAGTGTTAGAACCGTGGGGAGAAGGAGCTCGAGATGCTTCTTCCTGGCTGGGGGACATTTCCCTGTTTAGGTATTTGGCTGAAAATAGACAGCAATCTTCCCCGACCCTAAGAAAAGTAGCATGGCTCTCGGCCAAAGACTCTCGCAGGGAAGGAGCCGGGCCTAGGTAGGGTTGGCACACGTGGGTGGGGTCTCCATCTCATGGGAGCTGTAGCAGAACAGGGGCATTGGCCAGTGACAGTAGCTGCCTAGGTCCTTCTAGACTGCGACCCCCAGCTGAGCCGGCTTGTTCCTGTCTTTCTTGCTCGAAAATGAATATACCTGGGTCAAGTTTTTGTTTTTCAATTGCAAAAAAATCTAAATAAAAAAATAAAATAAAAGATGGAGTCAAAAGAAACCATTTTTTACAAGGATAATAAAATCACATCATTATCTCTATAACACCCTGCCTTGGCCAGATCCCTCCACTTGGGTCAGCCTCTGGTTCCTCCCTTGTGACAATGGGGATAAGGAGCATACACTTCCTAGGGCTGTTCCGAGAAGCAAAGGAGAAAACATGGAAAGTACTTTACAAAACCTTTGCTGTTATTATACAGCAAAGCACTAGTTGGTATAAGGGGGAATATAAAAAATAAGGCACAATCTCCGCTTTCAGGGAGCTTAAAATCTAGTAAGACAGGAAAGACATGTCCACAAAGGACTATAATATGATGAGCGAGTGCTAAGAGTGTTCCTGAGAAGGGAGCAAATCACTTGTACCTGGGATGATCAGAAATGACTCCATGGAGGTGAGCCTTGAAGGACGTGTCAGTGGGAGATGTGAGAATACACCCCATATATTCTGTCTGTCTGTCTGTCTCTGTCTATCTGTCTATCTATATAACTATCAATCTGTCTATCCACCTATTATTTATCTATCATCTATTATCCATCTATCATCTATTATCTGTCTAACCATCATCTATTATCTATCTAAATATCTATCACCTATTATCTATCTCCCTGTCTATCTATCTATTATCTGTCTGTCTGTCTGTCTGTATTTATCTATCAGTCTATCTATCTATATAACTATCTATCATCTATTATCTGTCTATCATCTATTATCTATCATCTATTATCTCTATCTATCTATCTATCTATCTATCTATCTATCTATCTATCTATCTATCTATCTATCTCCTATCTAGAGAATAAATGCAAGAAAAAAGACTCCCTCAAGGCAAAAGGCTCAATAGCTATTTGCTGAATGAATGATAGGAAATTGCTAACTTTCTTCAAGAAAGTTTTTTACATGCCCTTGGGCCCCTTCAAATTAATAGGAATTACTGGGTAAATCGCCTCAGGATGCTGAGATTCAAAGACCTGAAACCCCAATATTCTATTTAACTGTTGGACCAACAAGAACAGGAGCACTGTCTTATAGATCTTTAACCCTCTCCTCAAGGCACACAGAAGAGGCTTAATCATCAGTTGTTGAAATGAATGGAATAAGTTATGGTGGCCAGGAGACCCAAATCTAGGCAAGGGCAGCCAAAGTCAGCCACAGACAGGGCACAGAGCACTTAGGGATACAACCCTAACAGTAGCATTACAGAACCCAAACTTTCCCCTTTTGGAGTCAGACGCTGCCCCCCTCAGGGCAATTATAACCTAACCTTTACCTGGGTACCTAGAGCAGGAACTAGGCAGGTGCCACTGGAAAATTCCACCCCCTTCCCAGCAACATACCCAGACCTGCCCCCAGATCATCTCGATTCTGTGTCCATCGCCCATCAGAGGGAGAGTGGGCTCTGTGCTCCAGATCAGTGACCAGCCAATTAGAACCTCCCCCTTTTTCATTTTGAGTGGGAAAGAATGAATTATGTTATCTGTCCCTAGCAAACCTGCTTTTCTTCTGAACATCTCTATTACCGTTGTGGGCACCATCATCATCCTGGCAATCCAGATACCCAATCAGTTGCCAAATTTTGTCACTCCTATCTCTCCAGTCTCTCCCATCTCTGTTCTAGCTAGGCTCTGATGGCCTCTCTCCTGGAATACTGTAGTAGTCTTTTGATTGGTCTCCCTAATTCAATTCTCTCCCCACTCTAATTCATCCTCCATGCAGCTGCCATAGTGACTTTCCGAAGTGCTGGTCTGAACATGTCACTCTCTCATTCAACAAATTCCAGGTATCTCTGTTTTTTCATTTTTCTTTTGTGTAAATTTTACAATGCACATAATTATTAGAACAAGCGTACGAGTATATAATTTGCAAAGAAGTGAATATACATATGTTGGTGCAAGGATATTTTTCACCGACAGAGGTGTATTTAGAGATGCTACTCTAGGCTATCAGGTTCTTCTGGTGGCCTCTTTACAGAAGCAGCATCAATCAGCTCTTTAAGTGCCTACTAGGTACTAGGTATTCAAAATATAAAGCCAGAAAGGTACAGGCCTAGATCTCAAGGAGGTCACATTTCATCAAACATAAATTTGGTGTTTCCGAAAGAACACTCAGTTGACACTCCAGAGACTTGAGTCCAGCTACTGACTACTTTGAGCAAGTAATGGTTCTGTGTCCCATTTTCCCTACATGTGAACTGGGAAGATCACCATCCTTCCTCTTATGACATTTCTCTTGTAAAATTTCAGTGGAGATGGAGGAGAGCTGAAAAATCTCTTTTGTCTGGTTCCCTGACAGCAAGTTTCATAAAACCCCAAAATGTAAGAGCTGGAAGGGAACCCAGACTTTTCCAGCCCCATCATCTATCACAGGTGAAGAAAAGGGATTGCAGAGAGGTGAAGTGATCTGACGATGGTCCCAAAATTCAGCAGCAGCAGGGCCTCGATCAGACCTTAGTCATCCTGATTGTTAGCCTAAGGCTCTTTCCACAGGTCCACATTTCTTAGGCACTGCCCTATCAGAAGCTCTTAGTATTACTGGGACTGAAGCAGAGGGCTTCACTTCCTCACCTTCATCTGCACTTTACCATGGCCATAAAGCTTGGGACCCTGTCTCCGATGTCTGTTCATCCATCCATCCACCCAATCAACCACCTAAACATTTATTAAACATTATTAAGATGTTCGGTCTTTAGGCAATGAGGTTTAGGAACTGAAGGTTTCTGAGTCAGGGGATGGCGTGTGACATGAATGGAGCTGTGTGTGAGGAAGACGAATTTGGTAGCAGCGTTCAATAGAGGGGAAAGAGACTAGATGTGGGGAGACCAATCATGAGACTACTGAAATGGCTCTGCAGAGAGGGAACAAAGGCCTGAAGGAGGCCAACGGCAGGAGACATACATGCTTGGGTTCAATATCCAATTTGGAGGTCAAATCAGTCACAGGACTTGGTGATTAATACCATGGAGTGCAATGGAGGAAAGAGATATTAAGGACAAACCGTCAAGTTTTGGGCTTTCATGACTGAGACAATGGTGGCAGGACCTGGCCTTCGACAGAAACAATGAAATCAGGCATCTTTCTGTGTTCCCCAAAGGTGAGAGAAGGACATTCTGTTCTCTTTGCCTGGATTAGGAAGAGGGGCTGGAGCACTCCCTTAAGTGTTGGTGTTTAATTTCTGCTTGAAGCATTCCATAAACACCCAAAGAAGGTCTCAAGATCCAGGGAAATATGGCTGCCTGCCATCCCTCTCTCTCTCCCCCCCAGCTCAGCCTGCCATCCCTATCTCTCCCCCCCAGCTCAGCCTGTCATCCCTCTCTCTCTCCCCCAGCTCAGCCTGTCATCCCTCTCTCTCTCCCCGCCTAGGTCAGCCTGCCATCCCTCTCTCTCTCCCCCCCCCCAGCTCAGCCTGCCATCCCTCTCTCTCCCCCCCAGCTCAGCCTGCCATCCCTCTCTCTCCCCCCCAGCTCAGCCTGCCATCCCT
>CM053588.1:292265546-292273046 GCA_028646515.1 Pseudochirops corinnae
CAGTCTGCCATCAGTCTCTCTCCCTGCCCCAGCTCAGCCTGCCATCCCTCTCTCTTCCCCCCCAGCTGAGCCTGCCATCCCTCTCTCTCCCCCCCCAGCTCAGCCTGCCATCCCTCCCTCTCTCTCTCCCTAGCTCAGAAAACCCAGATCTCTGTCTCTGTCAAACTGGAGGCTAAGAGGAGGGAGCGGGGAGAGGGAGAAGATAATGACCATAAAGAGCAGACGTCCATCTCCCCACACTGCCACCGACCTATAGCAATGGGAGAAGATGGGGAGCAGGATCCTGGATGGAAAGGGGAATCCTTGCAACAGGCTGGTGGGAGACAGTGTGGTAAACAGTGGAGTCAAACAACCTTGGTTCAAACCCCATCTTTGACTTCTGAGCTTACTGACCTAGGGGCTCAGTTTCCTCATCTATAGGATGAAGAGGTTAGACTAATGGTCTCTGACCTTTCTAGTTCAAGGTCTTTCCAGTACACTCTGATGTGTTTAATCTATGGATATTATCTCTGGGGTACAGTGCAAGAGCCCTGGCTCTGTAATCAAAAGACCTGGGTTCAAATCTTGTCCTCTGTGCCTCTGGACAATTCAGTTAACTTCCCTGGGTCTTGCAACCTTCTCATCCAAAAAGAAGAGGGAGTTGGACTAAAAGGATTCCAATCTTTTTTGCATCTCCATATTTACGATCCAATCAGTAGGCAAGAACCTCCAGCACGTCCCAGGGAGAGGATTGTCCCTCTGGATTGGATTTCAATCTCTCCCTGCCTTATTTTCCAGTGCTGGGTACACGCAGGGCTACCCCACCCAGGGCCAAGTCTCATGCTAGAGAATTCCTTCCTTGCTCCTCTCAGGACCAGGCTGGCTGCAGCGACAGGAGCCTCACATCTGCAGGAATAGGGATAAACCCACCAGATAGGCCACCTTCTGAATGAAGCCTTTTCTAGTGCCCCAGATGCCTTCCTTGCCAAGGTTACTGAGCATCTGCTTTGTAGGCATTTTGTAAACAGAGATATTGCCTCTTTGTAAGAATGCAAGCTCCTTGAGGGAAGGGATTGTCCTACTTTTATATCCTAGTAGTTAGCACAGGACTTGGTAGGTAGAAGGTATTGAATACATTCTACTGATTGATCCCATGAGGATAGTCCAGAGCAAGGGTGGGGAACCTGCGACCTCAAGGTCACATGTGGCTCTCTAGGTCCTCAAGTGTGACCCTTCGACTGAATCAAAACTTCACAAAATAAATCCCTTAGTAGGGATTAGTAGGGATTCAAACCTCATTGGCATTTCCCTAACATGGGGCCCATGTCTGGAAGTTCTCTACCTGTTGTGAGCCAGTGTGAGCTCAAGAACTTTGAACTGCCTTTTGTCATTAGGAATGGCAATCTGCTGAGCAGAAAAATATATCCCAAAGTTCACAGAAAGGTTTTGGATTTACAGTTTTGAATTATAGGTCACTACTCTGTAATAGCAGGGCCTCTAAGTGGCACAATGGATAGAGTGTTGGGCCTAGGATCAGGAAGACTTGAGTTCAAATCTGGCCTCAGATATTTCCTGGCTGTGTGACCCTAGGCAAGTCACTTCACCCTGTTTGCCTCAGTTTCCTCATCTGTAAAATGAGCCAGAGAAAGAAATGGTAAACCACTCTAGTATTTTTGCCAAGAAAACCCCAAATGGGGTCATAAAGAGTCAGACAGGACTGAACAGCAACGACAACTCTGTGATAGCACAGGAAATTTAGCTGGCTGTACTCCTGATTCTCACTCTCATTACCCAGGGGTTTGGGCCACTACAAGTCAACCATCTCTTCTCCCTCGCCGCCTCCCTCTCCATCTACAAAGACTTTTCTGAGTCTGACCTTCAAAGCCTTCCCTTCCCAGGTTGGCTTTCCTTCATCTCTCCACCCTCATCATTCTCAGTCTCTAGTACCACCCTCTTCTCCAACCCAGAAAGTCTTCTCGCTGGCCCTCTACAGAGCCCCGGCACTACAATCTGTGTTCTTTTGGTACGAGTTATCATTAACTTTCTATATCTTCTCCGCCAATTAACCTCCTCCTTTTCTTCTTCTAAACTCTGGCTAAAAAACTCCTTTCCTTCAAAAATTTCTAGAACTCATCCCCCCAAACTCTGATCATACTTTTGTTTCCTGCCCCATCACAGACATTCAGTGTGAATTATACATGCTGGATTTGGAATGAGAGAACAAGACTAAAATTCTACCCAGGCTCTTTACTACCTGGGTGATCTGAGCCGCATCAGAGCATCTCTGAGCCAAGTGAGTCAGAGCATCTCTGAGCCAAGTCAGAGCATCCCTGAGCCACATCAGAGCATCCCTGAGCCACATCAGAGCATCCCTGAGCCACGTCAGAGCATCCCTGAGCTAAGTAAGAGTGTCTCTGAGCCAAATAAGTCAGAGCATCTCTGAGTTGCATCAGAGCATCCCTGAGCCACGTCAGAGCATCCCTGAGCCAAGTCAGAGCATCTCTGAGCCAAATGAGTCAGAGCATCCCTGAGCCACATCAGAGCATCCCTGAGCTGCGTCAGAGCATTCCTGAGCCACATCAGAGCATCCCTGAGCCAAGTCAGGGCATCTCTGAGCCGAGTGAGTCAGAGCATCTCTGAGCTACATCAGAGCATCTCTGAGCCAAGTGAGTCAGAGCATCTCTGAGCCAAGTGAGAGCATCTCTGAACCACATCAGAGCATCCCTGAGCCACGTCAGAGCATCCCTGAGCCACATCAGAGCATCCCTGAGCCACATCAGAGCATCCCTGAGCCACATCAGAGCATCCCTGAGCCACGTCAGAGCATCCCTGAGCCAAGTCAGAGCATCTCTGAGCCAAATGAGTCAGAGCATCTCTGAGCTGCATTAGAGCATCTCTGAGTTGAGTGAGTCAGAGCATCCCTGAGCCGTGTCACAGCATCCCTGAGCCACGTTAGAGCATCCCTGAGTTGCGTCAGAGCATCCCTGAGCCGCATCAGAGCATCCCTGAGCCAAGTCAGGGCATCTCTGAGCCGAGTGAGTCAGAGCATCTCTGAGCTACATCAGAACATCTCTGAGCCAAGTGAGTCAGAGCATCTCTGAGCCGCATCAGAGCATCTCTGAGCCAAGTCAGAGCATCTCTGAGCTGAGTGAGTCAGAGCATCCCTGAGCCAAGTCAGGGCATCTCTGAGCCGAGTGAGTCAGAGCATCTCTGAGCTACATCAGAACATCTCTGAGCCGAGTGAGTCAGAGCATCCCTGAGCCGCATCAGAGCATCCCTGAGCCAAGTCAGGGCATCTCTGAGCCGAGTGAGTCAGAGCATCTCTGAGCTACATCAGAGCATCTCTGAGCCAAGTGAGTCAGAGCATCTCTGAGCCAAGTCAGAGCATCTCTGAGCCAAGTCAGAGCATCTCTGAACCACATCAGAGCATCCCTGAGCCACGTCAGAGCATCCCTGAGTCACATCAGAGCATCCCTGAGCCACATCAGAGCATCCCTGAGCCAAGTCAGAGCATCTCTGAGCTGCATCAGAGCATCTCTGAGCCAAGTGAGTTAGAGCATCCCTGAGCTGAGTGAGCCAAGCATCTCTGAGCCAAATCAGAGCATCTCTGAGCCAAGTCAGAGCATCCTTGAGCTGAGTCAGAGCATCCCTGAGCCAAGTCAGGGCATCCCTGAGCCGCATCAGAGCATCCCTGAGCTGTGTCAGAGCATCCCTGAGCTAAGTCAGAGCATCTCTGAGCCGAGTGAGTCAGAGCGTCCCTGAGCCACGTCAGAGCATTCCTGAGCCGCATCAGAGCATCCCTGAGCTACGTCAGAGCATCCCTGAGCCACATCAGAGCATCCCTGAGCCAAGTCAGGGCATCCCTGAGCTGCATCAGAGCATCTCTGAGCCGCATCTGTTCATTTGTAAAATGATGGCTTCTGAGAGTCCTCTGGCTGTAAGTCTATGCTCCTCTGGTCCTATGGTCTGCAAGGGTGGACATGCATTTTTATGAGGCCTGTCTCCTGCTTTCTCCATTAGATGTGAGACTCCCTTAAGCAGGATTGCGACTCTTCCTTCATATTCTCCTCAGTCTTTTCAGAAAGCAGATTCCTCAGAGCATGAGGGTGGGGGTAGGGGACAGAGGGATGAGCTCTGCACAAACTCAGGGCAGATACTTCACTCACATAGCTGTCAGTGGAGGGGGTGGTGGTGAGGAAGGAGTTCAGTTTGACAAGAAAATCAATCTTCTCTCAGTAGCCAAAGTGAAGGGGAGGGTGAGGTGGGGGTGGTGGACATGAATTTCTTAGTTAGATACAACCTATGTTAGCCCTTCACAAGGGGTAGGAGAAACAGTGAAAGTGTGCCAACAATTGACATCGATTCAAAAGATGCTGTGACCAAGGAGTGGGCAGCCGGGGGTGCAGTGGACAGTGCATTGGCCTGGGTCAGGAAGACTCATCTTCTTGAGTTCCAATCCTGCCTCAGATACTTACTGGCTGTGAGACCCCGGGAAAGTCACTTCACCCTGTTTGCCTCAGTTTCCTCATCTGTCAAATGAGCTGGAGAAGGAAATGGCAAACACTCCAGTATCTTTGCCAAGAAAATTCCGAGTGGGGTCACAGAGAGTCAGACAGGACCGAAACAACTGAACAACAACATGGCCAAAGAATCCAGCTGCACTTTCTCAAGGACTAAAAAGAGAAAGGCCTCGGAGAGGTCGGCTTGTTCACCTCCTGCCTCCAGTCAGGAAAGATCCTCTCCCAGGCCACAAAGACGTCTCCCCATGTCTCAGAGAAGGCACGTGATTTGCAAAGTCAGTTTGTAGGCTCTTCGGTAAGAACTGGCATGAAACGCCCACGTCTGTTTAGTGATGACCCCTGTCCTGCCAATAGGATTTCATTGGACTCCTGATCAATGAATACACCCTTCGGGAGCTTTTCATGCCAGGCCTGGAGTCCAGGAAGACCTGAGTTCAAATTTGACCTCAGATACTTCCTAGATATTCAGACACTTCAAAATGTCCTCTGTTAGGGCAAAGATAAGGAAACTTCCTGATCTTCCATTTTGCCCACCAAATGAATAGATGAAAGAAGGTGGTCCTTTAGTCTGGAAGCCAACCCCCACATGGGGTTTAGAGCCAGGGGCATGTTAAGGTTAACCTACTTCTACTTCCACTTTTTTCAGGTGAGGGAACTTCTAGGAAATGCTTCATCAGTGCTTGCTGACAGGCTAACTGAAGTGTAGAGAAGTACAGTGGATTGCCCATGACCACCTTGGTACCAGAGCCAGGATTCAAACCCAGGTGTTGTGAGCTCAAATCTAGTGCTTATCTCATCATGCTACACAAGCTCTCCCTTCTCCGACGGACCCCAGATAGTGGGGTGTCTATGCTAGTCTCAGAATCTTGTCATTGAGGGGACTGACCTTGAAGGATCCTCTCATCACTGCCTGTTTCTTTTAGGCAGAATCAGACTTATATGCTAGCTCACAAAGATGATACTCCCTCTATTATCAAATGCCTCCAAGGAAAAGTCTTCACTTTCCCCTAGTAACCCATTCTGTTGTTCAGTAATTTTTCAGTTGTGACCCCATTCGGGGTTTTCTTGGCAAAGATACTGGAGTGACTCATTATGCAGATGAGGAAACTAAGGCAAACAGGGTTAAGTGACTTGCCCAGGGTCACACATCTGGTAAGTGTCTCGGGCCAGATTTGAACTCAGAAAGATGAGACATCTCGATTCCCAGCTCAGTGCTCTCTCCGCTGTACCACCTAGCTGCCCCACCCATTTTAGGATCTGCTAATAAAGAAGTCAGTAGCTAAGCTAAATTAAAAGTGAAGAAACCAAGGAGACTTTCTTTGTCTCTCAGCATGGAGCATCATCACTGGCTATCTCCCAAGGCCAGACCCCTCCCTCATCTCTGCCTCTTGGCTGACCTGGCATCCTTCAAGTCCCACCTTCTTCAGGAAGTTTGCCAGCTTTTCCCTAAACTTAACACCCTCCCTCACTTTATCCTGTCTACATATCTTGTTTGTACATGGTTGTTTTCACGTTGTCTCCTCCTTTAGACTGAGCTCCTTTACAGCAGTGACGGCTTTTTGAACTGTCCCTCATCCAGTGCATGCTAACGAACTAACTAAAGACTTTGCCGGGGTTGCTCTGGGACTTCTCTAGTGTGAAACAACTGATTTGATTGCCTTTCCTTGATGGTCTCCATCCCTTTCCCCACAGCTGTTTTCTTCTCTCCCCCACATCTCTTGGGATTCCTAAACTATCACATGCTAAGGACAAGGGAAAGATGACCTCTCATGCCTGGAGCAATGTATTTATACTTATTCCTCCAGTACTAACAACTGTATCTGACCCCGCATTGCTACAAGGCATTCCCTATGCCGGAAACACACACCTCTGCTTGTTCAAGTCTTTCTCTTCTTTCAAGACTTAGCTTGAAGGTGCTGCCTCCCGCCTCCTCACCTCCTCATTGAGAACTTCCTTGGTTCCCTCCTGCTAAAAGAGGCCTTTCCTTCCTCAGTCTTACAGCACCTCCAACTGAAGGTCTCCTTTCCCCTTTTGCATTTTATACTGTATCACATCTATGTATGTCTGTATGTCTAGGGATGGCTAGATGACGCAGGGGATAGAGTGCCAAGCCTGATGTTAGAAAGACTTCTCCTTGAGTTCAAATCTGGCCTCAGACACAAGTCCCTTAACCCTGTCTGCCTCAGTTTCCTCATCTATCAAATGAGCTGGAGGAGGAAATGGCAAACTACTCCAGTGTCTTTGCCAAGAAAACCCCAAGTGGGGTCACAAAGAGTCTGGCGTGACTGAAATAACTAAATAACAACAAACAGTAAACTCTCCCCTTCCCCAATCAACATCAATCCTTGTACTGGGATTTCTTAGAACTTTCTATGAGTCCACAAATAGTAGTGTTTTATCAGTAGTGGCAACTCAATTGTCTGGAGCTGGGCCATCTGCTTTTGTGACTCATCCATAGGACAGGTTTAATCTCAGCCTGGTGTCCCACTACCTCCTCCACATCCTCCTGTTTCCCAGGTGTTTTACATTCATTACGGTATCATCCTGAGCTAAACATCATTAGGAAAATAAATCTGTCGCCAGGAAAAAAATCCTCACCAAAAACCTTGCATATGAAAAGAAATAGTTATAATAGGAGACAGAAGTAGCTTTTGCAGCTACCACCCTGGTGCAAGCCCTCATCACCTGGTGCCTAGACTAATCTCTCCCTGTTCTAGTCTGCCCTCCATTCAGCGGCCAAGGCGATCCCCTTAAAGTGAAGGTCTGATCCAATCAGTCCTCTCCTACTCAATAAACTCCAGTCACTCCCTATTACCGCTAAGATCAACTACAAAATCCTCTAGCTTTTAAACTCCTCGCAACATGATCTCTTCCTACTTTTCCTGTGTTTCCCCTTCACATGCACTACAATCCAGAAACTTCTTGCTGTTCCTCCAATAAGACACTCCACCTCTGAAAATCCCTGACTCCCCCATGCCCGGAATGTACCCCCTTCCTTGCC
>CM053588.1:292278046-292287346 GCA_028646515.1 Pseudochirops corinnae
TACCCCTGTTCCCTTCCACTAGTAAAGCAGACAGAAGAACTGGGTTGAGTGGAAACGGCCAGTGGACACGCATCGTTAGGGTTGGCTGCATTCTGGACAATGGGCCCTAGCATTTCACTCACTACCCTTTCCCTAGAGATGGTCCTTAAGGACAGTATGGGGTGGGGGGTGGGGTACACGGAGGGAT
This sequence comes from Pseudochirops corinnae, assembly GCA_028646515.1. Lineage (NCBI taxonomy): Eukaryota > Metazoa > Chordata > Mammalia > Diprotodontia > Pseudocheiridae > Pseudochirops > Pseudochirops corinnae. The sequence goes on from CM053588.1 coordinate 292,278,234, forward strand.
GGGGTGTGGAATCTGCGTTCTGTCTTTTAGGAAGTCCCCTTCCTAGCCTTTTCCTGCTTGTGCTTAGAAGCCCAGAGGGAGGAAGAAGGGGGTGGGAATTTCTAAAGGAGGCTCTTGCCACATTCCTGTGGCTTGGCATGGGGAGGAGTTTGGGGAGGTGTTGGGGTCCATCCATCTTGGACTCCACCTCTAGGACTGGTTGGGGGGATGGTGGAGGATAAACTGGTTGTTGAAACAGAACTCCTTTTTCTCTGTGTCAGCTCTTCTTAGTCTCTGGTTTGGCTGGTAGCCTGGTCCTAAGGTAGTGGTCACAGTAACTCTGCCCTACCTGCAGAGCTCATTCCTTCTCCTGGACTCCTTTCTTACTCTTTAGGACCTTAGAACACCCCTTACATGGGCTTTCTTGAGGTCTAAATACTAGCCTTGCTTTCCTCCAGTCTTAGATGGAGGAGTCGGTTTGTGGGCTATCTAGACCTTCTGACACGTGCTTATCAGCAAGACTCAGGAATGTTTTTAAATCCTCTATAGTCTCTGAAGTTTTCCCCCTTTACTGGGGAGCCCCTCCCCTCAAATGGGCAGTAAACACACCTACAGAAGGGGCTAATCCATGGGGATTTAGGGCTAGAGGAGCTCAGAAGTCATCTCATCCAGCTCCCTCATATAAAGTCATGGAATTGAGGCCCAGAGAGAGTGATTCATCTGCCCAGGGTAACATGGGGAGTAAGTGGAATAGCAAGGATCTGAACCCCAGGACTTTTGACTTCAAGTCTATCACCCTCTCCACTGTGGCTTACTGCCTATATGTAACCAGAACGTCCTATCTCTGTGGGACTGGCTGGGAAGGAAGGACTAGGTGAGGTGGGAGAACTAGGAAGGATTTGAAATCTCTTTTCTTGGATGACTTTTTTTTTGAGACAATCAGGTTTAAGTGACTTATCTAGGATCGCAAAGCTATTAAGTATCAGGCTGGATTTGAATTCAGGTCCTTCTGACTTGAGGGCTATTGCTCTATCCACTGAGCCACCTAGCTGTTCTGAGCTGGATGTCTTTAAGAAGTATTTGAAAAAAGCCATCCCAGAGCCCATAACACTATGCCCCCTCTTCACTGCTACCTTACCTGAGGAGAAGGGAGACCAGATGCCTACCACTAGAATTTTGGTGTGACCATTCCAAACACCACCCCAGGTCACCACCAACCATTCTGTACTGACTCCTGGGGAGACCTCTACCTTTGAGGATTAAGTAACCTAGGGTATAAGAGCTCTGTCCCAACTGGGAGTTAAATTAGTTAATATGAACACAACTGTGATTGCCCCAATTCTCCCATCACATACTCACAAACACACACAGACACAGACACACACAGACACACAGACACACACCAGTCAGAACTATTCTTATTGAAACACAGCACAACACAACACCTCACCACAGAGTCATCTGTCTAGTTCCCATTAGGTCTAGGGTTTCTGAAACTGAGGATCAGGACCTGCAGGGGTCACCGGGAATATTCCAAGGTCATGAAAGCCAGGGCTGCAGAGTTCCTGACGGTCCGATGGGTAGTGGTAGCAGAGAACTGTGAACTCTAGCGATGGGGTGAGCCAGCTTCCTCCCTGTCCTGATCCCTCCTCCTCCCTTCCTTCCTGTAATATCTACTTTGGTGCCAAGAAAGGCCATGGTCATGGAGCTCCCAGCAGCTGCTGAGTGATAGCGGGAAGGGGGAATGTAGGGACCATGGAACAGAAAAGCTTGGGAACCTTGGCTTCAGAATGCTTTCCACAGTCTTCCTTCTGATGAGGGAGCCAGGTGGGAAGAAAAGAAAAGTGGAAGGATGAAGTCTCTTCTACAGAATGGTAAACTGAGGCATGTGATGAGAAATGTGTTGGGTGTGATAAAAGCCCAGGATTGTGAGGGCTCAATTCAGGTCCTGGGTCTGAAGAAAGTCATTCTCCTCCCAACTGGGACAGAAACTTGCTTCTATATAGAAATGGGTCTGGATATTTATATTCTAGGGCAAATTCTGAGTTCTTGTGTGAAGCCTTGCATTCCCATCCAGGTCCAGACACTTTCTAGCTGTGTGACTCTTGGCAAGTCACCATCTCTTATTGCCTCAATTTCCTATCTGTAAAACGGGCACGACAACAGGAACTCCCTTGCAAGGCTGTTGTCTTATCACAGTGCACCATCGCACACAGTAGGTGCTGCAGGGGTGCTCGGTCCCTTCCTCTCCCCAGGTGGCTAGTCAAGGACAAGGAGCACCTTGGAGTGGGAAGGAGATGGTGCAGCTTATAAACCCAACCATTCCAGGCCTCTGCTTCCCCAGCAGTAAAACCAAGATAATACTGTTCATCCTGCCTCCATTATGGAGCGAGTATGGATGGAATCAGGAGAGAAGGGTGAAAATCCTGAAGCATCACACAAGTGCACGGCCTCCTTGGTGGCAATCATCTGCCCATCCCTGCAGCACAGACTGTGCTCTCAGACGGGATATTTTGTGCTTTTTTCTCTCCCCACCCACGCCATCCCTGCCCTCTTCCAAACTGGCTTTCACCTTTGCCAGCCAGGGAGCCTTACCTAAATAACTCTCCTTACCCCTGCAAGGTTTGCTCCCTGACTCTGCACCCCTCACCATCAGGCCCTCAGCTTACTTATGCAGCTGAACTGGTTTCTCTCTTTTGTTTTGTGGGAATTTTTGAAAGTCCTATGGAAAAATAAAATTCATATACATCTTGTTGTCTTAGTAATGAGGGGCGGGGGCTAGCAGTCTAAAGATCAAAGCTGTGGGCCTCCTCTTTCTTCTTCCCTCTGTCACCTAGGACAGGGGGCTTCTCATAGCGGGAACTCAGTCAGTGCTGCTGACTGAGAGATGGATTCACCTCCGTGAGAACCAAAGCAGTGAGTGGGCTGCAAGAGCTGTTGTGTTTAATCAAAACCAGCTTTGTGTTCACACAGCTGCCCAGGGGATAAAAATACTAGTAATCAAAAAGGTTTTTTTCCAAGCAGCTTGTGTTTTCTGTCTATTTTAATCATTTTTCTGCTGAAACTGAGCTCCCTCTCCCAGTCTGTGCCCCGGGGCCTGAGGCCTTTGCTGGCCTGGTCATGCCCCGAAATAAACTTGGGAGAGGAAAATGGAGGTGTGGAGAAGTGGGGGGCTGCTGCTCACCAAGGAAAACCTGTCCTTATATGGCTAATGGCTTACCCCACTGCACTCCTCGGAGGGTTCCAAAGCCCAGATCCCCAGGGGCAGGGATGTGTTTGCTCTGCGCCCACTCCCGCCAGATGATGCCACATGGTCAGATCCCAGGCAGGGAAAATGAGGTGCTGCGAAAAGGAGGGAGGGGTCCCTCGGGGTCCCCATGGAGCAGCAGGGCAAAAAAGACCATGCCCTCTGCCTCCCTCTGCCTGACATCTCTTTCCCCCTCAGTCAGCCCTCTCTTCTTCACCCTGGCTGTGGGAGGAAGGACTGAGGAGGAGACAGAGTAAATGTGAATTTGTTTCTACCCTGGAAAAAAGAAGACCTGAGGGTTCAAAGTATATGGAACCTTAAATCTTGCAAAGCCCTTCTCATGTATTATCTCATTCGATCCTCACAGTGACCCTAAAGTTAGGTGCTATTATAGCCCTCATTTTATAGATGAGGAAACTGAGGCAGAGAAAGTCAAGTGACCTGCCAAAGGTCACAGAGCAAGCACATGACTGAAGGGAGGTTAGAACTCAGGTCTTCCTGACTCCAACGTTAGCGCTCCAGCTGAACAGATGGGGAGACTGAGGTCCAGCTGCCTCAAAGGAGCCAAAATCACTCATCTCAGATTCCTGAAGGGCTGTCAAATAAGGAGACTTATTCCACACTTCTTTAGGTGAGACTACCAAGAAGGGAAGAGGAAGAGAGAGACAGAGACAGACAGACAGACAGAGAGACAGAAAGAGAGAGAGACAGAGACAGAGAGAGATAGAGACAGACATGGAGGGAGAGAGACAGAGAGAGAGAAAGAGACAGAGACAGAGAGAGAGACAGAGACAGAGACAGACAGAGAGAGAGAGACAGAGACAGAAAGAGACAGAGAGAGGGAGAGAGAAAGAGACAGAGACAGAGACAGACATGGAGGGAGAGAGACAGAGAGACAGACACAGAGAGAGACAGAGACAGAGACAGAGAGAGACAGAGAGACAGAGAGAGAGAGGGAGGGAGAAAGAGAGAGAGACAGACACAGAGACAGAGACAGAAAGACAGAGATAGAGAGAGACAGAGAGAGACAGAGAGACAGAGAGAGGGAGAGAGAGAGACAGAAAGACAGAGAGAGAGTAAGAGAGACAGAGAGAGAGAGAGACAGACAGACAGACACAGAGACAGAGAGAGACAGAGAGAGAGACAAACACACACACACACACACAGAGATTTGGTTTAATATAAGAAAACATGTTCTAATCATCACAGACGTGCAGTGATAGACTGGGCTATCTTGCTCCCCATAGACTGGGGTCATCTCACTCATCACCAATGGAAGAATTCTTTTCGTGTGTGTATGTGTTTATTTTTTGTCTCTCTCTTTTTTAAAATTTATTTTGTTTACTTTTAGTTTACAAGATTCATTTTCACAATCCCTTGAGTTTCACATTTTCTCCCCTCCCTTCCCCCCCCGCCATGGTGGCATGCAATCATGTACAGAACCTGCAAATACTTCCACATTGTACAATAGTTTGGTTATATAGAAGGGCTGTAACCAACGAGTGATCACTGGGGAAAAAAAGCAAAACCAGACATGAAAGAGAACGATAGCGAGTTTTGCTTCAGTCTAATGGAAGAATTCTTACTGGCAGTGAGTGACCACCGGTCGTGGATGCGTATAGAGGAGATTCCTGCATTGGGAGCAGGTTTGAGCTAGATATTACCTGAGGTCTCTCCCAGATCTAAAGTCTATTCTAAGAAAGGTTTCTATGCTGTTCATCCTTATGGATGTTGGAACTATGGAAACTGGATTCATGATGGAAACACTGATGTTAGACATCTGGAGGAGCTTCCAGACAGCAGGACACTCTTATCAAGCTAGGTACTGGAATCTCTTCCCAGAGTATTTCCATAACAAGCCACATTCTCATCTTTCTTGTCAGACGATGAAAGTTTAAGCATCATTCTTTTTGGGGGTAGGGAAAGGACTAGGTCTCATCCTAGGCCTGTGACTGTTTATTGAGCCAATGGAAACAGCTCAGGATTTAAAGTCAGAGAGCCTGAGTGTGAATTCTGGCACAACCATTTACATACTTAGTACCTTGGACAAAACACTAAGCCCCTTTGAGGTCCCAGGTCCTCATCTGTCAAACTAGATGAGACCATACAAAGAGGGTTGGGCTTGATAGCTTTGATGGTCCCTTCCAGGTCTAAATCTGTGGGACTATGATCCTTACTAACTCTGAATTCTTAGGTAACAATGACAAATCAACAGTCACAGGTGACACGTATAAAGATGTCACATGCTTCTTAGAAATACTGTATATAATATATGTACGAATGAATTACGAATGAATGCTTATACACGTTACATATTACATATACTATGTATTAGCTCCATATATTTATATGTTCTCATTTGAGCCACATCTCTGTGAAGTAAGTATAAGTAGTACAGTGTTTTAATGCCCATTTTATAGTCATTGATACTCAGAGGCAGCTGGTGCTCCACTGCAGAGGGCACTAGACCTAGAGTCAAGAAGACAAGCTCAAATCCAGCCTCAGACAGTTAGGAGCCGAGTGACACTGGACAAGTCACTTAACCTCTGTTTGCTTCAGGTTCCACTGTAAAATAGGAATGACATCAGCACTTCCCTCCCAGGGTTGTGGTGAGCAGTAAATGGGATAATATTTGTGAAGCTCTTAGACCTGTGCCTGCCCTCAGGCGCACAGCACAGCGTGGTTCCCTTCCTTCTTTAAGTGACTTGCCAGTGCTTATCATGTTAGTAGGTGGAAAAGTTGGCGGAGTCTTTGACCTTCTAGAGACTTCCGTCTCCCCATCTGTACAACGTAAGAGGGAGCTACCTCCACTCGTCCTGATCTCGATCTGGCCACTGGACCCAGATGGCTCCAGAGGGGATAGTGAGGCTGGTGACTTTGCCCAGCCCTGCCTCTCTTAAATCCAATTCACCTGCAAGCCATGGCATCACCTTCCTGATGTTTGGGTCCTCTTCGAGAAGAAGGACAACCAACGACAACAATGTAGGGGATAACCGTACCTCTCTTACCCTGAGGTTAAAAGAAAAGTCATGAAGACAGTTGAGACACCCTTTCCTTTTGAAAAAAGATTAGGGGAAGGAGCCACGATTTCCTCAGCACGAGGCCTCCCTTCATAGAGGCAGGCTGCCGCCTGTCTGGGACTAGAGCATGAACCTGAGGAAGTCGTCTGGTGAAGGGAACTGAACAGTCACAGACTTGCTGATTCTAAGTCCGGCACTCAGTCAGTCAGTCGATAAGCATTTCCGAAGGCCTACTGTGTGTCCAGCATAGGGCTAGGTAAGGGGGAAAGCTTGCGTTTGAACAGGGCCAGCCCCTATTCAGAAGAATGGTCATAAACTGGGATTTACTATCAGACATAAGTATTTTTGCTTAATCATATTTCTCTGTTACATGGCGGGGTTCATTTGACTGATGTGCAAGAATGGCGCCATCAAACAGAATAAAATGTTGGCCATTATTATTAATTTTTATAGCACCATCTATTTTTTCCCCAATCTCTGAATGTTGGAAGCCAGTCTGGCCTTCCTATGGTCTCTGAAGTGTGGTCGGAGGCCCCCTCTCCCATCTACAAGGGTCCATTTGTTTAGAGTCGTTTCCCACCAGGCCAGCCGTGGTGTGTAAAACTGTTATCATGTATGCAGGCACTGGGGTATAGAAATCCATCTTGCCCTACAAGAAAGTAAGGAGGGGGTCTGGGGGGGATATAAGAGAGAGCAGACTGGGGGAAGGGGCATTCAGTATGCTTGCCATCTTGGGGGTGGGGCAGGGGAGAGATGGGAAGAAAGTCTGTAACTCAAAATCCTTGGGAAATTATGTTGAAAACTAAAAATAAACTTTAAGAAGTTGTTGTCATGAAGGGGTACTTCTGTGAGGTTTGCTCTCTAACTGGGTTAAAGCATTGCCTTAGCTAGGAGGGCTAACACCTTAGCACGGATACATCTTTCTCATTCTTGTTTTTTGTCCTTTGTTCTCAAAGAGGACCATGACATCAGGGAGGTGATGCCGTGACATACAAGTGAACGGGATTTAAGTGAGGTAGGGCTGGGCAAAGTCACCAGCCTCACTGTCTCCTCCAGAGCCATCTGGGTCCAGTGGCGAAATATAGACCAGGATGACTGGAGATGTCCCTGCATCCATTTATCTCATTGACTCCATGAGCACAAGCTGTCACCATGCAGAAAACAGATCCCTTCAGGAAACGGGACAGCACAGGGAAGAGAAATTATTTTACTATGATAATAACAGCCAATCATTACTTTGGGAGCCAGGCTTCTTTTATCTCCTCATTTATGGCCCAGCCCCTGTAAAAGGTCACCTCTGAAGGACATGGCTGATAGATGAGACTGATCTACCCCTCAAGGAAACATGCTCTTTGATCTTGGACCGACCCCACAACTAGCAGACTTAACTGCTATTTAGAGCGCAAGCAGAATCCAGTCAAGGCCAAAAGAACCTCTGGGAAATGAAGCCCTGTCCTTGTACTTCTCCATTATCGCTGAGGGTGACCCAGCTCGTGAAGGAGAAAACCAAGTGGAGCAGTCTGGATGGAGATGGATTGCCCTCTCCGGATGGCTGCAGGCAGCTGAGTCTCATCGTGGTCTAGCCATGTTCTCAGCTGGAGGAGCTGAAGATTGCTAGTCCACCTCCTCATTAAATGTCCGCCAATCAGGGCTGAGTTTCACTTTTTAGGGGAATTCCCTTTCCAAAAAAGGGTTTAAGGCTTTCAGGTTCTCCATTGGGTTGGCTTTGGTTACCATGAAAAACCATGACCATCGATTTGTTTGCTGGTTAGCCTAATTAATACATTGATTATTAATTACCCAGAACTCTGTCTCTTGGATTTTTCATCCATCACATAAATTTGGATTTGGAGGAGTGTGGAGAGAAAGGATCCCCATGGGGGGAGGGGGGCAGGCAGCACTAGGGTGCCCTGCTGGGGGAATCCAGAAGGAAGGCACTGAGCACCTGGAGAGCTGAGAAGAGGAAAGAGGGTGCTATAGGGGGGTAAAGGGAAGTCAAGAGAAAAATTATGCCCACAATTTTGTCTAGGATTGGCTCTAAGTGGAAAAGAAATTAAGCCAAAGAGACGACTAGAAATCTGAAAAATGACAACATGAGATGCTGACATACCTCCAAGAGGAGGAGGGAAAAGGGAAAAGATGACGAGAGTCTGGGAAAGGAGCCTGCTGGTGGAGCGCTGGGATGGTGTTCAGTGACAAATTACCATGAATTAAGTTAATTCACGTTACTCTGCGGTCTTCCTCTTCCCCCTTCACAGATCTCACTCCCAAGTCTGCAGGCCAAAGCCTCTTTGAAGGACAAACATAGAAATAAAAAGGGTCCGCAAAATCAGAGGAGAGCAGGGGAAGCTGTCACGGAGACATCTGAGCAAACAAAAATCCAGAACGAATTTTCAATACCTTTAAAAAAAAAATTCTCAGATGCACAAAGACTGACTGAATGGAAAATAAAGATTTACCCCCACCCTACTAATACAAACAGTCACAAACCGACTGACTTGTCAGGGATTTTTTTTTTTGGAGAGGGGAAGGCAAGGCAATTGGGGTTAAGTGACTGGCCCAAAGTCACACAGCTAGTACGTGTGTCCAGTGTCTGAGGCCGAATTGCTCTATTCACTGCACCGCCTAGCTGTCCCCAAGCATATTTTTAAAGGGAATTCCTAGATGGGAGAGGAGACTGAATTCCACATGGAAGGAAAGAAGGGAATAAGCATTTCTTACGTGCCTACTATGTGCCAGGCACCGTGTTAAATAAGTGCTTTAACAAATATTATTAGATGAAGGAGGAAGGGAAAGAATCTGGAATTTAAAGTTCTATAATCAAATGTTAAAAATATATGTGTATATATATATATATATATATATAT
>CM053588.1:292287846-292311271 GCA_028646515.1 Pseudochirops corinnae
CTCCCTCTCTCCCCCCCCTCTCTCCCTCTCTCCCCCCCCCTCTCTCCCCCCTACCCTCTCACCTCTCTCACACCCCCCAACGGGATTAGATAGAAAAAAAGATGGAGAAGATACAACAGGAAGGCTTTAGGTAGACATCAGAAGTAGGGAGTGAAGGTTCTGGGTGAGATACACTAATAGGTGAGTAAGGGAAATTGTGGAAGCCCCTTTGAAATAAGACTGACTACCACCAGGTTGGGAGGGTTCAGCTGTGATTTGGGAGACAAGGTAATGGATGAAATGAATTCTAGAGCCTAGGAATTTGAAGCTGTCATCCAGTGTAGGAAATGAACAAGATGAGAGGGAGATGTGCCATCGTGCTGGGCCTAGGGCTAGAGGGTCAGTGATCCAGTTCCCACCAAACATTCTGTCCAAATGAGAAAGATTTCATTTTCCCCCTTTCACTTTTAGCCACACAGCTGGCTCTGGCCTTCAACTGAAATGACAAAATAAATATTTATCTGAGTGTTGGCTGCACAGATGGCAATGAGACTGTCTCTGAGGAAGGAGGAGAGAAGCTGGACCAGAGTCTCTCTATCCCAGTGCTACACAACTTGAGACTATTAGAGTGACCAACTTTCTCAAGATACCCAGAATCTGTGATTTGTGAGATACATCTGTGTGTAGGGGGATCATGAATCCCTTAGATGGGTATAGAGAGCCATCATCTCCTACGGATAAAGGATATGGCATTTCCTGTGGGACAGTCCCTTCCTGATCTCCAGAAGCACATTCTGTTTCCCAGCATTTTTGAGACGCGTCAGGGCTAGTGGGGGTGGGGACATTTATGCTAGGGGTGAGAGGTGAATTGAGGACTTGAACAGACAGGTCAAGTTGACAGAACCAAAAGCCATCCAAAACTCTTATCCAAAGCCCTTTTGGATACCTTGATACTGAGCTCTCTTGGGAGAGGGGATGCCATTCCAGAAGGAGCAGGTTGGGGTCCCCCCAGGTGGGAGTAGGAGAGGATTATAGGTTTAGTGCTGGAAGAGACTTTAGATGCACAGAGATGTGAAGTGATTTACCCAGGTTCTACAGCTTGTATGGGGATTGTGGGGAAAGAAGGTATGGCAACTGGGTCAGGAGATAGTAAGGCGGTATTTTAACTTAGTTTTTTGTGATTCTCAGTCTGGAGCCTGTCACTACAGCAAGCTGCCTTTCCCTAGGAAAGGGGAGAATATGTAGAGAAGAGAACCCTAAAGGGGTGGAGCGACTCGGATACTCCTGCTCACTAAACTGATTTTGTGAGAACCCTAGGACAAGATTCCCATCCGCAGAGGGGGTGTTGAGGGGGTCCTGGGAGGTAGAGACTTGTGATGCGCCCTTCTTTTCCAGGTGTTTCATGGAATATATACAAGACAAAATGATTACAAAATTAGGTAAATATAACCTACTGAGTGAGTGGAAGTCACATTTTTTTTGGGAAAGAGAAATAATCTCCAAAGATAAGTGATCTGTAATTTATTTAGATCTTCAAAAAGCTTTGGGCAAAGTTCCAGACCAAGGCTCTTAAACAACTGGTAAACCAATGAGTTATCATCATCAGTTAGACTTCCAACAGCACATGACAGTTTCAGAGGCGTTTCACACACAGCAGCTCGCTTGATTCCCACAACAGCCCTGTGAGAGACATGGGGTCCCCCCTTCCACAAGATGGAGGCACATTGGGCCAGAGTCAGGGTCCTACCATGACCCCCAGATCCATTTCCTGAGACAAAGCTTGGAGGCCTCTGTCTCCTCTATATTTTCCCATTTTATCAGTGAAGAAAATGATGCAGAGAGACTTGCCTGAGGTCCCCCAGGTTGGCAGAGCCAGGCTATGAAGCCTGATTCCTTTACTCTGAAAATAGCAGTCTCTCCAATATACCAAAACTGACTTAGAAATAGAAACAAAGGTGAAGGTTGAAAAGATAGTTCTCTAAAAGGGAAGGTTGGGATGTGAGATTTTAAAAGGAGCCTTTTTTGTTGTTCATGTATTAATCATTGGTGCTGCTCAGTCACTTCAGCCGTGTTTGACTCTTCATGAACCCATCTGGGGTTTTTGCCTTTCCTTCTCCAGCTCATTTTACAGATTGGGAAACTGAGGCAAACAAGGATTAAACAACTTGTGAGACAGGGAATTGATGACAGCAAGGTGTGGCAGATCTGTTTTGGAACTGGTCTTACGTTTATATACATTATTTGGAAAGGACAGGGCCTATGTCCATTTTACACAGCCTTTCAATCTCAGTTCAGTTCCCACCTTCTCCATGAAGCCTTCTGAGCCCACGCTGGTCTCTCCCTTCCCGGATTCCTGTTGCCCTGGTAGGCAGGCATTTCCATGCAACATATGTTTACTCTCATAATTTCAAGGGTGACAGGTTTTGTCTTGGCTACACTACAGTCTCTTTGAGGCCAGGAACCTTGTTTTTCCTTCACATGGTATCTGTTGAGCCTCTGACATGTGTTTAGCACTAAGCTCTTCTAGGGAGGGAAATAGGATGCCAAGCTAATAGGTGTTAACTGTAGGAAGGAACTCAAGAAGCTGTATGAGTGGGCAGCAAAGGGACTTGTGGTCTTTGTCAGAAGGTAATGCACTTGGGAGAGAGACTCTGAACATAATGAAAATGGATGGCCTTCGAGCTTTGTCTCAGGGAATGGGTCTGGGGGGTCACCGTAGACTCTGACACCAAAGACGCTTCCCCCCCAAGTCCTACCACAGCCAGAAAGACCCATAAAAGCCTGCTCCGCATTCAGAAGGGTGTAGGGGGTGGGGAGGGATTTCCCTCCTTCTACCAAACTACGGAAATCTTTGCCTGAAACACTGAGTAAAGAACCCGCTGGCCTAAGAAAAAACAGGATAATGGAGATAGTTCAGAAAAGAACAATTAGAAGCATTCAAAGGGGCCCTTCCTTACGAGGACAGAGCAGGCGGCCTCTGTCCAGGGAGGTGGAGGCTGAGACAATCTGGTCCTCGTGTCCACAGAGGCAAATGTGAATCCCCTGATACCAGGACCTACTGGGCTACTTCTAGAGACAGAAGGAAGTCAATATAGGTCAGATACAAACAAGTATGAGACTACATGAGGCTGTCAGGCATAGCAGATAGAGAGCTGGCCTCGAAGCCAGCAAAGTCTGGGTTGGAATCTTCCTGCTGACAAATACTGACTATGGAATCCTAGGCAAATCTTTTTTTTTTTCTTTTTGGAGAGGGGAGGGCAGGGCAGTTGGGGTTAAGTGACTTGCCCAAGGTCACACAGCTAGTTTTGTGTTAAGCGTCTGAGGCCAGATTTGAACTCAGGTCCTCCTGACTCCAGGGCTGGTGCTCTATTCATTGTGCCACCTAGCCGCCCCCTAGGCAAATCTTTTAACCTTTCAGGGCTCTAGGCAACTCCCTAAGACTGTAAGTTACAGAGAAAGTGCTGACCTGCATTGGGAGAAAGATTTTGTTCTACTTGATGAAATCACAGGTCCGTTCCTTAGCTCCATCCATATGACTGGACACAGTGGGTAGCAAACTTAGAAACTCTTTGCCACTGAGAAATCACTTAGGCTGAAAGTATAAATAGGTTTAAGGGCTGTTTAGATATAGTCATGGAATGCAGAGCCATAATAGGTTATTAAGGGAAGCCTGGATGATTTTGAGGTATGGCCTTGAGAGCATGGAGGACAACCATACCCTCCCACCCCATCCCCTGTGGTTTTCTCTGCCAGAGACAGAATTCTGAGCAAGATAGGTCCCAGGTCCGACAAGGGTGCAACAGATGTGTTCTTACTTGCTGAATACCATATCTAGCAACACAAGCACTCAGTTCAGAGGATATCCTTTCAAAGGACTTATTTAAGCCGCTCTTCAGGAGGACCTGAGTTCAAATCTGGTTTCAGATACTTTCTAGCTGTGTGACCCTGGGCAAGTCACTTAACCCTGATTGCTCAAAGAAGAAGAAGAAGAAGAAGAAGAAGAAGAAGAAGAAGAAGAGAGGTTATCCGCAATAGGTTGGAAGCCTAGTCACCGAGACTTCTCTTCCAGTTCTCCCACAGTCTAGCCTTAGAGCCCTCAGTATCTGAGGTGTGCCCATTGGTGCACCAGCTGCTCAAGACCCTTCTTAGTATTACAAAGGTTTTGAGAATTATTCAACCCATAAACATAAACACAAAGAGAATGTGAAGAGCTAGCTGGAAGATAAGGGATTATCTAATCTAATTTATTTTAATGATAAGGAAAGTTGAGTAGTGGGGGCTAGCAAGAATTTGTACTGGAAGCAGTCTTATGCCTACCCATAATTCAATACCAAATCACACAATGAATAGAGAATTGGGTCTAGAGTCAAAAAGACCTGAGTTCAAATCTTGCCTCAGACACTTACAAGCTGTGTGATCCTGGGCAAGTCACTTAACCTCTGTCTGCTTTTTATCTGTAAAATGGGGACAATAATAGTGTCTACGTCCTGGGGTTGCAAGAGGACCAGAAGAACTAATGACGAGATTTGATAAAGTAATAAGAGATAAAGGTGGAATCTGAGCACGAGTCTCTGGGCTCTAAATCTGAGACTTTGTCCAGTGTTTTCCTGACTCTAAGGTTCAGTCCAAGGCAGTGGGATGCCTCATTTCCTCTTTTCTAAATCCACCCATTTCATATCATTGTTTTTCTCCACTTTCCTCCAGAGTAACCAGGTAGATCGTTCCCCTCCCAGTCTGAGGAAGGAGATAAGACATGGAAATGCCAACAAGATTATCAGGCAAACACACAAGAGAATCCCAACCACTCCGGTCTCTGGTAAGACTTGTGCAGTCACAAAGACACAAAGAATTGGTAGTGATGGCAGTGAGCAGTGTGGTGCTAGAGGGATCTATGTGGCCAGAATTTAAAATAAAAGGAAAGGGCTGGGCAGTGGAAAGCAGACAGAGTTTAAAACCAGGAAAATATTTTAAATAGTGGGAAGAGAAGTTGAATCATTTTCAAAGGATAGGTAGCAGGATTTCCAATGGGAGAAACAGAAAGGTCAAGCCAGAAGAGTCCTGCTCTGCCCTTCATCCTGAGTTGGCCCAATTATCGGGGCCCAATCTCTGCTTTGGAAATTCAGCTCATAATCATATCAAACCACCCTCCCTGTGCCTCACCCCAAGCCAACTCTTCCCGACATGCCTGGATTGCTGATGGGGTCATTGTTCTCTCAGTGATCAGGTTCAAAACTCCACAGTTTCTGATTCCTCACTTGCTTTTACTCACATCCAAGCAGGCACCAAGTTCAACATGAATTCCAACTTCAAAATATCCCTTGAATTAGCCTTTTCTTCTCTATTCTCCTTGCTACCACCCTTGCTAATGCACCCTGTAAGCTGTGAATGGACCTATTCTCCCTCAACACTGCTTTGCCCTGTTATCTATCCTCTGCTCAAAAACCTTCATTGTCTCCCCAGGACCTCTAGGATAAAGCCCAACAAACTCCATGGTCAGGCATTCAGGTCCTTTCCCAGTCTGGCTCCATTTACCTCTCTAGCAGAATCCCTCATTCCTTCCCTTCACAAATCTCTCCACCCCAGCTAGGCTGGTCTACTCGTTGTACCACTTAATTGTCTCTGGCACTTTGCATGTTACTTATCTTCTTATGTATCTGTCCTGTCTCCTGAATTATATGCAACCCCTTGTGGGCACAATGTTATACTTCTGCTCTCCCAGAATCCATACAAAGTAGGTGGGACATAAACATTAGGGGATGAAGGTAATGAGGGTTTAGCTGATAAGTTCTTTTTTTTTCTTTTTGGAGGGGAGAAGGTAGGGGAATTTGGGTTAAGTGACTTGCCTAAGGTCACACAGCTTGTAAGTGTTAAGTGTGTGAGGTCACATTTGAACTCAGATCCTCCTGACTCCAGGGCCAGTGCTCTATTCACTGTGTCACCTAGCCACCCCACTGATAAGTTCTGGTTGTGATCTCTCTCTCTCTCTCTCTTTCTCCCTCTCTCTCTCTCTCCTTCTCTCCCTCCCTCTCTCTCTCTTCTCTCTCTCCTGCTTCTCCCTTGCAATTTCCTTGATTTTTGGGAACTCCCCATGAATCTCCACTTTACGTCTTCCTCTACTAATGAAGACCAACAATTCTGTAACTTCTTGTCTTAGGAAGTTGCCTGGCACAGACAAGTTATATGATTTGCCCAGAGTCACAAAGACAGTCCCACCTCTGACACATACTGCATGTGTGACCTGGCCAAGCTACTCAATCTCTTGGTACTTTAGGCAATTCTCCAATACTAGAAGTTGGAGGAGGTGCCTACTTGCGTTGATAAAGAACTTCCTCACCCAGGAGTCTCCTCTAACAATGAATTTCCAGGTCCTGCTCCATACAACCAGTGTGTTAAAGGAGGAAGCTGAAACTCAAGTCATCCCAACTCAAGGGCCATCATTCTATCCACTAGAGCTAAGGGATCTCTCTTAAGGGTTTTGAATTGTGAAAGACTTTGGAAAGGACCTGCCTTGATGTGCACAATAACTGGAGGCTAGGGAGTCTTCTCAAGCTCCTCCAAGTTACAACATAGTCCCTGGTGTATACTCGTGGATGTGCTAAAGGATGGGGAGAAAGTAGACCTCTGTGCCCCTCCAATCAGACTCTGGGGCTGAGGTGCCGGTGTTTCTCCACTCAGCATCCACCTCCCAAACACTATACATATAAGTGAAGGCTTGGCGTGTCCCCTTACAGAACCATATCCAGGGACCTCGATGGAGCCCTAAGGGATAACGGCAGCACGAGGATCACTGGCCAAAGTCCATTATGATGATCCCGTTACAACATAAACAAGACTTCAAGCCCAGATGATGACCCATGCGTTCTGTGCTGTGCTGAACACAACAGAGTAACTGAACTTGTTACGATGAGGTCTGGCACATACAACGGTGCTGCTCTCTAAAGAGTCAGAGGATAATGAAATGATGTAAAGTGACACCCTTCCTAGCTGTGTGACCCTAGGCAAGTCACTCGACTTCTGCCTGCATCAGCTTCCTTATTTGTAAAATGGGGATAATAACACCTCCCACGGTTGTTTGGAGGATTGAATGAGATTATATATGGAGATAATATATCACTTGATGAACTTTAAAATGATATGTGCACGCTACCTTACTATTGTTGTTATCTGGGCAGCTAGACGGTCTGGTGGATAGGGCACTGGGCCTGGAGTCAAGGAAGACTCATCTTCTGAGTTCAAATATGGCCTTACCCACTCACTGGCTGTGTGTGACCCTGAGTAAGTCACTTAACCCTATTTGCCTCAGTTTCCTCATCTATAAAATTGAACTGGAGAAGCAAAGGGTAAAACCCCCCCAGTATCTTTGCCAAGAAAACCCCAAATGGGGTCACAAAGAATCTCAAATACAACCAAAACAACTGGACAAAACAACAACAAATTATTATTATTATTTAAGTTTGCAACGTACTTCATATATATATTACCTCATTTGATCCTCACAACTACTCTATGAGGTTGGGGGCCAATATTATTCAATTTCATAGGTTAAGAAATTCAGATTGAGGAGGTGGTAAGTAGACAGGCCAAGGGTCACATGCTAGTAAGGGACCAAGGTAGGATTTGAACTCAGGTCTCACTGATTCCAAGGCTGGTGTCCCATCTGCTGTCTCATGGGAATATAGAGACAGAGGATATCTCATCCAAACATTTTTATTTTACAGATGAGGAAAGCAAAGACTAGAAAGGTTAAGTGACTTGTCAAAGGCCATTGAGGAAGGAAGCTGAAAACTCAGGATTCAAACCCCAGGTCCCTCCCACTACAAATCCAGCTCCTCTCCACTCTATGCTGCTTTTCCCAGCTCCCAGGGTAGAATTCCTCATTAGATTTGACATAGTTTCCCAGCTAGATCCAGACTCTAATCCAATGAGGAAAATCACAGTATCATAGCTTTGGTGTTAGAAGAGGGATTAAGGGCTATCGAGTCCAACCCCCACATTTTACAGATGAGGAAACTGAGGCACAGGGTGATTACTCGACTTGGGCAAAATCACAGGCAGTAAATGGCGGAATCCAGATGCCCCCAGCTGTGTATGAAAACAGGTGAGCCAGGGTCTGCCCAGCTTTGTTTGCTGAAGCATAACTGACAAGGGCAGTGAATGAAGCCAAGACAGTGAGTTATCCAGGCAGATGCTTCCTAGAATCCTGCTGGAGATGCTCTGTCTCCCTCCTCTTCTCCACTCAGTAGATGATGGAGAAGGGACCTTGCAGCCACATCACCAGCAAACATAGCCCTAACTGGCCATGTGACCCTGGATGAATCACTGCCTGACTAGGGAGCTCCTTGAGGGCACGGATTCTCTTCTGTCTCTTTTACTGCCACGAGCCCTTAGCACCGGGCCTGGGGCATACAGTTGGTGCTTTTAATAAATGTTCATTGACTGGTGACGACTGATTTCACTTCTCCGGGCCTCAGGTGCCTCATATGTAAAACCAGGTGATGAAGTTAGGTGATTGAAAAGTTCTGTTCTGGTTCTGCAATGACCACGACTACAAGCCTATGAGGTAGATGTCTTAAGCGATGTGCTCCACCTCTCAGGGCCCATTCATCCGCCCGGCTCCCACAGTCACATAAAATGTTAGGCCAGGAGAGGCGGCATCATCCAGGCTAGGGATGTTTAACTTTTTTGGATCCCAGGCCCTGCTGGAGCCTGTGGATCTCTTCTCAGAATATTGTTTCTAAGTGTGTAAATTAAAATACATAAAGTTATAAAGGAAATAAAGTATGTGGAAATGCAGTTATCAAACAATTTTAAAAACAATTTCACGGACCCAGGTTAAGAAACTCTGAGCTGCTCCAAAGCTCTCACTTGAGAGATGAGGACCCAGAGACCCAGGAAGAGGATGCAGTTTGCTCAAGGTCTGCTCTAAGTGGCCTGTCTCTATCTCTCTTCCCTGCCCGCCCCCAGCTTACACTGACTTAGCCTCCCCTTTGGGCCCTCTCCTAAGAATGGCTCTTCCATAATCTGTGGTTTCTAACAGGGTCTATCCCATGTAAACATCCATCCAAAGCAGACTTGGAATCAGTCAGACAATTGAGGTGTTTTTTGAATTAGGCCTATTTTACATGAGGTAAAATTTTACTTTACATTTAAAAGTAATTACAAGAGCTTGGGCCTGGTCAGTAAAATGACTTTTCAATGGTTGTAGGCAGTGCTGAATTGAAGTAAATTCGCTTCCACAAAGGGGCCTACTGTGCACAAAGCACTGTGCTAGGAACTGAGGAAAACACAAAATTTACATATGACGTAAACACTGCCCTCATGGAATTTTTTGTCTAGCAGCTGTGCCGGCCCTAGACCAGCTAGGTTCTCTCAGACAATGCCTCAGTTTTCCTAGGGCTAATCCAGATAAGGGATGTCACACAGTGCAGACTTGGATGACTGCACCTGATGGAAAAATGGGACTGTTCCTCTTTGGAGATAAGAAAGTGGTCGGCACCAAGGCAGAAGGGAAGATTTGGGCTAGACCTGATGTGAAGGGTTTTCCAGTGATAAGGACTATGAGGTCTCCAGAATGGGTAACCGAAGAAAGCTGTAGCATCCACTCACTCCCCCTCTAGAATATGTCTAGGCTTTGGGAGAAGCAGGGGCATGTGGAAGAAGCATGGTGAATCAGAAGGTCTCTGGGGGGGTCCTGTCAATCCAGGGATACCAGAGTAAAAAAGTAACCAAGTCGGCATCACCAATAGTAATTGAAAAGCACACCATTCTCTCTGCTGCTCAGAGCATCTGGATCCCAAGTCCCCAGCCGCATCAGGGTTTGGGGTTTGAAGAACAGAGCAAGGAAAGGAAATCTGGCCTTGCCTTGCATTTCAAGGACATAGAGCTGGGCACGGCAGCTACTCTTGTTCAATGCCCCATCCCTGGTTTTTCATAGGTAAGGAGGAATGGTGAGGGCTAACAAAGAAACAGAAAAAGAATGGAGGTAGCTGGAGGCTAGAGGAGTGTGATCACTGAACGAGGAAGAAACACATGAAGTGAAGGGAATTTTCTATTCCTCTAGCCTTTACCAGGACCCAGGGCCAGTTTCTCATGAGGCTACCCCTCCCTTGTGCTCCTTATCCAACCAACTGACAGAGAAGAATGTGATTCTCCCCATTCGGCGCTGCCAGGAACAGCTCGGCCCCAGCGCCAGCCCCAGGACTGTTATTCCAGGACCCCAGTGGTCTGTTCCTCTGACAACCACCAGAATGAGGTGCTGGGAGTCCTGTTTGTCTCAGTTCTCTTCTCTCTCTCCAACCAGGTTCTGGACTGAACAAAATGCTGCCGGTACAAACTGAAGGTCTGGGGACACCATCTCTCCCACCTTCTTTCACCTTTCTAAGAGTAAAGAACGTACTCCCAAGAGTCCCCCTCCCTGTTCTCTCCTCCTCACACACCAGAAGGGGACAGACGGAAAAGATACCCACACAGCCCCACCGCCTTTCCCCCACCATCAAGAATGCGAAATACCAGCAAACAAATGTCTCATCCAAATTAGGAAGCGAGCAGTGTTGGCTGCCTCTGTGTATGCCATAGGGGTGTTTTGGATTTTCTTCCCCTCATTCACCCCTCCCCCAAACCCACACTACCACAAACACACAAGGACCTGTGCAGACACTGCCTCCACCAGCCCCTTCTGTCTCCCCCACCCCTTCCCAAAGCCACACACTCCCGGAGCCCACAGTATTCTGAACTAAGCTGCCATTAACTCAAACGCACAATTCTGCCTGGACAACACCACCCTCTCCTGCTCCCCAGTGGCCACTACTGCTTCATTCCGCTACGCATCTCCCAAACCCATGATACCCTAAACACTGAAGCTAACAACATAGCCCTTATTCAGAGCATCAGTCAATAGGTCTTGATGGTAGGATGGGGGGCATGTCTACTCTGTGGTGACCACAAGGCGTGATGGGAAGAGAATCTGCCAACCCATTGTGCCAGAGTGAGCACAATGCCAGAGCTGGGGACACCCTGCCATCCTCCCCACCCTCAGCACAGCAAAACATGTGCCAGGGTTCCTTGGAGGTGATCTCTACTGTTTGTATTTTTCCAGGGGTGAATGGATACAGCAATACTTGCTCCAAACTCTTCCTGGGACCCATAGCATTATGCAGATTACTCAGTCTGCATGCTACAGTTAACTCACCCTATGGCAATGACCAATAGGCCAAAGTTTTCTTAGGGCACACAGAATGGGCTGAGATTGGCCCTCTATGTAACCTTCTCCTCCCTCCTCCCCACCACATGCCTATTTACCTTCCTGGGCAAGGGCGACGAACTTGGTGGTCTTGAGGGCCTTCCCATTCAGTGTCCAAGTAATGGTGGCTGGGGGCTCAGATGCAACCTGGCACTGAAGGAAAAGCTTTTTACCCTGTGCCACACGTAAGTCCTGGAGTTTCTCTGTGAAGCTTGGGGGGCTCCCTTTTCTTTCTGCAATCTTATCACTGTCTAGAGCTCCTGTACAGGCCCGTTTGCAGTTCACATCATTGACAACCTCATTCTTAAGCTCTTCCTTCCCTGCTTGTTTTCGGGGTTCTGCTGGCTGGGTATTCCCCACAGGTTTCTTGGTTTCGGCTGGGGTGGCATTCCCAATGGATCTTTGGGTATCGGCTAACTTGGCATCACCACAAGGCTTCTGGGCTTCAGCTAACTTGGCATTCCCTATCAGTTTGGTGTTCTCAACCAGCTTGGCATTCTCTCCTGCTTTGGCATTCAGGGATTCAGTGTTGGCACTGCCATTCTCTGCAGGTAACTTCTTTTTGTTGCCAAGCACAGAACGAAAATCTGGGGTGGCTGGTTTGGGAAGTGCTGCCTTCTCCACTACAGGGGCCTTAGGACCCCCCTTCTTGGCTAACACAGAGCGGAAGTCAACCTGCTGAGGGCTATGCACCTTCCTCTCCTCCTCTGATAATGTTTTTGGCTTCACTTGCCGCTGCAAGTTGGCGCGGAAATCCATCTGCTCGGCCGGGATCTCCTTCAGCTCTTCTTCTGACAGAGTCTTGGTGCACACCTTCTTCCCCAGGAGGTCTCGAAAGTCCAGCTGTTCCACTTCCTGCTGTCGAAGCCGGTCCTCTGTATGCTCCCGGGTCTCTACTCGTCTCTTCAGCACCCCCCGCACGTCCTCACCCCCCTCTTCAGGTCTCCAGCTCAGCCTGCTCCCCAGGCCCAGGGGTCCTAGTGTTCCATGATGGCCACCACCACTGCCAATGCCTCCTCCTCCCCCGGCGAGTCCTTCACAGCTGGCAGGCTCCTTCCTCCTACAACCAACGAAGGGAAAAAAGAAAAGGAGCAGAAGGAAAAGGGGCTGGTTAAAAAAAAAGTCAGGGGAGAGCAAATCCCTGAGGGCGGGGGGGGGGGGGGGAGAGAAGAGGGATGGGGCTGGCCTGGCTGTGTTTATAGAAGGGAACGTTGGTGAGAGGAACTCGCCTGCCTAGTTGCTCTATTGCATCGGTAATGACTTCAGTAGCCATATAAGGGTGTGTGCAAAAAAAAATATTCACCCCCCTTCACCCTCCCTTATTCCCTTTTCCAATCTCTCCTTCTCTGTTCCAGCAGCTTCAGCTGGAAGATGCAAGCAATCTGTAGGGCCACATCTAAGGGGACTAGCTTGAGTGGCTGCCAAGGCAGGGTCTGGGAGGGCAGGAGTAAGAACCAGAGACCAGTAAAGGAGAAAAGAAAGCCTGACCCTGGCCAGTTCCCAGGGAGCAGTACTTACGGTTGGATGGGGATGGCCTCTCCCAGGGCCCCAGAAGGGCCCGCTCGGAGCATCAGGGACACCTGGCAGCTGCACTCGCCCACTCGGTTCCTGAAGATTTCAAAGTATATCCCTAGGTTAAAGGGTTTCTGGCCTTCAAGTCTCCCCCTTCCCTAGGCTATGCATGGGGTACAGTGCATGGATTCTCTGTCCTAGTCTCCCCTGAGAAGATGTCAGGAATGGTAGGGGTGACTGGAGGCTTAATTTGGGGAAGCGGTGTTTCAGAAGGCCTATGGGCTCCAGTCCTGCTTCAAGATAAGCCCCGTTCCTCTCCAAAATCCAGACACAGACCTGGTCCCCATTTTATCGCCCCACCTCCTTAATAAAGCTAACACTTTGAGATGTCTTGGGTCATAAGATGGAATCTACATGGAGAGTGAGGAGATTGGGGGTAGAGAACTGATCCCACACCTCTCTCTCCTTTTCCTTATTACATACATTTTTCTAATTCAGTCGGCTCTTGAAGCCAAGCATCATCCCCAGGGCCCCCAGTTTCATAAATGGACACAGCCTCCAATGGAAAAGACGAAGAAAGAAAATCCAACTCCCAGACCCTTCTTTCAACAAAAGCATGAATACGAGAGGGGGAGGGGCCCTTTGTGATTCAAAATCACAGTTTTCATGGGAGGAAAGGCAGACCAAGACTGGCCTGAGGTCACATAACGACTTAGGGGCAGATGGGGCCAGAACCAAGCTACCTGGCTCCCCTCCAGCTCTCCCAGCATGCAGAATAAAAGGACGAGAAGGTGAGAATTCTGACTAGGCGATCTGGTCCTTCTGCCTGGCCCTTGACGCTGAATGCCCCCATCCTCTTTTATGGCAGAGAATTCAGTGCCCCACTGTGTCCCACCACACCCAACACTTTCCCAACTCATAAAGTTAAACACTTCTTCCATCTCCTGTCCACCTGCTACTCAAGCATCCCTTCAAGCCAACAGCAGCCTCGATTCTTTTCTCTGCAGAGGACATTTTCTCCACGCCCACTTTCAATGACCCCTAGTAGAGACGCTACTAACTCTTTTGGTACCTGTGGATAACTGCGTCCTATTCCGGAAAGCAGAGAGAAGAGTGAGGGAGCCAGGGCCAGTGGCAGGGGGAGAGGCAGAGGAGTGGGCCGGCATCATGCCAAATTATGCCATTATACCAAACCGGATTTTCCTTAGTAGCAGGTTCCTGTTAACAAGTTCTATGCCTGTCTCCCCAGAGCTTTGCTAGCTGATGGCGCTTCTACGTCCTGACCAGTCAAAAGATGCTGTGGAGTGACTGGTAAGGGTAATGGGAACGGTGCAGAGATGTGGCCGACAGCATGATGAAGACAGCGCGGGAGAAGTGAGTAAACGTACGCTGCACGCGCAGACACACATTCGATCTCTTTGTAAGCCCACATGTATGTCAGGGTGTTTTTCTAACAGGTGCATATTTTAAGAATGGACTTAGGCATGTGAGTACACAGGTGAACACAGGTATCTCCCTCGCTGCTCTATTCTCATTTGTGATTCTTTCCTTCTGACAGTCTGTCAGCAAGTAAGCATTTATTAAGTACCTGAGAGCTGGGGATACAGGACAGTGAAACTTAGGGGATGGGGAAGCACAGAAGGAGTTGGGCAGCCATAACCTGCCCAGTTCATGAGGCAGGATCCGTAGTATTTGAGACAGGGCTAACTCTTCATACTGTGTGACTAGAGAAGGGAAATCCAGAGGAGCTTAAGATTTTTGAGCAGATCTGCAGTAGAATCACCAATCTAGAAACTTTTTAACGTCTCCAGGCTCTAGAGCAGTGGTTCTCAACCTTCCCAATTGCCTGATCCTTTAACACTTGTATGTGGGTATGTGGGCATGTAGGCAGACCCGCCTGGAAACGGATAGAGGAGCAGTGTCTCGGTTCCTAAGACCATCAGAAATATGTTTTCCGATGGTCTTAGGCGACCCCTGTAACTCCTGTGAAAGAGTCATGCGACCCACAGGTTGAGAACCACTGCTCTAAACTCTTAGAAAACAGATTAAATGTACTTCATCAAGGAATGGCATAATCTGAGATGACTTCCCATGGTCCCCAAGTGGTTGCCATCACCAGAGCCCTGAAGAGCAGGTGAAGCCTTTGAAGTTCTCTCACCTGCCGTTAGCTTTAGTCCTCAGAGATCCAGTATCCTAGCCCCAGAGGACGTCAGGAAGATCAGAGAACTGGGGAGCTGAATTTCAGGATGAGCCCTTCTGTAGCCCAGTACAGCTAGGGGAGGGGCGCCCAAGTTTAGGGGGGCCCCAGGCCACAAAGGGACTAAGCTATGCTCATTAGGACTCAGAGCTTGGGGCTCTGCCCTCCCCCAAAGGCAGTGGGAGCTGTTAAGGCTTTTATTAATGTACTATTTCAATTACCAAGCACTCAATCCAACTGTTCAACAAACATTTAAGGGCCTGCTATGAGAAATGGTGTGGGCAACATAATGAGCCAATTAATCTTGACTTGGACACCTCCCTACTGGCTGTGGAGCTCTGGGCAAAATACTTAACCTCTCAGTTTTCAAGGCAGCTTTCTAAGACTTTAAGTTACCGAGGTGTTGGTCTGCATTGGCAGAAGGAGATTCTTGTTCCTTTTAAGTTCAATTTGATTTTTTTTCAATGAATAACACATCCGTTTTTGCTCCCTCCCGCCTCCTCCCTCACCCCCATGGAAAAGAAGAAAAGAAAAACAAAAATCTTGTAACAAACAACACAGTCAACAAAACATTCCAGCCTCGGTCATTGCCAGAAAGCCAGTATCTCCTTCTGTACCACGGAGGGACTTTCTTCATGTAGGAAATTCTGTACACCTGTGGGGTCCAACCTCAGTGGGGAGCCATTAAAGCTGACCAGGATCCCTGTAGGTGGCACATCGACTTAGAAAACCACACATGTTTATAGATTTCTTCTAAAAAAATCAATACATCCACATGATAAAATTAGACAGGAACTACATTTTAATCTGGATCTTGAGCACACGCCCAGCCGCTGACCCCTCTGCTCTACTCTGACCAACTCAGAGATCTAGTTCCTATCCCTACCAAGTGCTAGACTGGAGTGGGGGGCGGGGGTGGCATACAAAGCCATCTCTGGCCTTCAAGGAGAATTTTGATGACTTAAGGTGTTCAGTGCCCCATAACGTCCTCATCCCGATGCCTCAGCATGGCTTGGAAGAGACCCTGAGCTCTGGAAGGTCCAAGAGCAGGCAAATCCTATTGTAAGACAGGAATAGGTTGAATATGGGCTTGGCAACAGGGTGCCTGCCACTTGAGGGCCAGCCTGGTTAAATCTGGGAAGACTGATCACCAGCGGAGGATTTTTTTCCCTAGCCACAGCAACTCATGAAGATGGCCAGCTAAGACATGCAGGGGGTTTCGATCTGCCTGGATCAGAGAACACCCACACGGTTCCAAGTTCTGATCTCGAAGTACTGAAGCAAGTATGGATAAAAGAAAGTTTTGTGGCCCAAGGGATACAGAGTCCAAGAGATGCTATTTATAACATCATTCCTAAGGGAAAACTCACTCTCAGTTCCCAAAAGC
This sequence comes from Pseudochirops corinnae, assembly GCA_028646515.1. Lineage (NCBI taxonomy): Eukaryota > Metazoa > Chordata > Mammalia > Diprotodontia > Pseudocheiridae > Pseudochirops > Pseudochirops corinnae. The sequence continues at coordinate 292,304,161 of CM053588.1, forward strand.
TGACTAATGAATGGGAGGAACACAATGTATCAGTAAGTGTGGGATTGCTTTATATGAATAAGGTGTGAATTACGGATAAGCTTAACCTTTTAAAAGAGGCATTTTAAAAAGAGGAGGTAGGTAACCCAAAGGAGTCTCTAACGAGAAGAATGCAACATTTGTTGTTGTTCAGTCACGTAGCACTATTCATGACCCCATTTGGGGTTTTCTTGGCAAAGACTCTGAAGAAGTTAGCCAGTTCCTTCTCCAGCTTGTTTTACAGATAGGGTTAAGGGACTTGCCCAGGGTCACACAGTTAGTAAACTAGCTCAAGATGAGCCTTCCTGATGGCAGGCCCAGGACTCCATCTCCAGCACCACGTAGCTGCCCCTAGAAGGCAGCATAGTACAGCATAGTGAAAGTGGTGCCCGAGACAAATAGAAAATGGATCCCCGAGTCACACACTGATTTAGGAAACTACAAATTAACCTTATCTATGTTGCTTTGTATTTTTATATTCTGATAAGCATTCCCAATTACATTTAAATCTGGATGGGTGGGATGAGGAGGTTTGCCCCTGGGACCTCGAGTTTAACACCTCTGGTGTAGCAGAGTGCTGACTAAGGCAGGAGGGTCTGAATTCAAAAGCTGCCTCGCAGTGTGACCCTCTCAGAATAGCTGATCTCTCCCAGGCTTGGTTTCCTTATCTGTCAAATAAGGAGACTGGACTCCAAACCCTCCAAGGACCCCATTGGGGGTGGGAAGAGAGGTGCCCTTTGATCTCCACATTTAGAGACTGTCCTGCCCTCACAGCTGGGGCAGAGTGTGGGGAGGGAGATGGATCAGTTCCATGACTCTCACCCTATCATGAATATCCCCTTCCCCCGCCTTCACCTCGATCCTGATCCCCAGCTCCACTTCCTAGGTCAGCTAGACAAGGTGAAAGGCATTCTGCCCCAGCTTATCAAGGGCAGGGACTGTCTTTTGTCTTCCCTTGAATCCCTAGTGCTTAGCATCAAGCTGGACACAGAAGCCCTACTTAAGGATGTTTGTTTATTAACCTCCTGAGGTAAGTGAGATTGTCCCCATTTCACAGATGAGGCAACTGAAGCTGAAAGGGGTTAAGGGACTCACCCAAGGTCACAGAGCCAGTAAGCTCCCAAGGGAGGATTTAAACCTAACTTTCAGTATCCACTATACTACGTTGCCTCTCAGTAATACTACTTATACCACCTACCTCACAGAGTTGTATAAAAAGGCACTTTCTACATCATAAAACACAGTATAAATTAGGATCACAGGGGAATGGTATAGCCTAGTTGGAAAAGAGAAGACATAAGGCCAAGAAGACCAGGCTCCGAGTCCTGCCTCTGACACACGCTTGCTATGTGAGCCTGGCGAAGTTGTTCAACCTCTCAATGCCTTAGGTCACGTTCTAAGATTATAAGGTGCTGACCCCCAGTGGTAAAGGGATTTTTCTCACCCAGGAGTTCCCTACACCAATGAAGTCACCCTAAGAAGCCCAAGTCCAAAGCAAGTAGAGTGAATCCTATTACTGATCGCTCTGCTCTGGAATGAACAGTACAGGCAAATCTATTTTCAAAATGGAAATTTATTGGCAAGGGTCAATCCTTCAGATATCTCAGTTGAGCTCTGGATATGTCTTTTTTTGACCTGACCACAGTACACCCTTGCAAACCAGGTAATGAAGAAAAATGGGGGGAGGAAGAAAGGCACCCTTTCATCTCCACATATATAGACTGTCCTGCCCTCACAGCTGGAGCAGAGCATGGGGAGCGGGATGGAGCAGTTCTACGACTCTCACCCTATCCTGCATGCCCCCTTCCCCCCTTCACCTCTATTCTCAGCTCCACTGCCTAGGCCAGTTAGACACCTTGAAAGGCATTCTGTCCCAGCTCAGTGTCTAACTGATCACTGCCAGCAAGAACAAAACCGAAGTGGAAAACCGTGTCTGTGCCAGGGCCTGGCACTCATCCCCTGGGAGAACTTTCCACTGACTTGCTTCTGCTCTGTTTGGGCTGTAGCCAGGGCTGGGATAAATGGGCTTTTGAATGGATAAAGAGGTGGATTTTTTGAGGGGGAAAGAAAAGAGAAGCGGGGGCAGTCTGGGTCAGGACAATGCAGCAAGGGTCCTGACTTCCCAGGGTACCAAATGCAAACTCTCTGCAATGGGCCTTGGCTTAGTTCGGACCTGCCGACTTGACTCTACACCAAACCCTCGACTCTGGGTTAGCAATCTTTCTGCAAAGTCTTGTTTTGGCTCCGCCATTGTGTATCCTTGCTCAGCCTATCCCAAAGATTATACAATTGACCTACTCCATGTGCTAAATCACAGCTCTCTCCTTCCAAAATTTCTAACAAAAGCTCATCTCTTCTTGGAGAAGATTCCCCAGCATGCGGAATGTTGTGCATGCTGGCGGACACCGTCGCTATATGGACTGATTTTGCCACATGGATTATTTTCCTTTCCTTTTTAATCTTTGTCATTAGGGTGAGGGTTTTCTTGAGAGGCAAGAAGGGATATGTCCAGAATTGAATGTGATATAAAAATGAAAGACCATCTTTTTTAAAAAGTCTATCTGTCCCCTCTGGAAAGGGTTCATTTCAGAAGGGTCACCCCAGATCGTGAGTTCTGGCTGACACTAACCCACTGTAGTTGTCCATTTGGGCACGTAGGTTTAACTTCAGTTAGCTATACCAGTGAAGGTAAGCAGGAGCATGAATAATGCCCAAATTCTTACTTGGTTTTGGAATATCCTATATTTTAATGTGATTTTGTTATAATCAGGAGATAACTTTCTGACTATACGGGGCTCAGGCTGATGCCAAAAAGAGTTTATAGGGTCACAGATTGGGAGCTGGTCCTGACCTCAGAGGTCATGGAGGTCAAGACTCCATTTTATAGATAAAGAAACTGAGGCTTAGGGGGGTATTTCCTGAGGAGGTAGATGACTTATCTGAAAATAGATACTACATATTGACAGTCCTGAACTCATCATTTCTGATGGCCCCATTGATCCATTTCTGCAAAATCAGCAGGTGCCCACACAAAGGAGTCATCAGCCTCCTCCCTTGGATGGAAGGAAGCCTAATGGGACACTACTATGTCACTGAGATGGCTTAAGATGGGGGAGGAAAGGAAAGGCTGTCCAATGAGGGATGGAGAGGAAGAGTTTGCCTCTCTAAGGCAAGGATTCTTAATGTGGGGGCCACAAATAAGATTTTAGGGAGTGGCTCTCTGACAGTTTTTTATATTTTAATATCCGGATTCTAAAATATTCAGTGTATTTTATTTGATGCATTTAAAAACCTGATTCCGAGGAGGGGTCCCCAGGCTTCAACAGACTGCCAATGGAGTGTACTACACTAAAAAGGTTCATAATCCTTGCTTTGATACGGGTCATTTTTGTGCTCACTAAGTTTTCTTTAACATTCATTTAAAAAAAAATTTCCAGTTCCATACACATGTTTTTGAACAGAATTGCTTTTATGTTTTGGAAAAAAACAAAAAATGAAGCAATTGTCAAAAGGGAGGTGACTTGTACACTCAGACCATCACGCAGCGTTTGAGATACACCTGGGACTTCTTGGAGACCCGAGTATTATATCCCCATTACAGCCCCCATTATATTAAAGAATAAAAAAGTTCCAAGAAAAACGTTTCCACAGTGCCCTTTCCTCCAGACTTCCCTGTCCTTTTGCCCCCTTCTCAAAGACACTAAGCACAGGATGACTTTGAATAAAAGGGATTTAGCTCAGGGGGAATGAGAAGTCCAGGAGAGTAGAGATCCCGAAACCAGGCCAGGTACCCAACACAATGCATGCAGCGCCCTTCCCTGTGCCTGCACCAACCTCAAGCATCCAGGGCCAGCCAGTCCATCACCAGCAGCCTGGAGAGAAAGGGAGCAGGGAGCTGCAGAAACACGGCTTCTTTTCATTACTTCAACTATATTTTTGGATCACACAGCGAGGCAGCTGAGTGGAGCCACATACAGAGTATGAGACCTATAGCTGGGAGGACCTGGGTTGGAATCCTACCTCAGATTATAGCCATGTGACCCTGGGCAAGTCACTTAAACTCCCTCAGCCTCAGTTTCCTCAAGCATGAGGTGGGGATAATAATAGAGCCTACCTTGCAGGGTTCTTGAGAGGATCAAGGGAGACAAACACATGTAAATCTCCACAAATTTCAGCATGCTATATAAACACTAGTGACTGTGAAAAAGTCAATGCAATCGGGAGACGGAGGAGGGAAAAGCAAAGAGAGTGAGGCCAAGGATCCTCCCTTGCCTTCCCTTTCTCACCTTATTATTCCCTCTCCGCTAAAGAACAAGAGGACAAAACCGAAGGGGAAAACCCCCAGGAGAGAAGAGTTCTCAACCACAGGAAAATTAAAGTGCTTTAACAAAGACCTGGGACACACCACTTCCTCCACGTTAAGCCCTGAGTCGGACACTTTCTCTCTGGGTTCAGCACTCCATAGCATCCTAGAGTTGGGGGAGTGAGAGAATGAGCACGGGGCAGGGGCCAGGAAAGAGACTTACTTGAGCTGGATCTCATACTGGCCAGCATGAGAGGGCTGCACATTCTTCAGCACCATGGTGAACACATCTTCATTCTGCAGCACCTCTGAGTAGCCGGAGTTTTTGGTGAGCACCCGGCCATCCCGGAGCCACTGTACAGTAGGGAAGGGGTCCCCAGCAATGGCACAGGAGATCAGGACATTCTGGCCCTGGGTGGCTGTCACTGAACGAGGCTTGCTAATGAACCAGGGCTGGGTGCCATCTTGAGGCTCTGAGAATGACCAAAGAACGATGGCACTGAGTCAGGCATTTTGGTGGGCACTATTTTCAATTCTCTATCATAATGGGGGGGGAGTGAAATGGATAACTGAAAACAGCACATACTTCAAAAATCATTTCTATCTGGAATTCACTTATGCTGTATCCTCTTATCTGTAGGTCTGCCTTCTAAATTATACCTTGTGTGTATAACACAAACACGAACATGCTTTCTTATAGCATACATCAGTATTAGATTGCAAGTTCCTTGAGGGCAGGGCCTGTCTTTTGCCTCTTTTTGTATCCTCAAGTCTCAGTGCAGCACCTGGCCATGGTACGCATTAAATTAATGTTGATCGATCGATTGACTGAACCGAAGGCTGAGGGAAGTGTGGATTCATGAGAGCAGCAGCGCTTCGCTGGCAAATTCGAAGGATGAAACATCCACCCACTAGATCTGGAGCTCCCTGACAGTGATAACCATATCTCTCCTCTCTCAGAGACAGCCCAGAAATCTCCTAGAAGCAAACGAGGGTTGACATTCAATGTGGAAAAACCATAAAATGTGAAAGTTCCATGCGGAAGATCAAGGTTTGACTCATATTGTAAAGAATGTCTAATTTATCTCTCACATTAGAGTGTAAGCTCCCTTAAGATAGGGTGGAAAAAGTGACCCAGAGGTCATTTCAAAATTCTATCATGACGAAATAGGTAGGGGTAGTTCTGTCTCTGCACCATGGCCAAATCTGACAGGTTTACAGGGAAAGAGTGGGGCAGAAAACCCTAAAGATGGGAGAAAAGCCTTGCTAACCTATGTGTTCACTATTCCCCTCCTGAGAATCTTCACCTTTCCCAATCACCTCATGGAAACCCTCCTCTTTGACAGAGAAACTGGCCTCACCTCGCACGGTGAGCACCGCATGACTTCTGACTTGACCAGCGCTGTTCCAGGCCTCACAGATGTACCTGCCAGTGTCCTCAGGAAACACCTCTTGGATGAGAAGACTATGCTCATCGCCGTTTTGCTCAAAGTGGAAGTCCTCTGACTCTTGGATCGCCTTCCCGTTATGAAGCCAGAGGATCTCGGGGGGTGGGTTCCCTGCACATCGAAGGGGGACAGACATCACTAGGAGAAGGGAATGGAGAGGGATGGGGGAGGACGGGCTTCTAGAAGTGCTTCTTTAAAGGAAAACATGACATCTCTGTAATTAGAAAAATACATGGAAGAACTGAAGCCTGGAGATAACCAGGTGAGAAACAGCTTCTTTAATGATTCACTGAAAGGACCAGGTTGTTGATTCCAGAGAGTAATAATGACAGATAATATTCACATAGTGCTTTGTTGTTGCTGTTCAGTCGTGACTTCATTTTGAGTAAAATGGCAAAGATCCTGGAGAGGTTGGCCATTTCCTTCTCCAGCTCATTTTACAGATGAGGAAATGGAGGCAACAGTGTATAGTGACTTGCTCAGGGTCACACAGTAAGTGTCTGAAGCTGGGCTTGAACTCAGGATGATGAGTTCTCCTGACTCCAGGGACAGAAGTCTATCCACTGCACTACCTAGTACCTAAAGACTTACAAAGCACTTTTTGTGGAAACAGCCCTGCAAGACCATTAATACAAGCATCTATTAAGCTAGAATGTTAACAATCTAATCTAATGAAATTTAATAAGGATAAAAGTAGAGTCAAGAAGCATTTATTAAGTGCCTACTGACTGCCTTTGGGATCAGAAAAATCAACCGTATAAACACAATAAGGCAACCACCCCAACGAGAATTTGTTCTAAAAATCCTATTAAGTGGTCAGCCTGCTCTGTATGAAGACCTCTCCCGAGGGCAGACCTATGACCTCCAGAAGCAGGCCATTCTGCTTCTACATAGTATGAACTGCTGGAAAGTGTTCCCTTGAATCTGTTTCTCTATGACTTCCTTCCACATATTCCTACTTCTTCCCTCTTGGGACAGGCAGTACAAGTCTACACCTTCTTCCCTTTGAATCCTTGAGGACAGCTATCATGGCTGCCCCCAATCTGCTTCTCTCCCAGCTGAGTGGCTCATTCCTCTGACTGTCCTCAAGCAGCAGGAGGTCTTTCCAGCCTGCTTACTCTCTTTTAAATATAATGAAACTCATTTTCATCTCTCCCAAAGTGTGCTGCCTAAAACTGAACACAGTATAGCAGAAGGGACAGAATGTAGTGGAAACACCTCCCCCATTCTGGAAGTGCTGGTTTTCTAAATGTGGCCTGACAACATTTTTATCCATTATCCATTTGGTACTTCCTGTATGAAACCATTCTTCCTTTCTTCCTTCCTTCCTTCCTTCCTTCCT
>CM053588.1:292311771-292351675 GCA_028646515.1 Pseudochirops corinnae
CCTTCTTTTCCCGAAAGAAGGAGTCTAGGGTTTTGGGAGCTGTTCTTACTTTGCTTCTTATGCTTATTCTTACTCATGGTTCTTCAGACCGTGAATTTTTTTTTTAAATCTCTGTGGGGCTCTGCTTCCAGAAGGGAAAGCTCTGTCCCAAATCGCTGGGGTCCTCCCGGCTGCCGTAGACTTCCGGCTGACTGGATAATGAAGACTCCAAGACCGAGGCCCAAGACGACGATCCGGATCCAGGCCGCTCAACGCGAGAGCCCTGGCCTGAAAATAATCGCTCAGTCCCCCTGCTGTCTGCAGGCCGTGGGCGGGAAGCTACAACTCGGAGGCGGGTGCAAAACCTCTGCCTTTCGCTTTTCTCACAGCTGGTGCTAATCCGCAGGTGGTGCTAATCCACTCACCTGAAAGTCTCTTCCACTGCCCCTGGGGCGCAGCCACGGCTTCAGGCCAGGCTGGTTTTCGGTTCACAGTGCTGATATGGTTCCTCGTAGCCGAGCTGACTTTAGTGGGAAGTATCCTTGTGTGTGTTTTGGAGTTGTAGGATTGGTTTAGAGTCCTATTTTATGGGTATTTTGGGGTGGCTATGTGAGAGCTGCGATGTGTTGCTGCTGCTACGCCGCCATCTTGGCTCCGTCCCTGAAAATGAATTTTAAAAAAAGCAACTTCCTCCTCTCATCCAGGAGTCTTCAACATGGGTCTCTGAAAAATGGCAGTCTCCATTCTCCAGAGCGGTCTGTCAAATTGTAAACTTTATCCTACATAGAGCACTAACATTGTCCTCAGGTATCTAGAGCATATGCAACTGCCTCCATATTTTATATAGAGCTATCTGGTCATATTGCTCTTCTACTCAAATGCCTTCCATGCCTGCCTATCATCCTACTGAATGAAGTTCAAATTCCTTAGTATAGCATTCAAGGCTCTTTATTATTAGCTACCAATCTACTATTCTATGCTCCCATGAACTAGGTCATTGTCAGTCTACTCTACCTCCATGATTTCATTCACAGAGATAGGGACTAGAACTATGATTTCATTGGCATAGGGAATTCCTAGGTGAGGAAACTCTTTGCCAATGTAGCCTGGCACCTTGTCTGCAAATGATGGTCTTAGAGTTGCTTAGAGTAATAAGAGATTAAGTGATTTGCCTAGGGTCACACAGCCAGCATGTGTCAGAGGTGGGCCTTGGACTTATATCTTGCTGGTTTCAAGGCCAGCTCTTCGTTCACTGGGCTGTACTGATGCTCTCAGGCTTTTGTACATTCTTTTCCTCATACCTGAAATGTTCTTTGTTCCCTGTACTTGTGAGTTAAAATAATCCTACGCAAACCCAGGTCTACTCTGAAACTTTCCTTCTGATTACAACCCACAACGGCAAATGGTCTCTTCTTAGATCTGGCATGTCATTTTGGGCCTCTCTTGGGCATTTATATTCCATTTTGAAGACTCCTTCACATCGGGATTTACATTTTGCACAGCACTTTCATCATAACAACCCCACGAAGTAGGCAGAGCAAGCAGTATCACCCCCATTTTATAGATGAGAAAAGTGAGGTCAGAGAAGTCACAGGACGAGGAAGTGCCAGAGCCCTGCTTCCTGTGTGTCCCTCCAGTTTGGGCTACAGAGAGTCAAGACTCAGTAAATAGTGTGACATTCTAGGAGGGGAAGAAAACCTGCAAAATTTGCAAAAGAATTTGTCATGGGTAATCTGCTGTGAAATCTCGAGCCATGCTTCTCTGCTCGGAAGCTTTCGTCTTGGCACTGGCAGAGTGAAATAGAGGGAAGAAGGGATAGGGAAAGAAACAGGGGAGGAGGTAAAGGAGAAAAGAGGGCAGAGGGGAATGAAGGACACAGAATATGTGTATGTAGGCACATTCCTGAGTTCTCTCTCTGTGCCTTCTGAGCCAGTTTCTCATTCCCAGTATTCTGAACCACCAGAAATTACTCAAAGAGGCTCTCAGTCAACTTAGAGCTGACAGAAAACATGCTATTATGGCTGGGCAAGGATCATTTTTATAACAAACTGGTATCAGATGTAAAAAGAAAACGGCCCTATTTTGCTCTTTGTTTCCCAAAGTATGAGACACAGTGAGCACTAGTTTTCACTCCAGCAGTCCCAGCAGCCCCAGGACTGATGTCTTTTGTATCTGTCTTTATATCTGTACATTCTTCTATTCCTCTTCTTTCATCCCCACACAAAGCCCCTGAAAACTGAGGTCCGCCCCCTGGCTGATATTTGCTGGGACTGGAAAGACAAGGGCTTTAACCTTTTCCCCCAGAAGCTGCTTTGCCCTGTTCTGGATACTGAGGACTCTCTACTAGATCAGGGGCTCTTAACATTTATCTGAGTCACGGACCTTTCGGCAGTCTAGGGAAGCCTACAGACTCCTCGGAAGCATGTCTTCAACTGTACAAAATAATACACAGAACATTACAAAGGACATCCACTTTTTAAAATAACAATTCACAGACCTTTGGTTAAAAACCCCTGGGTTAAACTATAAATTATGTAAGGACAGAGCCATTTCTCGTCTAGTTTTGTCTTTATTATCTCACTCACGGTTCCACACACTGCACTACATATAGTAATAAACAATAGTCATATTTTAAAAATGTTTTCAGGGGCAGCTGGGTGGCACAATGAATAGAGCACAGGCCCTGAAGTCAGGAGGATCTGAGTTCAAATCCAGTCTCAGGCACTTAACACAAAACTAGCCTTGTGACCTTGGGCAAGTCACTTAACACCAATTGCCCTGCCTTCCCTCCTCCCAAAAGCAAAAAAAAAAAAAAGGAAAAAATTAAAATGCTTTCATCAGCTAGTATTTATTAAGTACCTACTAAGCACAAGGCCCTAGCAGGTGGGACTTTAGCTGAGGCTTGACAGATGCCAGGGAGACCAGGAGGAGGTGAGGGGGGGGGGGGAGTCCCAGGCACTGGCTTTATAAAGTGCTCTAAGGTTTATAAAACACTTAATGACTTTGTAAAGCAGATGAATATTTGCCAAATGTCACTGAAAGCAATATTTAAGGAAAAATAAACACCTCAGTGAGGACTGAGACATGGTGTCCAGTAACGGCCAACATCTGAATGTGCTTAGTCACTGTGCTTATCTGTGAGAAGGAAAGGCTTCTAGTTTAGGCAGGAGGGTCAGAAAAGCTGGTGGACAGTCAGAGCAATTTGGTAAAAAGCACCAAGAATCTGGGAAAACGATTAAAATACACAGAAAGAGAACAAAAAAGGAAGTTCCAGAGGAAGTGGACGAACAGAGCAGTTCTGCTCTCCTCAGACTAACTTTTACGTGTACTTAAAAAACCTGCACAAAACAGAAGCTCACGGTTTCATATGGAGAGCTCATTTTCTGTTCCTTTTTGAAATATATATATTAATACATGGTAAATAAGTAATCAAAAAGAAGGAAAACTCTGGATGCCCTTCTCACTAACCCCTAACAATTATCCAACTCAATCCTTTCTCGAGGATTTTACAAATTATGTATTTTTTCAATTAACAAGCATTTATTTTCTCCCCCTTCCAACTCCTTTCCACCCCAGTCTGGGAAAAAAGAAAAACAAACCCTTGGAACAAAAATGAAGTCAAACAAGACAAGTGAGCACATCGGTAACACCCAGAACTGTGTGTCTCATGGTGCACGTTGCCGTCCATTGCCCTTGTCCAGGCAGGAGATGTTCCTCTTGGCTTTTAAGAGGGAAGCTTTTCCTTCCTCTTCCTCACTCAGGATAGGTTAGGCCTTGGAATTCAGCATCCCTGAGGTCTTTCATTTGTGTCTGGCTATTTGGGATCAGAGGTTCTTTCTCTATCTGCTGGGGTTGCTGATCTTTCCCCTCCAGTCCATCTAACGCTTCGTAAATGTCTGCTAACTGAAAATGCCCCAATCCCTGCTTTCAAGAACCTTATAGCCAGCCTGCGGGGGGGTGAGGTCGGGAGAGATGAAATGGACACAGAGAAGTATAATATAAGAGGGAATGTGGTACAGACTTAGGACAGATTTCAGACAAAGAGTCAGGATTTTTTGAGAAGGGAGATCCTTCAAGTCAGTTAGGAGAATCAGAGGCTTCATGGGAAGATGGAACCTGAGCACATTTTTGAAGGAAGATAAGGAATGCCAGGCAGCTAGGTGGTGCTGTGGGTAGAGTGCCGAGGCTTGGGGTCAGGAAGGCCTGGGTTCAAATCCAGTCTCAGACACTTACTAGTAATGTGACCTTGGACAAGTCACTTAACCCTGTTTGCCTCAGTTTCCTCATCTGTAAAATGAGCTGGTGAAAAAAACGGCAAACCCCTCTAGTATCTTTGCCAAGACAATCCCAAATGGGGTCAAGAAGAATCTTGGGATGAATGAAAGGACTGAACAGCAAAGGAAATTAAGGTGATGCAACAGCATATATTTGAGAGGTATTGTAGAATCAACAGGAGTAGGCAATTAATTGACTGAACGCAGGGATTGAGAGAGAGAAGATGACTTCAAGGGTTCAAGTCTGGCAAATTGGAAGGAAATTTGGTGAGGAAGGAAAAATAGGTGAGCTGGAAGGAGGGGCAGGGTAGAGGTGGACAAGGGGGGATGATGCCATCAGTTTGGTTCATGTTAAATTTGAGAGGATGATTGTACACCCATTTGAGTTGGAATGAAGAGGGAAATTATAATTGAAGATGCACTACTTATACCAGCAGAGAAATCATAAATAAATCCATGAGAAGAGATGAGATCATCAAGGGAGTGTCAAGAGAGAAGAGGCCTTAGGATTGACTTTGGGGAATATCTCCCTTCTCCCTCAAACTCTATCATTGTTATCCACAGTCTCAGCGGTGAAAAAATTACTATTATATACATACTACATCTGATCTTCTATTACATGAATCAATAAAAAAGAATTTATTAAGTGCATCTTCAGTGCTAAGTTCTAGACAAAGTGCTAGTGATATGAACACCAAAACATACATTTCTGGCCCACAAAGGAACTTTATATTCTAATAGGATGAGACCACACCCATAGGAGAGTGGTAGCCTAGGGTGGGAGGAACTTTGGTCAAAAATGCATATGATTGAAAAAGAAAATAGGTCTTCACAAAATGAGAATAAAGGGAAATCGAAAGCTGGCCTGAGTATGACAGTGGTAACAGCAAATACGAAAGGATTGAGAGGAAGCATGTTGGGTTGATCTTTTGAGGAGGACTAATGGGAAAGCATGGATGAGAATCCCTATGCAATTGGAAAATGTTTTCATAGCAGTAAAATCGCAGATCTAATATATATAATATATACATATGAATTCTGTGTGTGTGTGTGTGTGTGTGTACTGCATGTGAAAAGGTCGTTTTAAAACTGAAGCATTAAAGCAGCAGTTCTCAACCTGTGGGTCACGACCCCTTTGAGGGGGTCGAAAGACCCCTTTCACAGGGGTCACAGGGGTCGCCTAAGACCATCAGAAAACACATATTTCCGATGGTCTTAGGAACCAAGACACGGCTCCTTTATCAGTCTCCAGGCGGGTCCGCCCACATGCAGATACACCCACATACTAGTATTAAAGGGTTGCAGCATTAGCAAGTGATCCTCACACTAAGTCTCTACTTCAATGCTTCATCACAGCATGGAGGTACCATGGATTTTCAAATGGCTAAGCTAATAAACCACAAATTCTGGAAGAAAGGTCTACAGTATTTTTACACTTAATAATAAGCAATAATTTTAATAATTTAATAAAAATGATTTTATATTTAATTTTATTGACTCTTCAGGTAAATTTACTGGGGATTGGGGAAACACTTCCCAGATCTCTAATCATCCTGGGGCTGGCTCTATCTGTAGATTGAATATGACATAGAGAGGCACTTCTTTCCTGGAACAGGTTGGTGCCTATCACCAGAGGGCCCAGGGACCAGAGACATATCTCTCCCAGCTCTTTGGAAAGGTGAGGCCACGGAAAGATCCCTTCTCTGTGGATGGCAAGGTCCATGGAATATTCTACCTTTATTCACCACTCATTCCTGGGCTGCCCAAGAACTATGCAGTCCCTTTCCTGAGGCTGTGCCTGGCCTAGAGGCCTTCCTCCTTGACACCGATTACTGTGTTGTTGGTAAAATTACTTAATTTTCCCAATTTCAATAATAATAATGATGATGATGTTTAATAATGCTTTAAGGTTTGCAAAGCACTTAAAAATTTTATCTTATTTGATCCACTCAACAGCTCTGGGGAATAGGTGCAATTAATATTCCCATTTAATAGATGAGGAAACTGAAGCAGATGAAGGTCAAGTGACTTGCCCAGGGGTCTGTGGCTGGATTTGAACTCATATTGTGTTGACTCCAGGTCCAATGCCCCACTGTGCCACCTGACCGACTCTGTAAAATGGGGGGGTTAGGCTAGAGAGCCTCTAAGACCCCTTCATCATCATCTTCATCATCACCGTCATCTTCATCATCATCATCTTCATCATCACCATCACCACCACCATCATCACCATCATCATCATCATCACCACCATCATCACCTTCATCATCACCATCACCACCACCATCATCATAATCTTCATCACCACCATCATCACCATCAACAAGCATATACTGAGTGTTTATCATGTGCCAGATACTATGTTAAGCTTTGAGGATACAAAGAAAGGCAAAACTATTCTCAAGAAGCTAGCAATCTATTGAGAGACACATATAGTGTGTGTATGTATCTATATATCTCTGAGAGAACACAGATTCGAGACATATATAGAGAGTAGAGTGTGTGTGTGTGTGTGTGTGTGTGTGTGTGTGTGTGTGTGTATCTGTGTGAGAACATAGATCCAAGATCTGGAGCTAGAAGGGCCTCAGAGGCCATCTAATCTAACCTCTCCATCCCCTAGAACTGTGATCTCATAACACTTTCAAGCAGATCTTATCCTCACTTGTTCCTTGCCCAGGGACTTACCCACCTGGGTTGAATGAGGATCCATGTGGGAAAGAAGCCTACCACATCCTCCTTTGCCCAAACAGGATGTTAGTGTCCTGGAACAAAGTTCCATTTGCCCCACCCTCGTTGTGGCTGTGCTCCTGATAGAAAGAGCACTGGTGTTAGAGTCTGATGATACTGATACTTACCATCAGTGTGACCTTGGAGAGGGCATTCAACATATTTGGGTCTCAGTTTCCTCATTTGTAAAAAAGAGAAGATTGGACTAGTTGGCTTCTGAGGTACCTTTAAGCTCTGTCCAGACCCATGATGCTTAGTGCCTATGGAGTGGCTCCTCACACATAGGGAATGACTTGGCCATAGCTGAAAACTGATAATGTTAGGTTTGTATGACCTCTTCCATCCCAGAATTGACAGAGATCAGAGTGACAGAGAAAATGGGGCATAGGCAGTTAAGAACCACAAAGTTCTCAGAGCCTCTACAAACAGTTTAATTGGTTGTATTCTTAAAATTCCCCTCCTGGATCACTGCCTTGTCATGGTGGAGGGGCTGGCATAGCTCAATGAAACTATGAGCTATGTCATGCAGGGTTACCCAAAATAGACAGGTCATAATGGAGAGTTCTGACAAAAGGTGATCCACTGGAGAAGGAAATGACAAACCACTCCAGTGTCTTGGCCAAGAAAACCCCATGGACAGCATTAAAATGCTAAAAGATACGACATCAGAAGATGAGCCCCTCTTATCAGAAGGTGTCCAGGTGAAGGACAGAGAAGGTCCTGGCATGTCATGGTCCACAGGGTCACAAAGAATCAGACATAACTGAACAATAGCAACTCTGAAAATTAGATTCTTACCTACATCTAACACTTCTCTATGGAGAATTATGAAAATACATAGTAGGAGTCATAGTATGGGTGAAAATGGAAGGGCTGCAATCGGCACCAGTGGAAAGACAGCCATACTTGTGACAGCACAGCACTATCAAAGTTATTATTACACAAGAGAGAAAGAGAAGAAAGGGAGGAGGTGCCACAGTCACTGGGAAGAGCAGCCTTACCTTCACAACCTGAGCCTTTCCTTGACAATAGCTCTGGCTCATGAACATGGCAGCACGGATACAATGCACCATAGTTTCTCTTACCCAATTCTTCCTAATCATCCTAGCGTGTCCTAAACTTTCCCTGTAGAAAACTTGTTCAGAACTCCCTGTTCAAAAGTGCTTCATCCTACAGTAACCTCTCTACCAACAAGGGAGAACAGATAAATCCATTTATTTTCAGGTAATTGTTGATCTCTTCCTTCTCGGGTACAGAGCACACAAGCTCTCCTGTTTGACTATGTATAATAACAATTCACCAACAAGATTAATTGTTTCCCAACTTCTACCACCCTAAGGAACCTTATTCCAAATCACCATCTGAATATGGTGAATACAAGACAAAATGTCCCTCCTTCTAAGACTCAGGGACCTCCCTCCCCTGCCACCTTGTCTGTCTCCTAAGTTCCAAAGGGGTCACATTTTCCTGAAAGGAGAGCTCCTTTCCATCATCTGAAAGGCAGCCCTGCCCTCTCCCGTCTCCAGACACACTCCTCCAAGCTGCAAATCACCTTGAAAGCATTAGAATTCTCTTCCAATAAACAGCCTGTCTCTTAACTAAATAAAATCTATGTGAAGTGTCAGCAAATCTACTTCTGTGAAGCAAGAAGAAGACTTCCCTTCCCCCTTTGGCCTTTTGGAAAAGCCTCCATGATCCTTTTTCTCCATCCCAAACTTCTCTAGCACTTCCTATAAACAAACAAAACATGAATATGGATTTCGGCAAAGAAATAATGAGGAAGAAATGCAGACGTTTGCTACTAAGAAAAATACTACCTGAGGCAAGTACAGTAAGTAAGGTGGCTCTGCAGTCAAAGGACCTTGGTTCAAATCCCACTTCTGATGTTTGCTACCTGTGTGACCTTACACAAGTCCCTTTACTTCCTTGGGCCTCGGTCTAACCATTTACAAAATGAGGGGGTTGGACAAGATGCATTCAGAAGTGTCTTCTACCTCTGTATCCAGACTCTAACATCGAGACAGTGTTTTTTAAAAAATTATTTCAGTTTTAACTTATGGAATAAAACAAGCATTTCCATAACATAGTATAATAAAAAAGATGATTGCACATGAAACTGTAAATCTACTATATACAACCTGCTATTCCTTTTAAACATACAATAAAGTTATCACGTAAATTCCATATTCTTCCTTTTCTTTGCCCTTCCCCCACCCCAGAGACGGCCACCATCAGACACAAACAGCACGTTTATGTGCGTTCTCTCAATAATCCTCTGAGATAAGATGGTGTTTTGTCTGCTTTGGATCCGTGATTTCATCAGAGGGGATGACTCTGGTGTAAAAAGGCCCTCTACCAATACAAACTGGCTACACGTCCATAACTTCTAGTCTTGGAGAGCTGCCTCCAGCACCAACAGCTCAGGGGACTTACCCGAAGTCCTAGAACTAGTATCTGTCAGAGGCAGCACTTGAAGCTGAGACTTTGTGACCCAGAAGCCCTGCTAGGCTGCCCATCTGACCAGAAGAAAAGATCTCTGACCAGTACAGGCTGACTTGACATTCTGGTTCTCAGAAGTGAAAAAAAAAGCAAAAAAAAAAAAAAAAGCAGAAGTTGCAATCTTCCGACTGACTTTTTAGTTAGTACAGATAACCATAGTGGGTAAGGGATTTCCCCTGACAAAGCAGTCCTAGGAGTTACAATGGAAAACCTTACCTATCATCTGAAAGTTTCAAAAATTATTTTTTTGCGGGGGGATGGGGGGGATAATATAGACTGCCAAGATTTCTTTAAAAACTAATATGGGACACTTTGCTTAAAGTACTTTTTTTCTCTCCTAACCTTTTTCATAGCAAGCCGTCACTTTAAATGAGCGGTTCTCAACCTGTGGGTTGTGTTCAATGTGTAACAATGTATCCTGCACATCAGATATTCACATTACGATTCATAACAGTAGCAAAGTGACAGTTCTGAAGTAGCAACTAAAATACTTTTATGGTTGGGGGTCCCCACAACATGAGGCGCTGTATTAAAGGGTTGCAGCACTAGGGAGGTTCCACTGACATTAAAGTTGCTCTCAGAGTTGCGATTATCCTTCACAGAAATGGCCATTATCACAAAATATCAGAAGGTTTCACTGAGGAGTCTAATTGAGAGAATTTGGAGAGAAGTCCCTTGGATTTCGTCCTTCTACTCATCTGTTCTTTAACCCTCCTAACCCGCAAAAATATCCAAGGGTAGACTCAATGGAGAAAAAAGGCAGCTTGAAGTACAATGGGTAGAAGAGACAGAGAAAGAGTCAGACTCTATCTTAGATTGGATTGAGGATTGTTTATGGGCATATTGGTTATGGGATGTTCAATGCAGCTGTAGATGGAGCACTGCACCTAGCATCAGGAAGAACTGAATTCAAATCGTACCCCAGGATCCTTACGAGCTGTGTGACCCCAGGCAAGATTTAACACTCTGTCTACCTCAGTTTCCTCATCTGTAAAACTGGGATATAAAAACAGCGCCTGCCTCCCAACGGCTGCTGTGAGGATCAAATGAGGTGAGATATGCAAAGTGCTTTGCAAATCTTAAAACACATGAATGCTACTATTATCCGCAGAAACAATTCTTAGCATCCATTTTTACAATGCGGAGTTCCAAATTCTCTTCTTCCCTCCCTGCCCCCTTCGCTGAGAAGGTAAGCACTCCGACATCGGTCACACATGAAAACACACATTTCCACACCAGTCGATGCTCGCTATTATCATCATCAGTCTACTGTATGACTAGGAGATCGGAGTCTGCTTACAATCAGCCGGATGGAGCCCCCGCTCCCTTAATGAAACATGAAGGGATGCAAGAGGGCTGCAAATGAACAGTGATGGCCACAAGACCTCTGATGGGCAGGACTGAAAGAACGAAGTTGTAAAAATGCTGATCTAAGGATGAAGCAGAATTTCTCAGCCTATAAAAAAACAACTTCCTCTACCAGGTTCTCTTCCAATGCAACACTAAATTCCTGAAGACTGTGTCAGGGGAATAAATGCTCTGGCAGTTTCTAATATGCTGAAAAGTCTTTGTGAACTGCCTAGAATATTGGCTTTCCGAGGACCAGGCTAGCTAAGGAGTGTACAGACATCATCAGAAGATTGGCCATCACGTGATGAATTCTTGCACCATGGTAACTCAGAAAACAAAGAAAAATATGAAATTTGACTTGGTCCTGTGTGATTCTTTTCCATTTATGTAGTGACAAAGGTAGGGTATAGAAAAAAAGTAAAGAAGCATTTCTTATTTGTCTATAAACCTTAATCTTTATCTAATTTCCACATAGTTGACATAATACTAAAGCAGAGGTTCTTAACCTGAGATCCATAGAGCCCTTGGGGGCCATGGATAGATTCTAAGGCAGGAGTGGGGAACCTGCAGCCTCAAGGCCACATGTGGCCCTCTAGGTCCTCAGGTATGACCCTTTGACCAAATCCAAACTTCACAGAACAAATCCCCTTAAAAAAAAGGATTTGTTGGGGCAGCTAGGTGGTGCAGTGCATAGAGCACCGGCCCTGGAGTCAGGAGGACCTGAGTTCAAATCCAGCCTCAGACATTTAACACTTACCAGCCATGTGACCTTGGGCAAGAAACTTAACCCCAATTGCCCTGCCTTCCCCTGGGCAAAAAGAAAAACAAAGGATCTGCTCTGTAAAACTGTTCCAAGGGATCAGCGAACTTGGATGGAAAAAATGACATATTTATATTCATTAAACTCTGATCCTCTTTGTAATCCTGTGAATTAAATTTTATATATTTATAAATATTACTCTGAGAAGGGGTCCATGACATACCAAAAGTTAAAAACACTTGAACTTGAAAAATCCGAGATATTCTTTATTATAAATCATAAGAAAGCTACAAAGAGATGCATGACAGCAAATGGAGGTGGTTCAGTCATACAAGGAGTGAGAAAAATGACAAGCTCCCCATGTGAAGGTCAGAGTCCAAAAGAAGGCCTCCGACAGGCGGGATAGACCCACTTCACAGGATTCCTAGGTGGCCATGGACAAGAAAGCACCGATAGATTATCGCCATTTACTGGAGGGAATGTTCAAATGTAAAAGGGCTCGGTGGCTATGGTGCAGAGAACTAACTCCCTAAGAAAGCAAGTGATCATGTTTCTGATGGCTTCACTGTACTGTTTGTACTTTCCTAAGAGGGGAGAGAATAGCAGTGCCCTGATCCCTTGGACACTTCCCAGGGTCCTAACGTCTCTGCTTAATGCCCATCATGCCTGAGCAGAAAAAAGGGGAGAGAAGCTCTTTTCTAATTTAGATCCTCTGCCTCAGTAATGTATCGAATTTATCATTTTTAAAGCCAGTTGAACAGAATAATGTGGATCACTGATCTGCAAGAAAGCAGACTGGGCGTGTATCAGCACTTTTGTCTTAAAACTAAAGGTTTATTTATTTGGTGGCTACGGTCCTCAAGAGCGGTCATTTATCAAGCCGGGCAAAATGATGATGTGGGCTTGTGTGGATAGTTTGCCTTCAAGACAAAGTTTTTAGTTTTTGTCATAAAGAAAATATAGCTATTAAGAGTTACTAATAGAAGAAGGCTTTCGAATGACTCATCAGACTGAGAATATTCTGCATACACTCAAACATTTCCTGGGCACTTCTTATTTGCAAGGCATTAACGGGGGTGAGGGGTTAGGGGAAGCTGCTACGTAGAGAAGACTGGCATAGCCCTTGCCTTCAAAAAACAGAGTTTAAAAGAGAACAGAAACGTGAACATAGGAACACTGAACTAGTCCATTTATTGGTGATACTTAGCCCATTAAATAATTTGTCCCTCAAAAAACAGTGACTTCCAGGATGGCCAGTTTCAGAATATTCAAGAACAAGGACAAATTGCCACCTGCTTTGGCCCCAAGGAGTACATAACTGAACATTTTCTTATATCACTAATGCCTTTATAAGAATCCTCTTTGGGTCTCGCCTAGAACAAAGGCAGTTCCCCTTTGCACCATCTGGTCTCCTCTTCTGGCCAGATGCTTGGCCCTGAGATTCTCCCCCTTCACCTGAAGGGGAGAAGAGTCTCGTTCATGGAATCCCGAGTCTCCTCTAAACATTGCTATTGGCCTAATTGCCACAACTCTCAAGGCCTTGTGGAACTCAGGCTAATTTTTTGTTGTTGTTCCCGTTAGTTGTGTCCAAATCTTCATCACCCAAAGACACTGAGCTGCTTTTCTGTTTCCTCCTCTGTTCATTTTACAGATCAGGAAACTGAGACAAACAGGGTAAAGTGACTTGCCCAGGGTCACACAGCTAGGAAGAGTCTGAGGCCAGATTTGAACTCAGGAAGACGAGTCTCTCTGACTCTGGGACCGGCATTCAGTTCTCTATACCATCTAGCTGCCCTCCACAGATTAACTACTGCCACGATCATCAACTAAAGGCATTAGATTGTGAGTTTCTCAAGACCAGGGAATGTATTCTGTCTTTCTTTGTACGTCTCTGTGCTTACCACAGCGTCTGGCACACTGTAAGCACTTAGTAAATATTTACTGACTCACTGACTAAGGGGTATGATTCTGTAAATCACCTAAAGGAAAAAAACCTGCCTATCTAGAACCTCGGGAACGCGGTGGGGGAGGAAAGGGAGGAAGGGGCATATCAGATTTGAAGGGAGGATGGCTTGCAGCAACAAGAACAGTGAGTGCTGGGCCAGCAATTTCGGGAGAATTACAAAACCAGAGGCTGAAGATGTGAGAAAGATTCCTCACATCTGGACTTCAGCAGAGGAGCTGCTGGAATCCCCTACTGAGAAAAGCTTGGCCCTCTAGAAAAGACTTTCTAAGGGCTGGGGAGCCCACTTGGTGGGGTTAGGGAGAAGATGCTTGCCTGAGATGATGGGGAAGAAGAGACCCAATGTCTTACTAAATGGCGCTATCTAGTGGCAAGAGCTATTGGGTAGCGAGCATCTTAGCCCGGGCTCCTATTCATTGATTGAGAGGAAACTCACATCTTGGTGTCAAGGTTTCCCCGTCTTTCTACCTTTCAAGAATGTTCCTTGGTCTACTTGGATCCTACAAGAAGAAAGCTCTCTGAGACTTATCATAAGATCATAGATAGAGTTGCAAGGGACCTTAAGGACGATCTAGTTCAATCCTTTCATTTTACAGATGAGGAATCAAGACAAAGTTAAGTGACTTGTCCAGGGTCATAGAACTCCTAAGTGTCTGAGACAGGATTGGAATCCTGGCTATCCTGATGCCAAGTCTAGCACTCTATTCACCAAACTGTTATTATTACAAATTTTATTAATTATTTTTAATATAACCTTCATTTCCACAAATTTTTCTCCTTCCTTCCCTACTCAGGGAGGTTTTTCCTTGTAATCAAGAATAAAAAGCAGGGGTGGGGAGAAGTTCAGTAAAACTCATTAGCCCACTGAATCTTAAATTCTGGAGCTGGAAGAGACCTGAGAGGTCATTTCAACCGAGTCTTATAGTAAGCATATTCAATGTAGAACAGTTATTATTAAATCAAAACATCATCATTCCTCCCACAATGGGAAAAACTGGGCTCCACTGAAAAGCCTGAGGCCAATGTTAACTAGGAAGGTAGCAACCTGATAAGATCTAGGGGACAGGGAGGGAAGGGGACTGAAGAGGAAGATATTGCCAATTAGGGACCCTTCCAACAAAACAACAGATTGGTCCAAGACAACACCTCCTCCTCTGGTGGCCAGACTCCTCATTACCTCCCTGAAAATCCGCCCCTCCATTCCCCACTCTACTCCCCCATCTCAGAGAAAATAGGATTGCCAAAAAAGTTTTTCAAAAACCCAAAAAACTCCTCAGCTAAAAAAAGTGCAGCCTAAAGTCAACTCTTCAATTTCTCAAGTATCTTGGGAGGGGGGATCATGCCAAAGGCACGTCCCTCTATGACAGGCTCTGCTGAGCCATCCTCAACTCCAACCCCTGAAACCACATGCAAAGACAATCGGAATAATGCCTAGCTCAAGCTTGGGCCTGCTTGTCTCAGCTTAGTTCACCATTTATGGTAGCTGAGCTCTGTTTGGGCTGGACATACCAATAAATCGCCCAAGCTGGGAGGGAGAACTTCACTCATCCAAAGCTATCCTCAGAACAAATCCAAACACAGCCCCTGGCAGATTCCTTTTCTCTTAAACCTCTTGGCATGAGCCTGTGTGCAGAAGAGCACCCCCCCCCCCCAATCCCTCAACTGCAACGTGTGGCCGGGGGGACTAGGGGACACGCAGCGGGAGACAGTTCCACTTTAAGGTCAATGACTCTCCATGGCCAACGGGGGCCTCAGCCCCGTTGTATACCTCTAATCTAAACACAGGCAGCTGTGGACAAGCAGGGGATTAACTAGGCTGTCAGCTGAAACAGAGCAAGTGAGAGGTTAATGAATCATGAAGCTGCTTTGATTACTACTGATTTTCCAGGAGGATGGATGTGGGGAGCACTGAGGGGTGACCGTGTAAAACAGGGGTAAGGAGAAGGGAATGAAGACAATCAGCAGCCCCCTTCTGAAGATGACAAGGGGCTGGGGATGGGGAAGGAAGCTCACAGCTTACCCCTTCTTTCCCTCTAGTCACATTAAAATAATTTCTTGGGCTACCTGTGAGATCTTCAGCAAATAATTTCATCTCCCTTGACCTCAGTTTCCCCATCTGTAGTTCAAGATCTTGGGTTCCAAGAACCTGAGTCTGTTGAGAGGCTATGAAATTAGGACCACAAACTAAATATTGATAGTTGAATCCATAGGGGAAAATAGCCAGAAAGTGGCAGGAATGGGAAGAGTCATAGGAAAGAAAGGCTTAGACTCCTCTTTAGGTGGTAGAGTAGATTAGAGTATTGGACTTGGAGGCAGAAAGAAATGAGTTCAAATCCTCCCTCTGACACCAACTAGCTGTGTGACCGGGGGCAAATTAGAGGGTACAAAGAATCAGTTTTGAGACAGTCTATAAACGTTGGGAGTCACCCTCCAGTCACCCTCCCTGTCTTTCCCATACCCATCTTCCAGGTAATTGTTAGTACTCAAAATGGGGATAATTCTAGCGCCTGCCTCACACAGGTGTTGTAAACATGAATGAGATAATGGATGTAGAGCACTTGGCAACATAAAGTGATACATAAATGCTACCTATTATCATTCAAGGATGATGAATTAAGGAGGTATTAAAAAGGATTAAGGAGGATGTTCGGGTGGCATCACTTGAAATGCTGCCTGCACGGATCACGGACTTTCAAATTTACAACTGAAAGGGACGTAGCGGTCCTCTGGGCGTTTTAGAAATGAGAAAATGAAGGCTCAGGCAAGAGATCTGTCCAAGGTCATGCAGGTAGATGAGTAGAAGAATCAAGATCTGAACTTGTATTTCATTGACTTCAAAACCATGCTCTTTCCACTAGGACACTCAGGTCAGCTGAAGGGCAACTAACCTACCCTGGGATGGGACGGACCCCTCCGAACGCCACTGCCCATTATACCGGGGCTCAGGCTCCAGACCTGAATCTACTTCTAATGCATAAGTCATCCGTAACCAACGTTAGATATGTTATCAGTGGGAGGCAGCATGGTGTAATGGAAAAAGCACTGAACCTGGAACTCTCAACCTGAATTCATGAGACCTGAGTTCAAATCCCCTCTCCTTCCCTTTAGTATTCGCATGTCCTCAGGCAAGTCACTTTTCTGGTTGTCGCTGAGCCATTTTAGTCCCATCCAACTCTTCATGACCCCACTTGGGGTCTTCTTGGCAAAGATACTGCCGTGGCTTGACATTTCCTTCTCCAGCTGATTTGACAGATGAGGCAAACAGAGTTAAGTGACTTGCCCAGGGTCACACAGCTAGGAAGTGTCTGAGGCCAGATTTGAACTCGGGAAGATGAGTCTTCCTGACTCCAGGCCCAGCTCTTTATCCAATACACCTGGTTCCTCATCAGCAAAATGAGAAAAGGGGACTGGATGACTGTTAACGTCCCTTCCATTTCTACAGCTATGATTTTACAACCATCTACATCAGGCTCTTTTAATGTCCAGACTAGGTCCCTAGTCACACAGTCCCTGGGAAGATCTATAAAGGGTCTGTCAGATGGAGCACCTGTCTCATACAGTGTTGTTCCAAGAAGTATCAAGGTGCTCTCTGAGTCCTCTTAGAGTTTGTGGTCTGACATGGGGACAGAACAGAGACATTCACACAGAGAAACTAAATTAACAGGGTTTTGCCAGTGTATGTAACAGAACCGAGCAGGAGAGCTGGTAGGTCCCTGCTAGGTCCTGCCTAGTGAGCAAGGCCAAGAAACAAGGAGACGACAGCACCCTGAGGGAGGGTGAGACATCTTACCTGAGAGGCCTGAAACCGAGGGACGATTCCCTGAGGGCTCCATCAGTGACACAACCCCAGAGCTCCCCCCTCTGAGACAGGCTAACCCTATTCTGGTCATGATGGCCTCAGGGGCTTTCAGAGGGCTAAGTGGTTCACACTCGGGGAAGATCACCCAAAGGCTGTGGTAATCCGATTACCAGGCTTGAGGCCCAGCCCTGTCTAAGGGCTGATCCAGGGAGCAGGTAGCGGGCAGGAGGAGGGTGGAGACCAGGGATCCCTAGGCTCTCCTCAGAAACAACTCCCTTTATAATGGCCACTCTGCCCTGTATCCCAGCAGTGATGCGCCGCTCGCCTGTCTTCATTTGAGGCTGCTTCATTGCTTTGTGAGTGGGTTTAAAAATATATAATCTATCTTTTATTTTTACAACGTAATGCAGTGGATAGAGCCCTGGGCTTGGAGTCAGGAAGACCTGAATTCAGATCCTGTCTCAGAAACATATTAGCAATGTGACCCTGAGCAAGTTATTTGCCTACCTGCCTCAGTTTCCCCATGTTCAAAATGGAAATAATAAGAGTACCCACTTCCCAGGGTAAAATGAAATATCTGAAAAACCCCTGGTAAACCTCAAAGAGCTATGTAAATGCTTGCTATATTTAATTCTGGAATATATACCCCCTCTTTCCCCTCCATTTAGAGGAAGCTTGGTGGCATAGTAGATGGAGCACTGACCCAGAGTCAGGAAGAACAGGGTTCAGATCTGGCCTCACACACTTACTGAGCCGTGTGACCCTGGAAAAGTCACTTAAACCTGTTTGCCTCAGTTTCCTCACCCATAAAATGGGAATAATACGAACACCCACCTCCCAGGGTTGTTGTGAGGATCAAATGAGACAATATTTGAACAGCATTCAGCACACAGTAGGTGCTCTATAAATGCTTATTCTCTTCTCCTTCCTCTTCCCCTTCCCCATCCCTTGTGAAAAAGAAGAAGAAACAATGAAAACGGACCAGCAAAGCAACCAACACGTCAACTGAGTCGGGCAGTGCATGCAACATTCCACGCACAGACTCCCTCGTCTCCAAAGAATGCAGGGAGCACGTCTTCCTAACTAGGAGCATTTTAAAATTCTACTTTTTGTATGTGTTTCTTATTTCTTCCCATCCCTCTGGAAGCTCTGAAGGATCACAGAACCCGCCCTTTGCTCTGCATCTGTCCTCACGGACCACGGCCTGGCCTAAAGAAGGCCCTCAAGGTGGGAAGGGCACAGACTGGCCTTGGGCACCTCTTTCCGGGCCAGGATCTTAACCTGAAGATGTCTCATCATTCACAGCTTTGCCTTCAGGTTTAATAGCTGCTTCCTATTAAGACATATAGATGGATCTCTTGTTTTAATACATCCACAGAGAAGCTGCCTATTAGGAGCTGGAATGATCATGCCTTCGGGCGCCAGATATTGGTCTTACCCTGGACAGTAACCTTGGCACTGCAGGATGCCTGGCCTGAAGGATTCTCAGCAAGGCAGGTGTAGAGACCATTGTCCTCAGGTAATGCATCTTGTACTTGCAATTCAGCCACACCGTCCTCGAAAGTTGTGTGGGCATACTGGATAGGCCGATCTGGTCAGAGACAAAGACAGAGGATATCAGGGCAGGACACCTTTCTTCCGGGATGCTGACTGGTGTTATTTCAGAGCTAAATTTCCTTTCAGCTGGTGGTAGTGGGGAAAAGGGAGAAGCATGGGGGAAGGAGAAGGCCCCGCAGGAGAGGGGCACTGGCATGGTGCTCTTTGAGAGAGAAGAAGGATTTGATCCTGAGGGAGGAAAAGGGAAGTTTTCTAACTATTCTAACATTAAAAACGGTTCAAAAAACCTACATCTATCATCTTACAGAATCTCAGAGCCGAAAAGAATCTTAGAGGGTCCCCTGGCGCAGGGCCGGGCCCACTTTCAAACTGGACTTTCTGCAGTTTAGACAGGTGGGCTAGGGGCATATAGTACATTTAAACCTCTCCTGGGACCACGATTCCCCGTCTAAGCTCAGTCAAATACTGAAGATTTAACCCTGTATACAATGAGAAGTTACCATCTGTCAAGGAATGCTTTAGGGCTGGAGTGCTTAACCTCACATCCATTTTTCTCTTTTTCTTTCAGTTTTTTCTTTACTTTTTCATTAAAAAATTCTTTTGAGTTCCAAATTCTATTCCTACCTCACCCCTCTCCCACCCAATGAGAAGACAAGCAATACATGTGGATAGGAATTATACATGTGAAGTCATGCAAAACACATTTCCTTATGAGCCATGATGAACTTTTGTCACAAAATATTTTGATAACTACGTTTCACTATAACTGGTTTCCTCTGTAATCCCATGTGTTTTATTTCTTTGCATTTAAAAACATTATTCTCAGGAGGGTTCCACAGATTTCTCCAAGCTGATAAAGTGGGGTTCCATGGCCCCCCGAGAAGGTCAAGGGCCCCCATCCTAGAAGCAGTGCTGTGTAGAAATGGGAGAAGGGATGAAATGACTTCTAGAGCTTCCTTTTGCTGCCATGTTTCTAGGACTTTATCATTTTAAGACTTGATCTTTTAGTTTCCAGGAAAAAAGGGAAAAAACATCTCATTATTAGGGCTTCTGGCTTGAGAACAGGAATGTGTCCATTTTCTATGCAGGGAACAATTGACAACTTCTATTCTGTGCCAGCCCCTGGAGTCCTGGTTTGTACTTCATAAAGATGAGAGGGGGAGTCGGGGTTGGGGGGAAGACAAGTATTCTTGACAGTTAATTTTCTTCTTCTGCCTGTGACAACACTTTTGTCTCCTGACATATTTGCAGAGATTGTGGGCTGGGCCAATACAATGGCTCACCAGACCAGTTAAAGAGCTTCCATCTTGCTATGATTTTTGCTTTTAAAGGGTAGAAGAAACACGTTTTCTGGCTAAAACCCTAGGAGTAGGAAAGCTACATCGGTCACAGCACAGTACCCCTCCCCCTCTCCATTACAGAGTTCAATTCTCTCTCCCCAGTTTTGTGGTTACAGCACAACATGGTAGATTTATCTCAGGGTCGTTTTTTCCCTTCTCACAGGAATAGCTTGCTTTGGCCACACAGACACAAAAGCAGACCAAGGCGCCCAAATGGATCTGTTGGGCACATCTGACTTGGGAATGGTGGAGACCTTGTCTCCAACTCCTAGGCAGGGCTGAGCTTAACAGCCGCTGGAAACTGAATTGATCTTGAGCCCCCCCTAGTGGATGCCATGGGAAAATGCCAAAACTAATGGTCTTTGATAGGAAATCAAATCCAGCTCTTGGTCTATGGGATAGTTGCACTTTGAAGGGGGACTACATTAGGTCGAACCTTGCTCAGCCCCTGAAATCATGTTGTGTTCTAGCTAGAAGGTGGATTCATGTTCAATTTAGCTCAATGAGCATTTATGAAGCACCTATGTGGCAGGCACCCTACCATATCCTGGAGATGCATACATAATTCTTATCTGACTGACTTTTCTATTCATCCAGAACACCTGACAAGGGTTCTACACATCTAGATGTCAGGGAGAGGAAAAGCCAGAGTGATCAACCCTGAATTACTGGTTAAATTAATTTAATCTTAATCACTAAAGGATCTTTAGTAACAGTTCAATCTTCCATCTGTCTGGTACAGTGTAAGGTCACAGGATCACATATTTAAAGCTAGAAAGGACTATCTTGATTCCAACTCCACATTATAGACACAGAGAGATTTTAAGTGTCCTGATTAGAGTCACACAGTTACTAAATGTCTGATGCAGAATTTGAACCCAGGGTTTTTGACCCACTGTAGCACGCTGGACTAGAAGCCAGGAGACTTGGGTTCTAGCTCTAATTCTGCAAACAATGAGTAATGTAACCTTCAGTAAACTACTGACCTTTGGGGGCATCCATTTGTTCACCTATAACATGAGAGGGTTGGACTAGTGGTCTCTGACTCTATGAAACTATCAGCCTGACCTCCTCATGCTGCCTAGCACATTTCTTTCGCTGTTGAGAAGGTAATCTCTGGAAAGATGCACTTATTTCACAATGAGATGGAGTAAGTCACAATGAACGAGAAAGGTAAAGCGGTGCCTCTGGAACACAGGGTTAATAAAGCTCGTACACACAAGCACCTAGCTGTGCGGTTCAGCCAAGACTGCTGGGTTTGGAATCGGAGGGTCTGGGTCCGAATCCTGACTCCTCCATTTACTACTTGTGTACTTTTGTGGAAATTGTCTGGGTCTTCACTGGCTCCTCTGCAAAATGAGGAGGTCAGACTGACGACCTCTAACACCCCTTCTGGATATGAGTCTTTGATCCTATGATCCTTGTGGAATTCAAAT
The DNA here is from genome assembly GCA_028646515.1 of Pseudochirops corinnae. Taxonomy (NCBI): domain Eukaryota; kingdom Metazoa; phylum Chordata; class Mammalia; order Diprotodontia; family Pseudocheiridae; genus Pseudochirops; species Pseudochirops corinnae. Next base: position 292,333,456 of record CM053588.1, read on the forward strand.
CAGTAGACCCACATGAACATGAGAAGACTGACTGTTGGACCACTGTCTGTGACTCTGCAAGCCACTGAGCATCTCTGGGCCTCAGTTTTCTCACCTGCAAAATGGGAGAGGGAGGAAGGGTTGGCATCTCTAAGATCGGATGGGAGAAGGTCTGTAATGGAGTGCCCCAGAGATTTGGTCAACATTTTCATCAGTGACTTGGATATAAAGGCATGGGTGGGTAGAGAGCGAATAAGCATTTATTAAGGACCAGGGGAATGCTAAGCTCTTAACAATTATTGTCTCATTTGGTCCTCACAACAACCCAGGGAGATAAGTGCTATTACTACCCCCATTTTACAGATGAGGAACCTGAGGCACACAAGTAGAGTGACTTGCTCAGAAGTTTCTGAACCTAGATTTAAAAGCAGGTTTTCCTGACTTCATGCCCCGTGCTCTATACTGTGCCACCTCGCTATCTCCCATAGACGGCACAGACAGCATGTGTGTCAATTTTCAGGTAATGCAAAGGTAGGAGGGATAGCTAACAGGGGGTATGTCATCACCAGGATACCCACAAAGATCCCAACAGAGTAGAAATCTGGTGAGAATCTGTTAAGTCAAAATTTAGTAGGGGAGATTTTAAAGTTTTCCACTTGGGTTCAATCTTGTGAGTCCAAGTTGTCAGAGACACGGCTAGGTAGCTCTTCTTCTGGGGAAAGCCTAGAGATTTTGGAGGACTGAGGGCTTATTATGAGTCAATGCTGTGACATGGCCTCCAGAAAACCCAATGCCACATTAGACTACATTAAAGGAAACATAGCATTACGACAAGGGCAGTCACAGGACTGTTATACATGGCTTGAAGTATACCAGGAGTGCTGTGCTCACTTCAAACCTTAAGAATGATATTGGGAGCAGCTAGGTGGCACAGTGGATAGAGCACCAGCCCTGGAGTCAGGGGAACCTGAGTTCAAATCCAGCCTCAGACACTCACTGGCTGTGTGACCCTGGGCAAGTCATGTAACCTTGTTTGCCTCAATCCACTGGAGAAGGAAATGGCCAACTGAGCTAGTATCTTTGCCAAGTAAACCCCATACAGGGTCATAAAGAGTCAGACGTGGCTGAAAGGCCGAACCACAACAGTGCTATTTAGAAGAAACTGCCCCAAAGGAACTCCTAGTACGGTTAATTGAGGCTTGATCCTACTTAGTGCTTTAGTGACCAAGCACGGTGACCACCCTCCAAGTGGAGAGAATCCTTTTGTCCTTTAGTGGGGAGGGGGAAGGGGAAATAAAGGAAGAACAGGACAATGCCTTACCATTGAGGAGCCAGGTGACGTACGGGACGGGCCTCCCTTCTATCGTGCACTGCAGTACAAAGTCCTCACCCTCGATGACTGCACAATCTTTGAGGACGCTGGAGAAAGAGGGGGCCGCCTGGCTGACTCGAGGTCCTGGGAGGGGAAGGAACCGGCCTATGGTGAGCAACGTGTTCAGCCGAAAGGGCTTTAAACAGAAACAAGAGGAGGAATTGCTGCCTGCACACATACGTCCACCCAGTCAGATGTCACAGAGCTGCAGCATCATTGGGAGAACAGCCACCATGATGCCCAGAAATTCACAGGAAATGAAATGTAAGAGAAGATGGAGAGATGAATCATGGGGTCAAATGTCCTTACACAAAGGTACCGCACAAAGCACATACGGTGAGTAAGTCAGTTAGAATTCAAGCATGTGGGGAAGTTAAGTGGTGCAGTGAATAGAGCACTGGCCCTGGAGTCAGGAGGACCCGAATTCAAATCCAGCCTCAGACAGTTAACACTTACTGGCCGTGTGACCTTGGGCAAGTCCCTTATCCCCAACTGCATTGCCTTCCTCCCTCCAAAAAGCCAAATAAAACAATTTTAAAAAGAAAGAATACAAGGATGCAAATTGGACTTCCTAAGTATGATTGAGAGATAATAAGATGAGGACCTGAGTTCAAATTCAGCCTCAGATAGCTTCAGTAGCTCTGTGACTCTGGGCAAGTCACTTACTCCTGATCGGCTATCAAACACACACACACACACACACACGACATATGGATCATTTTAATGAGGCCTATGTTGGAAGCATGGTTCTAGACAGGTGTACCGTACAGAAATCAGGACACTCCATTCGATTTGTTATTTCACGCATATAGGCATCACCTCCAGGGAGACAGAAGATCACAAGGCTCAGGTCCTATGTTACTTCAAACACGATCTGTTCTGACTCATCCAAGGGCAAGTGCTTTATATTTAGTTACGTCTCTATGTGTTGTCTTCCCCGCCCCCCCCCCCCATATAGAATATAAGCTCCTCGATGGCAGAGACGGATCCATTTGTGTTTCTGTATTACAGGTGCCCAGCACATAGGAGGAGGAGGAGGAGGAGGAGCATTTATCCAGCAACTAAAGGTCTGTGAATTGCTTTATGTAAGCTGCCCCTTTGGGGTAAAAGTGCTTTTTACATATCAGAGAACTCAGAGAGGTCATGACTCGTCCAGGGTCCGCAAACACCTCCAGCCAACGTACTGGAGACACAAAGAAAGACAGAGCCATGGGCCTGCCCTCAATGAGCTCACATTCAAATGGGGGACACAAGATGGAAACAATTACGTAAACGCACGCTTTGGAAATCGTCTCAAAGGGAAGGCAGCGGCATTACTGGGGACTTGGAAAGGCTTCCTGCAGAAGGCAGGGTTTTAGCTGAGAGTTGACTGAAGCCAAGAGGTGCAAGGCGGGAGAGAGAACAGCATTCCGGGCACAGGGGACAGCCGGGCAAAATGCAGAGACAGGATCTAATGCTGCGTCTTTTGCAAGAAACAGTGGGAAGGACAGTTCCTTTGTCCTCATTAGGAGCCACCAGATCAGTCTGCAGCCCAGGCAGAGCTTCTCATCCTGGATGTCCCTTAAATCTGCCTGGCTCAAAGGAACCCTTGGGGCCATCACTGGAACATGTCTTTATTGTATCTTTAGCTTTATCATTAATAAATTTTAACTAGTTAATTCCCTGATCTGTGTCCTAGGTGGCCTGGTAGATACAGTGCCAGACTTAGAGTTAGGAAGACTCATCTTCCTGAGTTCAAATCCAGCCTCAGACACTTACTAGCTGTGTGACCCTGAGCAAGTCACTTAACCCTGTTTGCCTCAGTTTCCTCATCTGTAAAATGAGCTGGAGAAGGAAATGGTGAACCACTCCAGTATCTTTGCCAAGAAAGCCCTAAATGGGGTTCACCAAGAGTCAGACACAACTGAAGAAGTGTCCCTATTCCTTATGTTCCAGTAGAACTTTGCATCCTTCTAACATTCATACCCCTGGACCATATTCTTTTCTGTCTGTCTTCTTATGAAAGCACTGCCATCCATTTCTTTGAGCCTTCTCTAGTATCTGCCAGGAGGCACCAACGAGTACTCTGATTACCAATAAGTCATTCAGCCAATCAGTCAACAAGTGTTTATGAGGCGCTTGTCACTTGTCAGGCCCCATGCAAAACAGGGGATATGAATGCAGATTTAAGGAAAGAGTCCTGCTCTCAAGGAGCTTACAGTCTGACAGAGGAAGGTCACACATAAAGGAAAGGGGGACAAAGAGATGATGACATACTCGGAAGTTGGCAAAGCTCTGCTGGTATGAAGTCCTTATGCTTTATTTGTCCATCTCAGAGGTTTCTGCTTCTTTCCGTACTTTATCTATGCAACTAGCTTGAAAACTATTCTAGTCTGGCCTCAAGAAAAGACAGCTGACAGAGTGAAAAAAGCACAGAGGGACTGGATTCAAGTCTTGCTTCTGATACTCATGACCAGCGTGACCTTAGGCAAGTCATTTCACTTACTTCGGCTGCCTCATCTGTTTAGTGAGGAGTTTACACTAGTTGGCCTCTGAAGTCCTTTCCCATTTAGATCTAGGATTCTATGATGGTGGGCAGCTAGGTGGCACAGGAGATAGAGTACTGGGACTGGAGTCAGGAAGACCTAAGTTCAAGTTTGACCTCAGATACCTGCTAGCTGTGTGACTCTGGGCAAGTCACTTAACCCTGTTTGTCTCCGTTTCCTTATCTGTAAAAATGAGCTGGAGAAGGCAATGATGAACTACTCCAGTATCTTTGCCATGAAAACCCCGAGTGGGGTCATGAAGAATTGGAAACAACTGAAAATGACGGAAAAACAACAATGCTGTGATGACATAGTGAATATGACATTGGTCTTGGAGTCAGCAAGGCCCAGATTCAAATCCTGTTTCAGACACTTGCTAGCAGTGGCAGGTACACCTCCCTCTCTCTCTCTCTTTCTCTCTCTCTCTCTTCTTTGCTTTTTGGAGGGGGGAGGGCAGGGCAATTGGGGTTAAGTGACTTGCCCAAGGTCACATGGCTAGTAAGTGTTTGAGGCTAGATTTGAACTCAGGTCCTCCTGACTCCAGGGCCAGTGCTCTACTCACTGTGCCACCTACCCGCCCCAAACATGCCTCTCTGTGCCTCAGTTTCTTCAGCTATAAAATGAGAGGGCTGGACTTGATGACCGCTAAGGTCTCTTCTAGTTCTAAATCCATAATCTTATGATCCCAGAACACTGGAACAAGGGATTCTGAGTGACATGACTTGAGTACCCCAAAAAAGGCAAGTTCTGTTTCATGACACTGACAGTCAACTCATGGAAGTCATTGCTCTAAGAAGGGGAACAGGCTGAAAATATAAATAGATTCAAAAAGGTTTCCATAAATTTACGGATGACGGAGGCCAAATAGGAGACAGGGTCGTTTGGGGACAAGTTCTTATCCTCTGAGCCTGACTTCTCAGAGGATGGCCATTCCTTGGGTGCTAGACCCCGAACACAAAGCTTTACGCACCAGTGATGTCCCACAACTGCCATCTTCTCCCTGAACTCTCTATTGCTATTTAGTTCAAAAGATAAATAAGGCACTAGACATCCATCATAAAACAATTAAAAGCAGCATGCTCCTTCTGGGGTGGATACAACATTTAGATAAGATGTGGTCCCTGCACTCAGCGACGGACTCATCACAGTCTATTAGTATAGAATAGAAGAGGATACAAAACCCAGACTGCTATAATATGGAATATTATAAGATCACAAAATTCTAGATTTAGAGCTAGAATGGGCCATGATGTTTTTGGTCATTCTTCAGTCATTTCTGACTCACAGTGACCCTATTTGGGGTTTTCTTGGCAAAGATACTGAAATGACTAGCTATTCCTTTCTCCAGCTCATTTTACAGGTGAGGAAGGTGAGGTAAATGGAGTTAAGTGACTTGCCCAGGGTCACACAGCTAGTAAATATTTGAGGCCTGATTTGAACTCAGGAACATGAGTCTTCCTGATTCCAAGTCAGTGCTCTATCCACTGAGTCACCTAGCTGCCCCAGAGTGGACCACAGAGGCCACCTGTTCACAATGCCTCATTTTGTAGGTGATGAATCTGAAGTCCAGAAGTTACATGCCTGCCCCAACATCATGTACATCGTAAGCCGAGCTGGGGTCTCAACCCAGACACAGAATGAAGTGCTATTACCAACGGAGTAGGGAGGAAATCAAGGAAAGCTCCATGAAGCAAGTGGCCCAATCCGAGTTGGGCTTCAAGGGTGAGTAGGAAACCAACAAATGAAGAAGGACAGAGAGGTATTCCAGGCATAGGGAAGAGTGTAAAATTTAGCTGGATGATGGAAGGCATAGGGACGAATACTGAGATGAGATAGGAAAGGGATGGCACCAGATTGTAGGGGCCGTGGGTGCCAGGAAAAGGACAGTGTTACTGGAAGACAATCAAGAGCCACTGGAGATTTCTGAGCAAAGGAGTGACTTGGTCAGATCTGTGCATAATCCATTCAGAAGGGAAAATGGAACCGAGTCAGTGCTCAGGTGAAAAGACGTTAGGAAAACACGGCAGCAATCTCAGTGGCCCCACTACAACCTCAGTGGCGGGAATGGGAACACAAAGGAGGGCACTGATATCCGAGCTGTTAAAGACCACAGCCACCACTTGGACATGAGAGTTAAGAAAGAGAGAAGACTCAAGGTTTTAAGAGTCGATTCATCAAATACAGGAGAGCATATGAGCTGAAATTCAGCAAATAGAAACAGTGAGGCCAGAAGGAGAACTAGGTTTGGGGGTGGGCAGTACAATGAGTTAGGTTTGTACGGGTTCAGTCTGAGGTACTCAGTGGCACTCAGAGGTTGAGATGTCTTGTAGGCAGATGGAGACGAACATGTGGAAGGGGGGCAGTCAGGACTGGAGATGGAGACTGGGTAGTCATTTGAAAAGATGTAATAGCTGAAGACATGATACTAAATGAGACTGCCGAGAGGGGTGAGCCAAGGACAGAAGGTGTCCTGTAGGTGCTGTCTTCAAAGCCAATGGAGGAGAGAGTGGACAATAATATTAATTGTTGCAGAGGATAAAAAGACCATAGGTTTTGAGCTGGAAGGGACCTCAGAGGTCAATGAGTCCCAACACCCTGATTTTATAGATGAGGAAACTGAGTCATGGAAAGGCTAATTACCTTGCTCTTGATTGTGCCACTAATAAGAGAATAGAGGAGGATGAAGATTGAAACAGAGGCTATTGGGTTTGATGATTAAGAGGGCGCTGGTGATCTTTTAGAGAGTGGTCTCAGATTTATGCAAGTGGCGACCAGTTTGGTGAGGTAGAAAGGTCCACTGGAAAGTGCCTGAGTTGGAGTCTCAGGATGTTCCATAGTGCTTTTTCTATTTACTATCTGTATGACTTCATCATCTCACTCTTCTTTGCCTCATTTTTCTCATCAATAAGACAAAAACGTAGGGGCGGCTAGGTGGTGCAATGAATAGAGCACTGGCCTTGGAGTCAGGAGAACATGAGTTCAAAGCTAGCCTCAGACATTTAACATTTACTAGCCATGTGACCTTGGGCAAGTCATTTAACTCCAACTGCCCTGCCTTCCCCCCTCCAAAAAGCAATAAATAAAGGAAAGAAGGAAGGAAGGAAGGAAGGAAGGAAGGAAGGAAGGAAGGAAGGAAGGAAGGAAGGTTGGACTAACACGAGACCTGTGATGCATTCTCATTCTAAATCTATGATCCTATACTGACAAGAAAATGAGCCAAGGCGGAGTGGATGATGAAGAAGCTTTCAAGAATTGGAGCTGTGCAGAAGAGGAGAGGGAAGGGATGGCTGCAAAAGGGAGGGTTCTCATGGGGAAAGGAGTGTGGGAGTTATTAAAGATACATGAAAAAAAGAGAAAGAATGATTACTGAAGAAAAGTCTTGGTTAAACTGGGAAAGGCAAGATAGAATGGAATCAAAGACACAAGCAGAAAGATTAGCCTCAATGACTCTTTTCTGTGACCAGCGGGAAGATGAAGAAAATGAGGAACAAGGCTGAGAAGTTTTCAGGGGTGGAAGAGGAGATTTATTGGAGCTTATGTTGAGTGGCCTTGATCTCAATGAAATAGGTGGTTCTCTCGTGTCATGAAGATTCCTAGGCAGGGATAAGGACACAACTTGAGGAAAAAAAGGAAAGGTCTTAGAGTAGTCATTATGGGAGATGAGACAGAGAGTTCATGGGAAGATATGTGTGCATGTGTCTGACATGTATGTGTGTTATGTGGAAAAATTCACTCTATTGGTAGGTTTAACTCCCAAAGCAATGGTTTGAATACATAGGGTACAGTGTTCAAAGTGAGACTGAAAAGCAATATAGGTAAGAGCCAAGATGGCAGAGTAAATGCAAGAACTCGTCTGAGCTCCTGCCGCAATCACCTCCAATGCCTGTAAAATATGACTTTAGACAAATTTTAGAGCTACAGAATCCACAGTGACAGACAGAAACAAATCTCCCCCTGAAGGCAGCCTGGCAGACCAACAGGAAGGGTCCATCACACCAAACTGGGAGCCAAGTGCAGTCCCACATGAGCCGTGTGGTCCCAGACCCAGGGCAGCCCTGAACAGTGGCACAGACTGGCCAGAGCAGACTTCAGGAGAGTAAATCACCATCAGCTGTGGTGGTTTCCAGACTTCTCAAGCCATAAACTCCAAAGAGAAAGTAAAAGATCAGTGGGGAGCTCTGTTGGAATTGGGTGACAGAAGAGTGCTATCTGGCCCCTGTCCCCAGGGCGAGAGGTGGCGGAGGTACAGTGGTTGCAGCTGCTGCCACATGGCTACCTCTCAAGTTCCTGGCCTGCAGATTGTAGGGGGAACACACAGCCATTCAGTGGGTAATCTCTCTTACTTTGACCTGCTTGGATCAGTATCGTGGTCTTGGGCGGGGATCATGGGGTGTGTGGCCAGTGTGTCAGAACTTGGGGTGTCTGTAGAGAGGGCACCCTCCTCATAGCTCTGACAACATTTCCAAAAACCTCAGCGATTTGGGACACAGCTCTGTCCACTCTGGAAACAGAGTTCTACTGTGGCAAAAAGCTCAAAAGTCAAGTAATTGGCTGGCAAGACGAGCAAGCAGAGGAAGCAAAATCAGACCATTGAATCCTTTTTTGGGGACAAAAAAGATCAAAACACAGAACCAGAAGAAGTCAACAAAGGCAAAACTCCTGCATCAAAAGCTTCCAAGAAAAACATGAACTGGTTATAGGCCATGGAAGAGCTCAAGAATGATTTTGAAAATCAAGTGAGAGAAGTGGAGGAAAAATTGGGAAGAGAAATGAGAATGATGCGAGAAAATCACAAAAAGAGAGTCAACAACCTGACAGAAGAAAAGAACAACTGAAAAAATAGACGAACTCAAATGGCAAAAGAGGCCCAGAAAGCCAATGAGGAGAAGAATGCCTTAAAAAGCCAAATTGCCCAGATGAAAAGGAATGTCAAAAACTCCCTGAAAAGAATAATTCTTTCAAAATTAGATTGGAGCAAATGGAAGCTAATGACTTTATGAGAAATCAAGATATTATAAAGCAGATCCAAACAAATGAAAAATAGAAGGCAACGTGAAATATCTCACTGGAAAAACCACTCACCTGGAAAAACAGATCCAGGAGAGATAATCTAAAAATTATTGGACTACCTGAAAGTCATGATAAAAAAAGAGCCTAGAAATCATCCTTCAAGAAATTCTCAAGGAAAATTGCCCTGATATTTTAGAACCAGAGGACAAAATAGAAATGGAAAGAATTCACTGATTACCTTTGGAAAAAGATCCAAAAAAAGAAAACTCCTAGGAATAATATCATAGCCAAATTCCAGAGTTCCCAGGTCAAGGAGAAAATATTACAAGCTGTCAGGAAGAAAAGCAATATAAAGAGACACAGCTCCCCATATTATTCTCCCAACCCCCTCCTCATCTCATGCAACTTAAAAGAAGACACATATAGTTAATCCTCAGTCACCTTAAGCCAGCAGTTCTCAACCTGTGGGTTGCGACCCCTTTGGGGGCTGAATGACCCTTTCACAGGGTTGCCTAAGACCATGGGGAAATGCATATTTCCCCATGGTCTTAGGAACCAAGACACCACTCCTCTATCTGTCTCCAGGCGGGTCTGCCCACATGCAGATACATCCACATCCGAGTATTAAAGGGTCATGGCATTAGGAAGGTTGAGAACCACTGCCTTAAGCAAATCACTTAAAGTCTCTGAATTTTCTCATCTATAAAATGAGGAGACTGGAGGAGGTGGTCATTAAGGTTGTAAATTATAAGTCTATGAAATTACAACCTGTATGTATAGAATGGAGTGGAGATGATGGCCTTATCCCTCAAAAACTTTTTCTTTGGCCTTGGGATAGATTGAAAGATGATCCTGCAGTGGATTCATCTTCCCAATTAAAGTCCCTGACTTCACAGAAGGCAACAGGAGAAAGAGTCGGAGATAAAAGAGATGTCACGTGGCATCTGCCAGGCGAGTCATCTCCCCATAAAGAATCAGGAGGCGGCTAACTGCATGTGAAGAGATACACTCACTCCTGACTGTCAGCATCCACCGGCTGGTCACCCGGCCTCTGCTGTTGTAGGCCATGCAGCTGTAGCTGCCACTGTCTTCCATCTGAGCCTTCTGGAGGCACAGGCAGTGGGTAGCAGTCTCATCTTCATATATCTGGATCCCTTCACTCTCCGTCAGCAGAGTATTGTTCCGGAACCACTCCACAGTTGGCTTTGGAGTCCCTGAAACTACAGGAATAGAGACCACGGCTGGGGATGGGATAGATGAGCGAGGCAAGAAGAGCCCGAATCCTAATGATCACATTACCCCTGCCTCTCTCTACAATATGAATGTCACATGCCTGCTCCTTCTCTCAGCATCCTTTTCCTAGTGGAAGCCTCATTTCATAATTTATTGTGAAGTATTTCTGAGGCACTTTTTTGTTAGACTGGGAAATCCTCAGGCCTCTCTGGATTAAGTATTCCTTGAAACTGGAGGCCAGATCTCTTTGCCCTTGTGATTCCTCCTAGTATGCCCATGGCTCTGAAGGGCCCCAGAGAACTTGGAAGAGCGGGGAATAAATAGAACTAGTGGAGGAGACTATCACAGCCAAAGGAAACAGGTCTGGGTTCCATGATCATTCTCTCACTCACCCTGACTCCTGAATTTGGCTTCATCCCCTTCCTGGATTTCCTGACTTTCAGGCTGTGTCAAGAATTGGGGGGAGCCCCCAAGGATATCGTTTCTTCGGTTTTCAAGGGTGATTTTCTTGGTTGCTACTTTGGTCTCCAGCTCCTGGCCCTTGGAATCAAGGTTTTTTGACAGAGGAGATGCTGTAGGATGAGTTGTGGGCATCTTCTTTCCTTCCCCTTGAAGCGGGGGGCTGCCCGTGGCGTGTGGCTTGGTTTCAGCAGGGGCTCTTACAGATTGCAGGATGATAGTGCTCGATGTCTTCTGGAGGACTGGGGCCACCTCTGGGGCTTTCTCCTTCAGCTTGTAGCGGGGTTCTGGACAAGGCTCACTCAGAGACTGGGGCTGTCTGTGTGTTCTTTCATTTTCTCTAGAGAACCTTCTTGGGATGTCTGAGTAGTTCTGACTCTTATCCACACCCTCTAGACCACTCAGGTGGGATGGTTTTGAGATTTTGTCAGCTGTCACCTTCTTCGTTTCTGAACTTTCAGCCACAACTGCATTCAAGGGGTACCTGTGGGCAGGGAGAAAAAGGGAATTAATTGATTTAGAGAATAAAAGAAGCAGTAGGACATTTATAAACATTATTCATCACAAAGTCGGAATCCAGGGACAGTAAAACCCCATGAAGTCAGAGTTAACATCAAGACATCCTTCCCCCCAGAAGTGGTGTTTTAAGGGAATGTGGTAAAATGAATAACAATCACTAAAATGAACTAATCTTGAGAACCACAGAAAGTATTAGAGAATAAGAGTTTCATAAATAATAATAGTTTTATAAATAATTTACATAGCACTTTAAGGTCTGCATACATTACCCATTCGATACTCACAACAACCCTGAGGGCAGGTGCTATTATGCCCATTTTACAGATGAGGAAACAGAGACTGAGAAAGTTAAGCAATCTGCCCAGGGTCATGTGGCTAGTAAGAGTCCTACCTAAGAACTGAACTCGGGTTTTTCTGACTCCAACATGCTATCCATTGTACCACCTAGCTGTTGAAGGATAGAAGAGATCTTAGGGATCATTTATCTCAACAAACTTATTTTCCAGATAATAAAAACTGAAGCCCACATATGGTAAAAATTACTCGGGATCACTTGGCTTGTAAGGGACAGGGGCTGGGATTTGAACCGAGCTGAGCTCTCAAGTTTGGCACTTTATCCACTATCATGTCTTAGATAGGATCTCCTCAGCCTGGAGAAAGTGAGAATGGTGAAGTCATTTGGTCTTACAATTTCTCCTGAAATGGTCAAGAAAGTATTTCTGTTGGAGAGGAGCTTGGTCCTAAATATTAAAGGAAGACTTCTGCCTGAGTCCCACTCCAATCTCTCCACGACAGTGATCTGGGTTCTTAAAGGCCATGCCAGGGGAACATGAGCTCTGGAAGGCCACCATCACCTCACTCTTGGACAAAAGACAAAAGCCTGCTGGTGGGTCTCCCTGCTGGTATTTTCCCTCTGAGATGTTCTTCAATTTACATGGATGTGTGTGCATACACACACAGACACACACACATATAATATACACATATATATGCTGTGGGTATCTGTATATGTATGTATGCATTTATATATTATATATTAAGATATATACAGTAAGGACAAACTATCAGTAAGGACAACATACAAAAGACTAAGTGTGTGTGTGTGTGTGTGTGTGTGTGTGTGTGTGTGTGTGTACATACACACAGAAAACAAGGCCTGTGTTTGTGCCCTTTTTCAGTAGCCCTAGTGGTCAGCACAGGACCTACAGCATGGACAGTGCAGGAGAAATACTTGTTGACTAACAAGAAAGTGTTCAGCCATTTCTCGTGGTGATGTGGGGAAGAAGTAGCATCTTTGAATAGACTCCCAAGCATTTCTGTGTCTGGGATGTATTAGGTCACCACCATTTCTCTTCCTCGTGAAGCCAGGCTCATTTCCTGGACAGAGGATTCAGGGCTCCCAGAAACATTCTAAAGAAGGTCAGAGGGGACCTGAACTGAATTTGCAATCTCCACATAGACATCAAAAGCTGACAGTTCTCAGATCCACTATCTTCTCAAAGTATTCTTGCTCCTGTGACTATAATTGTGTGGGAGAAATTGTTCCTGTGACTACAATTATGTGGGAGAAAAAAGAACTGAAGAAAACAGTAAAGAGAAATGTTATACTAGGGAATCATTTACGGTGTATAGGTAAGAATACAAGTTTTGGAATCAGAAGAAAGATGTGGGTTCAAATTCAGGTTTTGCCACCAATTACTTGTAGGGCCTTGGGTAAGTCATTTAACCTCCCTGAGGCTTAGTTTCCTCATGTGTTAAAATGAGGATCATGACACTTACCCAACATATCTAAAGAATGTTGTGAAGATCAATGAAAACAGTTCAATCGAAAGCACTCAGCAACCATAAAGTAACATAAAAATGTCAAAGATAATTCTTAGCTCACACAGATATATTATTATTACTATTACTAGTATATTCAACAGTGATCATTTCAGAGCAGATCTTAATAGTTAGTATTCCCTTTACTTTTTTAGCTCATTTTTTCCTAGTATGTTTTTGAAAAATTTTTATTTAAAATTCTGAGTTCCAAATTCTATTCCTCCCTCCCTCCTCCCTGCCTCCCCCCCACTTCCTGAGACAGTAAATAATCAGATCTAGGTTACACATGTGCAATTATGTAAAACTTTTCCATATTAGTCATTTTCCGTAAGACTCAAAAAAAGAAACGAATGGAAGAAAGTGAAAAATATTATGCTTCAGTCTGCATTCAATCAATATCAGTTCTTGCTCTGGAGGTGTATAGTACGCTTCGCCATTAGTCCTTTGGGATGGCCTCATATCACTGTATTGTTGAGAATAGCTGAGTGATTCACAGCTCTTCATCAAACCATAAACTGTGTACAGTGTTCTCCCGGTTCTGTTCACTGCACTTTGAATCCGTTCATCTAAGTCTTTCCAGGTTTTTCTGAAATCATCCTGCTTGTCATGTCTTACAGTACAATGGCATTCCCTTATAATCACACTTCACAGCTTGTTTAGCCATCCCCCCATTGATGAGCATTCCTTTGATTTCCAGTTCTCAGCCACCACAAAAAAGATTGGCTCATTTTAATGATTCAATAATCATGAAATTCAAACATACCTATTTGTCTTCTCTGTACCTGGAAAAAGAAGAGGGAAAAGGATAAGTGACTGTTAATGTAGCATCTTCCACACCAAAGAAAAGATAAAACAGGCCCCCTCTGACTTTTACACAGTACTTTAATTAACATCCCTAAACGCTTTGCCCTTCCTGCACCCTCACGGTAGTTAAACAGTCCTAAATCCTATGCTTTCAGTGCCCGGACTTTTTTTAGGGTTAATGCCCCTGAGAGGCATCATAGGAGCGGTGGGAGAGAGGAGGCCCCAGAATCTGGAAGATCCAGGTTCAAGCCCTGACCCCAACACACTTTGAGGCATGTGACCCCAGGCAAGATATTTGCTCAGTGCCTCCAAGCAACTCACTGAGACAAGAAGTTGCACATTTTCCCCTCTGTAGTTGTCAAGGGGGATTATCTTACAAGGAGTTCCTTATACTTAGCAAATCACAGGTTCTGATTCTGATTCTACTAATTCCAGATGGATAGACTGAGGAAGGCCTGATGGGTTGACTTCATCAGAAAATATCTACATTTTCTTTTTCTTTTTTGGAGGAGAGAAGGCAGGGCAGTTGGGGTTAAGTGACTTGCCCAAGGTCACACGGCTAGTTAAGTGTTAAATATCTGAGGCTGGATTTGAACTCAGGTCCTCCTGACTCCAGGGCCAGTGCTCTATTCGCTGCGCCACCTAGCTGCCCCTCATACAGCCTTTCTTGAAATGAAAATTTATTGTTACATATTTTGAATCCTCTCTTATGTTCTGCTATGCACATGATATGCCTTTTTTTCTTTCTAACTTTGTATTTAAGTTCTAATATTTAAGTTTATGATATTTTTTGTTTCTTTTATGTATTCTATATTTGTGTTCTGGCAGCTGAGTCTAAAATAAAATGATGAAGAAAAAAATGATAGAGTTGGACTAAAAAAAGGGGGAGCAGCTAGGTGGCACAGTGAGTAGAGCATCGGCCTTGGAGTCAGGAGGACCTGAGTTCAAATCTGACTTCAGACACTTGACACACTTACTGGCTGTGTGACCTTAGGCAAGTCACTTAACCCCAATTGCCTTGCCTTCCCCCCTCCAAAAAAAAAAAAGAAAGAGAGAGAGAAACATAGTTTATCTCAATTAGACAAGAAAAATAAATAAAAAGAAAAAACCCCAAAAGGCCAAAAATAAGTACATTACTTTTTATATATAACCTAATTTTATACTTAGACAATCCAAGAAAAGGAACCAAAAAGTTATCGAATGTGGAAAATTGAAATACTGAGAAATAAGATAAAATCCCTAAATATCACATTTCCATATGCTAGTGATATACAGTTAGAAAATACGCAAAGATACAATCTATTCACCATGTTAAATTAATGAATGAAATAAAAGATGCTTTAACAGTTTTTAATGTTTAATAAAGGGATGTATAAATATGTTGAGGCTAGCTGGGAAAACTAACCAGAACAAAGATAAAACCGTGAAAGTTCATGCAGAAATTAACTGCAACACCAATGAAAGGCCTTGTATACGCTATATAACTGACAAATTAATACTGAAATGTGAGCGGAAGCATAAGCAGACATGAACATGAAGAACAGACATAAATGTAGGCTTATATACACCTCGAGGCATAGAAATTTAGGGGTAAATGTGGATGCATCTCTCCACACACAAACTACAGCTTCCTAAGATGCTCTAAAGGCCCAGACTCCTGAGCAAGGTGCCCGCCTGCTGCCTGCCTCATTTCTCTGATCTATAAAATCATGGAATAACAGCAGCTGCCTCTCAGAGCTGCTGGGAGGCTAAAGTGAGATACGTGCAAAGCCCTCTGCAAACTCGACAGCATTACAGAAATGCAATTACTGTTAATATTGTCATGTACTGGGAAGTTTTATGTTATTACACACTTAAAACTGTACCAAGACTTCTGAGGAATCTTGTATCATATGGATGTATTTGCATCATGCATATAATGCACGTTATATGTACAGAAATAATAGGGATGTATTTTGTTCTTCGGTCATTTCAGTCATGTCAGACTCTTTGTAACCCCATTCAAGCTTTTCTTGACAAAGATACTGCAGTGGTTGCTGTTTCCTTTTCCAGCTGATTTTACAGATGAGGAAACTGAGGCTAACAGGGTTAAGTGACTTGCTCAGGGTCACATAGCTATTAAATCTGAGTTCAGATTTGAACTCAGGTAGATGAGTCTTCCTGATACCAGGTCTGGTACTCCAGCTACTACACCACTTAGCTGTCCCAAGACGTGTGTGTGTGTGTGTGCGTGTGTGTGTGTGTGTGTGTGTACACGCACATATACTTATATGTAAATGTAACCCCCCATTTAATATTTTAAAGTTATATTTCTAGTAGAGGAACCACTAAGATGAACGGGACTGATCAGTTTTGTGACTCTTATTGTGTGTGGCCATAACTAATTTTAAAAATATATATTTTTGCCAATTTTATGGCAAATAAGGTGGTACTTCAAAGTTGTTTTAATTTTTTTGCTTTTTGGAGGGGGGAAGGCAGGGCAATTGGGGTTAAGTGACTTGCCCAAGGTCACACAGCTAGTAAGCGTGTCAAATGTCTGAAGTCACATTTGAACTCAGGTCCTTCTGACTTCAGGGCCAGTGTTCTGTTCACTGTGCCACCTAGCCGCCCCCCGTTGTTTTAATTTTTAAGAAAAGCATCATAGATTTAGAGCTGATGGGGCCTTCAGTCATCATCTACTCCAAATTCCCTATTTTATAGGTAAGGAAATTGTAGTTAAGGAAAGTTAAATGATTCGCTGAGGACACATGCAATAATGGTCAGAGGCGGGATTTGAACCCGGGCATTCTGACTACAAAGCCAGTACCATTGCCGATGCACCAGAAAGAACATGGAGTCTACAAACTGCAGGTCGGTGACCTCGACCTGGACTCTTAGCAAAATCCTAGAGCATCTGATGCAAGTTTGTTAAGTTAACATCAAGAAGAGGAAGCAGTGATTACGAAGGAGAAGCCAGGTTCTGTCAGCAACAGCTCACATCAGATTAAACTTAATTTCCTCTTTGCTTAGAGTTCCTGGGCTGTTAAACCAGAAGAATGGTGTAGATGCGCTTTGTCTAGGTTTTTCCAAGGCATTTGACCAGACTCTCAGTAATTCAGGGACAAAATGGCCCAGACCACCGCTCAGTCACTCAGACCTGGAGCTGGCTGAATCCCTGGACCCAGACGGCAGCCGCCCTTTCTCTCCTTGGCCAGACTCTGGTCCGGACCATGTCCTCTACCTGCAGAGCCGCAGAGTTCTGTCCTCTTCTCCCTCTCTGCTACCTCACTTGGTGATCCCATAATTAAATTATCCCCTCAATGCTGATGATTCTCAAATCTACCTTCCTTGCCATGACCTCTCCATCGAGGCCCAAGTCCCCACGTCTAACTGCCTTTCGGACATTTCAGACCAGATGTCCGTTAGACATATCCAGCACAGAACTCGGTATCCTTTCCCTAAACCCTCTGCCCCACTTACCTTCCCCGTTACTGCAGAGGGTAACGAGGGCCATCTTCCTCTGGGTCTCCGCCTAGGACTCATCCTGGATTGGTCACTATTTCTCACTCCTATATCCAATCTGTTGCCAAGGCCTGTCAAATTCACCTTTGCAACATCTCTCCAACATGTCCCCTTCTGTCCTCTGACACTGCCACCACTCCAGTGCAGGCCCTCATCATCTCATGCGGTAATTATTGCAATAGCCTGCTGGTGGGTCTGTCTCACTGACTCAGATCTCTCCTCACTCTAATTCATCCTCCACTAAAGGGATTTTCCTAAAACACGAGAATGAGCATGTCATCTCCCCTCCTCAATAAACTCCAGTCCCTCCCTGTTGCCTCCTTCATAGTCTAGTCCCCTTCTAGCTCCCCAGTCTTCTCACGCCTTACTCTCTGGTACTCTCTGATCCAGTAACGCTGTTCCATGAACAAGACATCCCATCTCTCGGCTCTGGATGTTCTCTGGCTGTCTCTGGTGCCCGGAATACTCTACCTCCTTTGCTCTGATTCCTGATCTCTCTGGTTTCCTTTAAGTCCCAACTAAAAGCACATCTTTTACTGGAAGCCCTCCCCAGTCCCTAATTCTAGCACCTTCCCTCTGTTATTTATTTCCTACTTATCTTGTATATAATTTGCATTTTATGTATCTGTTTGCTTGTAGTATCCCCCTGTTAGATTGTAAGCTCCTTGAGGGCAGGGACTGTCTTTGCCTCTTTTTATATACCTAATACTTAACACAGTGCCTGGCACAAAACAGGCATTTAATAAATATTGATCGAATTGAAATGAGGTCAATCTAGAAAGAGATGCTTTGGAAAGAAGACAGCATTTAGATTCAAAGGCTTTGAATCTGACATCGCATTTCAGCATTGCCACTGACCACCCATATGACCTTGGGTAAGTGTTATGGGAATCTAAAGATCTTCCCTGCCCCTAGGCCCTTTGCTAAAGTGGCTACGTGACTCTGAGGACCCTTGGATATTTGAAAGTATACTCTGTTCCCTAATAGGCTGAATGTG
>CM053588.1:292352175-292426593 GCA_028646515.1 Pseudochirops corinnae
TCTCTTTTCATGATTTTCTTGCATCATTCTTATTTCTCTTCCCAGTTTTTCTTCCACTTCTCTCATTTGGTTTTCAAAATCTTTCTTCAGCTGATCTCTAGCTTTTTGGCAATCTTCAAGCTTCTTGGAAGCTTTTGGGGTGGGAGTTCTGACTGCGTTGTCTTCCTCCCTTTCCCTGCTTTGTTCCTTCTTTTCCCTGAAGAAGGAATCTAGGGTTTGGTTGCTGTTCTTACTTTGCTTCCTATGCTTATTCATGGTCACCATTCAATGGTTTTTTTTGTTTGTTTTGTTTTTTTTAGTTCTGTGGAACTGCTTCCAGATAGAACAGCTCTGTCCCAAATCGCTGGGGTTTTCCCAGATGCTGGGGCTTTTAGGAGGCTACTGGGTCCCTCCTCAGCTCCAGCTCCCTGGAAAAAAAAACCTCAGGACCACCACCCAAGGCCATGATCCAGATCCAGGCCGCTCAAGCGAGAGCACTTGGCCTCTGAACGATCCATCGCTTGGCCCCCCCTGCTGTCTGCAGGCCAGGAACTCTGAAGTGGCAATGTGGAGGCGGGTGCAGAACCTCTGCTTTCCGCTTCTGTGCCCTGGAGGTGGCTTGGCCCGACCCGCTTTTCTTCCCCAGTTTTTAGCCAAGTTCCACTAACCTGAGTCCTTTTTTTCTTATGGCTGGGTAATTCTGGATCTTGCCACAGCTGTCACAGATCTGCTCTCCTGAAGCTCCAGCCCCAGCAGGGCTTGGCTCATCCAGCTGCCCCCAGGGCAAAAGCTGCCGTTTCAGGCTGGGCTGGTTTCAGCTCTCAGAGTTGAAATGGTCGCTTTGAGCCGAGCTGCCTTCAGCAGGAAATATATCTGTGTGCGTTTTAGAGCCCTAGAATTTGTTTAGAGTCATATTTTTTGGGTATTTGATGTGGCTGTGTCGGAGCTGCGATTTCTTGCTGCTCCTACGCTGCCATTTCTGTATATATTTAAATGCTACCATGTTATCTCCTTCAGAGAATATGATAAATTCCTTGAGGGTGGGAATTGCTTCCTTTTTGTCCTTGAATCCTCAGCATCAAGTCCAATGCCTGGTACATAACAAGGCTTATAATACATGCTTGCTGATTGCCTGACTGTTTAAGGTCAAAGCTGAGGGGGTACAGGGTTGGACACAAGAGGAATATGTAACCCTCTGCATGAGTTTGGACTGTTGTCAAATAATGTGAAAAGTTATACTCTACTTCACTGAGGGAAAACACAGACACACAGACAGAGAGTGATACAGAAATGGAGACAGAGACAGAGAGACAGAGACATAGAGGAAGGAAGGAAGGAAGGAAGGAAGGAAGGAAGGAAGGAAGGAAAAGAGGGAGGGAAGGAGGAGGAGGGGAGAGAGAGAAAGAGAGAGAGAGAGAGAGAGAGAGAGAGAGAAAGAAAGAAAGAAAGAAAGAAAGAAAGAAAGAAAGAAAGAAAACCACATCAGAATAGATTAATAAAAAGATGGTGATAATTGTTAAAATGCCAAAGTGGATTCCTGAGTTGTGTCAGCTGCATCCTACAGACAGGACATAATTGCCTTCTGTGGTGAAGCAAATGCAACTGAAGAAATGGAAGAGAGAGTCCCAGAGGAGACCTTTAGAGAGGAGAGGAAGTTGCTACAACTGGCTCCCTTGGAAAGAGGTGAAAACGCAAAGCATGAGGACTGAGTGAGGACAGCACCCAGTAGAAGTCTGGAGGATCTTCTGCCCAGGGACTGGCCCGCTTCCCTAACTCTCTGACCTGGCAGGAGTCTGTCAGTTGTAGATTCAGCCCAGCTCTGCCAATCTTGGTCTTTGGAATTTAGAAGGGCTCCTCTTTAGAAGTTCTCTAGCTCAGCCTTGCTTCTGGGGCTACCTCACCTTGACAAGCCATAGTCCTCTCTCCTGCTGTGTCCTGTCACTCTGGTCCCAGCCCTGGATCCCTCAGTTTGAATCCCTGATAGGCAGCACCAGCTGGAGTAAAACTGATGCTAGGAACCCGTTCTCCGTGACTGAGGCAACATGCTTTCCATTACATTGGGGGCCAGTTGCTATAATTTATTTCTGCAGTACTTTAAAGTTTCAGTTTTTGAATACTTTAAAAAATATTTTTAAAAAATTTTTAAATAAAAGGAATTTCTTTTTTTAAATGCTCATTAATTTTCATATCTAACCAAATTCCAAAGACTCTTCCCTTGTAATAAAGAAAGATGGTTAAGAAAAAACTGACATAACAGACATGAATATTGTCTGTAACATCCAGCTCCCACAGACTCTGAACTCTTTACTGAAAGGAGGAAAGTATCTGTCTCTGGGGCAGCTAGGTGGCTCCATGGTGCATAGAGTGCTGGCCCTGGAATCGGAAGGATCTGAGTTCAAATGTGACCTCAGACACTTAGTAGTTATATGAATCTGGGCAAACCACTTAATCCTGTTTGCTTCAGTTCTCCATCTATAAGATGAGCTAGAGAAGGAAGTGGCAAGCAGATCCAGTATCTGTGCCAAGAAAACTCCCAACAAGGTCACAGAGAGGTGGAGGGGACCGAGACAACTCAACAACAAAATCTATCTTTTACGTAGGGTGAGGAAGGGATGGCTGCTAATGCAGAGAGGAGTTAGAGAGCTGGTGTAGTTGTGTCTCTGACCAACTGCTAAGCGAGAGATGTGGCTCACTGGAGTCCTGTAGATACGGAGAACCTTCAGTGTTTGCCAGTCTGAAGTACTTCAGGTTAACTCTTTTCCTCTTGGAGGGAGCTCCATAATTTGGCCTTCCCAATCCCCTTTCAACCAGATTCCAGACTGTCCCTTAACTTTAAGTTTGCTCCTGTCAGGTCAAGATCATTATTGATCACTCCCATTTTGGTGCCTTTGCTAATATTTAGTAACATCCAGCATTTAGTTCAGTGCCTGGCATGCAGTAGGTGATTAAGAAATATTTTTTTTACCATGTGACATTTTTGAAAGTCTGAGAGACATTATTTATCTCAACCAACTGCTTAATATTTCTTCCTTTGGATGGAATTGCCCTTCATTACCATAACTTTCTACAGAGGGAGCCTTAGGCATGTGAAAGGAAGGAGGGAATGAAAGAATGCCAGCCTTTAATAGGCATCATTAGGCCAGCTACTGTTTGCATTAGGGCCCTAATAGGAATCTGGGGACATTGGCAAATAGTACCAGAAATAAGAGAAAAGGTGGAGAAGTTTGGGGAAAACACTATTAATGATAACAACACAAAGCTCATGTAAAACATCTTCCTTAAACAAATCAAAGACCTCAGTTTCAGTAAGTATGGGAGGTGAGAACGTTCCAATGACCTGAAAAAGCTACAGGATGTTGTTGTTCCTACGAAGTCCAGGAAACAGTGCTGTATGTGTGAAATGCGGGTGTCAAGCTGTGGCTATCAAACTGTCCTTTCTGTTCTTCACACCTGGTACTCCAACGCCCATCTCTGGGCCTTTGGATAATCTGAACCCGATGCCTGGAATGCACTCCCTCCTTATTTCTGCCTCATAGAATTTTTCCCTTCATTCAAGACATACTTCAAGTACCATTTTCTACATGAAGGCTCCTCATCTCCCCAAATGCTTGTGCCTTGCCCCCAACCATGTTGCATTTAACGACTCTGTATTTATTCTCTTTATTTGATGTGCGCTTACATATCTATTTGTCCTTCCTCTACTGTACATACGTCCCATCTCCCCTCGACTGAAAAGTGAATCCTTGAGGGAAGGATTGGCTTATTCATCATATTTCTTTCCCCAGTATTCAGGACAGTGTCTAGAACAAAGAAGATGTACAGTAAAAGTTGGTTGATTGAATGTCACTCTATTTTCTAGTTTATCTGGGAGGATGAAGTTCTTCTTTAAAAGAATGGACTCGGATCGTAGATTTAGAGGTGGAAGGGACTGGTTGCTGAGTTAAACTCCATCATTTTATAGTTGGGTAATCTAAGGCCAAGTCAGGTGAAGTAACTTGCCCAGGATTCCACAGCTAGTGAGTGTCTAAAGAAGAGGGGTCAGAACTTAGGTTTTCCAGATTTCAAATCCAACATCCTATCTACTCCTCTTGAAAGGAAAACACATAAGAAAAGAACTCTGAGGAGACAGGCACTAATCTAGCTGTATAACGAGGGGCTGGGGTTGGGGAGGGGGTCGTGGTGGAATTGAAAGAATATGAAATAGAGAAAGAAGGGTACAAAATGATTTGGAACTATACAAGGAAAGTCCCTACATTGTATCTATCCTTTATCCCAGGATGACCAAGACCAGTCATATATACCAAGGACATCAAAGAGAAAGAGAAATAGCGAGATAAATCAAATCTATTTATGGCAACGCTTTTGTGTTAGCAAAGATTTGGCTACCCATCAAGTGGAGAATTGCTGAACAAACTGTGGTATATGAATATAATATAATATTATTATTGTACCATAAAAATGACAAACTTGAAAAACTTAGAGAAACTTGGTAAGGGTTATATTCATTCATTCAGCAAACATTTTGTAAGCACCTACTATGATATAGGACAGTGGTTCTCAACCTTCCTAATGCTGTGACCCTTTAATACTTGTATGTGGGTGTATCTGCACGTGGGTGGACCCACATGGAGACAGATAGAGGAGTGGTGTCTTGGTTCCTAAGATTATTGGAAATATGTGTTTTCCCATGGTCTTAGGTGACTCCTGTGAAAAGGTTGTTCAACCCCCAAAGGGGTCGCAACCCACAGGTTGAGAACTGCTGATATAGGAGGATACTGGAGAAATTCAGGATGACACATAGGTTTCAAGCCTCAGAGTCTGAGAGGATGGTGTTGCCTTCTCTAGTAACAGGGAATACAGGAATTAGGGAGGTTTCAGGGGGGAAAATCATGAGTTCTATTTTAGACAAACTCAATTTTAAACTCTGTTTAGACAGAATATTGAGTTTAAAATGTCTACTGACCATCCAGTTTGAAAAAATATGAGACGATACAGGATAAGGTAAGCAGAACCAAGAAAACAATATACACAAGGAACATGCTAATGTGAAAGAAAGGAGCACGGGGTGATAAATGACCAACTGGAGCAGAAAAAAGTAGTTCTTGCACAATATTTAGAGGACAGCAAAGCAATTTACATATATCATTTGATCCTCACAACAATTCTGTGAAGCAGATATTATTATACTCATCTTACAAATGATGCAACTGAAACTGAGAGAAATTAAGTGATTTGTTCAGAATTTAAGGCAGAATTTGAATTCAGGTCTTCCCACCTCCAAAACCCGTGATTCATCCACTAGTTGCCACCTAGTTGCCTCATAAGGGGATAATGTGAGGATGCTCAAAGAAATAATGATGAAGTTGAGACACATAGCAAGGAGTTGACCCTCAATCACTCTATCCAACAGTGTCCCAAATGTATTCTAAGACTTTTACCCCAATCAACAAAGACAGCAGGCCCAGTGCTCATCTTGTTGTTCCCCCGTCTGCTGATTTTTCCCAATATGCTTACATGCACTCACTCATTCATTCAGTTTTATGCTTTCAGGAAAGAACACATCTAAGCTGGGCAGAGGAAGAAGTGAAAGCTGAAAAATGAGAAATGAGAGTAACCAGGTTGGTCACTCTGCTGAGGAATAGTGAGTCAGTCATATCTCAAACTGTCATAAACAATCAGGAGAGTCCCTATCCTCCTGGAATATATATCTGGAATGAGTCAATTCTAGGGTTGAAAAGAGCACGTGTGGTCTCTTACAAACCAGTGTACAGTATAGGACAGTAGCAAACACACCTCTCTCTAGATCATACCACCTTGGAAGGGACAAAAACTTACAGATCTCCAGCTAAAAACAGCTGCACAAAATCCTTGAAGCTTGGGAAGCAGAGCCCAACTTTAGCATAGAGCTAAAAGTCAAGAAATAGGCTAGAAAATGAGCCAACAACAGAAAAATAGTCTGAGCTTAGAAAGTTACTGTGGTGAAAAGGAAGATCAAAACACACTCAGGAGACAACAAAGTCAAAATTCCTACATCCAAATCTGCCAAGAATATTATGAATTGGTCTCAGGCCGTGGAAGAGCTTAAAAAGGATTTTAAAAATCAAATAAGAGAGATAGAGGAAAAATTGGGAAGAGAAATAAGAGTGATGCAAGAAAATCATGGAAAAAAATCAACAGCTTGGTAAAGGAAGCACAAAAAAATAACAATTTAAAAAACAGAATAGGCCAAATGGTACAAGAGGTACAAAAATCCAATGAAGAGATGAATGCCTTGAAAAGCAGAATTAGCTAAATGGAAAAAGAAATACAAAAATTCACCAAAGAAAAGAACTCATTAAAAAGGAGAAATGGCCAAATGGAAAAGGAGGTACTGAAGCCCACTGAAAAAAATAATTCCTTAAAAGTCAGAATTGTGCAAGTGGAAGCTAATGACTTTATGAGACATCAAGAATTAATCCAACAAAATAAAAAGAATGAAAAAGATAAAAGAAAATCAGAAAAACATTGGGAAAACAAGTGACCTGGAAAGCAGATGCAAGAGAGATAATTTAAGAATTATTGGACTGAAAAGCCTAGACATCATCTTTTAAGAAATTATCAAGGAAAACTGCCTTGATATTCTAGAAGTAGAGGGCAAAATAATCATTGAAAGAATCCACTGATCACCTCCTGAATGGGATCACGAAATGAAAACTCCCAGGAATATTATAGTCAAATTCCAGACCTCCTAGATAAAGGAGGAAATACTGCAAGCAGCCAAAAGGAAACAATTCAAATGTCACAGAGTACAGTCAGGATAACACATAATTTAGCAGTTTCTCCATTAAGGGATCAGAGGGCAAAAGAGATAGGATTACAACCAAAATTCATCTGCCCAGCAAAACTGAGTATGATCCTTTGGGGAGAAATGGATAACCAATGAAATAACAGACTTTCAAGCCTTCCTGACGAAGACCAGAGCCAAATAGAAAATTTGACTTTCAGATACAAGATGCAAAAGAAGCATAAAAAAGAAAGCTGGAAAGAGAAATCATAAAGGATTCAAGAAGGTTAAACTGCTTATATTCCCACATGGGAAGATGATATTTGTAACTCCTAAAACCTTTCTCTTTATTAAGACAATCTAAAGGAGTACACTCCGACAGAGGGCACAGGCACCAGCTGAATATGATGGTCTAATTATCTAAGAAACAGTAAGGGCTGAGAAAGAAGACTGGGTTGAGAGAAGGAGAAAGGGAGAGACAGAACGGGATCGATTATCTGACATAAAAGAGGCCTGCAAGGCTTTATAGCGAAAGGGGAAATAGGAAAAGTGGGAGGGAAGCACATGAACCTTACTCTCATCGGAATTGGCTCAAAGAGGAAATAATACTCACACTCAGGCGTTGGAATCTATCTTACCATACAGAAATGCTGGAAGGGAAGGGGATCAGAGAAAGAGGGTTGGGCTGATAGAAGGGAGAGCAGTTTGTGAAAGGTAAAAGCCAGAAGCAAAACACTTTTTGAGAATGGACAGGGTAAAAGCAGAGAGAGAGTAGGATAAAGAGGGGGAAAACAGGATGGAGGGAAATACATAGTTGGTAAACATTACTGTGAAAAAAATTTTTTACACTGAGTTTCTCTGATGTAGACTTCATTTCTCAATCATATAGAAAATGGAGTCAAATTTATAGAAATAAGAACCACTCCTCAATTGATAAATGTTCAAAGGATATGAACAGCACGTTTTCAGGCAACATAATCAAAGCTATTTATAGTCATATGAAAAAAATGCTCTAAATCACTATTGATGAGAGAATTGCAAATTAAAACAACTCTGAGGTACTACCTCATACCTGTTAGATTGATTAATATGACAGAAAAGGAAAATGACAAATGTTGGAGATATGAGAAAATTAAAACACTAATGTACTATTGGTGAAATTGTATACTGACTCAACCATTCTGGAGAGCAATCTGGAACTATGCTCAAAGGGCTATAAAACCACGTATACCCTTTGACCAAGCAATACCACTGAGTCTCTATTCCAAAGAGATAAAAAAAAGGAAAAGGACCTATGTGTGCAAAAATATTTATAGCAACTCTTTTAGCGGTGGCAAAGAATTGGAAATTGAGGGGATGTTCATCAATTGGGGAATGGTTACACAAGTTGTTGTATATGATTGTGATAGAATACTATTGTACTTTAAAAAATTATGAGCAGGATGCTCTCAGAAAAACATGGAAAGACTTACGTGAACTGATCCAAAGTGAAATGAGCAGAACGAGGAGAACATCGTACACAGGAACAGCAATATTGTATGGTAATCTACTGTGAATAACTTAGCTCTTCTCAGCAATACAATGATCTAAGACAATTCTGCAGGACTTATGATGAAAGGTGCTGTCCATCTCCAGAGAGAGAACTGATAGAGCCTGAATGCAGATCAAAGATACTTTCAGCTGTGTCTTCTTCCACAGAATGACCTGTGTTTCCATTTCACAGAATGGAAACTTGTTTTGCATGGATATACATGTATAACCTATGTCAAATTGCTTGCCTTCTCATGGGGGGGGAGGGGAAAGAGGGAAAGAATTTGAAACTCAAAATTTGAAAAAAAATATTAAAATTATTTTTACATGTAATTGGGAAAAATAAAATATTAAAATAAGATTAAAAAAAAAGAACCAGAGTATCTTGGCCAAGAGGGCGACTAGGTGCCAGTGTATCTCTCTCTCTCTCTCTCTCTCTCTCTCTCTCTCTCTCTCTCTCTCTCTCTCTCCATATATATCTATATATCTATATCTATATCTATATCTATATAGCACACTATATACCTGCCAAAAGTGAAGAAGACTGACAATTTTGCAATTCCCCAAACTGAGCTGTGAAAACAGAAGAAGGACATGAAAAGACAGAAGTTCAGGCCAGACATCAGCTCTAGAAGTGAGTAGAATACAACAGTGACATAAAGTCCAAAGTCAAGAAGTGGGTTGGAAGAATGAATAAACACAAACAAAAGAAGAACCTGACTTAAAGAGCTACTATGGTAACAGGGAAATCCAAGACAAAAATATAGAAGAGTAGGGCTTGAAAGCATCTACAAGTAAAATCTCAAAGCATAATGCAGGCTAGACACAGGAAGAGTTAAAGCAAGAATGTGAAAAAGAACTAAAATTATTTTTAAAATGAATGACAGCTACACAAGAAAGACATAAAAAGAGAATTAACAGCTTGGAAAAAGAAGGTACAAAAACTTACTGAATACATTTTTGAAAATTAAATTTAATGAAATGAATGCCAATGACTCTACGAAACACCAAGAAATAACAAATCAAATAGAAAAGTCTGAAAAAATAAATGTGGAATACATGATAGGAAAAACAACCAACCTGGAAAACAGATTGAGGGAGAGATAATTGAAGAATCATTAGACCATCTGAAAGCCATGAACAAGGAAGAAAGAAGGAGGAAGGCAAGAAGGAAGGATAGGCAGGAAGAAGGAAGGAAGGAAGGAAGGAAGGAAGGAAG
Source organism: Pseudochirops corinnae (assembly GCA_028646515.1). Taxonomy (NCBI): domain Eukaryota; kingdom Metazoa; phylum Chordata; class Mammalia; order Diprotodontia; family Pseudocheiridae; genus Pseudochirops; species Pseudochirops corinnae. Next base: position 292,361,667 of record CM053588.1, read on the forward strand.
GAAAGAAGGAAGGGAGATAGGTAGAGAGAGACTGAGAGAGAAAGATAGAGACAGACAGAGATGAGTATTTTAGTAGACTGCAAGTTCAGAGTTTAACAAGGCAGCTATAATAGGAAAAGTCATCTTGGGCTGCTTTAATGGAGTCAAGGGAGGTGATGGTCCTGCCTTACTCTGCCCCAGCCAGACTACGCTGGAACATCATGTTTAATTCTGTACTTTACAATGTCTAAAAAACACTGACAAACTAGGATATTTCCAAAGTAGAGCAACCAGGATAGTGTGAAATATTTGAACCATGTTATGTAAGGATTATCTAAAGGAACTGGAGATTTCAGTCACAGGGAGGACTATTTATCTAGGAAAGCATTGCAGCTGTCTTCAAATGCTTGAAAGGCTATCAAATAGAAGAGGGATTGTTATTGTTCAGTGTGTGGCCCCATTTGGGGTTTTCTTGGTCAAGATAATAGAGAAGTTTACCATTTTTCTTCTTCAGCTCATTTTACAGATGAGGAAACCGAAGCAAACAGGGTTCAGTGACTGTCCCAGGTTCACCCAACTAAGTGTCTGAGGCTGGATTTGAACTTAGGAAGATAAGTCTTCCAGACTCCAGGTCTTAAATTCTATCCACTGTGCCACATAGCTGCCCAGAGGAGGGATTAGATTTATTTAAAGGGAAAACCAGAAACAAGGCATAGAAGTTATGGAGAGAAATTGCTTCTTAGGAACAAGTATTAAAACCTTATTATATACAAAGCAATAGACTAGCTGTTGAGATTACATACACAGACACAAGCCTAATAGTACCTGTCTCCTTACATTCTGCTGGGGAAAGTATCTCAAACCCAACATGTTCAAACCAGAACTCCTTGTCTTCCTGTCCAAATCCTGACCTCCTCCAAGCTTCCCTGTTACTACCAAGGGAACCATTATTCTTCCAGTCATCCACGTTCACAAGCTGACGCCATCTTCAACTCCTGACTCTTCATTCAACCCACATATATAATCAGTAGCCACAGCTTGTCATTTCTGTCCCTACAATATTGTACTCACATGGGTCCTTCTCTCAACTCGCAGAGCCAGCACCACTCCAGTTCTAAATACCTTCTTGTTTGGACTACACAAATTACTCTACTGATCCAGGTCTATAGCAATCATACTACCAAGGGATTACTTTATAGAATTTGATAAAGAAATAAAGAAATATAATGAAAAAAGTAGGAAGATGGTATTTATTATGTGCCAAGGTATACAACAAAGCAGTAATTATCCAAACTTTGTATTACCACATTTTAAAAAAAGGTAGATCAGTGGAACCGACTAGATGGCTAGCAATAAATGCCCACAGTAGCCCAGTGTGTGAAAAGCCCAAGCACAGAAATTACTAGACAAGGGACACCTTATTCCACAAGAACTGTTAGGAAACGAGAAAGCAACATGATTGAAAAACAAAAAGAAAGTTTTAGGAAAACATCATGCATACTGGATCACAATAAAATTCCAAATGGATAAATAACCTACATGAAATGGAAGGTTTTAGCTTTCACTATGAGCAGTACAGAAAGAAGCTGCAACCACATGCATCATAAAAGACAAAAATAGACTCAATGACAAAATTAAAATGCTTTTGAACAAATAAAATCAATGTAACTAGAACCACATAAAAGAAACAGATTTTGATGTTTTTTTCATTAGGCCTAATACTATTTGTTACATGAAATGGCTCTGGGAGAAAGAGGGAGAGGAACACTGCAGGAAACTACAGTGATGCAAAACCGACCCAAACAAAACAAAAACAAAGGACATCGATAAAAACATAAAAAAAGAAAAGAGCAAAAACTTTCAATAAAATACAAGAGACGCTCATGTTAAAAACTCCAAAAAGTCCAGTATTCAAAGACGACGTCTCAAATTTACAAATTTACAAACTTACAAATTTAAGAGCTAGTTCTGAAAGGACCAGCCATTAAAGGAGACAAACACCTTCCAAAAGGGAAGGGGTGATCAGTAATAGAACGAAACCATGATCAGATCTGTCATAACTTGAGGAATGAGAACTAAAGCAACCCTGGTCTCACCTCGCGGCTATCAAGTGGGAAAGATGCTCAAGGATGAGAAAAGGAACTGCCTACGGGATTGGGAGATGACGATGCTCAGATTCATGGCTGCTACTTCTGCCAAATGACACATGCTCCAGAAAGTAGTTGGGCATCATGCAAAAGGAGATAGATTCCATGAAGAGCAGTTTACTGACTACAAGAAAATGAACCACATGTACAGGAATGTGCAGATCAGTACTATTTGGGATAAAAACTAAGAAACAAAGTATGTGCCCAGTGACTGAGGAATAGTTGGACAAATGATAGTACATCAACAGAATTTTTTTTTTTGCTTTTTGGGGGGCAGTTGGGGTTAAGTGACTTGCCCAAGGTCACACGGCTAGTAAGAGTTAAGTATCTGAGGCCAGATTTGAACTCAGGTCCTCCTGACTCCAGGGCCAGTGCCCTGTATAGAATTCCCTGTGCCACCTAGCTGCCCAAACAGAATTTCTTAAGGCCCCATAAAGAATGATACATAACAAGAACTCAGATAGATTTGGGAAGGCTTGTATGAAGTAAATCAGAGCAAAGAGAGCAAAACCAAGTTGTGCTTGGGTGTTTGTTGGGAAGAGATCATTGTGCACATTAAAAAAAAAAAAAATATATATATATATATATATCTATTTAAAAGCTATAGGAGGAAGTAGGTTGAGCAAGAAAGAAAAAAAATGGTTAATGTTAAGGAAAAGAAACAGAAGAAAGCTAACAAAGGTACATGATGGCGGAATAAGAAGAAGAAAAAAGAGAAAAAAGAAGAAAACCACCGGAAAACAACAGAAGCTGTATAAAAAAGGGCAAGAAGGTTCACTGGATGGTAGAATCATAGACTCAGAGGTTCTTGCCATGGCCTCATTCTCCAACTACCTCCACTTTATCAGAAATTGAGATTCTATCCAATTCCCCTCACTTCGATAGTCAGGCTTCTCTGCTTGTCTTCACACAACTTCCCTCAGTCTCCACCCTCATGCCCATGCAGTGGCACCTTTCCTATCTCCACTTTCTAGCATCCCTTTATGTGTTCTATACACCCATTAGAACATAAGCTCCTTGAGAGCAGGCACCGTCTTGCTCTCTTGTATTTGTACACCCAGCAGTTAGTGTAGTGCCTGGCATGTAGTAAGTACATATAATATCCAGGTCTCCTGAACCCAAGTCCAGTGATATTTCTACCACAACACACTGTCATTTTTTCCAATATCCATTTTCTATCATTTAGCCCAGTTAGGGTTGAAGCCAGGAAAAGTCACCAGGGGATGGATGCCTCATAAGCTGTATGTCAGTCAAGCATGCCTTATCTAGAGATTCCTTATCTCTCATCTATCTCTATTAACTATCTTCCTTCTTTCCCTCCTTCTTCCCTTCCTTATTTCCTTCCTTCCTTCTTTCCTTCCCTCCTTCCTTTCTTCCTTCCCTCCTTCCTTTCTTCCTTCCCTCCTTCCTTTCTTCCTCCCTTCCTTCCTCTTTCTTTCTTCTTTCCTTCCTTCCTTTCTCTTTCTTTCTTCCTTCTCTCTTCCTTCCTTCCTCCCTTCCTTCTTCTTTCTTTCTTCTTTCCTTCCTTTCTTTCTCTTTCTTCCTTCCTTCTCTCTTCCTTCCTTTTTCCCTTCCTTCCTTTCTTCCTTCCTTTCTCTCTTTCTTTCCTTCTTCTCTTCCTTCCTTCTTTCTTTCCTTCCTTCCTTCCTTCCTTTCTCTCTTTCTTTCCTTCTTCTCTTCCTTCCTTCTTTCTTTCCTTCCTTCCTTCCTTCCTTTCTCTCTTTCTTTCTTCCTTCCTTCTTTCCTTCCTCTCTCCCTTTCATTCTTTCTCCCTTCCTTCCTTCCTCTCTCTCTCTCTCTTTCTATACATCTGGAAGGAAACTTAAAGGTACCCCAACCACAAGGAAAGTTGATTCTGCAAAAGGTAGGGAGAAGAGCAAAAATCAAATAAAATCAATTGAAGGGGGAAAAAGGAAGCAGGAAGAAAGGGTCCATTTAAGTGGAGCTGGATGCATGACACATAAGCCTTGCAAGAACAGAGGGAGCAAGGTGAGGTAAGGGGACAGGGGTAGAAGGAGTAAAACAAGAGAGATTTTTAGGCAGTCAGCACCAGTACACTAATTTGTACGTAGTGCCTGTGACGGTGGGGATGCATGACCGAGTGAGGACAACATGTCTCTCTGTCTTCCCAGCATGCCAAGAGGAACTGGTACCTTCCCCTACTTTGAGGCATTTTGGGAACCCGCCCTTGGTAATTGTTAACGACCTGAACAAGTAATGGCATGATAGATCTGGGGAGCTAGAACGGAGTCTGGAGGTCATCTAGTCCAATCCACTCCTTTTACAGATAAAGAAACTGACCCACAGAGAGACATGGAATGACTTACCCATGGTGTACACAAGGAGCAAGCAGCTGAACTGAGATTTGAAGCCAGGTCCTCCATTCATCACTACATTCATTACCCTTTCGACTATTTCCCATTGTACTGGGAGAAGGCAGGGATGAAGGGAAAGAGCAGTCAGGGGAAAGCTGGGGCATTACTCCAAACCTTGAGAGGTAGCAAGGAGCACTAAGGTGAACAGGGGACACTGGGTGGGGAGAGAGGAGCATAGAACAGGCACGTGGAAGTAATTCACTAGCAACCCCTAACAGACTGAAGATACAGACTTCCTTACGCATTACTAAGGGTTGCTGGTTGTGGGAAGGGTGGGTTGTGTATTGTCCCAGTTGCCTCCTCTGTGCAATTTGGGGTTGTGGGACCATGTAAGGAAGAAGGCTTAAAAATAACAGGCATGTGGTTTGTTTGTTATTTATTTTTGCATTTTGGAGGGGGGAAGGCAGGGCAGTTGAGGTTAAGTGACTTGCCCAAGGTCACAGGGCTAGTTTTGTGTTGTGTCTGAGGCCGGATTTGAACTCAGGTCCTCGTGACTCCAGGGCTGGTGCTCTATTCACTGCGCCACCTAGCCACTCTGAGGCCTGTGATTTTTGAGCAATTAAAAAACAAAACCCAAAACCTTTTGGAGAATTGTTCCCATAGAGCCAAGAGTGCCAGTAGTCTGGGAAAAGTGACAAGTGCCATCTTCTGGGTGAGAGTTAAACCACAAGTGGGAGACAGGGAAACAGATGAAGAATGGAGGGGCAGAAAGTGGAGCACTGAGGTTTGAAAAATCACACAAAGATTATCTAGTTATATAGTTTGGTATGGTCCAATAGGGAGATCCTGAGATACTTGTACAGTCTGTAAAGGTGATATAATCGCTGTTCAGTTATCTCAGCAGGATCTGACTCTCTGTGGCCCCCATTTGGGATCTTCTTGGCAAAGATGCTGGAGTGGCCTGCCATGTCCTTTGCCAGCACATTTTGCAGATGAGGAAACCAAGGCCAGTGGGGGCTAAGTGACTTGCCCAGGGTCACACAGCCAGTAAGCATCTGAGGCCGGATTTGAATTCAGATCTTCTTCCTGACTCTGGCACCTAGCTGCCCACCATAATTATTATATTATTATTTAGCGGACAGCGGAGCTATAGAATTATTTACTATATAACACTACTATCTATTATCTATATTATTACTATCTATATCTATAAGGACATTCGATAGTAATAATGGTAAATAAAGCCACAAGTGCATAGTAACAACCTTTAGTGCTGGAATGGAGGGAGACGGAGCCCAGGAAGACCCGGTTTCAGGGCTCAGCTCTGACACAAGCTGACCGTGGGATGCTGAGCGAGTCTCCCGGTTTCTTGGCGCCCCCAGAAGAACAGCTATTGATCTGCACTGTGGCAAGTGTCCTTATTGGGAACTCCCCACGTCCAGGAGGCCACAGATTCCACCTTCTCCCAACCCAAATAAGCAAGCAAGCAAAAGAAAACAGAACAGGGTAAAGGAGAGGCAGGGCTTAGAGAGCTCAGACTGGAAGGCTGGCTTTGCCACCCCCCTCTCTGGGCCTCGGTTTCCTCGAGTATAAGGTAAGCGGGCGCGAGGAGATGGCCCCCGCAGGCCCTCCAAGCTCTAAATCTGAGCCCTGAGCCCTAACCAAAGAATGCAGTGACCTCTCTGATTGGGACATGAGAGAAATCGGGCAGCCGCTCCAAGGAAAGTCAGACACAGGCTATTGAAAAAGAGGATTTGCTCCAGGAACACATTTCAACGTCAAGAACCTCACTATTCTTAGTCAAAGCAAGATGGCAGCAGTAGGAAGGCGTGGCAAAGGCCGGCCTTCTTCTTCATCACGCTGCAGGTGGGCTAGGTCTCAGCTTGCCATCCCCCTTAGGAGATTAATTTGCATCTTTGGAGAAAGCATGCCCCTCAAAGGTGAAGTCCAAGCCTTCGCTTTGAGAAAGTTCCCCCTTTCTTTTTTCATTCTGGACACATCTGTCAAGGGAGCCTTGTGTCAGCCTTGTGTCAGCTTCCTTCTTACCTGTCAGTCCCGTCCCTTGATCCAGTGCTGAAGAAGTAAGAATTTCAATTCCTTTCGCTGCCAGCCAACCTTTGTGAGATGGGGATGTATTTCCTGGTGAAACCACCACAAATGTTAATCAAGGTGCCACTATGTAAAGGAGATGTTTGTGTGCATGGAAAGAGGGTTGGCTCTTGAGTCAGCTAACTTGGATTTAGATCCATCTCTGAGCGTTACATGTATTACCTTGGGTATGTCACTTAACCTTACTGGGCCTCAGTTTCCCAATTTGTAAAATAAGGGGCATTGGACTAGAGAGCCTCTGAAGTTCCTTCCAACTCTGGGTCTGTGAAAGGTATTTTTTTCTTTTTGTTTGGTTTGCACGGGAAATTGTATCTTAGGGAGACAAAATGTCATAATTCTCAAAAGAGGTGTGGAAACGGTCTGGCTACTGAGCCAAACAGATGACCTGTGGGGCTTCTATTTGGGAAAGACCAGCAAAGCCACATTAAAATGACAGAGGCATCTGAGACATAGGAGAGATTTTAAGGGGTCGTATATATACGCATGTGCATCATACTTGGCCAAACTCTGGAAACTAGGTGGTACAATGGATAGAACATCGGGTCTCAAATTAGGAAAACCCGAGTTCAAATCCAGCCTCAGGCATCTATAAGTTATGCGACCATGGACAAGTCACTTCAACCTCTGTCTACATCAGTTTTCTTGACTGTAAAATAGGGGGTGTTGTGATCATCCAGTGAGATGGTATTTATGATGATCTTGGCATGTAACAGGTGCTTGCTAACTGTTCTCTTCTCCTTCCTCCAAATCTGAAAGAACAGAACACTTTTCCCTTGTTACTTTTAGCTTTCCAGACATAGCATCCTTTTTGATAAATGAATACGAATGTGCTATCCCTTTATACAAAACAGATGTGTTCCTTAAAAGTCAGAGGTCAATTAAGTTTTTGAAAATGGAATCACTTTCTGATTGCCACAGTGATAGAGATGTTCTATCTTCATTTTAAATCTAATATTTTGTGATTCCATGCTGAATTTTCTAGCATGGTCACACAACGATATAGTATAGCTTAGCATTAACCTTGCTGCGATATCTAGTCATAGATGAGTAGAGCACCACTCTAGAAGTGAGATTCTCATAGTTCAGAGTTCAAAGCATGGCGAGAAACTCTTGGCAAGCTATTGGGCCATTGATAGATACCTTGAATGTTGTGCTCTCGCCTGGAGTAAAAGTCTTTCACTCGGAGGTCAAAACCCCAACTTTTTGAGTACAAAATGGAGGCAGACAATTGCATCACAGGTGGGTTTTAGTGAAATGTAAGCTCAAGTAAGATGACATAGCCAAAAAAATCTAATGTGGTCTCAGACTTCAATAAGAGAAGAGCACAATCCAGAGAGGCATCGCGGTAAAGCGAATGGAGAGAGAGCTAGCCTTAGAGTCAGGAAGACTTGGGTTAAAGTCCTGTTCTATCCTGGCTGTGTGATGCCGGACAAAATCCCGTCACCTCTCAATCCCCCACGTCACTCTCCAAGATGATGGGTTGCATTAGGAGATGAAGTGTCCATCATCGGTATTCCACAGACCCATGAAATTACAGATCGGGTCCCAAACCGTCCAGAACAAGAGGATGAGAGCCTTATTGTGTTCTCTCCTGCTCAGACAACACAAGAATATTTTAGTCATTTCTGGGAATCACATTTTAGGAAGGATACTTCCAATGTGGAATTGAATTCACCATTTAATAAACATTCATTAAGTGCCTACTATGAACCAGGCACGTACTGAGCGTTGAGAGTACAAAAACAGGCAAAAGACAGTCTCTGCTCTCAAGGAGCTTATGATCTAATGGGGGATACCCTCCAGGAAAGGGCCACCAACATGATAAAAAGACTAATAGCCGTACAAGGATTGGTAAAAGGAACAGAGAATGTTTAACATAAATGAAAGTTCATGGAGACATGATGGTTGCCTTCAAGCATTTAAAGAATTCTTATTTAGAAGATTTAAATCTGTTCCGACTGACCAGAGAGGGCAAACTCGGAGCAAATGGGTACAAGCTGAAGAGGCAGATCTAGATTCTGTATAAATATGGCCCCCATTAGCCACAGCAACTTCCCAAGCTGGTAAGTAGCGCCCATGTGTTACAGCCCTCACAGGATCACTTAACTACTACTACCACTCTCAAGGTTCTAGCCAGTAATCCTGAGGGGCCGGGTTTCTAGAACTGTCCCTCCTGAGTCCCTACCACTGTGCTTCATATTCACAATCTATCAGTCAGACTTAACTAACTTACAGAGAATAGATTTGCCAAGTGTGGCACAAACGGCTGATACGAAACCTTCCCCCAAACTGGGGTGCACTCTCCCCTTGCACATATGAGATCCCTGGGGAGAATGGGTCCAAACTGTAAAAATATCAGTGGAGAAAGGCAGTGGGCACACATGTAGGAAATGCATGAGATGGAAGGAGGGCCACCTCGGAAATCTGGGCCCTGGGAGCCCGTTTTCCCCTCTGTGGGGCCCTCACGGAGCTGCCCTTTGCTGTCAGCTGTCTGCCAGGCTCCAAGGACCAGCACCTTCACAGAGTCTGTGGCCTGAATGTTTTTCCGGTATAAGAGGTTATGCTCCCTGAAGCTGCCTTACTTCTCAGTGATCTGAGCCCCACATTCATGTTACCTGATGTTTATCCATGTTTGTCCTCAGAGGGTCCTTGATTTGCTCCTTCTGATCACAGCTGGGTGCTTTGGCACCCATTGGTCTAGTCTCCCCTAGAACGTGTCAGTAGGGAAAGAGAAAAGTAACATTTCTTCGGAACCCTGACTTGATTATATTCATTTACTACAAAGGGGGCTGTTTTGTTTTTTCCAACGAGGGGGAAAACTGGGAAGGAAAGAAAATGAGATTTTTGTTAATTGGAAGAAACTAATTTTTCAAAATCAAAGATATGAACATGACGCCTAAGTCATAGTTCAAAAAGTGGGTAACGTGATAAAGTCTATTTGAAAAGGAAAGCCTCTCAGTGCCAATAGTCTCTAAAGCCTCTATGTAAAGGACCGTTGGAGCAAGGGGTTGGTAGCTCTTTGGCAAGAAATCTAGAAGAAACTGGAAATAACCAAGACAATAATTTATGGCTAAATATTAAATGTGAATTTCAAAAGAGGAGGAAAGAGACAAAGACGTAGTGAAAGCTGTTAACATGGCTTGACATGAATTATAAGGCTTCTTCGGCGATTCTGCTAGAGGGCCCTGGAAGGGGCTTCCCAGAGCGGAGGAAAATACTCAGAACAATTCGGCCCAATAACTCCTCCACCAACAAAGGAGAGAAGCGGGAAAGCTATTTTTAACCTCAGAGCAAGATGAATTCTTCCAAAAAGCTACCCATTTCTTCTGCTTGGGGTCACTGAATGTTACGGAGCGGTGTCTATGCTGATAAAACTCACAAGGACGAGCTCTGTAAACAAAAGCCGCCTTGGGAAGTCCAGAAATAAGAGGCAGCAAGGACAGGAAGGCCAGGCTGGCCACACACTGTCTGCAGCTCTGTGTGTGGTCTCAGGGACCTTCTCGAAAAGAGGAGCGAGTACATGGTGAGCGAAGAAGGAATGCAGAGCAGAGATGAAGAGACACGATCAGGAAGCCGAGTCTCATCAGAGCATGAGGGGAAGATACTGCACCCCCAATTCCTTGGCCCAGAATTCAAGGCCCTCCGCCATCTGAGCCCAGCCTGCGATTTCAGCTTCGCTTCCCAGGACTCCACTAAGCAAACGCTAAACATGCTTTGTATGTTTGTGTCTCCTGCTTCTGTGACTCTACACTCACAGCTTTGTTGTTGTCTATCCAGTCATCTCAGCTGTGTCCGACTGACTCTTTATGAGCCCATTTGGGGTCTTCTTGGCAAAGATACGGAGGTGGTTTTCCATTTCCTTCTCCAGCTTATTTTATAGATGAGGAAACTGAGGCAAACAGGGTTAAGTGACTCGCCCAGGGTCACACAGCTAGTGAGTGTCTGAAACCGGCTAACTTTTCCTGACTCCGAGTGTGGCACTCTGTCTGTTTTGTATCACTTTTCACAGCACCATCTTGCTGCCCGACTCTCACCATTGATTCAACTCACTTCAATTCAATAACCATTTATTAAGCCAGCTACAGCATACATACCACATGCTGGTACAAATGAAAGAACGCATGAAAGCACTCACTGTGTGCCAACCCCGGAGTCAACCCCTGGGGGTGTAAATGCTAAGAGGAGACCAGCCCTGACCTCATGGAGCTTCTGTACTAAAAGGGGACATAACACACCAAAGGTGAAGAGAGTTATGGTCTAGCAGTGAGCAGAACAGCAGAGAAGTCTAGCAATAGGGTGAAAGTGTTTGGATTCTAGTTCTTAAGGATAAATAGGAAAGTTAACTTTTATGAAAGAAAGCGATGTGTATACATGTCACTAAATGCCAGAGACACACCAAGTGAACAGAGAGAAATCAGATGGGAGCTGGAAAGGAACCAACAAGTGGAAGATCTAAGAAGAGTGGTATAGAGCGGTGGGTTCAAACTCAAAAGGAATTCTTACAGGCCACAAAATGCCTTAGAAAACCACAAATTAACATCACGTATGTTGCATTTTTATTTACTTTGTTAAACATTTCCCAGTCACATTTTAATCTGAGTCCTGTTGAGTTTTGCTGGCTACTCACTCATCCTGGGTCTGGTATAGAAGACGGCTCAAGATGAGCCTTGGAATGGGCACAGGGTTCCAGGGGCAGAGATCAGAAGGGAGAGCATTCCATCTTCAAAACAACCATGTACAGAAGGTAGTATTATTTACAGATAAGAAAACTGAGGCTGGGGTAATTGACATTTCCAAGATCACACAATCTAGGTTGTGATGCAAACTCATGTCTGTGTGGCTCCAAGTCCAACACTATCCACTAAGACAAGCTGCCTCCTAAATTTGGAAGTCATCTACATAGAGACTACAGTTAAACCTGTAAGAGCTGATGAGATCTGGAAGGAACCTCAGAGACGACCAGATCCAATCATCTACTTATACAACGAGAAAACTGTGACTCTAGAGAGGTTTAATTATGACTTGCCCAAGATCACACAGGGGATAAATGGCAGAGTTAAGATTTGAACCCAGCTCCTCTAACCATTTCCATTGTACCATGGTGGGCCTTACTATTTCCTACGCTGAACCCCTTCCCCTCAATGTTGGACCAGGCTCTTCCTACTCACCTTCAAAGCTCCGCTCCTCTCCTTCTATGAAACCTTTTTAGATCAGAGAAATAGAGGCTGGGTCTATGATTTCATTGGTATAAAGGGTTCCCAAATAAAGAAATTCTCTCCTCCAAAGCAGGGAGACAGTACTTCCTCTGCCTCTCATAGACTTGGAGGATTGCTTAGAGTGCTCATAGGTTAAATGACATGGCCAGGGTAACACAACCAATAGGTATGTGTGTGAGACTCCAAGGACAGTTCTCCTTCCATTACGCTATACTGCCCCTTTCACACTGGCCAATGAAGATCTCTCCTTCTTCTGAACTCCTCCCACTCATTGCCCTTCCCATTCACTTGCCAATTAATCACACCCAAGGCTTGTATTCTTCTTGCCTCTCCAAATGGACAGGCACAGTCTATCTTTCCAAGAACAGTCTCCAGTCCCAGCAGCACTCCCTGGCATGTAGCTCCATGCCTTGCACATCTCAGCACACTCCAATAAACGTCTCGCAGTGACCCTCACTGGAAATGGAATAATGAAGAGGGGCGAGTATTTCAAATGGATAAAGAACACGAAAAAAAGCCTGGAGTTGCTGATGTAACCGTAGCAAAGAACAAAGCTATAAAAATAATGATGAACATTTATATGTTGACTAATAGTCTTATAGACATGATCTCACGTAATTCTCAAAACAACCCTGAGAGAGGTGATGCAATCATTATTTTATGAGGCAACGAGGCAGAGTCACGGAGAGATTGTCAGACTCTGAGTCAGAAGAGCCAAGTTCAGATACAGCCTCAGATATGCTGAGCGGCATGACTTGGGACAAGTCCCTTGATTTCTTGCAGATTCAGCTTCCTCATCTGTAAAATGGAGATGATAACAGCACCAACCTCACAGGCTTTTTATGAAGTTCAAATCAGATAATGTGTGTAAAGCACTTGTCAAATTATAAAGCATTACATACATATTAGTTATTATTATCATCTCTAATTTAAAGATGAAGAAAAACTGAGACTTTAAGGGACTTACCCAAGGTCACACAGCTATTAACTAGCAGATCTAGCACTCTGACTTAGGAAGGAAAGAAGGAAGGAAGGAAGAAAGAAGGAAAGGGAGAAAGAAAAGAAGGAAGGAAGGAAAGAAGGAAGGAGGAAGGAAGGAAGGAAGGAAGGAAGGAAGGAAGGAAGGAAGGAAGCTGGAGGAAAGGTTCATTCTATGGTGGAGCTAGTCAGTGCAGACTTTTGAGGGAATGAGGAAGAGGAGAAACAAAGCACAGAAGATTTTAAAGATATCCTAAGTAAATAGTGAATGTTAAGACCACAGGATTTATAGTTAGAAGGAACCTTAGAAATTATCTAGGATCCCTTCATTTTACAGAAGAAACTGAAGTGCAAAGATGTGAAATGCTTTGCCTAAGACCACAAGGTAGTACATGCGCAAACCAGAAACTAAGCCAAGTTCTCAAGCCAACAGAAATCTTACAAATGACCTCACCGTGTATCAGTTAGATGAGACGTCTCCCTATAAAGCCAATCAATTTGTTAAGGTAACTTTTCCCAGAAAGAGTGCTGAACTTGCAGCCACAGGATCGGAGTGTGAATCCTGACTCTGCCACTTACCTCATCACTTAATCACCTCTCTTACTCTCTGTGGGCCTCACCTGTAAATTTGATGTGGATGCTGGAAGGCCTGTGAGGGCCCTTTCCACTTTAGATCTGTGATACTAAACAGACAGGTACGATCCCTGGCATTTCCCTATCAGTGGCTGGGGGGAGGCTCAATCAAACACCTTCCACCAAGACTGAAAGACTGGGAATATGTCTTGTTATAGTCTAGAAAACTGGACTTTCAATCCGAAAACTTAGGTTGGCGCACTGGCTCTGGTAATAGCCTCCCATGACCCCAGGGGATTCCTGATCTCGCTAAATATTCTCTCAGTCTTGGTTTCCTCATTAATGCAGTAAGGGTGACAATATTTTTGTTAACTCAGTCCCAAGCTGGGCATGAAGCTCAGATCCTGGCTTCGAGAAAACTGTCAAAGAACCCAAGTTCTGGAAGATTCTACCTAAGCAGGAAGGGTTCTGACTTTGAGGCCAGCAGAGGTCTTAATTAAATGTGAAAAGACTCAGCACGAACTAACCCATTTTAAGGTTTTTGTTTTGTTGTTTTGGTTACAGTGACACAGGAAATAGAGGGAAGAGCCAATGCTCTAGAGCAGTGGTTCTCAACCTTCCTAATGCCGCGACCCTTTAATACTTACATGTGGCCGTATCTGCATGTGGGCAGACCCGCCTGGAGACGGACAGAGGAGCCGTGTCTCAGTTCCTAAGACCATCAGAAATATGTGTTTTCCAATGGTCTTAGGCGACCCATGTGACCCCTGTGAAAGGGTTGTTTGACCCCCAAAGGGGTCACGGGCCACAGGTTGAGAACTGCTGCTCTAGTAGAAAGAATGTGAAAACTGAGGTCAGAGGAGCTGGATTCAAGTTCCAGATCAGCAACGTAATACTTTGGGTATGGCCTTTTAATCTCTCTGGGCCCCAGTTTCCCTATCTGTAAAAGAAGGAGGTTGGCCTAGATGCACCCCCTGAATCCCCTTCCAGCTTAAATCTATGATCTTCTCATGACTTTGAAATTATTACTATTTTCACAAGTCACCAAGTCAAATCAAAAGGCCTTTATCCAGCACTCGTCCCAGGCACGTGCTGAAAATTCTCTTTAGTGGGGAGGAGACGATGGATAAAATGAAGCTGAGAAGAAGCGAGGGAATTACGGGAGCAAGGAGAAGGGGTGAAAAGAGAGGGGAGTTCTCTTTCGGGGTCGTCAGAGAGTTACAGAGCAGCCTGGAAAGGAGTGAAGACAGGGCTGGTCTTGGCATCTTTCTCAAAGCGGAGGTTCTTGGAGGAACCAGGTGGTCAGAGGGTACTTCCAGTGTGAGAAATTTAGGAGTCAAATGAAAGGGCAAAGGGGGGACATCAAGAAATAGAAAAAAGCCACATTAAAGGGATTCTTTTGAAAATTACAGGACAGAGGCCTAAATGGCAAAAGCACAAAAATGGAAAGACAGGAATGTCCCATGTATAGGGAGACCCCGAGAAAAGAATGTAAGTATGACATAGGAAGGAGGAAACGTTAAAATACGCCGTTAAGAAAAATGATAAGAAAATATTGTCTAATGGAAAGAGCGATGGTTCTGGGATCAGACGTCCAGGCTTTCGGTCTTGGCTCTGCCGTTTACTGCTTGGATGACTCTGGGAAAGTCTCTTAACTTCTTTAAGCTTTCGGTTTCCCATTTGTAAAGTGGAAACAATCACGCCTCCCTTCCGATTTTCTAGGGCGAGAAGAATCAAAGGGGGACTGCATATCGGAAAGCGCTTTGTAAACTAATGCCCTGTGCTGGAGAACCCATCATCGTTAAGATGCAAGAAATCAAGTGTTTGAGACCGAAGAGATATTTGCTTATGGTGTGCAACATCACAAGGTGTATCTGTTCCAACATACTCTTTTTACATACTAGGAAACTGAAATTGAGAGTTCAAGGTCACTAATTAAGTGACGGAACCAGAACTTAGACCCAGGTCTTCAAATAATAATTATGACAACAACAGCAACAACGATATTCATGTAGCACTTTAAGATCTGCCAAGGATTTTACGTGTATTATCTCATCTAATCTTCACAACAGCCCTGTGAAGCAGATGGTTTAAAAAAAAAAATCCCATTTTAGAGATGAGGAAATTGAGACTGAGAGAGATTAAGTGACTTGCCTAGGGTTGCAGTTAGTAAAATGTCTGAGGCAGAATTCGAACCTGGGTCTTCGTGATTGCCAGCACTTCATTCGCTATGTTCACTATGCCAGCTGGGGGTCTAGCAGAGCTGTTCCCACTATCCCACTGCTGCTCCTCAAATCTAGCACAACTGAGATGGTTTAGAGAGGGGGGGCTTGCTAACCTCCCACCTGTACCAGACTGAAATGTAATTGTGAAAGAGATTCTAAAAAACAAAGAAGGGAAAAGGACCCACATGCACAAAAATGTTCAGAGCGGCTCTATCTGTGGTGGTCATGAATTGGAGATGGAGGGGCTGCCCCGCAAGTGGGGAATGGCTGAACGAGTCGTGGTATGTGAATGTGATGGAATACTAAGACTTACATGAACCGATGCTGAGCAGAACCAGAACTCTGTACACAGTAAGAGCAACACTGTGCGAGGATCAGCTTTGATAGACTTCTCTTTTCTCAGCAATGCAAGGATCCAAGACAACTCCAGAAGACTCATGATGGAAAATGCCATCCACATCCAGAGAAAGATCTATGGAGTCTGAATGCAGATTGAAGTATAGTATTTTATCTCTTTTTTCCCTTTCTTTCTCATGGTTTTCCCCTTTGGGTCTAATTCTTCTTTACAACATGAATCGTGTGAAAATGTGTTTAATATGTTTAATATGATTCCACAGCCCTTATCAGATTGCACACCTTCTTGGGGAGGGAGGAGGGGAGGGAGAAGGAAAATTTTGGAACTCAAAATCTTATAAAAGTGAATGCTGAAAACAAAAAATAAACAAAATTTAATTGTGAAATATTTAGCAAAACACATAAAAATAAAATATAATATAATGTCAATTAGTGGTTTTCTAAATCAATATGCAGTTCACAGGGATCCGTTTCTATTTGTCTGACATTAGTGATTTACAGAAAGTTGTGGTAAAAAGGAAAAATACAGACACAAATCTCCAAGAACTTAATCAGTTAAAAAAATTCTGGAGTCAGAAGCAATAGTTTCCTATGCCTAGAATGTTCTGTCCACAATCTATACTTGTTGATAACCAGAGGCATCCTTGAAGCCTCAGCTCAAATGTCATCTCCACTCTAAAGTCGAACAAAAAATTCTGTTTGGAGTTCAAACCCTTCCCAACCTGGCCCCCTTTCCAGTCTTCTCATACCTCACACTCATCCGTGTACCTTGTTATCCAGTGATGCCGGTCTCCTTGCTGTTCTTCAGACAAGACATTCCATCTTCTAAAGCCAGGAATTTTTACTGGCTGTACCCCATTCCTGGACTACTCTCCCTTCTTATCTCTGCCTCCCAGCTGCCTTCAAGTCCAAACCAAAATCCCACCTTCTACAGGCAGCCTTTCCTGAACCACCTTAGTGGTTCTTCAGTGTATTCTCTCTGAGATTATCTCCAGTTTACACTATATATTCCTTGGTGGTACACAGTAGTTTGCACGCTGTCTCCTTCTTTAGAGTGTAAGCTCTTCAAGAACAGGGACTATATTGACTTTCTTTGTAGTCTCAGAAATCAGCGCACAGTAGGCACTTAATAAATGTTTACTGAGTGACTGGTTAGGATCCAACATGACAGACCTCGGATAACTGGATCCTTGGAGAAACACATCCATGACAAATAGCCCCTATTTTGGAAGGTTATTTTTTTCCTGGTATGGTTTTTGGTGGGGAGCAAATATGAGTGTATACTAGTGATTTGATCTTAGGTAATTCATGTCTAATCCATTTCCTCATCTCAAAAAGGAGGGCTTGGATCAGATGACCACTGAAGGCTCTTCCAGATCTGACAATCAATGCTTGGATATGACAGCCAAGACCTTAACAATTTAGAGCAGAAGGCTGTTGGAATAAGGTCAACGTGAACTTAAACAGAAGCTTGGCCTGGTTGAGGGAAACAGGACCAATGAGGAAGAAAGTATTAAGCAGAAGATCAAAGAATGATTATAAATCAATAAAGAATCCCCAGGTAAAGCCCCCAACTAGAACGTGATCATCTTATGCCTTCTTTACTCCAACACTGGGAGAGCTTTCGATGCAATCCATGTCTCCCAAAGGGGCACTTTTCCTTGGTGCCTCTCACTAGATGGTCACAATGAGTGGACAGTGGGTCTGGGTTTATTTTTCATGTAGGAAAAAGAAACTCCTCGCCAGCTCCTGTGAATCAACACACCTCTGACACGGAAATTCCTTCTTGCTCAATCACGAAGTATTTACAAAGTTCTCTTCTATGTCACTTGGGCCCATGACCCATCCTCATCATCCTCAGGCTACCCTTTTAGCATCCTCCTCAATCCAGGCTGAAGTCTCTGATTGAGGCTGGGGAGAGTTGGGGAAGGAAGCAGCTACGTGAAGCAGTGGATAGAGAGCTGGGCCTGAAGTCAGGAAGACCCAAGTTCATACTAGACTTCACATACTTAACAGCTGTGTGACCCTGGCAGAGTCACCTCAGCTTCCTCCTCTCTAAACTGAGCTAGAGAAGGTAATGGCACACAGCTCCAGTACCTTTGCCAAGAAAACCCCAAAGGGGGTCATGAAGAGTTGGACACAACTGAGAAATGACTAAAAATGAAAAAATAAAATAGGATGGGAAGCCCCATGAAGCCAGGCTCCTGACCAATGGACCATTCCAGTAACATGGAGAAGAGCCCCTCAATGAGGTCTCTAGTAAGTCAGGTGACATTGTGTAGGTCTCTCAGTCCCATTAGAACTTTAGGGCCAAAGAGATTTCTCCCTTGTCCACGGTTTCCACGAGGATTGTTTCTAGATAGAAAAATAGATACATACAACTGAAAAACAGAGTATTTATTAAGTGCTCACTATGTGTAAGGCATTGTGCTAAGTGCTTGGGATACCAATCAAAGCCAGCAAGACGCCTTCCTTCTAGGAGCTTACATTCTAAAAAGTAAAGACAAAATTAACGGGATATGGGAGGAGAGGTGGGAGGAGGGGAATATATATTATGGCACAGCATGGACCCTGTGATGCCACGAAGGTTTGGGTCTCATCAAAATAAGGCAAAGGCTCACCTATCAAGCCCTGGGGCTTGGGGGTGGAGTCACTATCACTACCTTCTTTACCTTAGAAATATTTCCTGAGAATATTAACAAACTTGGATACAAATAATTCTCTATAAGCAGCAGGCTGAAGCTGCTAACCCCTGGACGCATTACATGCCAGGGTCTTGGTTCCAGGAATGCTTTCCTTCCTAGAAAGCACAAAAGTACAAAGAGGTCTGGAGAAGAGAATGAGTGGGCTGGCTGATTTCCCCCTGGTTAGAAATACTCATCTGATTCTTTTGGTTCCTTATCTGTAATCAGGCTGGGAAGTAGCATGATTCTTTCCAGATCCCTATTTCTATGAATGAATGGAAAGTACAGATAATTTAAAACTTCAGCTTAATTCAAAATGTGGACCAAGCCAACTCACGTTTACCCTAAATACCTGTCCTCCTTTCCTAGCTGTCTCTGGTTTCTATTGTTCTTCCCATCGCACAAGACTTTAGGGAGAGATGTTCTGTACTGGATAGACAATTGAACCTGCAGTCAGGAAAGACCTGGTTTAGAGTCCCGTCTCTGAAGTTTCCTAGCTGTGTGACTATACACAGGTCATGCACCCTCTCTGTATTCATCTATAAAAGAGAGAATGCATACTCCTTGAGGGAGGGAGGTGATTCTGACTTCCTTTGTATTCCCATGGCTTAGTATACATAAGGAATCAATAAATGCTTGTAGACTTAGCCTAGAGCTTCTGGCAGAATCCAATGAGAGGCAACAAAGTATAACGCATAAAGTATACAGAGTACCTTTTTCACAGGGCTGCTGGGAGTGAAATAACGTAAGTAAAGATACTTAAAACATGATATAAATCTTACCTACTAGATAGTCAATAAGCATTTATTAAATGCCTACTGTATGCCAGGTATTGTAACAAGGTGATGGGGGCACAGAGAAAAAGGCAAAAGGATCTCTGCCCTCAAAGAGCTCACTATACAATGGGGGAGTCAAGGAGCAAAGAAGTACATACAGATTTCTATGACTGTCCATCATCCTTTCCTTAAGGCTGCCTCTTCTCTGTGCTGGCCTAACCTCCAAGTCTCAGAGAAACCAAATGAAAAGAACGGTGACTCTCTTATTTCTTAGCAGGTCTACAGCTTCCTGATTTCATCCACTTTGTTCTAGATAAAAGAGCCACTGGAATTTTCTTGGCTTAAGAGATGCCAGGAAGTACTTACTAGAATGAGTTTGGGGCACCGTTAGAAAGTGAAGCAGCTGGTGGAGCAGTGGATAGAGTGATCTAAAGATGACCTAAAGATTTGTTTTAGGCAGGTTCTCCTTTCTCTTTCTCAAATTTTGGATATTTCTAACTCATTGTTCCTTTGGCATCTCAATCACATGTTTAAAACTAAACTCATGACCTTTCCCCCCAAACCAACCCTCTCTGGAACTTCCCTGATGGGTTGAGAGCACCAATCAATCAATGAAGAGACAGTATTCACTGTGCACCAGACACTTCTTGCTATGATATGGGCATATGAGGAAAAAACCATGCACAGTCCCTGTACTTGGGGAGCTTAAATTCTTCTGGGGGTAGGAGGGACATCATGTGTACAGATAATGTTGTTGGTCAAAAAGCATCGATTAAAAGTTTACTATATGGCAGCTAAAAGCTGGGGGTGCAATGAAAGGTGAAAATTCAGTCACTGCCCTGAAAGAGCTCACAATCTAAAGGGGACATGCTGCACAAACAACGCTGTACGTGTAAGTATTACCAGCCTTATAGTCTCGTAGCTTTGAAAAACCGGCATTCTCTTAAACTTCTTACTCTGTCTCACAGTCAGTGACCAGGTCTTGTCACTTCTACCTCTGCAACATCTCTTGCATCTAATACATTCTCACCCTTCACATGACCAACCCCTTAGCACAGGCCCTCTTGACCTTTAGGCAGGATCACTGTAATAGCATCCTAACTGCCCTTCTGGCCTCAAGCCTCTCCCCCTACCCTAATTCAACCTCCACACAGTTCCTAATGTGATTTCCCTAAAACGAAAATCAGACCATGACACTGTGACCCCTCCTCAATAAAGTCCAATAGTTCCTTATTTGCTCTGAGTTGAAGGAGAAGATTTTCTGATTGACAATTATAATCCCTCACATTCTGGTCCCACTGTACATTTCCAGTCTTGATACAACATTCCCTTTGCTGCCTTCTGCTGTCTGGGCTAACTGGCTTTCTCACCATATGTGACACATGACTATCTATGTCTTATACCCGCACCTCTGCAGAAGCCGTCTACTTCTCATGCTGGGCTGCTCTCCCATGGTACGCCTCTCTTTTCTCTTAAATCTCTCATTTCCAACAAAACTCAGCTCCGGTATCACTTTCCATAGGAAACCTTTCCTAATTAGCCGCTGCTGTGTCTCCACCACCTCCTCCAGTCTCCCAAACAACCTGGTACTTATTTTGTATGTATTTTGCAAGACAGGCAGCAAGGTATAATGTGTAAGGAGTCTCAAGCTGAGGGTGATCTGGATTCAAGTCTTGCCTATGGCATCCACTGGCTGGGCAAGTTACTTAAGCTCTTATTGTTCTGGGCAGCGAGTAAAGGTTTTAAATTGTAAAGAAGGTGCCGAGCTGTATGGAGAGGAGCATCTTCCTCTGAGAATTCCCTAGACCAGTGAAATTAGAAATCTTTCTAACAGAATAAAGGCTTCTTGAGGGTAGGGTTTCTTCCATTCCTGCCTGTGTATCGGGGTGCCTCATACAGGTCCTGACATAGAGTAAATTCCTAGAAAATGCTTAGGGATGGATTTCTCTTTGTAAAGCTGATAGCATCTTAGAAGTTTAGGACAAAGGACGTTAGAGATAATTTATATCCATTTTGATCGTTTCCCAGAAGAGGAAACGGAAGTTCAGAGGGGTGAAGCTAAGACCCAAGATCAACAACTGATTTAGTCATAGAGCAGGAATGAGGAGACCCTCTACCTCCAGACACTTACTCAAGGTTCAGTTCTATTCAACTTCATGAACATTCGATAAGCTCCTACAATGCACACACTGCGCTAACCTCTGGAGACACAAAAAGAGGCAAAAGCTATTCTCTGCCTGCCAGGGGCTTACAGTCTAATGGGGAAGGAATTGTGCAATCAAATATTTAAGAAGCAAGCTCTACACAGGATAAACAGGGAATGATGCACATGGGGAAGGCACTGGGGTTAAGAGGTGTTGAAGGCTTTCTGTAGAAGATGGGTTTTAGTTCAGAACTGAAGGAAGCCGGGGCAGGATGGGGTGGGGGGGGTCAGTTGTTACTGGTGTGGTTGTGTTTGTCCTTCATTCTCAAAGAGGACCCTGTCATCAGGGAGATGGTGACATGACTTGCAGTTGACTTTGATTTGAGGGAGGGAGGGCCATGCAAGGTCACCAGGCTCACTTTCTCCTCCAGAATCATCTGGGTCCAGTGGCCAGATATCCATCAGGATGACTGGAGATGACCCAGGATGCAATGGGGGACCCTGGCCCTTTTAGGCTATGGCCTTTTCATGTACTCACTTAGTGTGAGGTAACACCCATTCAGTGATTAGGCCTCTTTGAGTCATTAAAGGGAGGAGGAAGAGACAGGCATAGGGAACCACCAATGAAAATGCCCTGAGCCGAGACATGGAGCATCCTGTTCATGGAGCAGCCACAAAGCCGATGTCTCTGGACCAAAGAGTATGTGCTGGAGAGTATGGTGAAAGATGCCAGGAAAGGTATGAGGGCATTACATTATGAAGGCTTTGAATGCTAAACAGAGCATTTAGTAGATGTTCCTAGAGGAAAGAAGAAACTACAGGAATTTACTGAGGAGGGGGTGACATGCTCAGCCTTGTGCTTTGGTGGCTGAATGGAGAATGCATTGGAGTGGGGGGAGACTTGAGGCAGGCAGACCCACTAGCAGGCTACTGCAGGAGTCAGGGCATGAGGTGAGGAGGGTCTGCACTGGAGGGGTGGCAGGGTCAGCAGAGAAAGGGGGCCATATTCTGAAGATGTTACAAAGGTGGATGTGACAGGCCTTGTCACAACAGCCGGGGCATGGGGGGGTGAGAGGATGAAGAGGCCAGGGTGACGACTCCTAGGCTGTGAGCCTGAGCCGCCCTCTCTGAAACTTTAACATGGGGAAAGAAGGGCATGTAGCTGTTTTATATTCATTGATGCTTAGCTCAGAAGGGTTTTCGGAATTTTTAACACTGCAATATACTGTAATAGAAAGCACCAAGACAGAATGTCAGTGATTACATATTTCCACCACGCCCCATCCTCAAGCCTTTGAATAAAGCTGTCCATTGACCTCTGGCCACTGAAGAGCTGGCAGCGCCCCAGTCCACTGCCCCCTGTGTTTCATTAGTGTGAAGGAGGCACAAAGTTAAAGGGTTTGGGGAAAGCATCCGAACTACGTGTGCTCCATTCTGACGGCCCTTTCACGGACATGGAGCGAGGGCCGGAGGAACAGGAGGATAGAAATCCCGGTCCCCATACATTCTCGAGAGTCAGTCAGTCAACAGCTCACGGGGGCTGATTAGGTGCTTACCAGGTGTCTGGTCTTTCTAGACGTCGCTTCCTCCAGAAACCTTTCTTGATGAACCCTGCTGACTCACTCTGCATCATCTCAGTTTACACACACTGTTCACCTGTGCAGTTAGTCCCGGCCCCTGCCCAGTAACACATCAACTCCTTGCCAGCAGAGATTGCTTTCTTCTTTGTACTTGGATCCTCAGAGCTTAAGGCAGTGTCTGGCACATTCTGGGTACTTAATAAACATTTGTTGATGATTCCATGAAGACTCTAACTTAAAAAAATAATAGACTGGACTCTGCTCTAATAAGCAAGACAGAATTCTCTAATTTATGAGCTATTATAATGATGGCTAGGGGTTGGTAATTTGTACCTACGTGGGATGAGTATGAGAGGCTCATCTCCTGTCCAGACATCATCTACCCGAACTATAGATGCCAACAATAACTTTTCCATGCCCACCATGGATCAAAAGAAATCTTGACAATAAGCAACATATGTTTATTTGTGGCTGGTATATTCTGGACCACATCTTACAAATTTAGGATGGAACTTCATGGGAAATTATGATGAGTTTTCAAAGAAAAAAAAATTTACATGAACTTTTAGATGGCGCACAGATATTCAATTTGTAGATTTTTAAAAGCTGTCTTGTGATCTAAAAAAATTTTTTTATTGCTATCTTTAGTTCCTGTTTGACCTAAATATCCTCCTGTACCCACTCCAGGGAGCCAGCCCTTATGACAAAGCATTTTGTCTTATGTCATTTAGCTGGACATTTTAAGGGAGCTTATCTTTCTGTTTATTGGCAGCTTTCTGAATCCCAGAATTGTGTCTCTTCTGTCCTGGGCAGCTCTCGATGTAGGGCTCTACACACAGCAAACTCAGACTTTGGGGAAATTTTAGGATGATGGGGTTCCCAGCATTTACCTTCTACATTCAGCTCCACTGTGATCTGCTGAACTCCACTGCCATTGGAGGCTTCACAGGTGTACTTTCCTCTGTCTTCCCCTCTCACAGACTGAATATCCAGGCTGAACAGACCTCGGATATTGCTGGTTAGCAGGAAGCGCCCTCCTTGGGGGATGCGTTTTCCATTTTTGTACCATGTCACCTGTGGCTCTGGTTGCCCTCTGACCTGAAGAGATGGAGACAATGGGTAAGGGAGGTTTTCGAAGAGGAAAAATGTAGAAATAAAGTACAGTATTCAAGTTGGTGTGCTTTGAATTACAGAGGAGAAGGGGGAAGAGAATAAGCATTCATTAGGGACCTACTATGTTCCAAGGGCAGCTTAGATGGTACACTGGATAGAGCACCAGTCCTGAAGTCAGGAAGATCTGAGTTTAGATCTGACCTTCAACACTTACTATGGGCAAGTCTCTTAACCCTGTTTGCCTCAGTTTCTCATCTGTAAAACGAGCAAGAGAAGGAAATGGCAAACTACTCCAGGATCCAAGAAAACTCCAAATGGGGTCTTGAAGAGTCAGCCATGACTGAAATCACTGAACAACAACAAATGTTTCTGGCATTGTGCTAAGGACTTTATCATTATTATAAGCACCTACCATGTTCTAGGTAACTGTGCTAAGCACTTTACAATAATTATCTCATTTGATCCTCACCACAACCCTAAGAGGTAGTGATGGGGTGCAGGGGTGCCTTTGTGACATTCGGGGTGCCTTTGTTTGTAACATTGTTGTAACTTCAGTCTGTAAAATCACACTTGTGTTCAGGTACCTATGTTTGTAAAAACCTGTGCAATTAAGTTGTAAAATCACACTTCCCCCAGCCATAAAGCATTAACTCTGCCTCTCCCCTGAGCAAGCACTCTGCCTAGCTGCAATTAATGAACTGCAATTATCCCTGCTTGGTACTATAACAAGCTATACCTAATGAATCCTTCACAAAAACATTTCATAAACAAACCTTTAATTTAGAAAAATGTATACTTCCTTTGTTCTAGTGGCCAGCTGCAACTATGAATCTTTCAATGCACTATCAGTAAGCAAACTCCTCTCCATCCTGGATCTCCAATTAGTCTAGTTTCCCAACATCCATCTTGTCAAAACACGACATTGATGGGTAACAGACTGGACACCTCCCAGACAGCCCTGACCAAAAATTGACCTAGTGACGTTTAGAGGCAAAAGCCACACCTCCTGGTAGCCCCCCCACCATGGGCTTTCTCCCAGTGAATTATGGGCAATATGCCTGTGCAGTTGACATAAAAAGTGCGTGTCCCTTTAAGCACTGACCACTCCTTAACTCCTCCCTAATCCCACTCTTACTCACCTAGTTAGCATAATTGATATCAGATTGATGACTTTTTCACTGTATAAACTGTATCTCTAACTCCTGCACTTTTGCAGGTCCCCTTACTCCCCGGCCTGCTGCACAGTCAGTGTAACAATAAACTTTTACAATCCTGCCAAGATTGCTTGAGTCCATGGAATTCATTTCAGACTAAAAGAACCCTTAAAAGACTTCTTAGAAATCCCAGAAACTTTTCACCCTACCTCTCACCTTCATTAGTAGGTGCTGTTAGGATTCCCATTTTGCAAGTGAGGACACTGAGGCAAACAGTTTAAGTGACTTGCCCAGGGTCACATAGTTAGTAAAGTGTCTGGGGTCAGATTTGATCTTGGTACTATCTGACTCCAGGTCCACTGCTATATCCACTGTGCCACCATTGCCTACCGAGAGAGACAACATACAGGTACAGTATACGCTTTTCAGAGTGAATGAAACCCAATTTGATAGGGAAGTGGAAGTGAAGAGGAAAGGTATTTAGCCTGCAAGGATGTCAGAAAAGGCCTCAAGCAGAAGGTGACATTTGATCTGAGCTTCATAGAAAGCCAGGGATTCTAAAAGACAGAGGCGCACTCCAGGTGGGAGGAACAGCCAAAGCAAAGGCAGGGAGAAGGGAAATGGCAGGGTGTACATACAGAATAGCAAGAAGGTCTGGACCAGTGGTGTCAAACAAACAGAAGCGGATCCTTGTGGGCTATATTATCGACTTAGAAAACCACAAATTAATATTATCTACTTCATATTATATTTTATTTTGTTAAACACTTATAGCTTAATCCAACTCCTTGCAAGACAGTTTTGTTGACTCATACAGCTTATGGACAATGACTTTGGCACCTCTGGTCTAGACCACAGGTTCTTAACATTTTTGCGTGTCACAGTTCTTTTAAGTGGTACAGAATATGTGTATGTATATGCATACACCACACACATATGCATACACACACACACATACACATACACATATATACATACACACACACACACACACACACACAAATTCACGGACCCCAGCTTATCAACACTGGGACCTAGACCATGCATGGGTATATCTATGATTCTGGCTTTTTTGTTTTGTGAACATAAGTACAAGGAGCTCCTTGGTCCTGTCTTTATGTACATGCACATGCCTGTAAACTGCTCATTTCTTCTAAGGAAGCCCCAGTCTCTCAATCCTGAATGATATATAACCTATTAGAAATTCCAAACTGGGTGGCCCCTAGACATTTCAAACTCATCATGTCCAAAATAGAGCTCATTATCTTTCCCCTGAATCCTCTCATCTTCTGAACTTCCCTATTTCTGTTGAAAAGTACCATTATCTTTCCAATTTCCCAAGTCTGTAACCTGGGCATTATGCTAGACTTCCCTCTCCCTCATCCTACATGTCCAATCAGCTGCCAAATCTTGCTATTTCTACCTCTACAATATCTTTCACATCAGACACCTTTTTCTGTATTCACACAGCTACCCCTTTAGTTAAAGAAGAAAAGAAGGAAGGAAGAAGGAAGACAGGAAGGAAGGCAGAGGAGGAAAGAAGGAAGGAAGGAAGAAGCAGAAGGAAAGAGTAAAGGGGAGGAAAGGAGGAGGGAGGAATGAAGAGAGGAAGGATGAAAGGAAGGAAAGAAAAAGGGAAAAGAGGGAGGGAGGAAAAGGATGGAAGAAGAGAAGGAAGGAAAGAGGGAGGAAAAAACCCATTTATTGAGTGCCTTCTATGTATCAGGAACCTAGAAGGGATTGTTTCATTCTTGGTATATGTATTTCCAGCATTTAGCACAGTTCCTGGCACAGTCAGTCAACAAACATTTAAGTGCCTACTATGTGCCAAGGCTTCTGTGAGTCCTGGGGATACAACAAAAGAGAAGAAAGCATCCCTGTTCTCCAGGACCTCACAGTAAAATGGGGGAGACAGCATGTAAATATCTACATAGAGATAAACTCCATACAGGATAAACTGGAAATATCCAGCAGAGGGGAGGCACAGGATTTCAGAAGGGTTGGGGAGTGCTTCTTATAGAAGGTGGGATTTGAGCTGAGACTTGGAGGAAGCCAGGGAAGCAGCGATGAGGGCTGAGGGCATCGCAGACATGGGGGACCATCCAGTGAAAATGCCCAGAGTCAGGAGATGGAATGTCTTGTTTGTGGAACAGCGGGGAGACCAGTGTCACTGGATTAAAGAGTATACGTTGGGGAGACAGGGGGTGGGAGGGGAATAAGGTGTAGGAGAACTAGAAATGTGGGGGGGGGGGGTCAGACAAGTTATTAGGGAAGCCAAATAGAGAGTTTGTATTTGATTTTCAAGGTGATAGGGAGCCACTGCCATTGACAGTGGAAACAAGGTCAGACTTTGAGAGCTGAGTGGGAGATGGACTAGAGTCTGGAAAGCCTCATGGCAGGCAGAGCAAACAGCAGGCTATTGCAATAGTACAGGTGGGGGTGTCCCAGGAGAGAAGGGGCGGATTAGAAAGATGTTACAAAAGTCAAACTGACAGACCTTGGCAACAGACTTAATATGGAGGGGGGAGGGCGGTGTGAGGAAGAGAGGAGTCAAGGAGGATGCGCAGGTTGTGAGCCTGGGTGGCTAGGAGGATGGTGGTCCCCAGGACAGTAACAGGGAAGTGAAGAAGAGAGGAGATTTTAGGGGAAAGCTAACGAGTTACATTGTGGACATATTTAAGTTCAAAATGTTTATGGGACATATGGTTCAAGGCGTCTGGGAGGCAGCTGTGCTGAAGATTCTTAAGGAACAAATACGTGTTGAATGGTTAAGAGCCCCTCTTCTTCCTCCCTTCCCTCTGCCCTCCAACCACCCCAAACAAAACGTTTCCTAATACTGGGGATAAAGTATTAAGTGCTCTTCCTGGCAACTAGGCAAATACATAGCTACGCGGTGTGTGTGTGCGTGTGTGTGTGTGTGTGTGTGTGCGTGTGTGTGTGTGTGAGACTGAGAGAGTGTGTGCGTGTGTGTGTGTGTGTGTGTGTGAGACAGAGAGAGTGTGTGTGTGTGTATGTGTGTGTGTATGTGTGTGTGTGTGCATGTGTGTGTGAGACTGAGAATGTGTGTGTGTGTGTGTGTGTGTGTGTGTGATTATAAAATAATGGAAGAAAACCTGGTGTTGAATCTCAGCTTTTTCTCCTTTATGTACTATGTGACTGGAGCCACCTCTCCTCTCTGGGCCTCACAATGGTGACTTAAAAAACTGGGGGTTCAGCAGAATAATCTCTAAGGCCACTTTGAGTGTTAGCATTTTGTGATTATGTGAAAAGCCGATTTTTAAAAAAAGACACACCAGAATTTCTCTTTTTTTTTCTTTTTGGAGGGAAGACAAGGCAATTAGGGTTAAGTGATTTGTCCAAGGCCACACAGCTGGTTAAGTGTCAAGCGTCTGAGGGTGGGCTTGAACTCAGGTCCTCCTCACTCCAGGGCCTGTGCTCTATTCACTGTGTCAGCTAGCTGCCCCAACACCAGAATTTCTTTACCCAAATGAGGGCTACCCCCTTCAGATGAGCCACCTTGGGAAGTGACACTGTAATTACAATTGTTCTCAAGGGTTTTTTTTTTACTCCTCTTTGGGCTCTGACTCCAGAGCTAGTTGTGAGTCACAGAAGAACACACCTTGTCCCTTGTATCACTATTATCATTTGTTTTGACCAAAGAGAATATTCCTAATTTGATGACCCAGCACATTTGTCAGACTTGACTCCAAAAGAGTGACTTTTTCAAAAAAGCAAATCTACCTTTAAAGAATAAAAACGTGGCACCACTGAGAGTATTTGGAATCATGTGCTGTAGACTCTGGAGAGTATATATTGGACACCAGGCAGGACCTCTCAGGATCTGCCAGCTGTTCAGTCATGTCCAACTCTTCGTGACCCCCTTTGGGGTTTTCTTTGCAAAAATACTGCAGTGGTTTGCTGTTTCCTTCTCCAGCACATTTTACAGATGAGGAAACTGAGGCAAACAGGGTAAAGTGACTTGCCCAGGGTCACACAGGTAGCAAATGTCTGAGGTCAGATTTGAATTCAGTTCTCCAAGACTCCTGAGCTGCTGCTCTATCCACTGAAAGCCCACACCTGTCAGGTGCGGTAAGTCCTACCAGACTGTTAGACCGAGCTCTCTGAGGGCAGAGCCTGACTTTTTGCTACTCGTTGTCTCCCCAGAGCTTAGCACAGTGCCTGGCACATAATAAATGCTGAATGAGTGACTGCTCCTACGAGGGGAATCACTGATGTCTACGATGACAGGAAGAACACGAGGTTCCTGTTGTTGGAGATGGGTTTTGTCTTAGCTTGGCTCCAAGAACATCACGTCTGAGTCTGCTCTTTGTTTTGGTTGATGTTCTCTGTCTTTTAAGCATCTGCATTCCTCTGACTCATGAGAAGGGATGTCCTTCTCATATGACACTTTTGGATAGACCTAACGGGAACTGTTTCCTAAATCTGTTGGACCCGAATCTACCTCTCTGCAACTTCCACATTGCTTCTCGTTGCCTCAGACAGACTGAGCCCTGAGAGAGACCTGAGCTTAAAAAGGCCAAGGTCTCCCACTGAGTCTTAGGCCATCACCAGTCATCTTGACCTATGTCTTCCCACTGGACTCAGATGACCCTGGAGGCGAGACCGAGGCTGATGACGTTGCATAGCTCTGCCTCGCTCAAATCCAATTCATGTGCAAGTCAAGACACCACCCTGCCAAAATCAGGGGCCTTCTTCGAGAATGAAGGACAAAGAACACTACCTCTAGTTCCGTCCTCTGGGGCCAGGCAGAAAAAGTCTAATTCCTCTTCCTCAAGACGGCCTTTCAAACTGTCAAAGACCATGTTCCTGTCATTCTCCCCAAGTCCACTCTTGTCTAAACTAAAAGCTCTCAGTTCTTCCCACCAAATCTGGAATGGTATAATTAGTCAGCTACGCTTCCCTTCTTAGCCCTAGGGAAGGAAATTTTTGTCTTGGTACTGCAAGGAAATTGAGCAAGCAGAGCCTTGACTGCAGAGGCAGGTAAATCATTAGCCAAAAGGAGGCATCATTTGCATTCCATCAGCAAACACGTTGGCCTCTCCAGCAGAGCCCAGCCTCAGGAGGCCATCAGGCCCTGAAGCATTAATGTTTAACTGGTGACATTTCAAACATTCCAGAAACAGTTAAGCAACAGATCTTTCTCCATCAAACACCCCTGGGTACGCCCCCTGCCCCCCATGGCTGCCCTGGAGAGATCTCAGCTAAACTGGCAGGGATTCTTAAAGGCACAATAGTTAGCATCTACTGGAAACCTCCACTTGGCAAAGCATACATGTATCGCCTTCCACCTGAACCTGGACTAGGAATTCAGGAATCTGGATGGTTTCTAAGACATTAATCATCTTTAATAACCCCCATTCGCCATCTGGATCACCCAAAACACTCACATTCAATCTACGGAATACATTAAAATATTGTTACTGTGGTTGTTTGGGGCCTTTGATTTCATCAGTGGAGAGAATGTCCAGAGGAAACTCCCTCTTGGCGTCTGTTCTGCAAGTCAGACCTTTAGAGAACTGACCTGGACTCTGCCACTCAACGACTTACATGGGTATATACTTTGCAAAGCCCTTCACACACAGTGTCTTGTTTGATCCTCACAGTGGGTTCTAACTCAGAAGTCCCAGTTAACCCACTATTCCCGAGGACAAGCCCGCAAAGTTCCGTAATGAAATAATCGTCACTCTGTAAACTGGTGAGCAGAGATGTTGGAAGAATCTTGGAGAACTGGGATGGTATGGACTGGAGGCAGCCCAAGAGACACAGAAAGGATGGATTTAGCAACAGCTTCAAAGTGTCCACCAAATCAAGGCTCAAGGCAGAGGAAAACAAACCAACCAACCACCAGCCCCTGAATGAGCCAACAAGGTTGGGTTAGATCTGCCCAATCTCCTTCTGCTCTGGAGTCAGATTCTGTAAGAAGCTACAAGGGGGTGTGACCATATCTATGCAGGATAAGGGGGCATGATCACAATGACACTTTCTTTCACGTAGTCTACTTGGTATGGCAGTGCTCATTTCACCCACCCGGTTACATTACCGTCCTGTCAGCAGACAAGAGCCTGGAATTTCCCCCAGAAGTTCCCTCCATTCCATTATCACCATTATCTAACACATCAGGCATCTATCCATAAGAGACCTTACCCTATCCCAGCCCTTCAGCAGATGTCCTACCTGGCCCTCAGCAAAGCCCTGCAGGCACAACAGATAATATCTATTCCCCCACTCCTACAATTCATTTTAAAGCTTATCTAAAGACCAAACTTTGCCCATCCTCTTGGACTGATGGCAGGCAGTAGCCCAACAAGCCTAATGAAACTAATTCACAAGAGCTGATCATTAAATTTCCACCATGAGCGTGTACAGTTTTGATGTCACCTTGACAATGCTATAGATTGGGGTTTCTTTTGTTTTGCTGATGGTCCAGATTTAAGAGAGCAGTGGAGAAAATGTTAATAATAAATTTAAAAGTATGTACTGAATCCTTTTTTTAAAAGCCTGTTGTTAAACATTTACCAGCACACCCCTGGAGTCTCACCAGCACCTTTCAAAAAGGAAGTAATTAATAAATATTTAATGAAACGAATAAGTCAGGATGAGGAATGGGTGCCTTTGACCATATTTGGGCACAAGCTAAGTAAGCTGCTTCACATTTTATGTAATTGTCTCCAATATAACTTGTATGTGTGTGTATAAAGGGATGTGTGTGTGTGTGTGTGTGTGTGTGAGAGAGAGAGAGAGAGAGAGAGAAAGAGAATGAGAGAGAGAAGAAAGAGAGAAGAAAGAGAGAAAGGGGAGGGGAGGAGAGAGAGACAGCTAGGTGGTTCAGTAGCTTGCTGAACCTGCAGTCAGGAAGACGTGAATTCAAATCTGGCCTCAGATACTTACCAGCTGTGTGACCCTGGGCAAGTCACTTAACTCTCAGTTTGGGTGGTGGTGGGGCAAACCCTCAGTTTGCCTCAGTTTCCTCATGTGTTAAATAAGCTGAAGAAGGAAATTGCAAATCATTCCTGTATCTTTGCTAAGAAAACCCCAAATGGGCTTATCATGTAGAGTCAGATACAATTGAAAAATGATCAAAAAACAACAGATATCTGTGATAAGGCAGGGGTTCTTAAATTTTATGGCTACATACACCCCTTTAGTAGTCTGGTGAAGCCTACAGACCCCTTCTTGGAATAAAGTTTTTAAATATGTAAAATTAAATAGGTAGGATGCCAAAGGAAAACAAAGGTTAACGAAAAGAAGTGTACATTTTTCCCAGTCAAGTCCAAAGACCCCCTGAAATCTATCCACGCCCATTTATCAGTAAGAACCAGGACTTAAAGCCTCCTCAATGCACTTACCTGACCCTGGCATACTCCAAGGTGCATGGGCACATGCATGCGGGCACACACACACACACACGCATGCACACACACACACAGAGCAGCAATATGAGGAAGGGCAAGGAGCTCATAACTGGGAATCACAAAATCTGGGCTTGATTCCAAATTTGCTACTCCCTGAGCAGGGCACCTCACCGCTACAGGCCTCAGTTTCCTCATCTGTAAAATACAAGCACTGAACTAGAAGAGGAAGCTTGAAGCAATGGACAGTGCTGCCCTTGGGGCCCGCAGAACTCGGGTTTAAATCCTGCTTCAGACAGGGGTTAGCTATGGGATCCTAGGCAGGATACTGAACATTCATATTCCTCAGGCTCAGTTTCCTCATCAGTAAAACAGGGATATCACAATAACACATACCTCACGGCGTTGGTGCAAGGGTCAAGTAAACCGATGCGTGTGTTGTACTCTGCAAACCTTAGAGCTAGGAACACAAGCTAAGATGTAGACAACATGTAAGGTCACTTCTGGCTCTGCCATTCTGGCATCACAGTCACCCTAAGCACCCCTTCTTGGGACTGGTCCCCCTCTTTCTATTTCCAACCAGCCCACGACTTCACTGAGTAGTGAAGTACTGAATGAAGCACCTCATGGAAGGATGTAGATGGTGCCCATGTTTTTCAACAGAATGTGTTCCTCAAAACTATGTCATAAAGAAGGCCATATTTTCACATAGGAGGTAGGGGTGGTGTGGTGGGGCAGTCTAATTTATGATCCACATTCTAAAGAATGTCCCCAGAAGCCCCTAAGAACTGCACAGTGACTACCTCTCAAAATATCCCAACTCCTTGGGCTAGCATTCAAGAAGCTTTTAGGAAGTGGATCCTTTTTCCTTCCCTCCCTCCCTTCTTCCCTTCCTCCCTCTATTCCTTCCTTCCTTCCTTCCTTCCTTCCTTCCTTCCTTCCTTCCTTCCTTCCTTCCTTCCCTCCCTCCCTTCCTCCCTTCCTCCCTCTATTCCTTCCTCCCTCCCTCCCTCCCTTCTTCCCTCCCTCCCTCCCTTCCTCCCTCCCTCCCTCCCTTCCTCTCCTCCTTCCTCTGGGTCCCCTAATCTCATCTGCTTCAGAGCCACTCACAGGCCAAGCCCAGTGACACAAGAGTCTTGAACTGTCTGACTTCCCACTTTGCCCCTCATTGGTCACCTTGGTAATGTGTTGCCATCCCCATAAACGCTAAACTTAGAACAGTCACTTGATGGGTTTGGCTTACTATAGCTCAGAATTCCAAAGCTCAAGAAATTGGACTCTCCAGCAGCAGGATTATAAGCACACACTGCTAAGGCTGGCCTGGACCTCCATTTCCAGTAGTCTCTCCCTGCATCCCACTTTTTAGGCTGGACCTATGAAGACCTATTCTTGAGGAAACTTCATTTACCAATGGAGAGTGGTAACTGCTCAGCAGCATACTCTTAGAAAGATAACCTGGGGACCTTGGAAGGGAGCTGACTTACCAGAGTCAGGCAGCCCATAGATATTTCAGATGAGACTTGAGTTCGGGGCTACTGAATCTAAAGGCCACAAGCGGACTCTGGATCCACTGTGCCGCGCTGCTGTACTTCAGTCATTGAGTTGTGCCCAATCTGCGACCTCGTGGACCACACTGCCTGTGGAGTTTTCTGACAAGGATACAGGAGTGGTTTGCCAATTCTTTCTCCAATGGATCAAAGGCTATTAAGATTAAATGACTTGCCCAGGGTCACACAGCCACCAAGTGTTAGAGGCCAGATTTGAATTCAGGTCTCCTGATTCCAGGCCCAGGGCTCTATTCACCAAGCCTCCTAGCTGCCTCAATGCTATCTCTCATTCACCCTTAAAGTTCTAGCTCAAGTGCCATTACTTCCATGAAACTTCCCTTGATTGCCCAAAGCAGATACAATCAGGCCCCCCCAGAATCTCCACAGTACCCTGTCTGTACTGGTCTCCGAGACTTAACAACATTCCAGCTTTTATTGCACTTACTTGTGAACCTCTCATACCCTCCACTGGTTTATAAACTCCTTAAGGGCAAAGTGTCTTTGCCCCTACAGCTTCTAGCACAATACTGGAACAAAGTGGGCACTCAAATATTTGTCAAAGGAATGAAAAGGAACAGAAATAGATTGATTATACAAAGAGCCCTATTGTATTAGAAAGGAGACTCTTCCTTTTGTTCTTTTGTTCAGACCTGTCAGCTCACCCATAAAGGGAACTCCCAGTGAAGAAACTCCTTCTGCCAATGTGGGTCAGCAATTGCTCTCCTGCTTGTTACAGACAACTGCTGTAGGCACTTGACTGAGGTTAAGGGATTTGTCCAAGGTCTGTTAGCTGTATGTCCTCAGCAAGCATTTGTTAAGCACTTCCTCTGCCAGGCACTGTACTAAACTCTAGGGACAAAAAGAAAGATGAAAGACAGTCCCTGCTCTCAGGGAGCTCCCCTTTAATGGGACTGACACCAGGCAAACAACTATGTATAAAAAAGAAACAGAGAGGATAATTTGGAGATCATCTCAAAGGGCACTAGCACTAAGGGGGACTTGGGAAAGGCTTCTTGCCAAAGGGGAGATTTTGGCTGAGACACAAAGGAGGTCAGGGAGGCCAGGAGTCAAAGACAAGGAGGGAAAGGAGATCCAGAGATGGAGATGCCTGGAGGTGGGAGATGGAGGAACGGGGATGCCAATTAGGAGACTATTGTAATAGTCCAGGTGAGAGGTGACAGGGGGTCTGAATAGGACAGAGGTGGCTGTGTGGGTGTAATGAAGGGGATGGGTGTCAAGGAGATGGAAATCTCAGGGTTTAACAACTGACTGGATATGTAAGGTGTGTAAGAGGGAGGAGGCGAGGTGTCACAGAAGGATGGGAGAGCTCAGCACGGAAACAAGAAAGTTAGAAAGAAAGAAGGATGGGTTTTGAGAGAAAGGCCATAGGTACAGTTTCAGACATGGTGAGTTTATGCCTAGAGACAACCAGTTCAAAACGTCTTATGGGTAGTTGACAATGTAGGACTGATGGGCAAGACTGAGAAGAGGACTGTTAACCATAGACGTGGGAATTATCTACCTAAGAGATCATCATTAAACCTGTGAGAGCTGAGGAGTCACCAAGTGAATGAGAGTGAAGAGAAAATAAAAGAGGACCTCAGACACCGACAGGGAGCATGACGTGGGTGATGATCCAGCCAAAGAGACCGAGAAGCGGTTGGATGGGCAGGAGACCAATCAGCTCAATGAGGACTCGAGCAGTCCGTGTCCAGGATGATAGAACTGCAGACGATGCAACTAACCTCGAGAAGGCGGTGGAGAGAAAAGGCCCCGAGATCCAGTAACTGTGAGGTTATCAGTAACCTTGTAAGAGGAGTTTCTGAAGAGTGACCCTTGGATGTCGTAATGAGGTTGGGAAGAGAGAGGGGGAGAAGAAGCAGAAAAGACCACCAGAGATGACTTTTTTTAAGAAGTCTGACTACGAGTTCTTTCTTGTGGTGGCAAAGAACCAGAAACTAAGAGGATTTCCTCTGTTTCCCCCCAAATCAATGGGGGAATAACTGCACAAATAAATTGTGGTACATAAATGTAATGGAATGCTATTGGGCTACAAGAAATTATGAAAGAGATACTTTCAGAGAAACCTGGGAAGACTTGGATGAACTGATGCAGAATGAAGTGAGCAGAACCAAGAGAACAATTTGCAATATAATAATGCTTATTCAGTCATTTTCAGTCACATCCGACACTTTCTGACCCCATTTGGGATTTTCTTGGCAGAGATACTGGAGTGGTTTGCCATTTTCTTCTCCAGGTCATTTTACAGATGAGGAAACTAAGGCAAACAGGGTTTAGTGACCTATCCAGGGTCACACAGCTAGCATGTTTTCTGAGATTGGATTTGAACTCAGGAAGATAGGTCTTCCTGACTCCAGGCTCAGCAGTCCATCCATTGTGCTACCCAGCTGTCAAGCCAAACAACTGTGAGAGATGTAAGAACTCTGAACAATGATCAACATTCTGACAGAGAAGTGACAGACTGATCTGCAGAATGAGATACATTTTTGGACATGACCAATATGGGAATTTGTTTTGCTTGACTAATGGGGAGAGAGGGGAGGAAGAAAAATAACTGATGATTTAAAAAAAATTTTTAGCTTGTAAAAAGGAAGAAAGATATAATATGATTGCTCACACGAACAGTAGGCGATAGTAAGGTGCTTTTTTAAATTTAAAGATGGTCTTAATCAAACTTTCCCTACTTCTCAAGCTTCCTGGTTTTGCTTTGGGAATCTCCGCAGTAAAGGTTCTATGCCTGAAGTCACCTCTGACCACCCCTTTCACTCTGCTGCACCGTCCTCCCTGGGTCAGGCCAACCTTCCCTCCCTGGTTCCATTTCTCAGAGAGAACAAACAATTCCTAAGTGGTTTTTGGGAGATGCTGGGGGAGAAAGGGAGGTTATTTAAAATTCTAAGACAGATGAAGCTAGTGTTTGCCACGCCCCCATCTCCCTTCCTACCTCCTCATGCCCCGATTCTAAATATTGAGTACAGGTCTTAAGAAGATCCTAACAATTCAACAAACATTTGGAAGGTACATACTTTGTGTAAGACCCATAGGAATAACAGTATTTGGACGACATATTTCCTTTTTTGTGCAATAAGTTTATCAAATATTGATCTTGGGTTCCTATCCTTCAATTTTCTATAAATAATGCTTCCAGTTATACAATTTCAAGACAAGTGTGTAATTGTGTGTGTGTGTGTGTGTGTGTGTGTGTGAGTGCATTTAAGATATTACCTTGTCAACTCAGGATTCTAACTGCCTTCTCCCTTTCTCCCAACCTCAATAAATTCAGTTCAAGGGGCACAGAGATATGATAGGCACTTGGTTACCTAAAAGCATCTTTTAAGTTCATAGGAATAGAGTTGGAAGGAAGGTTCCAGACCATCTACAGATGAGAAAGCCGAGGCTGAAAGTGGTTTGGTGACTAACCTAAGTTCAAATAGGTAGTAAGTGTCAGAGATGGGACTGGCTTCTAATTCTAATCTAATCCTCCGATTACAGGAGAAAGTCTTCTCTCCACTGTACCACGCTTGCTGCCATTAATTCTATTGCCTGCCTTTCCTGTGGTTTTTTTTTCAGAACTTCTAATGCTTAGAACTTGAAACCTTAAAAAAAAAAAAAAAGTAAAATTGTTTTTACATATAATTTGGGAGAAATGAAATATTTTTTAAAAGCACTATGATTAAAAAAAAAAGAACTCCCAATGCTTCCTCATCTCAGCTCAACTCTGATAA
The DNA here is from genome assembly GCA_028646515.1 of Pseudochirops corinnae. Taxonomy (NCBI): domain Eukaryota; kingdom Metazoa; phylum Chordata; class Mammalia; order Diprotodontia; family Pseudocheiridae; genus Pseudochirops; species Pseudochirops corinnae. The sequence continues at coordinate 292,399,673 of CM053588.1, forward strand.
CATCTCCTAGAGATGGAGACACCCAATGTCCAGGTTCTACTCTACTACTTTGCTCCTTCCTGCCCTCATTTGCATGCTAGATGGTCTGGTTTTTTTCCCTGAAGCAGCTGACCAAAGAACAGACGGAGACTACTCTGAGGCTAATCCTCAAGGCAGAGTGAAAAGAACATTTGGTTTTCTCATCTGGAAAATGAGAGAGATGAACTCTTAGGCCCTTTTGAGATCAAAATTTGTGATCCTGTGATTTTCTGGGCAATCCAAGTTAAGAGAAGAGCACTAGGCTACTGAACGTCAGGCAACTTCTCTCCACATCTGCTCCCTTGACACACTCGTCTCTTGGTCTGCTTGCACAGAATGCTAATACTAGACTGATTTCTTTCTCGAACTGTGTCCTGATTTAATTTCTATTCAGGCACATCAGGCTGTCTGTTTTAAACAGTTTGTCCCTCGTTCAGGGCCTGAGTCCATAAACTGACTTTGTATAGCAGCCAGGACAGTGCCCCACATATAGACACAGGCTTCAGAGCTGCTTCAAAGCCTCATCAAAGCCCTGAATAATGCTAATGATGACAATCATGTAAAATCCTGGCTCCAACCAGAAGCGACACCAAAACTTTATTTCCAACAAAAAAACAAACAAACAATAAAAAAGTTAGGAATGGATATAAACTTAGCCCTGGCTCCCTCGGCCAATTTGTGAAGTACTGATGGCATATGTGTTTCAGACAAAGAAAATGCCAGAATGCACGGAAACCTCATTATCCCCTCTCTGGAAGGGTCCAAGCCACACATACTCCTGGCCAGCAAGGCAAATGCCTTTCAGTTTTTGAGTCCAAGATGACCGAATTCTCCATCTGTGAAACATCGCTGTCAATTTATGTATGACCTTAAACTTGTGACACTCATTGAACTTACCAGGTGTTTGACTCTAGGCAAGTCACTTAAATGTGGTGGTGGTGGTGAAGGGGGGAGGGGTGGGAGATAGGAGAGTCTCTTTACTCACCTAAAAAAAAAAGTGAGGGATTTATGGTCCCTCCTGGCTTAAAACATTATTGTTTCTAAGATTCCTCTGTAGGTTTCTAAGGAACCTCTGGTTCTTCTCAAGAGCAGAGTCAACATGCACAGAAGAAAGAACATAGACTCAGAGGACCTGGGTTCAAATCTCACCTCTGCTACTCACCTCTACTCTCTAGACCAATGTTTCTTCATCCCTAAAATAAGGGAATTTGGACTAAATGTCCTTTAGGCTCCCTTCTAGCTATCAATCTATGAACTAGTTAGAAAGACAAAACCTCTTAACTAATTTAACCACTTGTTAACAAAGCAGGACAAACTATAAAAATGCCTGAATTTGTGACTTCATTGGCCTCAGAAACCCCAGGGTAAGCAAATTCTGTCTGCCATCCTGGGCTGGTAACTCCTCTGGGAATAACAGGATTAGAAAGTTGCCTAGAGCCCTGGTGGGTGATAACTTGCCCAGAGTCTCATAGTCAGTATATGTAGTGAAATCTAAAGCCAGATTTTCCTAGCTTTGAGACTGACTTTCTAGGAGCAGTTAGGTGGATAGAGCATGGGCCCTGGAGTCAGCAGGACCTGAGTTCAAATTTGGTCTCAGATTTGTGTGACCCTGGGCAAGTCACTTAACCCAATTGCCTCAAAAAAAAAATTGAATCATACACTCACTATGTTACACAGCCTCTCATGATATCAAAGCATTACAATGAATTCTGAATGATATAAACGTGTGGTATCCTGCCAAATAATAATACACGTGAATAACACTAAGATACATATTGACAACTCCCCAAGATATATTCATATTTTATGGTCTAGGAGCATTCTCTAGTATTCTAATGACTAAGGCTGACCTTGAGAAGAGTTGAGACAATAGATCTCCCTCATTTCTTTACACAGGTGAGATCTACAGGTGTGAATTGTTGCACATGCTGATGAAAATGGTTGATGTATTGGTTGGTCTGGCTGAAACGTTCTTTACGGGGACTAAAAGGAAGAACCACATTCAGAAATGAAGTGGATATACAAACAAAAGATTAATAAAAACAAGATTTTAAAAACTGAATCAAAACCCATTTGAATGAACCTCAGGTTTTCCCCAAAGAGCTCGTTTTCTTTTCTGAAACTGCCCTGGGGCCTGAGGTTGCCAGACTTCCCTCTGCTACCAAGTTCTAGCCATCCTGTTTACTGAGGTAACAAGACAGAATGTACCTAATCAACAGTATTTCCCATATCTTTCCTCCTGTAATGGCTGATTCTTATTAAAACTAAATTCCCAACTAGTTTGGGAAAGCAAACTTTCTGATTTCAAGTGTAGCTTCTTCAGTGGGTAATCAACATTTATTAAGTACCTACTGATTATTGGCCTAATGACAATCTTACCCTAGCTCCTTCCTGTACAGTCAGGAATTCCTTGTATTTTTGGCACTCTGGCATTGGTGAGAGATGGTCTCAAGCTGTTCTGGCTCTTGAGACTTGTTTCTCTCTCCCGGTGTACTCGGCAGCTAGTTGCGCTCATTATGCTTCTCACTAAGGGCATTCCTACATATCCCTTACTTTAAGTCAGATACTGGGCTTCCCTTACTGCCTGCACCTGCTTCTTTACACTGGTTTTACAGAACTATGCCTCTTTTGAACAATTTTAAATGAATACACAACATAAACACAAGAATTTTTATTTTTTATCTTAATACAACAGTATATACTGTTCTCCACAGCATCCATCACCTGCAGCCTGGTGACAGAGACCCCAGAGAGAAAGTCTTGGCATTTTCTGCTCCATTTCCTAATGCACCCCTGGAATTCCAATGGGCTTGGGGGAGTGTTAGGAAGGAAATAAATCTAAAGTAATAAATCTGACATTTCCAACCAGTCCTGCTCCAGCTTAGGGAGGAGAGGCAACATAAATCATTGGGATTAAATTTGGATTCTGTCACCTGGTCTTTGGTTAGCCCAGAGCTATTCCCCATCAAACAGGACAAAAGGCATAAATTAGCCACTTTTCTGCTCTCCAGCAACAATTTACCTACCAATCAACAGCCTTTTTAAAGTGCCTACTATGTGCCAGGCAAACTTTCTTGATTAGGAGAGAGAAAGTGAGGAAGCTAAGATTCTTTTACCTAGAGGGTCACAGATCTCAAGCTGGAAAGAACCTCAGGACTCATTTACTCCAATAAGCTCATTTTACAGATAAGGAAACTGAGTTCTAGGAAAGTTAAGCAATTTAATGCCCAAGGTCACCTGGCAGTTAATGCTACAGGCAAGATTTAAACCCAGGTACTCTGGTTCCAGAGCCAGTGCTCTAGTACATCTGAAAACAGGACAGAACCCCTTTCTCTCTGGTCTAGGACAGGATTTGTCCTGCCTAAAGTCTGGAATGGAAGGGCTGATTGTTGGCAGGGTCCTGCCTCCTGGAGCATATGTGGACTGAACTCCCTGGCTTGATTTCCAACTTCCACATATCTCCAGAGCCACTGTATTGCCCAAACACCTGTTCTGAACACCAGTCCAAAACCCAGTTCACCTGTGAATTTTGTGGCTTATTGAGGAAAGGCCTTCCCTCCAGAACAGTGGATGCATTCTGTCTGGAGCCTCGTGGGCAACAAGAGAAGACCAGAAAACCAAAGCTGTATAAGCTACAGCCCATTTGACACCCCCTGTACAAACACGAGAGGTCCTGGGCTCTCAGGTGTCTGGGATTGCTGGGCTTATGTTGATGTCCCTATCGGCAGGTGGTAAGCAGAAGAAGATGCTGTTCTGAAAAGGGGCTCCTGGAGTGTAAATACGGACCCAGGAGAACCTACACCTCACCCTCTCTGACATCCATCCACACAACAGTGGCTTCAGCTTTGAGTGACAGGAAAATCATTAACCTGGACACATTAGTCCAAAGAAGTCAAAGGTTGCTCTCCATGACACACCACACTTAACAGACTCAGCCAGGGAACCAATGGTTCTCCACCTTCCTAATGCCGTGACCCTTTAATACAGTTCCTCATGTTGTGGTGACCCCCAACCATAAAATTATTTTCATTGCTACTTCAGAACTGTGATTTTGCTACTGTTATGAATCGTAATGTAAATATCTGATATGCAGGATACATTGTTACAAACTGAACATCACCCACAGGCTGAGAACCACTGATCTAAGCAAAAGCATCAATTTTTTGACCACTGAAGCTTCATGAGGTTTTCAGAAAACTTCTCTTACCTCTATTAAAAGTCACCAAAGATGCTTATTTTAATAACATTTTACATACTTTTATTTTAATTACCTATTGCATGTGGATTATCTCCTTTGAGTGATTGTCCATACAAAACTTCTATGTTATCTCCACTTGTCCTCTGCTTCTCTCAAGGTGGAGAGCACCTTCCTTCCTGTGTTCCTTCTGTATATTTCTAAATCCACCAGCTCATCATTTCCCACACCACAACACTATCTGACCCAATCACATTCTATCTGGGAGATTGTCTATGAGAGATTTTCCCCAATTTTCTGTATTCTCTCTAGTCTTGGCTACATAGGTGTTATTTATATATATATAATACATAAATATATTTATTATATTATTATATAATATAATGTATTATAATATTATATATTATATAAAATATATAACATAATATAATATATAAATATATTTATTATATCTATATATAGATCTATAGATATATCTATATCTATAGATCTATATATATGTTATCTCCTCACAAAGTCAAGAAGTAGCCAGCTAGGGAGTGCAGTAGATAGAGTTTGGGACTTGGAGTCAAGAAGACCTGAGTTTAAATCCTCCCTCAGACAGAAACTAACTGTATGACTCTGGATGAGTCATTTTAACTGCTGTCTGCCTCATTTTCCTCATCTGCATAATGGGATAATAGAGCACGTACCTCCCTGGGCTGCTTTGAGGATCAAATGAGCTAATGTGTGTAAAGAGTCACTTGCAAACCTTAAAGTGCTACAGAAATGAGAGTTATTATTATGAACTAATTTCCTCCAGTGATGCAGACTGCAACATATTCACGCCCGCCCACCCTAGGAGCCCCATGACCATCAATCACTCACTCACATAAACAGCTAAGAAGTACGCGGTGTGTGTCCGGCCCTGCACTGAGCCGGGGATGTGCTGACCACTCTCGTTCATGTTTTCCCAAGAGTTACATCCACTTATCACGAAGGGAGCCTTCTTTTAGGGATCGCGTGAATACCATCGACCAGGAAAATTGCCTGCTAGTTATCTCTCATTCCTGCCACCTTGCTACCTTCTCTTCTAGTCACACATTTTCTTAACAAAATGATAAATAATCAATTTAATCAAAATAGTCAAATTATCAGTTAATACTTGATAATCTTATGCAATTTTTCATCACTAAGAGGTTGCAGCTTACTGATGCCCACTATAAAGCTCTCTTTTCCGTTATTAGTGGACAATTATGGTGTTAGGAATAATGCACACATTATTTATCCAAAGCTAGAAATCTCTCATTGCAGGATCCTTTCAATCTACTAATTCAGTCAATAAGTTTTTATTAAACATCTGTGATGTGGGGGGCAGGGCAGCAAAGTGCCACAGTGATAGAGAACTGGGCCTGGAGTCAGAAGGACTTGAATTCAAACCCAGCCTCAGACACTAGCTGTGTGACCCTGGGCAAGTCACTTAACCCTGTTTGCCTCAGTTTCCTCATCTGTAAAATGAACTGGAGAAGGAAATGGCAAAACCACTCCAGTGTTTCTGCCAAGAAAACCCCAAATGCAGCCATGAAGAGTTAGACACAACTGAAATTATCCAGTGTGTCAGATGTTGTGTTAGGCAAGATGGAGAACACAGATGAATATAATTAATCATAATCATAATAACAATAATATTCTGTGATTTCACTGGCATAGAGAACTCCTAAGTGAGGAAAATCTTTCTATCATTCAGCTTGACACCTTTTCCGAAACTTACAGTGTCAGACTCTAAGCTCAAACCCCAGGTCTGTCCAGTGCCCAGATTGCCACTAATTTCATCTGCAAAGGTCACCAAGCCTCTGATTTGCCCAGAGGCACAGAGTCAATATGTATCATGGGACAGGCCTTGAGTCAAGTTCTTTCTGACTTCAAGATAAACATTCTATCTACTGCCCTATGATACCTCAGCATGAACAATATATTTTTTATGCATTGATTTTTATTATTTTTCCCTCTTTCCCCTTTGTTTCTTCCTTCCTTTGTTCCTTCCCTTCCTCTCTCCATCTCTCCCTTCTTTACTTCCTTTCCTCTCTCCATATCTCCTTTCCTTCCTTCCTTCCTGCCTGCCTTCCTTCCCTCCTTCTTTCCTTTCTTCCCTCCTCCCTCCCTCCCTCCCTTCCTTCCTTCCTTCCACGCCCTTCTTTGCTCTTTCCTCCCTTCATCCCTCCCCCAACTATTAACAAAATTCTTTGTTATAAAAAATGCTTCTATGTAAGTGGGGGGAATGAGGAGAAATATAGACGGGATTCTATAGAAGATACTTTAAAAATAAAAGCTATCAGTTAAAAATCTATTTTTAAAATAACCTATCTATAGACAGTTCTCTAGGTTACATCATTACCTCATCTGATCACACAATAACCCTGTGATGTGAACAATATGGATTAAATGAGGGTTTGATCTCCATGGTCTCCCAGGTCCCTTCCAGCTTGTAATCTTCTATTTCCATTATTATTCCTATCACACAGATGGGGAAGCTGAACCTCACAGAGATTAAATGATTTGCCCAAATCAACTCTGTCAATAAGTTGACAGACCTCCAGTTTGGCCCCAGGGTTGCCTGACACCAATTCAGTTCCTTTTCCACTATAACAACTTCCTCCAAGTTAGCATCTCTGCCTGGGTGAAGCTGGCAGTTTAGTTGTAAAGGGAATGACATATACATAATAAGCAATTCACTGTGTTTGGGCTGTGCCTACCAGAAAAAAAAAAAAACTGGTTCAAGGCAAGACCTTTCTTAGGCTTTCTCCTGGGTAATTTTGTGGGAAGGTAGGTATTCCATAAGTAATTAGAAGAATGAGTCCAAAATTTTGGAGCTGCCCTAGCCTGCCATTAAAAAAAAAATTTGGAGCACCTCCTCTTCCTCAAACTGGTATAGAAATTGTCTTAAACAGAAATAAGTGGGAAAACAATTAATTTTTATTTTTTTACAATTATACATCAACCTTCAAAATCAATGGATACACACTAGGTGGGGGCGGGGAGGAGGGGAAGATCAAGAAGCAAGCCTGAGATAGAGTTCAACAGACTGGGCAACAGCAGACACTCTGGTAAGGCAGCAACAGGGAGATGAGTGCAATCTCCAAAAGAAAACAGAGACTTCTGCCAGCCTGAAAGCAGATGGCATCTGATGGTTGTCTCTTACCTCCTCTTTGCCAATTATTTGACCGTTTATCCTCAGTTTTCCAGTAAATTCAGGGCAGGAGCAGGTAACGCATTGTACAGGTCAACTCTACCATTTACCTGAATTGGAACTTCTACTTCCTGGACTAATCCCTCCCCTTAAATCATTTAAATCATTTATTTAACCTTTTTTTCTACTCAGTGATTAAGTCTCTCCCCCCTCCCTCCCTCCTCTCTCTTTCTCTCTCACTCTTCCTCCCTTCCTCCCTCTCTCCCCCCCCTCTCTCCCCCTCCCTCTCCCTCTCTTTCTCTCCTTCCCTCCCTCCCGCCTCTACTTTACTTGAGTTGATTACACCTGTACTTGTGATTATTTGACTGTCTCGTGGGTTTTATATGTATCTACATATGTATTTATCTCACATCTGTACGCCATGGCAGGGTCTATGTCTCTGCCACTAGACTAGATCCTCTCAGAGAAAGTGGAACTATCAATCTCTCCATTCTTTTCCTGTCTCTTTCCAGTACAGTATTCAGTATATGAGGCGTTGAAGATAGGAGTCAAAAGTGGTGGTGCTGGTGGTCTATCCATATGCAAAACCAAGGAGTTTATAGCCTCAAAGCAAGAAGAGGTGAAGCTTTCCTAGCATTAAACAAATCCAAAGGGAGCTAGATGCCTCGGTGTCTAGGTGAACTGTCCAGTGACCAATGAGAAGCGGACGTGCTGAAAGCTGGGAGAACAGCCCTGCTGATAATCTCAAGAAGACCAGGACTCGCCTAGGAGGGCTGAGAAAGTTGGCTCCACTAGGCTCCTCACGTCTTTAGTTCTCTCTGCCTCCAAGAAAGTTTTAGTCAACCTGGGGTTATTCTTCCCTGCCTGTCACTTTTACTTGATTTACTGGTTTGTTTGGCTTTTTCCAGGTCATTTTTTCAAAGCTTTTGTTCAGAAATGTTAGCACAGTATCCCTGGGGGCAAGAGAAGAAGGGCCGTAAGCCAAAGCCCCTCTAATAAGGGTTTGTTGTCTCGGCTTGTGTTTGGTGGTTTCTTTTTAGGGGGTAAGAGTGTGTGTTTGGTTGGTGGAGGGGTGGGGGGAAGTGAAGCATGGTTAGATTGGACCTTTCCAAAAACACATTTAAAGCAGATTCTGATTTCCAAGCACACGCCACTAAAATGTCTTTCTAAAGCAGCATCTGGAAACAAAGAGAGAGAGAAGCTGCCCAGTTATTTGGTTAAAAAAAACAAAACTCAAACTTTCCTTTCTTCCTCTTGCCAATGTCCCATTTAACCACGTGATCCTCTGGGAGGCAGATGCCTCGGGAAAGAAATGACAACTAAGAAGGATGCCAGCACCCCGGAGAGTTCTCAGGGAGCCAAGGGCAGCGCCAGAAATAAGTGGCAAGAAATCCACCCCTTGGTGGCCAATGCATTTTTAAGAGACCTGGGCGTCTCCAATCTGTGCATAGATATTGTGTAGCCACAGCCAGAAATACAGATGGGGGTAATGGCATTGTGGAGAGAACATCCAGTGGCTCTCTATTTCCCTAGGGCTCCAAAAATGGTTGAGGGATACCAGGCTGGCAAAATTAACTAATGACAGGTGGAGAGGCTATAAATTAGTTTCCTATTTTCCATGCTGATGGAAATTAGATTAGGGATTTTTTGTGCACTCTGGAGCAAAGGAGTAAGGGATTCTGATTTGAGCTTTGAATAACAACAACAACATAGGATCTAGAGGCAGAAGCTGTTGTTGTTCAGGCATGTCCAACTCTACATGGCCCAATTGGGGTTTTCCTGGCAAAGGTGCTGGAGTGGCTTGCCATATACTTCTCCAGCTCATTTACAGATGATGAAACTGAGGCAGTTAAGTGACTTGCCCAGGGTCACACAGCTAGTATGTCTCAGGCAGGTCTGAACTCAGGAAGATGAGTCTCACTGATTCCAAGCCCAACACCTTATTCACTGCATGACCTAGAGGACCAGGGTTCAAATTCTGACCTTCCTATCTTACTCACTGCATGATAAAAGGGTTAGATCAGTTGATTTCTAAGGCACTGCCCAGTTCTAAACCCAATGACCCCCAAATTCCTCTCCTAATCTCTTAAAGATATACTAAATTAATATAATTAATTGATTGATCAACAAGTATTGATTATAAGCATCTTCTTAGTGCTGGCTGCTGGGGATAAAAAGACAAAAATTAAAGTCCTTCCCTTCAAGAAGTTTATATTCTATTGAGGGAAACAACCTATATATTCAAAACTATATATAAAACATCAACAAGGTTAATACAGAAACATTTTAAAAGGGAAGGAGCTAGCAGCTGGGGTGGCCAGAAAAGTGCTAACACTTGAGCTGAGCACTATTGATAATAGCAGCAGTAATGGCAGCCATATTGGTAAAGTATCCATCACAGTGCCTGGAACAAGGCTGGCACTCAATAAATGCTTATTCCCCTTCTCTATAAAGCTCTTTACATATACTAGATCATGGGATCATTTTAACAACACTGGGAGGCAGTTACTATCATCTCCCCATTTTACAGAAGAAGAAACTGTGGTTCACAAAGGTTAAATGATTTGTTTGCAATCACACTGCAAATGTCTGAGCCAAATGTCCGATTCAGGTTTTCTGCACTCTTCCCACTGTATTACTTAGAAGTCTTTAAAAAGGACTAGGGATTCTAAGAGGCAGGGGTGAGGAGAGAGTGCATTAAGATAATCAGTCTTTTAAAGTCTTCTTTGTTTCTTGGCTGTGTTCGTGTGGTGAGCCTCCATGTGGGAGAGAGAGCGAGGGCTTGGGCCTTTATATAACTTCCCCCTCCCCAAGCAAGTTCCCAACATGATGCCATGATCATGGCACCTCTTTCTCAGCCTTTCTGTGTTCTCTCTTAATCTTAGGTGAAGGAGTATTGGACTGGGCTATGACACTGTGAGCTTCAAAAGATCAGCGGACAGAGTCATCAGAGGTTTAGGAGACAGAATCTGTGCTAGATTTTTCAGTCAGTCAAGTCAGGTGAGGATCTAAGTCCTGAGTGACATATTTGATTCCACTTTAGCAGTGGATTGAATGTGGCCAAGAGGGAGCAATATCAGCTCATTTGTTTGTCATGCTATTTTCAGGAGTGAACTTGTGGGGATAATTTTTTAATTATTATTTAATTATTGCTTTAAGACTGAGCCCATTCTCCCCAGGGACCAAAGTAGTATAAGGGAGAATGTGCCCCCAAGGGTTAAAGGGAGATGCTTTGTAACTTCTGTTCTCACTACATCTTCTCAGTAAAGATCTGTTTGAGAAGGAAGGAGGGAAAAAAGGAAGGAAGGAAGAGGTAGAGGAAGGAAGAAGGGAGAGAGGGAAGGAGGAAGGGAGGGAAGGAGGGAGGAAGGAAGAAAGGAGGAAGGAAGGGAGGGAGGGAAGGAAGGAAGAAAAGAAATGGAGGAAAGGAGGAAGGAAGGAAAAAGAAAGAAAACATTCACAAACATACTTGCACCCTAAATTTTGTTTGTGGATGACTTTGTTTTTAGCAGTTATAATAAACATAAACAACTAAAACCCCATCTTTTACAGGAAGCTTTTGTCAACTTCTCTTAATTCTAGTGCTTTTCCTCTGTTAATTATTTCCTATTTATCTTGCAATATAGCTTTCTATTTGCATGTTTTCTCTCTCATACTGTAAGCTCCTTGAGGGCAGGGATGGCTTTTTGCCTTTTTTTGTATCCACAGTGCTTAGCACAAAGCCTGGGACATAATAGGCACTTAATAAATGCTTATTGATTGATGGACTGGATAAACTCCAACCTTCAATACCTTCTATTAATAATGGTTTCTTTCTATCATCTCTGGCACCACCTTAGTGTAGGGTCTTGTCATCTCTTACCTAGAGAAAAAACAGCTTAACTGACATCTCTGCCTTTAGTTTCTCCCCGTTCCCATCTTATTTGATATTACCTAATTAACCTTAATGAGCCAGGTCCTTAGTCTGCTTAAATTTCTTCAACAGCTTCTTACTGCTTACAAATAAAGACTAGAATTCTTAGCCTAGGGTTCAAGTTCCTCACCATCTAGTTCCAACCTGTCTTTGGATGTAATGGCTTAAAATTCTACAAAGACAGTCAGTCTAGGAATGAAGGAAAATTATCAGTAATGAAATCTTTACGTCACAAAAAAGGAGAAAAAAGAGGGTCTATCTAAAGAGACCAATGTGGTCTCAACAGGGAACCTGCTGAACTTAGATTTTAAGAAGGTATAAAGAGGAAATAAATGCAAAGATGGATAATGGAGGTCCTCTAAGAATATTGTCAGGAACTCAAAAGCCGGGAATGAGTAAGGCTGGTGATGGATGCTAAGAACAACAAAATGGGCAAAAAAATCCCTTGTGGCCAAGAAGAGAATCAAAGAAAGGATTTCAGGATAAATGAGACGCTAATAACAGGTGGCAGGGAAATGGCTAAACTGGTCCAATTTTTATTTGTTTTTTCTTCTAAGAAGAAGTCTCTTTGACTAAGAAGGATGGAATAAAAAATGGAGATACAACTGTTCTGCGTCGCAGAGTTTTCGATGTGTCATGGACAATGAGAGATGCACCACAAAGCTAAAGATGTGCAAAGGCTGTTCTGATCTTCAAAAAAGGAAACAGAGCAGAGAAGATAAAGCATAGGTCAGCGATCTTAACTTCCACTCTTGGCAAAATTCCAGAACACGCTATTAGAGGGATGGTTTATGTCCACTTAAAGGGGGAGCAAAGTCTTCTTCCCCTTCCTTCCCCAGTGATGGCTCTGTTCTTGGTTTGACTCCCTTGCTTCTGACAGCCAGTGAGATACAGTGATGCAAGGAGAAACCCTTGGGTCCTCAGGCTGTTAATGGATGAATATAAGTTGGGTTCTTTGTCTGCCTTGGAACTTGTTCTTCAGTTTTAGTTGAAGAGATTGGAGATTTGAAGATGATTGTAAGACTTGAATAGTCAGAAGAACATTGCTGGCACTGGAGAGACTGGGTTCAGTATTGATGTCATAAGGAACAAAGAGTGACCTTCAGGACTGACCTTAGGGACACAGGCCAGTGGAATCTGAGATGAGGATTCATTGGGTAGTGGTGCTATATTTGGGACCAGTGTTAGGAACTGAACTCAGTTTGAGCTTTTTCTCCCCAAAGATTGAAGTGTGATGAGAACGTGCCTCTATCCCTAGATGATGGGGAGAAATGTTTATACTTTTTTCTATTCCTATTACTTTGAAGTAAATATCCCCTTATAAAAAAGCTTTAAAAAAAAGGAGGAGGGAGCAAGGAAAGCAGTGATGAGCAAAGCTAGTGCTTTAAGCCAGGTAGATTCTGGTCCCAAGAGTTGGGTCAAGATTCCCAGATCAGCAGCAACAGCCAGCAGAAAAATAAAAACTGTCAAGTCTGAGGAGAGCAACCAGGAATGGAAAGCCAGCCACCAGAACCAGAAGGTGTCAAAGGATGTCTGTGTTCCAAGACATCTGCAAAATGATATCCTGAAGCAAAGGCTGAGGGTTTATAATTCCCTCACTTGCAATTTGTCCCTTGGCTTAAGACAGCTTTCCTTTGCTTTGTCTCCATTCCCTGCTATATGTCCTACCAGAGGTGGGGAACCTGTGGCCTTGGGGTCACATGTGACTCTCTTGGTCCTCAAAGGGTGACCTTTCAGTGAGTCAAGTTTTACAAAACAAATCCCATTATTAAGGGTTTAATAATCTTTGGCAATCATCGTTACTTCACAGGAACATTCATTCCTATTTGAATGAAACTATACCTTCTGGCCCAGAGTGAAATGATCCTAAAACTCCTTTGGAGATTGCAATATTCAGCTCTTACTTTTTTTTACCTATTGACTGGATATGTCCCTGCTACATAATAAGAACTTAATAGATGCTTGTTGATTGATGAAAAAAGGCTCAACTTCTCCTAGCTACTATCTCCCTTTTAAATGTTCCCTTACCCAAGTTATTCAAAGTCACTTTATTTCTCCCATATGATCAGGGTCCATTAGTCCTCCCTCACAGGCAAGCCCTCCTTGGCTTTCAAGGATCTGATTTGCCTAAACCATGCAAAGGAGAGGTGAATGTGCTGTTGAGAAGGGCATCTTGTATTTTTCTCTGGGTGCTTTCAGTATCAGGTCCACATCTCCCAACAAAGCTAGAATAAGAATTTTTAAAATGTCTGTGAGTTGTAGGGGTTTTCTATGAGCTGTAATACAGCTCCATCACTTCTCTCTTTCATAACTGTAATTGAAGAAGGGCTGATCCAGAAAGCCATCGCCCTTAGTGAGCTGGTAATGATGGAGAGAAGACACTGCCTCCACAAGGGAAACAGTTCATTTATGGAAAGTGGGGCTTAACAAACTAATCTGATCTTTTAAAAAGTCATTCTGTTGTTCAATGAGTCCATCTTTTTGAGAGAGAGGAACCAAATGAATGCACGAAATCAATATGAGATTTAGCCCACTCCCAACACAGTGCTAAAAGTTGGTTCCTTGATCATAGGAAACGAAGGCAGTATGATAATATGTCAATCAATGAGCATTTAGTAAGTGGCTACCGTGTCAAACACTGTGCTAAGTGCTGGGGACACCAAGAAAGGCAAAGGACAGTCCCTGTTCTCAAGGAGCTCACCATCTAATGAGGGAGATATCGTGACTGTGTACAAACAAGATACATACAGTCTATCCTGCACTGGAGATAATCATAGAAGGAAGGCACCAGTATTAAGGGGGATTGGGAAAGGTTTCTTGTAGAGTGCAAGATTTCATTTGGACTTGAAGGAAGCCAAACAAGGTTCCTTGTGGAAGAACAGAACAGACTTTTTTTAAAAACCAGCTTTGTTTGTTAGGCCCCATCTTCCGTAAATGAACTGATTCTCTTGTGGAGGCAGAAGTGAGGAAGGAGAGAATTCCAGGAATGAGAGATAGCTCATGAAAATGTCTTGAGTCAAGAGGATGGACTATTTTGTGTGATTTGGAACAAGGAGGCCAGTGTCACTGAATTGCAGAGTAGAGGGGTGAGTAATGAGTAAGAAAACTGGAGAGATAAGAGGGGGCCAGGCTGTTAAGGGGTCTGAAAGCCAAATCCCAATTTGTCAACAGCATGAACTCCTTATATAACATCAATCCACTGACGTGGCCCACTGGAAAACAGAGTCAGATACATCAATAAACTTTCACATGAGTGATTCTAACCCCAATGTGGGGGCAAGGGGAGGACCTTGACGGCCTTCAGGCTTTTGACCACTCAAAGAGTCCCATGGCAGCCCACCACCCCAATGATGCCCCTCCTCTAACTTAGGGAAGCCACAGAGGAAAGAACCAAACGTTTATTAAGCACCTACTATGGGCCAGGAAGTATGCGAAGCACTTTACGAATGTTACCTCGTTTGATCTTTATGATAACCCAGAGAAATTGGTGCTATTATTAGCCCCTTTTTTACAGTTGAGGAAACTGAGGCAGATGGAAGTTAAGTGACTTTCTCAGGGTCACACAGCTCAAACATATCTGAGCCTGGATTTGAACTCAGGTCTTCTTGACTCCAGCACTCTATTCACAGTGCTACTTAGCTGCTATAAGAGATGTATTATTAAAGAATTATAAGCTGAGGGAATGCCCATTGATTGGGGAATGGCTGGACAAGCTGTGGTGCATGAATGGAATGGAATCCTGTTGTTCCGTAAGAAATGGTGAGCAGGCAGATTTCAGAAAAACCTGGAAATATTTTTTGTCCAAGATAGTGTAGGACTAGTTATGATATCACTGGGATCAAGCTACTGATACCCATGTAACAGAAGTTCCTAAATCACCAATAATCAGAGGAAAAATAAAATGAGACAAGCCTTAGGCGTTATCTCATATCCATCAGATTGGAGACACTGACATAAAAAGGAAGGAAAATGACAGTTGCGAGAAAACGGGGACATCGATGTGGAGCTCTGAACGGGTCCAGCCATTCTGGGAAGCAATTTGGAATTCGGCCCTAAAAGACACCAAAATTCCCATTCCCTTTGACCCAGTGATACCACGACCAGACCCATGCTCCAAAGAGACCAAAGAAAGACAAAAAGGATTCTTACGGACAAAAGTACATGTAACAGATCTTTCTGCAGTGAGAAAGAACCGAAAACTAAAGGGATGCCCCAATAATTGGAGAGCGGCTGAGTAAACTATGGCATATGAACGTAATGGAATATCGTTATGTTTTAAGAAACAAAGGGAAGGTTGAGAGAGATATCTAGGAAGACTTATATGGACTGATGCAGAACAAAATGGGCAGAACTAGAACAATTTGTACAGTAACAATGACAGTGCAAAAACAAACAACTCTGAAAGACTTAAGAACTGTGATCATTGAAATGAGCAGTAATTCCAAAGAATCCAAGATCAAAGCGCTACTCATCTCCCAACAGAGAGGTACCGACTCAGGGTGCAGGATGAGACACATTTTTGGGATATGGTCAAAGGTAAGAATGTGTTTTGTCTGACTGCGTATTTGTTACAAGTTGTGTTTTTCTTTCTTTTTTCATTGGGTATAGGGGAGGGAGAGAAGGGGTGTTTGAAGGGAGATAAAATGAATTTTTCCTAATTGACAAAAAATGGATTTAAATAAAATATTTTTTAAATTAATTTTTACTTTGTTTTCAGCTCCAAGTTCTCTCCCTCCCACCTTCCCCTCTACATTGAGAAAGCAAGAAAAAAACAAAACAAAACTTGTTACACATATGCAGTCAAGTAAAATAAATGACCATATTAGCTATGTCAAATACATACATACATGTATGTCTGTACACAAACATACCCAAACCTCTCAGTCTGCACTCTAGGTCCATCACCAATCTGGAGATAGGTGGCATGTTTCATTCATTCTAAGTCCTCTGTAGTTGTGGTTGGTCATTATGTTCATCAGAATTCCTAGGTCTTTCAAAATTGTCTTTACAATACTGTTGTTATTGTATAAATTGTTCTCCTGGTTCTGCTTATTTAACTTTGCATCAGTTCATATAAGTCTCCTCAGGTTTCTCTGAAACCATCCCCTTCATCATTTCTTACAGCACAATAGTATCCCATGATATTCATATGTAACATAATTTGTTCAGCTATTAGTCAATTGAAGGATGCCTTCTCAGTTTCAAATTCTTTGATATCACAAAAAGAACTGTTAAAAATATCTTTGTACATGTAAGTCCTTCTCCTCTCTCTCTGATTTCTTTGGGGACATAAACCTAGGAACAGTATCACTGGGTCAAGGAACATGTGCGTTTTAATAACTTTTGTTGCATAGTTCCAAACCACTTTCCAGAATGGCTAGATTAGTTCGTAACTCAACCAAACACTGAGTTAACATAGCTTTTCCTACAGCCCCTCCAGCATTTGTTAAAAAGTAAAATAAAAATTTAAAAGCTAGTCAACCTTTGCATAGAAAACCATAGACTCTTTCCTTGTGATTCACATATTACCTGCAAACTTCCTAGAGATAATCAGTAAAATTCTAAATCTTTTAACCACCACTATTCTTGCTAAGATCGATCCTCCCTAGATGGAGATTTTTTTTTAAACACAGGAGCCGGAGGAACAAAAGAAAATCACAGAGATTCAACAGCCTAATTTCTTTCTCACTAATTTCTAGGCCACTCCATCTTGCTGGTGGGGTATGAGGGTGTGTGAGCTGTTTACTCCAAAGTCTGTCACTTTGGGCTTATGATCTTTGCAGCTGGTCCCCGGGTCAGGGTACCCTTTCCAATGCAGCAATTTCCCCCCCTTTTTTATTTGAAGATTAAAATAAAAAAGCAGCTGTACTACCCTGGCATTCAACTTTCTCTGAACTCATGTGTCTGCCTCTGCCAGATCTGCCAGAAGAGATGTTGGGCGTGCCAGGAAAGGGGATGGGAGAGGTTAAAAGTCCAAACACACTTCAGTCTAGAATCTAGACTCCACTAGTCCCCTTCAGCTGCTTAAGGCAGTGGCTCATAGTCCCTTGCCCACTGTAATTAAAACATATCAAGACTGGCATCACCAATCTTCTTTCTTGGATTTTTCCTTATGGAATCTAATTGAGAACAACCTGCCCCCCAAATAAGCTGTGTATACCTCCAAAAACACAAACGATTAGGCAATGTCGATAAACTCAGAACACTGCAGTTCCTTCCATCCCAGATATCACAAAGTGCCCATAACCAATCAAGCTCATATGTATATACAAATATTCCACTAGCTCCCTGGATGCCTGGATGTTTTTATTTCTTAAATAAAAGTATCTATTTTTAAGGCTGATGAAAAGATCTAAAAGCCACACTACATAAATAAAATTATCTATGATCTCCATCTGAATGAAAGCAAAACAAAAGTGTGGGTAATTCAAATTATGCTTCATGGAGTCATAGACTGAGCAGTGAAAAGTACCCTGGAGATAACTGAGGTCAACCCTGTCATTTCACAGATAAGGAAACTGAGGCTTCCAAGACGAAAGCTTTGTAGTAGTAAGTGACAGAGCTGGGATTCGAATCCAGGTCCCCTGACTTTGAACCCAGCACTCTTTTGCCTGATCTCCTTGAGAGCCTGGACTGTATTTAACTTTTCTCTGTATTCCCAGTGTTTAGCATTGTGCCTGGCACATAGCAAGCCCTTAATCAATGGGTACTGATTGGCAACAGTTTCCCACAGTGGCCTCATGGACTCGCCAATGTGGAAAGTCCTTTCTACATGTCGGAACTGCCAACCATGCACCTTCTCCTCCAATCTCTTCACAACTTCTCCAACATGCCAGATGTCTTTAGCTGAATATTCTGTGGATGCCCATCCACAACTCTGTCTGCCCATCCATTAATCTTCACTCTTGGTACATGAACAGAGTTTTCTAGTCATATGTGTATTTTCCAATTCTTTTTTTACCCCACTTATTGCAGGCACATCATTTATGTTATAGCCTTCTTAAACTCACCATAATCTTTCTACTGGGTTTTGTACTGGTATTCATGATTCTTCAAAGATTGTGATACCCTGCGATTTTCAGTCAAAAGGCATCCCTGGATGAATACTGGTTTGTTGCTGCTTAATGGAGCTTTGCAGCAGGAAGCAGTTTGGTATCATAGAGAATACTCTCCTTCTATTTAATTCTGGGTCCAGTTCACTGTGCATCTGCAAGCCTGTCCAACATATGCATGTTTGTAGATTAATTTAATGGGCTGCCTACGCAACTGATGTCAATCTAGGCAATGTAGTTTGTTTATCCATTGGATTTTTTTGTCTCTGGAATAAATGCTTAGTGACTGACTGATTGAATTGTTAGGTTGCTCTCATTCAAGTAACCATGAGTGATAATGCAAACCCATTCAAAAATCCAAATGACATTCCTGAATTAAGACTCATTCTCCTAATTACCTTCGGTGAATATTAAAGTACCCATGCCAGAAAACAAGATCTATTTAAAAAGAGGTGATACTATACAGCATAATGTATATGTCTTTCTTTTCATAGGAATGTTAGAATCTGGAGGCATGGAATCAAGACGTAACTTCACTATTTACCAGCTCTGATTTCCACCAAGTCACTGAATCTCTCTGACCCTCAGCATCCTCATCTGTAATATGGAAACTAAAAATCATATTTGTAGTATTTACATAGGTAATTCATCCATCAATCATTCAGTACATGCTACCTATGGCATCATAGCACCAGACAGGCAGGCAAAAGCAAAACATTTCCAGATTTCAAGGCGCATACACTCTAACAGAGAGATAATATGTAACATAGAGAGGTATTGTCAAGATATATGAAAGGAGATACAAGGTAACTTTCGAGAGGAAAGTACTAAGTGCAGCTGGGGATCGAGGGAAAGATGGGGGATAGGAAGGGGCCCAATTACAAAGAGATTGCAATTCCAAAGAAGTTTATATTTGATCCTAAAGATAATAGGGAATCACTGAAATTCACTGAGGGGAGAGGTGACATGAATCTAGGAAAATCACTCAGGCGGCTGAGCAGAGGATGCAGCAGGAAGAGACCAAAGGTAGGGAAACCAAGGAGGTGTTCATTCTAATGACCAGGAAAAATGTGATGAGGGGCTAAACAGAGATGGTGGCCGTGTGAGTGGAGAGAAAAGGGGTGAACCCAAAAGATTTTGTAGAGATGGAAATGACAAGATTTGATAAGAGACTGGATAGGTGGGATGAACGAAAGAGAGCTGAGAAAGACACCAAGGTGCCTGGAAAACTGATGGTGCCCCAGAAAGTAATAAGGAAGTTCAGAAGAGGAATGGGTTTTAGGGGAAAGATGGTAAAGTCTACTCTGTACACAATGAAATTGAGATGCATGGGGTGGCTAGGTGGCACTGTGAATAGAGCACCTGCCCTGGAGTCAGGAGGACCTGAATTCAAATCTGGCCTCAGACACTTAACACTTACTAGCCGTATGACCTTGGGCAAGTCACTTAACCCCAATTGCCCAGCCTTTCCCCTGCCAAAAAAAGCAAAAAAAAGAAAGAAAGAAAGAAATTGAGATGCTTATGGGACATCCAGTGGGAAATATCCAATAGGCAATTTGTGATGTGGGCTAAATAATAATGATAACTAGCATTTGTATATATAGTGCTTTAAGGTTTACAATGCATACTGCATATCCATCTATCCACCTATCTATCTGTCCATCTGTCTGTCTATCTATCTGTTGATACAGACATGCACAACATGCAGATGCGCACACACACACACACACACACACACACATTTATAACCATTTCATCCTCACGCCAACCCTGGAAGTAGGTTCTTTTATTATCCCCACTTTACAGCTGAGAAACTGAGGTGAAGGTTAAGTGACTTGCCCAGGATCACACAGCCAATAAGTGTTTGACACGAGATTAGAACTCAGGTCTTCCTGATTCCCAGTTCAGTGCTCTAGCCATTATACTATCTAGCTGCCTCTATATTCCTAATAGGGAGGTTTGTATAATAGTATCTTATGAGGCTTCTAAGCTCCACTTAACCTCTATGCCTGAGTTATCTTCCATTTCTTTCCAGAGACCCTCCTAAGGCACTTCAGTCTCCCTTGCCTTCTCCCTCCTCTGTCCTCCTACAAAATTCTTTTTGGCATTCAGACCATACCATCTTCAACTGTCATCTGTTTGATTTAGAGGCAGCTCATCTCTTGAAAACTACAGGAGAGCAAGGACATACGGTGTTCTCTTGTGCTTCCATCAGTGTCTACTGTAGTGCTGACCACCCAGAGGGCACTCACTACTCAGCTGAATGAATTGACAGGTGTCTGTTGTTAATAGGTGAATTACACAGCCAGGGGTGGCTTCTATGGCAAGGATGAAAGGGGTCCTACACCACTGAACGTTTCTGACGATGAGCTTCTTAGATGAATATACAGCTGATGGATGGACTCATCAAATCCGCAGATCAAGCAACCAGTCAAATAACTACTTATTAAGTCACTATACACACCAGGCACTGTGCTAAGCACTGGGATACAAGGGCCAAAAGCCAGTCTCTGCCTTCGAGGGGCTTACAGTCTAAAAGGGGAGACAACATGCAAAAAGATGTGTACAAAACAAGCCATAGACAGGATAAAGAGGAAATAATTAGCTGAGAGAAGTCACTGCAATCAGGAGGGGCTGGGGAAGACTTCCTGTAGCAGGCAGGGTCTTAGGACTTAAAGGAAGCCAGAGAGAGGTCAGCAGTTGGAGCGGAAGAGGAATAACCTTTCAGGCATGAGGGACGAGCAGGGAAAACGTCCTGAACTAGGAGACAGAGTGTCTTGTTGGCGAAACAGCCAAGAGGCTGGTGTCACTGGATCAAAGAGAACATGTCAGGGATTAACGTGGAAGAAGACTGGCAAGGTGGGAGGGGGGCAGGTGACGAAGGGCTTCGAATGCCGAACAGAGCACTTTGTATTTGAGCCTGGAGGCAACAGGGAGCCACTGGAGTTTACTGAGTAGAGGAGGAACATGGTAAGCCTTGCACTTTAGTGGCTGAAGAGAGGGTGGATTGGGAAGGGACGAAGCAGGCAGACTCTCTGCTCACCACCTCCAATCAGGTATGAGGTAATGAGGGCCTGCACCAGGGTGGGGGCAGTGTTAGGCCTGGAATCAAGAAGACCTGAGTTCAAATCTGACCTCAGATTTACTTATTAGCTGGGTAACCCTGGGCAAGTCACTTAACCCTGATTGCCTCCCCAAAAATTCCCCCATAAACAAGAAAGACAGAGAGAGAGAGAGACAGAGACAGAGAGGCACAGAGGGAGAGACAGAGACAGGGAGACACAGAGAGACAGACAGTAGAGACAGAGAGACAGACAGAGAGATAGAGACACAGAGAGATAGACAGAGAGACAGAGACAGAGAGAGACACAGACACAGACAGAAACAAGGAGACAGAGATAGACACAGAAAGAGAGTGACAGAGAGACAGAAACAGAAAAAGACAGACACAGAGAGACAGAGAGTCAGAGACAGACTCCAAAAACTAAGGGGAGGTGGTGGCAGTGGTTTCAGAGACCCAGGAAACCAATGAGGAAGCCCCTGACCCTGCCTGAGCTCCTTCCATCTCATTAGGAAAAGAACTGAAGAGAAGTGGCAGAAAAAGAATTCCATGGGCAGGACATGAGTTAAAAGAGCATTACTTAATTGTGGGTTAGATGGAAAACATTATGTGAGGTTGGTTCAGATCTTTCCAGAGGTTGGCCAGCAGCCTCCGAAGGGGAGCTTCATTGAAAAAGCAGCTGGGAAGCAGGCTGACATGAAGCAGGCTGACCTTCAGCCTAAGTCTCCTTTGCCGTGCCCCAAAGCTGTCTGACAGACTGTGTCCATCCTGAGCTCTGCATGAAGAGGGCCTTGCCAAGGCCGCCCCCCCCCCCCACCTCAACTGGGGGCGGGAGAAACCACAGCCCAGGCCTTTGGCTCTCAGCTTCTAAGGGACTTAAATCAGAGCCCCAAGGTGGGCTCAGCTCAGACTGAATGCCTTCTTCATGGGAGAGTGTTAGAATTGTCTGATACAGAAAATCTGTGAGATCCTCGCTGTTTAGGCTGCACCTGCTTTGTGACTGGCTTTTTAGAGTAGAGTAGTCACAGATCAGTGGACTCGAAGAGACCTAAGAGGTCTCTGAGTCCAGTCTTGGGTTTTTTACACCCAAGAAAACAGACCCAGAAAGGCTAAGCCACTTGCCCAAGGTGGTTAGTAGCTAGCAAAGCAAGACTGAAATCCAGGTGTCAAGACTTCTAAATTGCGGTTCTCTCTCACCTCAACATCCCTGTGGGTGTCCCTTAAGGTCATCTTAGTCACTGCTGTGGAAATCAGATAAATTGCACTTTCTCTTATGTTTAAAATGCTGTGGGAGGGAAAGGACATGACAGCTTCCCTGTGAGGCAGCCAGGTGGTTCATTGGGCTGGGAGTCAGAAAGACCTGAATTCAAATCTAGACTCAGATACTCCCTAGCTCTGTGACCGTAGGTAAGTCACTCTACTTCTGTCCATCTCAGTTTCTTCAGCTGTAAAATGGGGCTAATGATAGCACCCACAAGGGATTGTGGTCAGGCTTAGCATAAACCACCCAGGGTTTTTGAGGGAAGGGAGAGAAGAGCATTTATATACACAGCATCTAGTATGTACCAATCATCACGGTAGGCACTTTTCAAATATCTCACGTGTTACTATGAAGTGGGGAAAAACCAAGCAAACCAATATCTCATTTGGTCCTCTATTGAATTTGAAGATCTGTAAAGCACTTAGACCAGTGCCAGGCACATCAGAGGCACCAAAATACGTGCTTCCTTCCTTCCTTCCCTCAATGACACTAATGTCTCCTATCCTTTACTCTCGTAGAGTTTTTCAGTTTCTCCTTCTAGAACTAAAAGTTCACTAGTCCTGTATGTTGCAGATGAACTAGGGCTAGATTTAAACACTCTCCATTCCCTGCTCCCTCCCCTCCCAACTCTGCACAGTCTTGAACACCCACTGCCCTGATCTTCTTTTCCAGGCGTGGTTTGGTCATGGGCAATTTCTGCCAGAGCTACAGCATATTTTATACAGTAAGTGTGTTTCTCTAATGTTCTGTGTGAATTTCAATTTTTGCCTGTCAATTAAACTTCAGGTGCATTGGAGGAGCTCTCTGTGAAAGGAGGCCTTCGTTCTTTCATTTTAAAAAAGAGAAGAATGTTGTTTTGGAAAGCAAATCGTCTTTTTGCAATATGTTAAGAATGAGTGACTTCATCAATATGGGTCCCTCCTGAACCAGGGTAGATTATAAACCCTCTACACTGTACTAGGTCACTACAAGTTGCTGTCTTTTCTCCTACACTCCAGGTTCCCTGAAGGGAGGCATTCTGTCTAGCTTAATTTCAGCATCCATTCTCTTTCGTGATCGCTCTCAAGGCTCATTTAGTCTTTCTCTTCATCCCTCCCGAACTCCATGTATTTCCTTGTCATGACCTTTCACACTGGCTTGTGTTTTCCCACTGACTTTCTGACCACTGAAAACTACAGACTCGGTGAGCGCCGGGTCCCCAGATCCACTAACTGGCTTGGCTCCTGTGTTACTGCATCAACCTGACTTCCCCTATGCTCTAGCTGTGTGACCCTGGGCAAGTCATTCAACCACTATGTGCCTCAGTGTCCTCATCTGTAAAATGAGGGGAGAGAGCTATTGACCTCTAAAGTCCCTTCCAGATCAGAATCTATAATCCCATTATCCCTGATATGACAGCCCCATAGTAGGATGACTGGTAAATGGAATTTATCATTTTTAAAAAGCAGCTTATTCTATGCTATATAACTTGTAAGACAAACAAAAATTACTATCCTGGGGAAGCTAGGTGGTGCAGTAGATAGAACACTGGCCCTGGAGTCAGGAGGACCTGAGTTCAAATCTTGATCTTCAATATTAGATATTTGCTAGCTGTGTGACCTTGGGCAAGTCACTTAACCCCAACTGTCTTGCCTGCCTCCCTCCAAAAACAAACAAAAATTAATATCCTTAATTTCTAAAGAAAGTGAACTCCATTCCCCTGTGCTACCTTCTACAGACCAAGACAGGCATGGAGAATCACCCTGATGCCCCAGGGCTTTCGCTATTTTTTTTTGTTACAAATGAGGAAACTGAGGCTAGGTAAACGATTGCTTCTGCCCTTTGGGCTTTTTCTGCTTTAAAGCTGAGGTTATTTTCATTGCCTTCATTTTACCAAAGTACAGTCCTTTTCCTCCCAATTTTCCGTTCTTTCAGAGATGTGACAATGCTCTGGACACGTGATGTCATTAGAGCCCTTATATCTCCTGTCTCACCTCCCAGTCTTCCTGGCAGTGGGACTGGGAGGCAAGTGAAAAGCCTCCAGAAGGCTGCAATGAGAAGTATCCACATGATGCCCCAGAGGGATCCTGGCGGGCTTTGTCCCTCATGGCCTCTTGCATGACTGGGTGCATACCAGGCATTCAATAAGTACTCTCTCATTGATTAATCTTATTCGCAGACCAGGAGAGAGAATGTGGCGTGGTGGGAGAAGAACAGAATTGGGATTGGAAGGAATTGAGTCTCAGCTCTGTTCTGAACACCTAGCCAGGTGAACTTGGGTATCCTTCACTCTCTTTGGGCTTTAGTACCTTTATTGGTAAAATGAAGAGCTTAGCTTAGGTGCTCTCTAGTTTCTTCTACTTAGTAATCCTGTGGATCCTATACAAAGGCCAGGACTAGGAGTCCACTGATATCAAAGATGTCTTATGGATATCAAGGGGCTGGACCACAAGGGATCATGGTCAGGTTTAGCATAAGAAGGTATATGAAGAGCGGCCAGGTGGCGCAGTGAATAGAGCACCAGCCCCGGAGTCAAATCCGTCTTGGACACCCGACACAAAAACTAGCCATGTGACCTTGGGCAAGTCACTTAACTCCAATTGCCCTACGTTCCCTACAAAAAAAAAAAGAAGAAGGTATATGAATACTTTAAGTCTGCTGGAAAAGCAATAGGTGGAACCAGGAGCAACGTAGAATAGAAAGGCAGAGAGGCAGACTAATTCAGTAAAAAGAAATACTTTCTAACATAACTGTCCAAAAGTGGACTAGGATTCCCAAGAACACAGTGAATTAGTCACTGTGGTGGTGATGCTGAAGAGATGGCCACATGATCGCTCTATGAGAACAGTGCAGAGGGGATTCCTGCTTGGGTTAGGGTTGAAGTAGACCACTAAGGTTCAACTTGGAGTTTCGAAGATTCAAAGAGTCTGAACAGCCACGTGTGGTGGCCAGCACCTGTCATCTCTGCTACTTAGGACCACTTGAGTTTGGGAGTTCTGAACTACAGGAGGCTATGATGATAGGAGCTTACAATATGGTGAGCGAGCCCCCAGGAGGTGTGTGTGTGTGTGTGTGTGTGTGTGTGTGTGTGTATGTGTGTGTGTGAGCTAAGGAGGGCTGCAATGACCCAGGAAAGAAGCCAAAGCTTCTGTGATGATCAAGCCCATGACAGCCCAGTATCTGAGGGAAGGGAGAGCCAGCCTCAAAAACAAACAAACAAATGAATAAACAAACAAAGAAAAAGAACGAAGTTTGAACAGAGGGAGGAAAGAGGACAAGGGAGTCGGAAGAACCAAAGGAGAAGAGAGGTGAGCAGGCGTGGAGGGCAGCCTTCCTCACTCCAGCAGTGTGGAGTCCCTTCCCTTCTTTCAGACTTTATACTAAAATTCACTGGTCTCACAGACCCTTCCCTAAACCTCCACAGCTAACGGTCATGCCAGCTTCCCTCCCGCCCAGGACCGACAGATATGCTCAGGCAGCTGGCACTTATCACGTACCCTGCATGTTCATGCATCTCTTCTACGTGTTACCATCTCTGTTTTCTGTGTATCTGTACTCTGCCCCAATTAAACCCAGAGCTTTCAAAAGGCAAGGACACAGGCCTCCTTTTCTGTACCTCCCCCTCCCCACTGCTCAGAATCCACTGCCAGCAAAGAGCTCCGGCTACAGCAGACCCATGACAACACAAACATAATGTACCGGCTCAGACACTACTGCTACCACCACCACCACCACCCCCACTACTATGCTGCTGCTTCTGCTGCTGCTGCTGCTACTACTACCACTACTACTACTACTTCTACTGCTGTTACTACTACTACTACTACTGCTATTACAACTACTACTGCGATTACCACCACCACCATTATTGCTATGCATCACTACCACTCTGACCATGACGGCGATGACAACGACTAACGCCAGGTTAACAGCCAGCATTTACACAGCCCTTTAAAGGTTTTCAAAGCACTTGGCACGGTTTATCTCATCTGAGCCTTACAATAATCCCTTTAAGGCAGGTACTGTTATTGCTCCCATTTTACAAGTTTGGAAACTGAGGCAGACAGTGGTCAAGAGACCCATCCAGAGTAAGACAGCCAATAAGTTTCTAAGGCTCCATTTAAACTCAGGTTCTCCTGAATCCAGACCCAACACTGTTGCTGCCTACTAATGAGGGGCAGGTGCTTCAAAGACACCTAGCCGTCGGGAGTAAAAGAGAAGGAACAGAAAGGCATCTCTGGGTCACTGCCTCTGAGGGAGCACCAGGTCATCAAGC
>CM053588.1:292426693-292437290 GCA_028646515.1 Pseudochirops corinnae
CCCGCCCAGGACTGCCCTGAAAGCCTAGAAGACCTTGAAGTCTGGGCTTGGGCTAGGCTTTTTTTTTTTAATCTGTTGATATCTTTTGTTTTTATATTACATTCCCATCCAAATATACTCCCTCAATATCCCTTACCCAGAAAACTTCTCTTTTCAACAGTTTAAAAAAAGAAAAAAAAAAGACTTCAGCTAACAGCTTATATAATATTCCGTACCTATGGCCCCCTCTCCTCCAGTGAAGGGAGGAAAGTCCATTTCCTCTGGGACCCGGCTCAGTCCTTACAGTTAAGCAACATTTGATTTAGTTGATTCTATTCCCAACAGAAGGTTGTCTCCTCAGAGACAAGAACTGTTTCATTTGTGTCCTTCCATCTCTTTTGTCTTTGCCTTCGGCCCAATCAGGGACACAAGAAATGCTTATTGAAGGCTTGGTTCCTAAAGAGGAATCTAGAGGGAGCAGCTCAGCCTCCCCCCACCCCCACCGGGCTGGGTTTAGGTTTTGTCCTTTATTGTTTGAAACACAAAAGGGGCCTCCTACTTAGCACCATTAATCAAGGCATCACCGTATCCATAAGAGCCGGAGTTGATACAGGGATTTATGATTTGCAAAGCACTTTAGATACATTATCTTGTCTGATCCTCACATCAACCCCCAGAGGCTAAAGGTATGTGTACACCCATGTTACAGATGAAGAAACGGAGGTTCCAGGTCATCTAACACCAAGGTGATGGCCGTGGGATCTATGCCTTCATTTCAAGTCCAACAATCTTTCCATCACGGTCACCATGCCATTGCTCACACTCTGACAGGTGCCACATCGTCATCCCTCCTGTCTCCTCTAGTCCTCTAGAAAAAGCTTTTGCTCCTTCTGTTTCCTCTTCCTTTCCTCCCCAGGGAGGTCTCCTATTCCCCCAGCTCTAGACCCAAGTTATAGGGGACTCTGCCTTCTAGGACACCCAGGCTTGTGGGGCTTCATGACGGTATAATTGTCTCCCTAGCACAAAGCTTCTGTCCACAGACTAGATGGATGATGCAACCCAGCATGACATGCTGTGGAAAGTATGTTCAGGTGCCTGGCTGTCCTCTGCCTAATGCCTTTTAAATCAGGATCCAGATTTGATTTTCCTTCCCTTCCCGGCTCCAACTCAGACCCAGGCTCATTTGTCAGATGCCTGTCAGGTCCCAGGCATGGAGCTGGGAGGTTGGAATGCCAAGTACTTTACCCTTAATAGACAATCACATTCTCCTTCTTTTCCTCCCGTCTCCTCCCTATCCTTATCCTTTTGTGACCCTCCTTTCTCCCACTCCATCATAATCCTAACTTGCTGCTTTATCCTTCCAAGATTTTAAAAGACTGGTGTTATTACACTGTGCATTCCTTCGAGAGAAGGAGCTCAGGAAATCAGATAAACTGGGACAGGGAGGGAGAGACAGACAGACAAAGAGGAGGGAGAGAGAGAGGGAGTGAGGGAGAGACAGAGAGAGGGAGAGAGAGAAGGAGGGATGGAGGGAGGGAGGGAGAGGGAGAGAGACAGGGGTGAGGGAGAGAGGGAGAGAGAGAGGGAGGGAGGGAGAGGAAGAGAGAGAGAGAGAGAGAGAAGGAGGGATGGAGGGAGGGAGAGAGCGGGAGAGAGACAGGGGTGAGGGAGAAAAGAAGAGAGAGAGGGAGAGCGAGAGGGAGAGGGAGAGAGAGAGAGACGGGGGTGAGGGAGAGAGGGAGAGAGAGGAAGAGGAAGAGAGGGAAAGACAGAGGGAGAGGGAGATGGGACTATTGATAATCATCATCATTTATGATCCTATCGGTATGAATTAGCCCCCATTACCATCTGTCTTTAATATGGATTCATCTTTAACTCTTGGTCTCTACAGCCTTCATTTAAAAACAACAGCTCAAACCTGCACAATGTTCATGTCATCACAGCATCCTGGAGGACTTAAGTATCATTATCACCATTATACCTATGAGGAAACTGAGGCTTGAAGACATTAAATTACTCTCCTCAAGTTATACTAGATCACGTTGAGGCCCTGACTTCAATTTCCAAATGAAGAAACTGAGGCCAGCAGAGGTTAAGTGACTTGCCCAGGGTCACACAGTTAGTGAGTATCTGAACCTAGGTCTTCCTGACTCTAAGTTCAGGAAGGTGGGAGCTAAAGTCAGGAGTCTTCCATCACACAAGGTGAGGGTGAGGGTCAGAGTAGATCCCAGTGAACTTCAGCAACGTAAATATAAAACAAGATGCAACCTTAAAGGCCAATCAGTCCAACGCTTTCATTTTGCAAATAAGGAGACTGAGGCCCAGAGAGGTTAAGAGGATTGTCCTGGGCCACACAGGATATACATGGCAGGGGCAAGATTTGAACTCAAGTCCTCAGCGGCTCCATTCAGAATCCTCCCCTTTGTGCTGCACCATCTTGGGGTCCCCGTTTCCTGGTGAAACCTGCAGTGTTACTACAGGCTCCCAATCCTCTTGGCTGCCACCAGACAGCTAGAGTCTCTTTATTTTGACCTTACATATACCTCAAGATTGTAACCCTTTCTCAGCTCTCTGAGGATAACTGCCTCCAACACACACTAAACCCCAGAACTGCTTTGCTCCAGGTTAGATTAGGGCCCAAGAAGGCAGCCAGTACTGGGCATAATGAAACCACTTTAAGTCTTTGCTCATCAACTTGTTCAAATTGCATTTAAGACGAATGTGGAAATGTTTTACCTGACTGTAAATATGTAACCTACATCAAATTGCGTACCATTTGAGGAAGGGAGGAGGGAGGAAAGAAGGGAGAGAGAAAAATTCAGAACTCAAAATTTTTTTCAATGAATGTTAAAAATTGTCTTTACATGTAAATGGAAAAAAATACCATTAAAAATTGCATTTAGGGGCAGCTAGGTGGTGCAGTGAATAGAGCACTGGCCCTGGAGTCAGGAGGACCTGAGTTCAAATCCGACCTCAGACACTTGACACAAAAACTAGCTGTGTGACCTTGGGCAAGTCACTTAGTCCCAATTTCCCAGCTTTCCCCCCTCCAAAAAAATTGCATTTAAAATATAAATGGAAATAACCTCATTCAAAAGGCACTAGATGACTCTACGTCTCCTTCGAGCCCAAACCTTTGGTCACCTAATCCAACCTTTTCATTTTATAGATAAAGAAACTGTCGCCCTATTGAGTCTCACAAATATGCCCACAACCAATGAAGCCCAGAGGCAAGACCAGAACCCAGGTCTTCTGACTCTTAACTTGCCTCTAAGAATCATGGGATCAAAGGATTATAGTATCATAGAATTGGAGCAGAGTTTGAGTTCAGCCTCCTTATTTTACAGACAAGGAACCCAAAGCCCACAGAGACTAAATCACTTGGTCACACTGTTCACAAGGTGCCAAACTGGGACTTGAACCCATACGATCTGTCTCCAGATTCATTATTCTTTCTCACTGTATTTTCACAGCAAAAGGAACATCTACCTAGAGAGAATCCTAACTACAGTATCCCCTGACAACTGCTGAATCAACCTCCAATTAACCATTCCCAGTGATGAGCAGAGTGGCCCATTCCATTTGCGGGTGGGTCTGATTATTAATAAGTTTCCCACATTTACCTCAAACCTGCCTCTGATCACTTTGCCCCCATTTTTCCCTTCTGGGACACAGCCAAATGTGGTCACTCCCGGACTGCCACGGGTGGACAAGAGACTCTAGCAGATGCTATCCCAGAGTCCGCCAGCCTGTGACATCTGGACTTGATCTCTGGGTCTGTGTTCTTGGAGGCTTGTCCGAGAGATGCTGGAAGAGGAGAGAGCAGGTTCATTCTCCATCTCTGAAATGCTGGGGCAGGCAGGGTTAAGCGGCGGTGCTAGCCTCCAGTGTCCACTCCCTCCTTCACAGACTCTGATAGCTGTTGCTTCTGGAAACAGTGACTGGATTGGGGAAATGCCAGAAAGACTGTGGAGAACTGAGTGATGGCTGGTGAGACAATGCAAGCCCCTTGCCCAGGCATCTACTTCTCCCCTTGCCTCCCTGCCAGGGGAGGAAGCCTCTCTCATTGACCGCCCAGCGCCTCCAAGCTTTTGTTTCTCTTTCCTTCTCGTGAGGGGAAGAAGTCAAAAGGAGGAGAAGCTCCTGCAGCCAGCAGGAAAAACCACTGCATTCCTCCCATCCAAATGAACTGTTCCTTCAGCTCCCCATGCCGCCCTTCACTGCTATCACTTTATCCTTTCTTTACATAAAAGAAAATCCAAGGGCTGCTACATCCTCCTTTATGTGATTAATACTAGTGAAGATAGAGATTCGGATCTATCTCGATCGGGGCTTTTAACCATCTTTTGTGGCATGGATCCCCGTTGGCAAGTTAGTGAAGCCTGTGGAGTTTAAAATTTTCCAACCTACAATAAAAGAAACTGAGGCAGAGCTCTGAGTCAATGGCACTTTATTAAAGGGTCCATGGTCCCCTCCAATGGAGTGGACCTCAAATCTTTCTCACAATCTGTGATACCCCTAGTCCTCAAGATCTTGTTTTCATAGGGTCTGATACGCAAATATGCAAAAGAGGCATGGTAAAACACAGGATCTCATTGATTGATAGACCTTGCACTTGAGGTCCAGAAATGAAGATGGGCAAGGCAAGGGGCATCTCTGGTGAGCAAGCTGTCTTCAGATGATCCAAGATGGTTACCTGCTCCTGCTGGGCAAAAGAGGGGGGTCTGGAGGTACAGAAATAAGTTGGGGGACTTTCGAAAGAATCAAGGCATCTCGCCCATGCTGGGT
The DNA here is from genome assembly GCA_028646515.1 of Pseudochirops corinnae. NCBI lineage: Eukaryota > Metazoa > Chordata > Mammalia > Diprotodontia > Pseudocheiridae > Pseudochirops > Pseudochirops corinnae. The sequence goes on from CM053588.1 coordinate 292,431,461, forward strand.
CTGGACATGGAATTTGAGCAAAACAGGATGGACATATCTTTGCCAGCATTCTTGTGGTTGTGCAAGTGAGCTTCATAAACTGTAAACAAGTGCTGAATGCTGGATGAAAGTTGGAGGCCTACTACAAGAACCTATTTTATCTAATTATCCCTATATGATTTATGTAAAATATCAAACTGATTAATATTGATTGGAATAGAGTAGGGGTCCTAGTGAATCATATCACACAAGCCTATCAACTTCTCAGAATAATATGCATAGATTTAAATATATAGGACTACAAAGGCAACTCATTATATTCAAGGAAAGTTATCAAAGTATACTTGTTTTTTTTTTTAAGTTCAAGGACCCCGGGTAAAGAATTCCCACTCTAAAGCAAGAGAAGATAGTGATGCCATTCAGAAGTCACAAATTCAAGGGCAGCCTGCACCCCTAGGCAAGCAGAAGTATCCGTAAACAGCGGAACCCATGAGCAGAGAATGATTAATAAGAGACATAAATATGCCCCTAGACCTAGGAGAGAGAAACCCTGGAGAGAAAACGAGCCACGTCCAGGAAGGGAGGATATGTGATACCAGTGGGACACTCTACCCAGACACTGAGCCTCAGGTCTGGGTCTCAAGCCTGAGTTGTCTGCCTCTAAAGCTAGGCTGCTGTCAGCACACCGGGATGACAAAGGCCCTTTCCCAGGAACTGGCAGAATGAAGGTGATGAAGCTGCTCTCAATGAGAATTCACACTCTGATCGAGGGGAATAAAAATACGTGAATAACAAAGATAAAAAAAGAAAAAGTAATCCATTTCCCCTTCTCTGAAGTGAGGGGTGTGGCCTAAACGGCAGGTTCTTTCCAGTCTTAAACCTGAAGCTCTGAAGTGCCAAGCAGGAGGCCATGAAAGGTGCTGGAGAGAATGGGAGCGGTAGCACGCTTTTACTGGGGTGGGGAAGGGGATGAAGGGAGAAGACAAGGGTAACGTGGAGAAGGCAGATGAAGTCAGCCTTGAGGCGAGGGAAGGTCGGTGGGGAGACCTCAACAGGCATAGGTTAGGAGGCTGGGGAAGAGTCCGTTCCAGGCATAGGGGTTGGTGAAGAGGGCAGAACACCGAACCAGAGATGTGTCCGATTGGGCTACGTAAGAAGGAAGTGGACGTGAGTGGAGGTCACTGAGTTTCTGGACTGGAGCATCTCCTTGTGGGTCTGGGACTCATCACTAAAGGCCTTGAGCTTTGAAATGATAAAGGAACTCCTGACTGGTCCCTGTGACTGGTCCCTGCACCAGGAAGAACCACTCTCAGAGGCTTCCAAAGGAGAGGAGAAAATCTGTAATAGAACGCAAGAAGGATTACAGAGCAAAATAAAATAGAGTGTCAATTTAGAGGTAGGTTGCTGAAGACCTTGAATGCCGAGCTCAAAAGTTTAAACTTTATTCAGTAATCTAGAATATAAATTGTATGTTTCAGGAATATAAACCAGAGTTCAAGTCGTGGGGTTAAAGGAGATTTAAAAATTCATGGGAGAAGTAGAGGACCTAGAAAGTCTGTCTGTAAACTAACAAGATGAACAAACAAAACCATCAGCACTGAAGGCCTTAATGCTCCTGAGAACAAAAGCCTGGGCATGGAATCAGAAAGTGTGGGTTCAGGTCATAACTCCTTCCATTTTCTAGCCACTGGTAGGAGAGCTTCATGAATCATTTGGTACGCGTGACCCTGGGTAAGTCACACTCTCTCCAAGCCAAACAATGCTTTCCTCATTTATAAAATGTGTGACGCTTATATCATTGCTAAGATTGCCATAGGAAGCCAATGAAAAAAATGTGAAAACAATAAAGTGGAGTACAAACATGGGTATTTCTGTTATTTCTAAACTCCTTTTAAAAAGAGATATGAAATCAGCCACACGTGTGAATAATGATAACAGCTTTTATGAGATATTTGAAGGTTTGCAAATATTTTATGGATATTATCTAGCATTACAGATACTAGAAATGACCCTCTGAGGCAAGCGCTCTTATTATCCCCATTTCACAGATAGGGAAACTGAGGCTGAGAAAGCCTAAGTGACTTGGCCAGGGTCACACAGTTAAGTAAGGGGCAGGATTTGAATTCAGGTCGAAACAACTACATAAAATTGTGCTAAATGGAACAACATTTAAAGATTAGTGAAAAAGTTTCCTAATTCTAATCTTCTACAGATTACAAAATGTAAATCTGGGTAATAGGCCCCCAAGCTTTGGGCCAGAAGAGACCTTGTTGTTTAATCGTTTCAGTCATGCTCGACTCCATGTGACCCCATCTGAGGTTTTCCTGCCAAAGATACTGGAGTGGTTCGCCATTTCCTCCTCCAGCTCATTTTACAGATGAGGACACTGAGGCACATGGGGTCCAGTGACTTGTTCAGAATCCCATAGTGAGTAAGTGTCTGAGGCTGGATTTGAACTCAGGAAGATAAGTTTTCTGACTTCAGACTGGACATGCTACCTATTGCACCACCTCGCTGTCCCAGAAGATACCTTAGGGTTCATCTAATCCAGTGGTTCTCAACCTTCCTAATGCCATGACCCCTTAATACATGTATGTGGGTGTATCTGCATGAGGGCGGACTCTCCTGGAGACGGACAGAAGAGCGGCGTCTCAGTTCCTAAGACCCCTGGAAATATGTGTTTTCTGATGGTCTTAGGCCACCCCTGGGACCTCTGTCAAAGGGTCATTTGACCCCCAAAGGGGTCGCGAGCCACAGGTTGAGAACCACTGGTCTAATCCAACCCCTCACTTTAGAGCTGAGGAAAAAAGAAATCCGAAAGAGATTTTACCCAAGGATATAAACAGTACGTTCAGAATTTGAAAATAGTTCCTTTGACTCCAAATCCAGGGTTCTTTCCACCTTACCACAAGGCCTTTCTGTAACTCATCTGAACTCTTTATCCTTTAAGTAAAAGACTCTTTGCTGGGCCCCTCCCTCCTACAAGGCATCAAAGTCCTAATCAATCCATTCATCAGCAAGCACTGGTTATACACCTCACTGTGTCCCACGCACTGTGATAAGCAGTGAGAATACAAGCGTGAAGAGCAGAAGAGTCCTTGTTCTCAGGGAGTTTGTGCCCTAATGAGAGGAGACATCCTGCTGTGAGGACCTTCTCTCCATGGCCTCACACCCGCAGGGGATGGACGGTGGGCTGCAGTCTAAAGGCGAGGCCCCGGAGAACAGTGAGGCGAAGTCACACGTGGAATCCAAGGAAATTTGACAAAGGAGAGAATTCCCAAACCCCTGAATGTAACCAACAATGTAATAACAGTAACGATGTCCTAACAACTGATACTTATAGGCTGCTTTAAGACTTGCAAATGCCTTCCATATAGTCACATATGTGGTCCTCGAAACCATCCAGAAAGGTAGGCGCTATAAATTATGCCCATTTTACAGAGGACGAATCTGAGACAGGCTAAAGTTAAAAGACTTGCCCAGGGTGAGGCAGGATTTGAACTCAGGTCTTTTTGATTCCAAGTCCAGAGCTCTTACCATGACCCCATCACTACTTCATGCATGATAACTGTAAACATGACTCTTGTTTACTCTCTACCTCAAGAAGAAAAATGGCAAAATGATGCACTGATGAATTTATTAGGTGTTAAATATTTGAATGTCTTCGTAACTAGCTCTGTATCAGGCATTAAAGGTAGTAAGATACTAAACACAGCCCCTGCCTTCAAGGTACTTACAGTGAAACTGGGAGAGACAAGACTTACATGTATGAAACAGAATAATCAACAGTACAGAATTAGCGGCTAAATCGTATACTCTAATTGCAAGTATTATTGGGTGTCAGAGAGACCAGGGAGAAGTGTGGGCAGGAGGAGCCGGGATTTCACTGTTTTACAGTTCCATTATCAAAGCTAATAATTCACTGATTTAAGTACGAGGCTCTTGAAATACAGACACTTCCCTCATTTCACTGAAGCCATAGTGGATTATGGGCATGAAATGCAGCCAGATACAGTTGAAGTGACCCTTAATTTTGTTTTTCTTTTTCTTTCCCCTACAGGCTTGGCAGTTATAAAGATGTCTCAAAGGAAGATGGAATGATGGGGAGAGCAGAGAAGCTCATATTGGGAAATGGCCGTGATGAAAATAAATAAAGAAAGAAAGAAAAACTTTTTTTTAAAGTAAGAGGCTTTTAGCTTTTAGGAACTGAAAGGTATATTTGGATTTCAGAAGTATTATTGTGAATGTCAAGACGGATGAAATTCACATCAGGAAAAGTCACATTTAAAAAAGAACGCTTGTTAATCAAAGAAAGAAATTCCTCTTCCTTAACCTTGGGGGAGTCAAGCATAAAACACTATGAATTTTTGAAATTGTTTTTTGTTGTACACAATAAGCCTGTGTCCTTAAATCATTATGTAATATACAGATCCATAAATCATATGTGCACTACAGGAAATTCATAGTTGCAGAATTTTCAGGCTATAAGGAAAAATAAACCAAGTCCAAACTATATTTCTCATGCCTATACATGTGTCAGCAACAAAAAACCCTTTGTTTTTCATGCTAATCCTCCAATTACCTTGACTTTGGGGTTGTGTCAGAGTTATAGGCTCAGACTGGGTGAGACCAAGAAATTGGCAGGAGTCCTTTAAAATATGGCTGAATGGCAGAGTTTTAGACCCACCCACTCTCAGAGAAGAATTATCTCTGAGAGTTTCCCCAAGATAGCCTCCCCGATCCTCCCTTCAGGCTTGCTCCTTGTGTTGTATCCGACCTTTCTATCCTTGATTTATTTCCTTAAGCTCTGTTGTTTGATTCAACAAATGTGTTAAAACACCTGTCATGGAAGGTGCTGTGCTGGGTACCGGGTGTACAAAGACAAAAACTGGAGTAGTTCCTGCTTTTGAAGAGAGGACGCTGTTAGGGGATCTGCTGTGTACACAAGCAAATACCACCCACACCTCCATATGGGTGCATGTGGATATGTTGTCATTTCAAGGTTCAGAGAGTATCGGGGAGTGAATCTGCAATGCCTTGCTGTAGGTGATGGCACTGGAGCTACGCTTTGAAGGAAACAGAGAGATTCTCTGAAGCAGAGATGAGGAAATACATCCAGATGTGAGGATCACTTACACAAAGGCAAGAGGAGTGTTGGGGATGAGTGACTACTAAGGGAACATTGTGGCTGGAATGGAAAGTGTGGGAAGGGGAACCGATAGGGAATGACTGGAAATGTAGGTGGGAGCTTTGAATGCTAGACTGAAGAGTTCTTATTCTAACCCGTACAAATACAAAGTCACTGAGGATCTTTGAGGAGAGAGAATGATATATGGTTTGGTGTATGCATGAGAAGCAGCGATTTGACAGTGACGTGGAGAATGGATTGGCTAGAAGAAAGACCAGAGGAAAGGACCCTTTAGAAGCCTATTGCAATTGTCCAGGTAAGAGGGGAGGAAGGCCTGAATCAGAGTATAGACCATGTGATTAGAGAGAAGTTATCAAGTTTTCAGGATTCCCTTCTTTGAGGTTAACCTCCTAGCAGTCCAAGAAAGACTTTCAACTATCAGACTCTACTTCACCTGCTCCAAGTCTATACCTGATAGGGTTTAGGCCCTCATTTTGGGTCTCAACTTATAGATCTCTGCTGCCCTCAACTGGCCCCTAGGCCCTATAGCCTTCCTGGCCGGTTCCCATGGGGCTAAGTTAACCCTTTGAGTCCCACACTCCTTTGGGCTTGTAGAAAACATTGCTTAAATTCTTGGACATTACATTGTACTGCTTATCCACAGCATTCTGATTGTATCTAAACAATCAATCTGAGAAGAGTGAGTGAAGAACACTGATGAAA
>CM053588.1:292437790-292489123 GCA_028646515.1 Pseudochirops corinnae
AATGAGAAAAAAGGAGAAAAAAGGAAAAAGAAGAAAGAAAGAAGGAGGGAAGGAAGGAAAGAAGGAAGGATACAGAGAGATAAAGAAAGAAAGGAGAAAAAGGGAAAAGAAGGAGAAGAAAGGAAGAAAGAAAGAAAAAGAGAGAGAAAGAAAGGAAGAAAGGAATAAAGGAAGAAGGAAAGAAAGGGAAGGAGGGAGGAAAGAAGAAGGAAAGAAGGAAGGAAAGAAGGAAGGAAGGAGGGAGGGAGGAAGGAAGGAAAGAAGGAAGAAAGGAAGGAAGGAAGGAAGGAAAGAAGGAAGGAAGGAAGGAAAGAAGGAAGGAAGGAAGGAAAGGAGAGAGGATTTGGCAGCTAATCTATAGGATACGAACTTCTACCAGTTTAGTCAGGAGACACATACAGTTGCTTTTACCATTGGCATAGCACCTGGGGTCAGGGTCATTTCTATGCCACCAGGAGTTAGAGTGGCACATTAGCAGAGGTACATCTGTAATAACCACTAAGAAGACACAGTGCTTTGTTGCTCACACAGTTCAGGACATGAGACATGGTCAGGGAAGAACCCACATTCCAAATAGGAGAGATGAAGGGTTATGGTTGCTTCCCATCTGTGTTACCTTGGGCCAATCACTCAATCACGCTGGGCCTCAGTTTCCTCATCTGCGAAACTGGTCATTCTGACAAGGGGTCTCTTCAGTTCCTAATAACAATATTGACTAGAGCATTTCCATAGCTCTTCCACAGCAACCCTCTCTCGCTAGGGCTCTTGCTCTCCCCATGCCCTCACCATGCACTACAGGATCCTTGTTCTCTCACTCCTCATGCCCCAAGTGGGAATTCCCTAATGACTCTACATTTCTCTTGTTACAGTCCCTTCTCTAGAGATGTTTCTGTGCTCTCACAGCTTTAATCACCACTTCTGCACAAATGACTCAAATGAGATGATGTGCACACGAGTGCTTCGCCAACTTTCAAGCTCTATATAAATTAAACTTCTCCTCGTAAGGATTATGATATCCAGACTTGTGACTTCATTTGTGTTGTGCAAAGAAACTCCCTCCATCAATACAGATCAATACGAGGCACTAGGAGATGTGTCTAGGGAGCCAGAGTGCTAGACTTAGATTCTGGAAGACGCGAGTTCAAATCCATACTCAGACACTTTTTGGCTATGTGACCCTGGGCACATTCCTTTGACTCTTATCTGCCTCACTTTCCTCACCTCTAAAATGGGAATAATAATAGCACCTACCTCCCAGGGCTATTATAAGAATAAAATTAGATGAAATTGGTAAAGCACTTCATAAACCTTAAAGTGATACACAAGTGCTAGCTGCATGACTTGCCCAAGGTCCTACAGTCAATAGGCGTCAGAGGTGGGACTAGAACTCTGATCTTCCTGACTCGGAGGCCAGCCCTCTACCTACTGTATTGGTACCACCTCTTATCAATATCATCATCGTGACTCCTTCATTTATGTCTTCAGTCCTTACTGCTCACTCAAGTCAGCAGAATGAGAAAGGAAAGACTCCAGAGTTGGAGGGTCAGTCCCACACTTGTGACCTTGAACAACTCACTTAATCTCTCTCAGGGTCTCAGTTTCCCCATCTGTAAAATGAAGAGGTTACACTAGAGCAGTGGTTCTCCACCTGTGGGTTATGTTCAATTTGTAACAATGAAAATACATCCTGCATGTCAGATATTTACATTACGATTCATAACAGTAGCAAATTTACAGTTATGAAGTAGCAACAAAGATAATTTTTTGGTTGGGGGTCACCACAACGTGAGGAACTGCATTAAAGGGTCCCGGCATGAGGAAGGTTGAGAACCCCTGCACTAGAGGGTCCCTTCTTCTCTAGATGGATGACCCTGTCACTGCTGACTGAAGACTGGACATTCCAGCTCTCCTCTCCTGCCCCGCTCCCATTGCCCCCAGTTTCCTTATTTCAGACAATGGCTCTCTCTGTTCTCCCAAGCTCATCCTTTTCATCCAACTCAGTCAGCAAGCGTCTTTTCTTCTCTCAAAGTGTCTGTTGTGAAACAGCCCCTTCCTTTCCACTCCACTGACATCATGCAGTTCTCCCTCCCTTTATGTTCCTTCGTGGCAGCCAATCATGGGTGTGCAGTCTCCTATTTCTGGTGTTAAATGGTTAATTTGCTCATTTTAATCACTTTAATAACCGTATCGTCATCTAAATTTTCAGGCGCTCATGTCATCCCCTTAATTATACTATGAACATTTCAGGCAAGAATGCTTACCCTGATCCCGCACCTCATAGGAATACACAGTAATCAATGGATAAGGCGCCGATTGACACACTGGCCTAACAGGGCTCATTTATTCATCTGCTCGGCATTATGTCATGCCCTTGCTTAGAAGCTTGACCCTCAGGATGAAGTTTAAACTCTCCCCACTCTGTCATTTAAAACCCTTCACAAACTGGTTCCTTCCTGCTGCTCCAAACCCCACTACCAATATTGCCCAACTTGAAGCTTTTGCCTCAACCCATGAACCCCTATTTTTTAAAATCACTGACCCCCAAACAGAGCACAGTTAGTCCTGTTGTCATGCTACCCACATGGCCTCAGTCCTATTTCCCTGCTCTATGTCCTTAGACAGGAATGCTTCCCCCACCACAGCCAAAACTTGCCTTCTTCATACATTCTTCCCCAATCATACTACCTTACATTATCCCTTCCTGCTCTAAAATGTTCAAGAGAGTTGCCCTCTGAGCCAGAAAGACCTAGGTTCCAATCCCTTCTTAGGTAATCCTGACCAAGTCACCTCTCAGTCCTTTAGACAATTCTCAAATAATGTTTACTGAATACTCACCTGCATTGGTGGAGGGAGTTGGCCCATCTGGGAGTTCCCCATACTAATGCAATCACATGTCCAATCCCTATCTCTATACTGCCTTTTGCTACTGTATAACTTTGTGACTCTTCCAATCCAATCCCATTATATGCTTCTTGAGGACAGGTAGGGCATACTGGGTTCTTTAGAACCCTTGCACAGCTAAACATGTGAAAGGTATGGGGTAAGTACTTTGTAAAATGAAGGGACTTTTTTTCTACTTGGGGAAGGAGAAAATAAATGCTTATTAATTGGGAAAAAATGAGATGAAAATTACATTAAAAATGAATGGAGTATGACCTTGGGCAAGAAGTAACTTGTAGTTCTTGAGGCATTTCTTTAAGAGTCTAGGTTGTACAGAAGGTGCTGGTTAACATTGAGAAAGGAAATTTCTTCTAAGGCATTCTCTAGACCAATGAAATTCCAGCTTAGGGGAGCCTTCCCCCAACCTCATTTAATGGAAATGATTGAGAAAAGGCATGATGAGAAACACTGATCCTACTAGCCCAAACAGGGGCTTTACCACACCCTTCAAATATGGGAGTCCCACTTCTACCCATACCCATCCCTCAAGCAGAGACCCAGCAAATAACCTGAGGAGGACAAGTTGAGAGCACTGTTTCCTAAGCTCACTTTGATGAACACAAAGGCTTGCTGTCTGATTCAAAGCTCTGGTCAGACCTATTCCTTTGAGGAGTTAAAGCATCTTCTGCTTATCTGATTTATATCCCAGCCAGTGTCTCAATCTGTTGGTTCTTTCTGATGGGATGAATTCCCTATCTGAAGTAGCCTTTAAAGAAGACAGTTCCTTATGCCCAAAGGGCTATAAATAATTGCATACCCTTTGACCCAGTAACACCACTTCTGGGGTTGTATCCCAAAGAGATCATAGAAGCAGGAGGAAGACCCATATGTACAAAAATATTTATTGCAGCTCTTTGTGGTGGCAAAAAACTGGAAATTAAGAGGATGCCCATTAATTGGGGAATGGCTAAACAAGTTGTGATATATGAATGTAATGGAATACTACTGTGCCATAAGAAATGGGGAGGAGATGGACTTCATATTTACCTAGAGAGGCTTATACAAACTGATGCTAAGTGAGAAGAGCAGAACCAGGAGAAATGTGTACACAATCACAGACACATCATATGTATGACGATCAACTTTGATAAACTGGACTCTTCTCAGCAACACAAAGTTATGAGACAACTCCACAAGTCTCAGCATGGAAGGAGATGTCTATATTCAGAGAAAGATCTAGAAAGAACAGAGTTTAAATGGAGACTGAATCAATCCACATGCTAGCGTTGTTTTCCATGTTTGGTTTTGTTTCTTTTTTCCCACTGTTCACTCCATTGGTTACAACCCTTCTATACAACCAGACTAATGTCCAAGGTGAAAGTATTTGCAGATCCTGTACTAGATTGCATGCCGCCATGGGGGAGGGGGTGGAGAGGGAGGGGAGAAAACTTGAAACTAGAGGGACTCTGGAACTGAATCTTGTAAACTAAAAATACAAACAAATCAATAAAAAAAAAAAAAAAAAGAAAGTTCCTGTAATGGAATACTACTGTGTTAGAAGAAATGAGGAACAGATGGATTTCATAATAACCTGGAGAGACACATATAAATTGATGCTGAGTGAGGAGAGCAGAAGCAGGAGGACTTTGTACACAATCACAGACACATTGTAGGTGTGATGACCAACTTTGCTAGACTGGGCTCCTCTCAGCAATACAAGGTTAGAAGACAGCTCCAAAAGACTCATGATGGAAAGGGCTATCCACATCCAGAGAAAGAATTACGGAGTCTGCAGATGGAAGCAAACTCTTTGCTCTCTCTCGTTCGTGTTTTGTTTTGTTTTATTCCTTCTTTCTCATTGTTCAGCCCGTGGTTATAATCCTTTACAACATGACTAACGTTCAACATGAAGGTGTTTGTAGAACCTATATTTAATTGCATGCTGCCATGGGGGGAAGGGGGAGGAGACAGAGGGAGAGAAAATTTGAAACTTAAGAGATTGTAGAACTGAATGTTGTAAACTAAAAGTAAATAAATAAATTTTAAAAAATGAGACAGTTCCTGTCTTAACATTTGAGCCTTTAATTTTTCTCTCCATTACTCTCCTTTCACACTTAACCCTACTGGAAGTCACAAAGCCAGTCAGACTGGCCCTGACAGCCCTTTCGATGGAAGAGCTGCAGCATGATCCTCGGCCAAAGAGAGAAAAAAGGACTGCACCTGGGATTTCACCAAGTGAGACAACTCCCTCCATCTATGCAGGTGGGCACCTCCTCTGCAATCTATGGTTTTAGAGGTTTGAGGAGAGCACTGAAAAGTCAAGTGACATGCCCAGGGTCCCCCAGCCCAGACTTGAACCCTTATCTTGCTGGTTCCAAGATGGGCTCTCTATCTATTGCACCACACTGCCTTTCAGACTCCATTTACTGAAATGACTGGAATCTTTTATAGCTTCCTTATCCTTTAGAGATTAACACACTTTGTATAAATACAATCTGGCAGTCTTGGAGCTGTTGAATCAAAATGGGAGGAGGCTTTTGGCAGCTTAACACAGAGCAGTCACACAAGTAGATGCTATGTCCTAGTCAAGCAACTCTTTATAGTGACTATTTTTCCCTGTCGACTCTAAGATTCCCCCTCCCCCAACCCTTCAGCTGGCCAAGCCAACCGACCAGGGAAGGGGAGTAGGAAACACTTTTGCCACTCTTAGGCTGGGCTGTACCACCACTTAGCACAGAATAAGATATTTCTATCACTGTTTAATAGACTGGGGAAATCCTAGAAGTCCTCACTAGGTCCTTTCCGAACCCTGCCCTTTCCCTTTTTCTCTGCCCCTGGTTGTGGTATGATGATAAAAGGGCAGGGGTCCAGCCATCTGTTCTGCTGCTGCACATTTCTCCCTACCAGTTCTAGATCAGAGCTCCAGAGACCTTGCCCTAACTCTTACTTCCATCCAAGGGGAGCTAATCCAACTCAGTGTTGAGATTTTTCGCTGGATGAAGTTGCTCTGTATGAGCTAATCCTCACTCACCTCAGCCCTCTATGGCCCAAGATCACCCAGACATCTACGAGGATACAAGGGACTAGACAATGAGGGCATCTTGCCATCTTCCCTACCATCAAGCACACATCTCCCCCCATATCCCACTTCTGGGAATAAGAATCAAACCTAAGGCAGGAAAAGGTGTGTTGATCTAAAAGGTGTGTCGATCTAGGCTGCCATCCTCCACCCACAGTTCCTCTAAGTGTTTAGGCTGAACCTCCCATCCAGAGCCACCCTTCTCTAGAATGGAAACTCCCTGAAGGCAGGGATTGCTTCACTTTTGCATTTGTATTCCCCAAGCCTAGAACCCAGCAGAGGCTTAATGCTTGTTGATCCATTAGGATATCTTGGCCAAAGTGGGATCAGTTGTTAGAGATCCCTCCTCTCCTGACCTGCAATGGTAGAAGAAGTTTCCTCATGGTGAATCCCTTGAATCGAGGTAATCACAGACTGGATCTGTGTACATGCAGGTGCGCGCGTGCACACAAACACACACACACACACACACACACACACACACTGACACACGCACACACAGTAATATATTAGCCTAGTTTTATTTACTGCCACATATATGCATATAACATGTGTCCAGGTAATATAACATGAACATATAATGTACAGTACATTATATTCTTCAAGTAGAATGTAATCTTCTTGAAGGCAGGGACTGTTTTCTCTTTTGTCATCATATCCTCAGTGCCCGAAACTATGGCTGACACATAACAGAGGCTCCATAAGTGAATTCTGACTCAATGCTTAGCTAAGTAAGCAAGTGATATAGGTCCCTGCCTATGAAAACACTTGGCCCCAGAGTCTAGGATAGGAATGAATCTTCAAGTGGGGGTAAGCAGCCCCAGCTGTGAAGGTTAGAGGCTGCAGGGGCAAGAAGCCAACTACTTCAAACACAGCCTCATCGCAGCTGGTGTCCCAACCCTGGCTCTCTCTACTCAAGCCAGTGACTCATACTCAAAGTCCACTTTCATTGCCCACTGGTTGCTCTGCCATGGGGTTAGGAATGCCCTGGATCAAGATATTCTGAAGGTCTTTGAAACAAGCCAATGTCCTCTTTCTGGTAGATTCTAAAGTCAGTCTCCTGAAGCAAAATCTCTTTGGGAGAAACATTACCCTTCTTCACGCTGAAGTACACTCTCCTTCTGAGCTTCTTTCTCTAAAAGTTCTCCGGGACAAATCTGAGCCAGATCAAGATTCTCTCTGGAACGAGTCTCTTCTCTGATTACTTTGCCTTTATATTAAATTCAGTTGAAGTTAAGAGGCTAAGTTGTCCTCTGAGTGAGGAAGCCTCAAGTTTGAGTTCTACTACTGATGACATACTGTTTGTCCCTGGGCAAATCATTTCATCGCTCAGGACTCCAAGGCAACTAAGTTGCAGAACAGCTGTGGCTCTGCACTGGTGGAGAGAATTTTCTCATTGGGAGCTCCTATACTAATAAAATCACAGATATGTACCAAAAATAACGTGCCCGGCACTGCACTAGACATTGGAGAGAGATGCAAAAGCAAAAATGATGGCCTCGTTTTTGGCCTCACATGCAGAGAAGAACGGACAAAATACTTTATACAAAGTGAATAAAAAATAATCTTGGCAATAATGGGAGGGGGAGAATGGAAAAGACAATTAAGCAACAGGGGAGATGGAGCAAGGCAGCCTACAGTCAGAGGGCACGGGACTTTAAATGCCAAACAGATAAGGTTGCATTTGAACCTAGAGGGAGTGGTGAGCCACAGGAGCTTCCTTAGGGAGAGAATGTCATGTTCAGATGAGGGCTTTAGGAATATCAATTTGGCAGTTACATGGAGGAAGGACTGGAGGAGAGACCTGAAGGAGGAGACCTATTACATTAGGAGACTCTTAGAAGAGTCCAGTAGTAAGGGGCTGAACTAAGGGGGTGGCTTCATGAGACAAGAGGAGACAGACGTCACTGGTATGTCATCATGTCACTTGGATTTGGAGGATTCCAATCAAGGTCAGTGGGCAGCTTGGTGACACACAAGATAGAGCGTCAGGCCTGGAGTCAAGAAGGCTCATCTTCCTGAATTCAAATCTGGCCTCAAACACTTACAAAGTGTATAATCCTGGGAAAGTCATTTAACCCTGTTTGCCTTAGTGTCTTCATCTGGAAAAAACAAGCTGGAGAAGGAAGTAGCAAGCCATTCCAGTATCTTTGCCAAGAAAACCCCCAACGGGGTCATGAAGAGTCAGACAGGACTGAAATGACTGAACAGCAACTCAAGGTCAAGCAGGTGAATGGCTTTTCAATCTGTCTGTTTTTTTAAAGAAAAGATTTATCTAGAACCCACAGGTTACATACAATGTTAGCCATTTAGCAATTATGAGCAAAGTTCATTATAAACTCTCTCTGCATGCCATCATTACCCCATGAGTCTGGTGGGAAAGGACTCGAGGAAGATGAACTCGTTCAGCAATGATGTCAGAATTGGAGCATGTGCACAGCTCTTTCAGCTTTCCCTAAGCACCTTCTCACATATAATTTCTCATTTCATTCTCATAATCCTGTAAGTTAAGTAGAACAGATTCCCATTTTACAGATGAGGAAACTTAGGTCAATTGAGGTGAAGTGCCTAAGAAATTAATGACAGAGCCTGGAACCCTGCCCAGGTCTCTTGTTGCTAAATCAGTGATTGTTCCACTAGACTGCACTGTTTGAAACACCTGAATTAAATGATGCAAGGGACTGATCCCTTCTCTTCCCCAAAAATCATGAGGGAAGGACAAAAGCATGGTCATAGAAGAGGTGACCAGGGAGCTAGGGATCCTCCTTCTTTCCAGGTCCTTAAGAATAGGAAAAATTGGGGCGGCTAGGTGGTGCAGTGAATAAAGCACTGGCCCTGGAGTCAGGAAAACCTGAATTCAAATCTGACCTCAGTCACTTAACACTTACTAGCCCTGTGACCTTGGGCAAGTCACTTAACCCCAGTTGCCCTGACTTTCCCTCTTCAAAAAGCAAAAAAAAAAAAAAAAAAAGGAAAAATTCTTAGCAGTCCAGGCATAAGAACCTGGCTCAGAGTCCGTGGAATGGACAAAGTTGTTTTGCAACTGAGTCCATCCCTGAGCTAGGAGGGCTCCTAAGTCCCATTCTGCCAACACAAGGCTGGAGACCCAGCTCGGATAATGATGCATCATGGAAAGCCAGAAAAAGTTCTCTCCCCAGGACAATGACCAAGAAGGGAAGGCACAGGAGGAGATCTGGAGAACACCAATTAAAGGAAGACCACAAAAGGACTAGGGCATCTAGCCAGATAATTTTCCTGGAAAGCAATCAGGGTTCCCTCTCCAATTGTCTTCATATGAAAAAGTTTGCAGGGAAGATCATATTCAAATCATCAAAAGTAAAAATATTCTTTAAGCTCCTCGGGTGGCTGCCTTCCTACTCGATGTTCACCCTTTTCAAACCATTTAGTGACGATTCTTCTCTAAATCCACCAGTTCTCCAAACCTGCCACCCAAATGAAGTTTTGTAAAAAACAGTGTCATTCATGAAGATTGATTAAAAACTGGGCAATTCTCTTCTCTCTGGGACTCAGTTTCCTCATCTATAAAAAGAGGAGATTGGAGGTGGCTAGGTGGTGCAGTGAATAGAGCACTGGCTCTGCAGTCAGGAGGACCTGAGTTCTAATCCAGCCTCAGACACTTAACACAAAAAAAACTAGCCATGTGACCTTGGGCAAGTCATTTAACCCCAATTGCCCTACCTTCCCCCCTCCAAAAAAAAAAAGAGGAGATTGGACTAGATATCTAACATCTGTTCTAACCATGATATTCTATGATCCCAAGATCCTGTGACTTCTGACACCCTTCTTTGCTCTCTCGGTGACCCATTTTCAGTACTACATCTCCACTGTAAAGGAAGAAAGAATGGTCTTGGAAGTACTTTGTAACCCTAACATACTCTATATTAGCTATGACTGATCATGCTTATAGAACCTTAGGGTTTATAACATGCTCTCCATGTTTTAACTCACTGGAGCCTCAAAGCAACCCTGTGTGAGAAGTGCTACAGATGTGATGCTTCCCACTCCCCATTCACGGAAGGGGAAGGTGATGTATAAAGAGGATGGGAGATTTGCTCGGGATCAGACGTCCTCATTTCAGAGACAGAATCTGGTTTTGTTCACTTGGAGACTTTGCATCACTAAAGTGTCCCCTGTTAGAAGGTCCCCTACGTTCCCCCTTCCAGGGATGCCGTCTCTTGTCCCCCTCCCAGCTCTTCTCCAATCACATTATAGCTTAGGTCAGTGACCTTTACAATCCTGGCACCCTTTGCCAACGGTGCGTAATAACACTGATCACAATAATTAATAGAAGCAGGTCGGTAGTGCCCTAGACACGGACGCTGAGGCTGGAGTCAGCAAGACCTGGGCTCACGCACATACTTGTCTCAGCTTCCTCAACTGTAAAATGGGCGTAATAATAACACCTCCCTTCCAGGCTTGTGGTGAAGATCAAATGAAATCAGATTTGTAAAGCATTTAGCACGAGCTCAGTGCTTAATGAGTGTTTATTCTCTACCCCTGACCCTTACGAGAAAGCTCCACTCTAGCATTAAATGTCCTTGAATCTCTTCTTTATCTTTTCCACTAATATACAGAGACACGGAACAGGGATTATTATGCCCACTTGGCAGATTAAGATACTGAGGTACAGGGCTTATATTTTCCTTAGGAACAAAAAAAGGAACAAAATCTAAATCGAGCAATTGGATTTGCACTCTGTATATGGAAGTGACCAGATAAGATTAGTACTTTGTAATCTCTGTAGCTGACTGCATGCTCCTTTCAACAGATACGAGAACATAGAACACACGGAACACTCAAGCAAGTGCAGATTATCCTTAGCAAATGTTTGTTATTAAGTCGCTTCTCCTTTCTAGGAGAATAAAAAGAATTATGGAAAGACTTAAACGAAATTATGCAGGAGAGAGACAGAGACAGAGAGAGAGACAGAGAGACAGTGAGACAGAGACAGAGACAGAGAGAGAGACAGAGACAGAGAGACAGAGACAGAGAGGGGAGAGAGAGAAACAGAGAAAATGAGAGGGAGGGAGAAAGAGAGAGACAGAGAGAGAGAGAAAGTTCAAAAGGACAACACCAGGAAGCAAACAGCATGTTTTTACAAGCTGTAAACAACAGAAGTTAATGGTTTCTTATACAATCATTTTTTATTATTGTTTGGCATCTGAATGTTTGTTCTAGTTGCTGCCTACATGTTTAGAAAAATTAAAATAAGGTGGAAAGTCAGGGGAGGACAATGTGGTTTAGCTGCCTATGACTCATGAACCTTACCTTTCCTTCAAACCTGGCTATGCCACCCTCAGGGACACAGACGTTCTTGGGGGGCAGGATGAAGGTGGGGGCCTCATTTAGGGAGGAGCTGAGTCCAGAAGGTCGAGCATTAAGAGAACTTTTGGAAATGTGGGTTGAAGCAACTAGTTTCACGTCTCCCATGTTCTTAGCTGTAAAAGAGAAAGAAGGAGAAAGAAGAGTAAGAGGCAGGCACACACGCCTTCCATTACCGCTCCCCCCCCCTTCCATGGCACATAACTCAGCTCTCAGCCACACTCTCAACAGCACCACCAGGGCACTCTTCCCTAGCACTGTAAATGTGAGGAGCTTCAAGTATTAATTATCCTGATCTGGTTCCCACCAATACCAGCAATACACCTTGAAACTCGTACCAAAGGAAGAGAGAAGGTTCCATGGTCCTTCAGACACACAGGTTCATCCTAGAGAACCATCACCCCAGATCCCTGCAATTTGCCGGTGGCCACTGATCTCAGCAAAAGCCAAGAGGATAGCCCACCTCTTCCTTTGTTCTCTTCCTCTGAGAAGAGACCCCTTTGGGGATGCTGACGAAGAGCCTCTCTGCTTTTCATAGCATTCGTGACATTCTATCAGGGTGTCAATATTTGCTAAATCATAAGAGAGCAGAGTCACAGACTAGACACTTGCGATGACTCAAGCAATCAAGTATTTAAGCGACTACAAGGTGCATATCTGGCCCTACTGGAGATTCCAGTACAAAGAATGAAAATAAATCCCTACCCTCAAGGAGTTTACATTCTAACAGCGGAGAGAAATACAGAAACGCATACGATGCAAATATAAAATGAACAAACACATTAATTAAATAAATGCCAAGTAGTTTGGCAGTGAGAGCGCTGCTGGGGAAAGCAAGGAAGGTTTTGAGCTCATCTTAAGGAAAGACAGAGACCGTATCAATGGTAAGGAGCAAACGCATTCCAGGCATGTGAGATGGCCAGTGCAAAGTCAGAACTGAAGATGGTGAGATGAAAAGTGTGTCTCAGCTCCTGGGAATCAGATTCTATCGATATTTGCTGTAGTAGAAACTGAAACCAGTAAACTTTTAAATACATATTAATTCTTTTAAAAATAATAAGAAACCTTTTTTCTGGAAAAATAAAACACAATATTTTCCAAAACAAAAAAAATTATTGAGATGAGTGGCATAGTCTTACATGTTTTTGCAAATCTCTTTAATGTCTGGCCTAATAGAAGTCAGCTGGATTCTCATATCTACTTCTGCATTCAATCTGTTGTGAAAAGTTACTTTGGTTAAAAAGAGTGTAAAGAAAATCCAGTCTCACACAAATTTGTTATCAGAAAAAGGGGGAGTATCTGAGGAGTATTCTCACAGGCAAATAATGCCTTGGTACTATTATAAACATAATTTTGAAGTTGCAGACCCTTTGGAGACTCTTAGGGTTCTGTGGACCACGCCGTGAGAACCTTAATCCTAGTCAGTTATGGGAATCTGAAGATCTTCCTGGCCCCAGGCCCTCTGCTGAAGTGGCTTAAGTGACTCTGAGAACCTTCTCTGATTTGAAAGTATACTCTGCCTCCTAAAAGGCTGAATGTGGTCACGTGGAGCCTGTGGCGCCAGGCTTGTTCTTCAGGAATGCCCACACCTTATTACTTTGTGATTGGGCAGTGGGTCCAGAGGGCTGTGATGTTCTCTGAGCCAGGAGAAGGCTATATATACCCTGATGTGAGGTTTTGTTTTGGGGCTCACTTCGAGAAGAGTTGTGTGATTTGGCCAGATGAGACTCTGGGCAGCCGTTGAGCTCCCCAGCTTTGAAAAACTCAGATGCTGGTGCTTCCCTCTCTGGTAACTGAGTAGGTATGGATGTAATGGTCAGACGCTGGAAGTCCAGTCTGCTGGTCTGTTTCTTTGTCTGCTTGTAACTTGTGCTTGTAACTTGTGTTTGTAACTTGTGTTTGCATTCTCTGAAGTTCAGGGTGTTGACTTTTTCCCCTGCACTAGGTAAATGATATATGTTTGATTGATTAAAGTAAGATTGTTAACCCTTTCTGAGTTGCTTTCCTTTAGCAAAGCAGATCTAAGAACCTGTGCTAGCAGCCACCCTGGGTATGCTGGGGTGCTTGCTGATACACTAACAAAAGGTAGAGGATACAGACTTCTGAAAGTCAGAGGAGGCCAGGGTTGATGTGGTAAAGCTTCCTGAAGGAGATTCAATTCAAATAATTATGGAATCATAGTGTTCAATGAGTAAATATTAAACTCTTAACTCTTAGCAAGTCACTGTGCTTGGTAATGGGGGTGTTAAAAAAAAATACAGCCCATCTCCTCAAAGAGTCTGGGGTAATGCAATACACAAATAAATGAACACCACCCAGATCACACACAGGAATCACCGAGTTCCAGCTGGAAGGGACCTTAGGGGCATCCAATACATCCTTCCTCATCTTAGTAATGAGGCCCATTGAGGTTAAGTCAAACACATGGTAACACATGTGATAAGTAATGGAAGGAGCAGTTCAAGCCCTGTACTCTGACCCCAAATCTAGTGTCCTTTTCCAGATAGTTGGATTCCTCTTCTCTTAGGCAACATTTTGTAAAATCACATAAACAGCAAAAGTACATTTGAGGGAAAAGAGAGCTCTGACAACTAAGGAGGTCAGGAAAGGCTTTCTATGGGAGAGAGCAGCTGAGGTAAGCCTTGGAGGAAGGAGAGGCTTCTAAGAAGCAGATGTACATTCCAGGCATGGGGGCAACCAGCTTCAATGCCACGAAGCCAGGAGATGCAATGCCAAGTCTGAGGAAGACCCAGTCTGGCATTGGGTTGGAGCATAGGAGAATGAGTGAAAAGAAATAACACAAAATAAGTCTAGAAGAGTAATTCCCTATGAAGGAAAGGCAAAAACCAAAAAAAGGTTTGTTGAAATAGGGGGATGGGAAGAGAGGAGAACATTTCAAGTGTAAAGGTGGTCGGTCGTACCATAGAGCATGTACGAGAAAAGGTCTGGGTCAAGTTTCAGCAATAAACACATGTGTGTGTCTCTGAACGTGCCTGGGGCCCAGGCCTTTCCCGTGCATGCTTCATGGGATGTCTCCTGTTACACAAATTTAGCGAAGAATGTATGAAGGCAAGACGGGATCACACGAGTTACACATGGATGGGGGTAATCTTGGCTGGACCACTGGGGCTGTGTTGAAAAGTAATGGATGGCTGCTAGAACACTATGTTTTTGCATTTCCATATTTATGCCACTAACTGTGGATTTGTAAACCGAGCATACAGATGGCAGCTGAATCACTGTTAGGTATTATGCCTGCAAATTAAGCATACTGCCACCAAGAGAATGGGTTATTTTCTCATAATCTTAATGAAAAAGCTTTTAAAGGACAATACCTATCAATGGGAGTAATTATCACAGTTCTGTAGAGAACAAGGGGCTCAGGATATGTTGGTGAGAACGCAGTCCTCTTATCAATGAAGCAAACATTTCTTAAGCACCTAACTCTAGGGATTCAAAGGAAATTTAAAAACAGAAACAAAAACCAAGAGTCTCTGCCTTCGAGGAGCTCACATTGTAGTGGGGAAAACCATATATGAAATTCTGTGTAGTCAGAGAGCTTAATAAACACATAGTATTTGGTGAGCACTATGCTAAACCCTGAAGATACAAAGGAAAGTGTTAAAGCTCCCCTCCCTCAAAGAGCTGATGCAAAACAATACTCAGGTCTCTGGTGTGAATCGAGCAATTTTCCTTAGCTATATTTTCTATTAAAAATGAAACTGTGCTAAATTAGGAACCATCAGAGTTATATATACATAGGTGTATATGTGTGTGTGTGTATGTGTGTGTGTATGTAATACCCATGCAATCGGTACATATGTGCAAAGAGATGTAGATCTCTATATAGACAGGGTGCTATTTACAGAAATATGAACACCTAAGGATTCTGGCATCTTTCCTAAATTCAGTTTAGTCTAACCCTACTTCTTTAAAAAAAAATGTATTTTCTTTTTAACTTATGGAATAAAATAAGCATTTTCATAACAATTTAAAAAGATGACTGCACATGAAACAGCAAATGAATTCTATAGAAATTGTTATTCCTTTTAAATGTATGATAAAGTGAACACGTACATTTCTTTTCTCCCCTTTTTCCTGCCCTCCCCCAGAGACGGCCACCATTAGACATAAGACACAGATATGTAAAATGATTAATTCTATGTGTCTGTTTATCAGTTCTTTCTCCGGACGTGGACAGCGTCTTTCTCCATATGTCCTTTGTAGTTAACTTGGGCATTTATAATAGTCAAAATAACTTACTGGCTCAAAGTTGTTCTTAAAACAACCTGGCTGTTACTAAGTGTAGACAATATTCTCTTGGCTCTGCTCACTTCACTCTTCACCTTTTCCTGTGAGTCTTTCCATGTTGTTCTGAGATCACTGAGCTCATCATTTCTTAGAGCACAAAAGTATTCCATCACAACCACACACCACAATTTGTTCAGTCACTCCCCAGCTGACGGGCATCCCTGCAATGTCCACTTCTTTCACCACCACAAAGAGAGCTGCTGTAAACATTTCAGAACGTATACGTTCTTTTCCTTTTTCTCTGGTTATCTTTGGAAACAGACCTAGTGGTGGTATTGCTGGGTCAAAGGATAAAGGCAATTTATAATTTTTGAGGCATAATTCCGGATTGATCTTCAAAACAGATTAACCTTCATTCAATATTTGACTGTGATTGGCGAATTTCTCCCCTTTTTTTTGGTTGTCTGACATACTACTCAGATTCACCAGGTGTTCAAGTTTTACCTTTTGGCTGGTGGTAGGTTCCCAATTAGGGCTCAGCTATCCCACTATTATAGTGAGATTAGTATAGTATAGTACATACTAGTATAGTGTACTAGTATAGAAGATTAGCCTCATTCCCCCAAGGGGCAGGGGTCTTTTTCAAAGAGAATAACTTCCATCTCTCAAAAAGTAAGGGCCTCCGTCCCCTCCCCTCATAAGTGGTTGCTAAGTGACTAATTACCCACGTGGTCTCCTGTGTATACTACAACAGATATTCTGAAGGAGTTGAGAGTTTCTGCCTTAACCCTCAATGCCTAACAGGTGCAGAATATCATTAGGTACCAGGAGAAATAGAAGGCTTAAGGTGAGATACAGTCCTTATCCTCACGGAACTTAGAGCACATAGCTCTAAGATGCAAGTATAAATCCACAATTACATGGTAAGAGAATATAAGAGACCCTAGGAAAGAAAGTACCATTTGAAGTCACAGGAAAACCACTTAGAGAATCATAGAATCCCAGAGTTGGAAGGGACACCTCTGACCTCAGAGTTCATCTAGGCTCCATATCTCAAAGGAGGAATCCCATCTCCAGTGACTGGTTATCCATCCTCTGACTGAAGATGCAAAGTGATGGGGAATCCCTCACCTTTGGAAGCAACCCACTCCACTCTTGGTGGGTTCTATTTTTTTAAAGCACATTTTTCTTTATATTGAGTCAAAATCTGCCTCAATGTAAATTCTACATACCAGTTCTACCAGTTTTGCTCTCTGGGACCAAGCTGAAAAAGTCAGTATCTATTATATGCAAAGCATTGTGCAAGGTACTGCAGAGGCAAAAGCCATTAATTTTCTAAGAAATCCTACAGTTTCTATTCTCAATGAAATTTATTTATTTCCTTCCTTCCTCTCTCTCTCTCTCTCTCTCTCTCTCTCTCTCTCTCTCTCTCTCTCTCTCTCTCTGTCTCTCTGCCTGACTGAAACAGAAGCTTTGAACCACCCCATTTATGACCTTGGCCAGTTCATCCATCCTTAGGCCTCCTGATGCCTCCCAACCCAGGGATTCACCAAATTGTGCCAGACACTGCAGACACTACCTAGTAAGCTTTAGCTCTCCTACAGCAACGAACTGACATCCTACCAGATACGTGACAGGCCAGAAGACAGGCCTTCATTTTTATGCCTATTTACTCTCATGGCTCTTAAAAGAGAACTTTCACAGAATATTCAAAAACATATGCAATCATAAAAGAAAGACTTGTAAGCACAACTAACAATGGTTTCTGTTGAAGTTTTGTTTTTTTTAAACAAAGCCAATACCACATCAGAAAAAGTCTGATAACTCCTTCTCCCTCTTCTCTAGAAGGAAGCTGATACGATTTGCATTCTACTGCGGGAGTTACAAGGGAGAGAAGCTGCTTTCATGCTCTCTGTCCTCACCGCCTCAGATATTCCAATCATCCCGTCTAAGGATCTTCACTAAAACCATAAAATAAATCCCACTAAAATCATAAGAAGAAACACACACACACACACACACACACACACACAAAACCAGAAAACAAAAGGCCTCAGGAGCTAGAAGAAGGCGGGGTGAGGAAAGAGGGAGGGGAGAAGACTTTCTCCTTTGTCACTGAATTCGGAACATACACTTGGACTGGGATGGACAGTTTCGCTCCAAGGGCTGATCTCCATCCTTTCCTACCAAGCTCCCCCTGCCCTACGTCCTGGTAGGTGTTCGGGCAAAAGGGAGGAAACATTTTTTTAAATGAATTTTTTTAAACAAACAAAATCTATCCCCTCCTATCTCCCCCTCCTTATTTCTTTATTTTGAGGAAGAAAGAAAACCAAAAGCCATCCCACACACACACAAATGCCCGATCCTCCCAGCCCCCAAACAACGACGTCCATTTGTCCTGAGTGCATCCCTCTCCAGCAGGACACCACGCTTCTTTATGAGTTCTCTGGCGTCGGGGCTGGTCACTGCACTGATGCGGGTCTCGATGTCTTTCCAAGTCATTAGCCCTTACAATGTTGTTATCAATGACCTCAGACTGCTGTTAGTTCATAGACATTTCCTGGGTCTAAGAGGGTGAAAGCATCAAAGGAACCCCATTTCCTCTCCCTCAAAAAAGAGGAAAAAGAAACCCAATCCCATTACAGCTTGAGAAAAGACCCACACCCAACACATTTAAGCAGGTTTTTGTTTTTTTTTTTCTGGAAAGAGTGAACTAAGGAAGACTTAAAGAAATTTGAAGGACACTTGCTAGTAAGAGGGAGAATTACAAATCATAGGATCAAATATAAAATCCTCTGTCTGGTTTCTAAAGCCCTTTCCAATGGGCCCTTTCCTACTCTTCTGGTCTTCCTGCATTTTAAGGCAGCTTGACCTCAGCCTTCTTGCTGTTCCTGACACCCAATAGTCCATCTCTGGACTCCATGCCTTTTGACTAGCTGTCTCTCATACCTGAGATGCTCTCAGCCCTCATCTCCACCTCTTGGCTTCCTTCAAGTCTGTCCTCAAGGCCCATCTTTGGAAGGAGACCTTTCCCAGTCTCTCTTTTCTCCATGGCCCACTCCCAACCCCACCCAAGCTAGCACCTTCCCTCTGAGGTGACTTCCTATTTACACTGTTCACCTTGCATGTGTAATGTTTCCTCCCCCATTAGAACGTGAGCTCCTTGACTTCAGGGACCTGTTTTTACCTTTCTTTGCATCTCCCAGGGCTTAGCAAAATGCCTGACACACATAATACATGGGTTCTGAGATGATGGTTCAGGGAAGGCAAGACTCTACTAGAGTCTCAGGAAATGAACAGATTGTTTTTCTTGCCAAATACTTTACCTCCTGGAAGCTACATCCTCTTTCCATGCCCAGAGCTCCCTATTCTTCAGGTTGCTTGTGGTGACCCAAGGCACCTGGGTTCAAGTCTCAGGTTCTGTCAGGGACTCACATCTGTCAGGGACTTATCACTTGTCTTCTTAGAGACCAACTTTCCTCCTAAGAAAAACGAGTATTTGCAATATCTACCTCATTGGGTTGCTGTGAGGAAAATGTTTTGTAAACTGTCAAGTGGCATAGTCTCTTATAGAGGAGTCTCATTATAGAGGAGCTAGGTGGTGCAGTGGATAGAGGGTCAGGCCTGGAGTTGGGGAGACTCTTTCCTGAATTCAAATCTAGCCTCAGACACTTACTAGCTGTGTGGCCCTGGGCAAGTCACTTAACCCCATTTGCCTCAGTTCTCTCATCTATAAAATGGACTGGAGAAGGAAATGGAAAATTGTTCCAGTATCTTTCCAAAGAAAACCCCAAATGGGGTCATGAGGAGTTTGACATGACTGAGACAACTGGACAACAAGTCTCAATATAAGCCAAAGGTGGCTCCTGATACTGGTGAAAAAAATAACAATAATAAACGTTTTCCCGTAGGGGGCCAAACTGGCTAGAGTTAAAAACTGGAGCTTAGTAAGATGGGTCACCCTGGACGTATTGCCTAGCTGCATTAGGGGAGGAAATCAGTCCATGCGCAGTGGCTGTGCCCCTCATCCCCAACAAAAAGAAGGGAAGAACTAAATCTAGTCACTGAGCAACTGTGTGCCAGGGGATATGGGGAAGGCAATGAACTATAAGGCTGTCTCTGACCTCCAGTCTTAGCATCCAGGTGACTATCTGGTGAGTAGCAGCGATAATAAGCACTAGTGGAGTTCAAGGCTCGAGTCACTGCAGGGCAGGGCGGTCAGGGAAAGCTTCCTAGGGAAGGCAGGACTGGAGCTGAGCCTTGAAGAAGGATCTGCACGGTGGGGCTTTCCAGGCAGTAGAGACAGCATGAGCTAGGCCACGACAGAAGGGCATCGAACATGTTTTGGGGATCTTTCAGCACCCCAGTTTGGGTGGGTCAGAGAGGCTGCTTGCAGGTAGTACCATAGTTACTCAGTGGATTCTGGCAGCACTGAATTGAGAGAAGGATGCAAAGAGAATTTAGTGGCTGATTGTTGTGGATTTTGAAAGTCAGACTAGGAAGTCTGAATTTTAGGTTACAGGCAAAGGAAAGGCATGTAGATGTTTAAGCAAGAGAATAACAAAAGAAAAAGGGTGTTTTCAGAAGATTCAGCTTTGTGGTGGGGAAGAAGCGAGATGGAGTGCAGCCCAAAGGGATCTGTCCCATGGACAGTGTAGTACTGGAGGTCAGAAAGGTGGGTATGAGACTGGCCACTGGCAGTTTCTAACTCTGCAACTACAGACAAGCTGCTTCACCTCCCTGAACCTCAGCTTTTGTTGTTCAGTCATTTCTGTCCTGCCCAACTCTTCACAACCCCAAAATGGGGTCTTCTTTTTTATGTAAATTGTTCTTTATTTCTTTTTAAATAACATTTTTCCCCAATTACTTGTAAGAACAATTTTTAAAATCCATTGGGTTTTTTTAGTTCCAAATTTTATCCCTCTTTCCCCTCTCTACTCCCTGAGATGGTAAGCAATCTGCTATAGGTTATACACGTGCAACTGGGTAAAATATTTCCATATGAGTCATTTTTTACAAGAACTCAAAAGAAAGGAAGGAAGGAAGGAAGGAAGGAAGAAAGGAAAAGAGAGAAGGAATAAAGAAAGTACTTCAGTCTATATTCAGACAATATCAGAGGCAGATAGCATTTTTTTTATCATGAATCCTTTAGGATTGTTTTAGAGCACGGGTATAGCTAAGAATAGCTAAGTCTATCATAGTTGATCATCACATAAGCTGTACAATGTTCTCTTGGTTTGGCTTACTTCACTTCACATTAGTTCATATTAATCTTCCCAATTTTTTCTGAAATCATCCTGCTTGTCATTTCTTATAGCACAGTTATATTCCATTACAACCACATACCACAATGTGTTCAGCCGTTTACCAACTGATGAGTGTCCCCTCAATTTCCAGTTCTTAGCCACCACAAAAAGAGCTGCTATAAAAATTTTTTTATAAATAGGTTCTTTTCCATTTTTAAAAAAATCTCTTTGGGATACCGACCTAGTAGTGGTATTGCTGGATCAGTGGGTATATACAGCTTTATAACCCTTTGGGGATAGTTATTTTGGGGTTTTCTTGGCAAAGACACTGGAGTGGTTTGCTATTTCTTTCTCCAGCTCATGAGGAAACTGAGGCAAACAGGGTTAAGTGACTTGCCCAAGGTCACACAGCTAGTAAGTATCGGAGGCCAGATTTAAACTCAGGAAGATGAGTCTTTGTGACTGAAGGCCTGGAGCTCTATCCACTGTGTCACCGAGCTGCCCTGTATTAATTGCTTAAGAAATTCCTGTTTAGTAATGGATTTAAATGACCATGAGGCAATAGAAAACTCAGACCTGGAGCAAAGGGCAAACATCACAGCTTTGACATGGGAAATCATCTATGTAAAAGGGAACATAGAAGCTATAGGAATGGATGATCAGTCACCAAGGGGGACACTTTAGAGCACGAGTTCTATTTGGTGAGACATGGACCCCTTTGGCAATCTGGTGAAGCTTCTGGACCCTCTTTCAGAATGTTTTTAAATATGTAAAATAAAACACAGAAGATTTTTAAAGGAAACCAGTTATACCGAAATATAATTACCAACATATGTATATGTATATATATATATATATTATATATATATATGCAGGTTAAATATTCACAATGTATAACATATTTACATTATAATAAACTGTTAGATAAAATACGTGCATATTGAATAAGCTCTTAACTGGGGGTCTGTGAACATATATATTGTGTATGCATTAATGTACGCATAACCTGGACTCAAATTTTTCTTCTATTTTCCTCAAGTAAATGCAGGAGTTTCCCAAGGTTCAGACCTCAGTTCTTTATTCTTCTCTCTAGAGCAGGGGCGCTTAACCAGGGGCCTGTGAATATAGATAGTTAATCCTCATTACTTGTGGATTTGCCTAGTCACTAAAATTTACTTGTAACCCCAAAATCAATAATTGTAGCTATTTCTCAACCATCCATAGACGTGTTCAGAGTGGTAAAAAAAAAAAAAAATTGATTCAGTGCTTTCGCAATAATTTGCAAACATGTGCAGAACGGCAAAAAATGAGTCACCTGAAGTGCACATTCCCAGCTAAAGTTGAACAAGGAGATACTCTGCGTTCTTGTTTCATCTCTCATAAATTGTATTTTAAAATTTTTATTTTATTTTTTCCAATTGCATGTAAAAATCATTTATAACATTCATTTTTAAAATTTGAGTCCCAAATTCTCTCCCTTCTTCCCTTCTCTCCCCCTCACCTTAAGAGGACAAGTAATTTGTTATGGTCGTCCCTCATACTGTACACAAGTATCCTTTTGGCACATTTTTCACATTTTTGTGCTTTTTGTCAGTGACTTCCCTGTTTAAAATGGCCCCCATGCGTAGTGCCAAAATGTTGTCTAGTGTTTCGAAGCACAAGAAGGTTGTGCTGGGTCTTACAGAGAAAATAAATGTGTTAGATAAGCTTAGTTCAGGCATGAATTATAGAACTGTTAACTGAGTTCACTGTTAATGAATCAACGTTATAGCACATTCGGGAAAAAGGAAGATGAAATTTGTTGATCTATGTGTACATGAGTCAGCTCTGGGAAAGTGTCAAAGTGAATATTGCGACCAGGACCTCCCAGGAACCTAACCATGAATTTCCCCTGAGAGTAAAGATTCAATATTTGTTCATTCAGTGTTTGTGGAGACTTGATAGAAAATAACAAATGTGGATGACGAGAATCAGCTGTACATACATATGTAATATACAAATATGTAACTATATCTTATATGTTTTTATGTATATGTTCATAGATCCCTAGTTAAGAATCTCTAGTATATCTTTTATATGTACACACAAATATATGCACATACATATTTCACATATATATGTGTGTATGTATATATGTATATATATATATGTATGTATATATGTATATATATATATATATATATATATATATATATGTATAAAATCACGGACCTCTAGTTAAGAACCCTTCCTCTAAAGAACAGAAGGGGAAGGGGAACCATAAGCATATAAATATATGTAATACATGAATAATAATATGTGTGCATACGATAAATATGTATATGTTTATGGACCCCTGATCAAGAATCCTACCCTAAAGAAAAGAATGGAGGACTGAGGACCAAACACCTATGTTGAATGGGAGAGCTAGAAGAGGAACATGTGAAAACCCCTAACTCTTTAGAAAGACTTTAGCCAGGAATGTGTGGCACACCTTCTGCTACGAGGCTGAGGCTGCTGGATCACTTGAGCAAGGACATTTTAAGTTGCAGTGAGGCTAAACCAATTAAGTTGCAGTGTGGCCCCAGTACTGTGAGCCCCTGGGAATGTGGGGTGGGGGAGGCACTTCCAGGTTGCCTAAGAAAAGGCAAAGCAACTCAAGCCAGAAACAAAGTAAGTCAAAGTAGTGGCATAGAGGAGAGAGAGGGAAGGGAAGACAGAGGAGAGAGAGAGAGGAAGAGGAAAAACTATTTCACGGAAAACTCAACTAACTTCTGAATCTCAGTCAACATGGATAGTAAATTTCTTTGGCTCAAGGCTGCCATATCTAGCTGGTGAGTAAGCGGGCTAACTTCCACTCAGTCAGTACAAAAAGGCATCAGATTTCAGGTCCATTCACATCGGTAAGCTCTCTGTAGAATTCTCATGCCAGGATCTGAGTGACAATGACAGAGTAAGTCATTGTATGGCTAGCAGAAAGAGGTGTCAGGACTGTTTGTCTATAAGGAATTCAGTCCTGGCAGGTACTGTGAGGCAGGGGAAGAGGAGGTTGGCAAAAGCAGAAATAATGAATCCAGGCTATGGAACTGGGACACAAAGTGTGGGGAAATCAGAGTCAGGAACAAATAGGATTAATATCCAGGAGCAAAATGTCTGAGCAACAAGGATGGGCTACTAGCAACCAGAGAGCAGCCTAAACTGGAGCTCATTGCATTCTCCCTGGTCAGGACTTGAAGAGGTCTCAGTGTGGATGGGCCTGAGCTCAGGGATGGAGATAAATGGATACACCTGGCAGGATCCGGTTGTGAAGTAGGAGTGGGCAGCATGATAGGTATAATTATAATAATAGTATTCACTACAAAAATTCAATAAGCATGTGCTCATCACTTACTATTGGAGTCAGGAAGACCTGAGTTCCAATCTGGCCTCAGACACTTACTAGCTTTGTGACCCTGTGCAAGTCACTTAATCCCATTTGCCTCAGTTTCCTCAACTGTAAAATGAGCTGGAGAAGGAAATGGCAACATACTTCAGTGTCTTTGCCAATAAAACGCCAAATGGGGTCATGAGCACTCGGCCACAACTGAAACAAGTGAATCACAACAAGATCACTTATGTAAAAGGCCCTGGCAGTGGGTACAAAGGTAGAAATAAAAAGCCCCCAAGGAGTCTGACACAAACAAACCAACAGCCAAGGACACAGGAGATCATTCGAGGAGGGGGAATCAGGAAATGTTTTGCCTCACATGAGTGCTGACTCATGAAAGGACTGGGAACTCTAGAGGCAGAGGAGAGGAGGGATGGTACTCCAGACATGGGGAAATACCCCATGTGTAACATCAGGTTATACATGAAAGGTGTTATGAAAGGTAACAATGTGAAATAAGGCAGGCAAGGTAGGCTGGGGCCAGATCATGTATGATTTTAAATGCCAAACTGAGGAGTTTGGCTTTTATTCTAAGGGTAATTGGGAGTCAGTGAAGATTCTTGAGCAAGGGATTGGTGACATGGTCAGACCTTAGCTTTAGGAAGATTATTTTTGCAATTTTGTGAAGGTTGGTCTAGAGAAGATAAGAGTCTAATTAGGGCTATTGTAATAGGTCTGGTGAAACAAAGACCAAATGAGGATGCTACTGCTTTCCCCCTCCCCACATATATTAGCTCATTTTTGTATCCTTACGACCACAACTATCCCCATGACATCAACACAGGAAATTATTTCCCAGAAATTAACTTCTCATTTATTCAGGCCAAGCCCAATGATAGTGTGGTGCCAACACAATATTCATAGCACTGAAGGTGACTACGAATATGCCGGCATAGTTCTCGATTACAAAATATAACAGATTCTTCATATAGAAGACAGAAGCAAAACATTTATTCAAACAACAGAAAGTCAAATCCCAGCACCATAGAATCTAATCCATCATAGCAATAAAGAAGTTAATACACCATAACACAGCAGGAAGCCACACCATACCTAGCTGTCTTTTTGCTTTCCTTCTCTCCTCTCTCCAACTCTTAACTGTTCTGACTCCCAGCTTCCTCTAGGTTCTGCTCCACCCTTCAGCAAACTCCTCCCACCAAAGGCTCCATGTGATTACATTTGGCCTATTAAGGGGGCAAGGAAGGTCTTCAAAGCAGGAAAGATCTTTAAATTCCCTTGGGGCTATTAAGAAGCAGGGAAGATCTTCAAATACCTATTACCATTACAGACAGCTGTCAGTAAACCACATGAGGTGAGGGGTTAGCACGCTGTTGATCCTCATTCAATGTCCCCTACACTGTATTAATCTTTACCCCCAACTCACCTCCATGAAAGCCTCCTCCTAAACTAATCCTACCAGTCTTAGTAACTGGAATCACTCTGAAAACCTCAGAAGATCCAGAGATGAAAAGCTCATCTAAGTCATTTCCCCTAATTTTGTAGTTGAGGAAACTGAGGCCCAGAAGCGAAGGAAGCTGATGAAATTCAGGTGGATATTAAGTAAAAGAACAGGGACAGGAGCCAATTCTGTGATTCCAAAGCCATTCCGTTTCTAGTCCATCTTATGACCTCATTCCTAATTCGAGTAAAATTGGACACATATTACTAGAATAGCTCTTTCCACATCATCAGTGTTAGTGTCTTTCAATGTCAATGCCTTCTATTTATTTACTCCTAGTTTTCCCGAATCTACAATTGAACTGGGAGTCCCCCAAGGGGAAGAACTGTGTCTTTTCCAATAGCAGGGAAAGTAGATGAGTACAGAGACTCAATTCCCACCCACCCCCAGACTGGAAGCTTCCAGGTTAGGGAAGTTCTTTACAATTAGATCGATACCTTTTCCCCTTCAAGACAGTCCTGCAAACTTAGCTAAATCCAACAGGACACTTTTTTTTTCTATCCTCCCACACACCATCATCACTCCTGTTTCTACTACAGGTACCACCAATTCTAACTTTTACATTTTCTAATTAAAAATAAAAAATCTGTCAGGCCAGAATAAGGAAACCCAGGAGATCTTGACATGCCAAAGACATCTCAAATTTGGAATCTCCTGAAGGCACGGACTTTCCAGTATTGTTTCTTCTGGTTTTTGCTAATGTAGGGTAAGGGATTGGGCTAAATGAGTAATAAGCTATGAGAGAATTGTAGAGTAGAGGGAAAGATGATAACCCTCCTTGGAAGACATGGGGCAAGGGGGACAAGAATCAGGAAAGCCTTGATTAAGTAGGTAGTATTTGAAATGAGTTCAGATATATGGGTAGATTTGCTATAGATGGAAATGAATCCTCAGAATCCTAGACCCCAAAACACTGAGTTCCACAAGACCCAGAAAGACCCCAGTTTGGCTCTATAAGCGGATCAAGAGCAACCAGCAGTTTGACTTCTGGAACACGGACTTGATGGATAGAGTGCAGTAGTGGGGTGTCACGCATTAGGAAGGGGAAGGAACACTGGGGGAATGGTGATTTCTGGCACTCCAGAAGGAGGTGAGTAGGGAGCGGATAGAGTTACTCAATCATCACTTGTTTTAAGGCTACAGCTCAGTTCCAATTCCGAAGTCACGCCAACCAGCTCCACTCACTCTCAGCCCATCATCTCACCAGCTGTCACTACTAACATAAACAGATTCCTTTGGCATTGGCAATCAATGGCCACTGATATTTTTTGGATGTTCAGTTTAAAAAAAAAAAGACAGAACAGTAATGGTCTCCAGGTCCCTCTTCCTCCTCCTGATGACTAGGGAGGGGTTCATTCTCCTAAGTAAAAGAAATTGGGGGATTTCCAAAATAACCTCTATATCAACACTCCTTGAAACCACAAGCACACAGCTGGAGGGAGCTCCTTCGGGACAAAATAAACGGAGATCAAAAGGGCAGCAAGTGGCGGGGGGGAAGGGGGGGAGAATGCAGCAAGACGAAAGACGGAGGATGTGGGAAGGGGCAAAAAAGGTCCCAGAGTTCCAGTCCCCCAAGGCAAAAAGCTAAGCCATTGTTAGTCTGGGAGGGCAATTTTCCTTGGCAAGGGAACTTATTAATCATCACCAGAAGCAGCATTTAACAATTTCACTTTAATTTGATTCAAAACCCTTTATAATCTCCTGAGTCCAATTAGGGAAAAAGGATACTTTGTCTCAATTATTTAACCATTTAATGCCAAAGTATCCCAGACTCCCCGCCCTTCAGCACTCCGACTTTCTTCTTTTTTTCGGGGGGGGAGAACGACTGAAATTGAAAGTCTCTCCTATAATTCCGAGTCCAAAGACTCGGGGTAAAGCAGGTTATAAAACCGAGCCAGTTGTCTGCTTCTTCCTCCGCTGCCCAGAAAACCATTTAATTCCTTTGTATCTTAAACGCCTCTCCCTGGCCACAGGATGCCTCGGAAGCGCCTTCCTTAATTTCTGGCTGCTCTCAGGCTTCCCAGTCTACACCGCCTCCCGCTCGCCCTCCAGCCCCCGGCTCTCCCAGCCTGGCGGTCTGAGTCCAGCAGGGTGACGATCCCCGCAGCTGCAGGACAAAGCCAAGACACCCCACTCTCCCCCTCCCCCCGCCGGAATCGGCTCTGAAATGCACACTAATCCCTACAAATGCTCACTGTGGACTCCCTAATCTCCCAATACCGCAAAGAGCCGCCCCGCTTTGCCTCGCCCCGGCTCCCTATTTGGCAAGTACCAGAGTGAAGCAAAAGGAGCCCGGCAGGAAACCCGGGGAGACCTTACCCACCCGGCAGCCTCTCCCCTCGGCAGGTTCCATAGGAGGCAGGACTGACTCCACCAGCAGCTTCCCCACTTCACCACTTCATTGCCGTGGTTTCCTTTCCAAAGTCCATTCCCGGGAGGCCCGGAGTGAAAGGAGAGGAGAGGGAGCAAGCAGAATCCCGGGCAGCAAGGATAGACCCAGGTCACAGGAATTTAAAAGGCTTTTGTTCTGATGGGGCTCACAGATGTTGCAACTGGGCTGCTAACCATTGAGCCAACTTCGCCCGGTCCAGTCGATCTGTTGTTTTAACCCACCGAGCTGGAGTAACCTTTGAAGCCCTCTGCTGCTGCGGGCTGTCTGGATTTTCAATGGAGGCCCTGGGGGACCAGAAGTGGGAGCTCACAGGTTGCTACTTGTTTGGCGCTGCAGATTCCAAACTGTGTGTGTGGGAGCAGTTTGCCCTAGTGGGCTCTGCCCAAAAAAAAAAAAAAAAGGAAAGGAAAAAATGCAGAAATGAGAATCCTTTAACTGGGCCAAGAACATCCCCAAATCCACATGTGGGCTGGGAACACTACTACAGCCCCGGCACATCTGGCCCAGGAACAGCATCCCCAGGTTACTAGGCACACCTGCCTTACCCGTCAGGGCAGCTCTGCCCTCTCAAGTAGAAATGTAATAGGAATAGACTCCTAAAGTAGGGACAGTGTCTAGTACAGACACATTACATACAATTTTCTTGCAGTCCCTAAAGGAATCTGGGACCAGGGTAGAAGCAGGCTCCCTAGTCTCTGCACATGCCATCCAAATGGCCCTAACTGGAGTAAGACCTTACAGAGCCAGCCCTGGCGGACACTTAAAGTGGGTCCTTGGTCTTCCGGCCAAGAAATCACCCTGGGTTTGCTAGTTCTGAGCACCTAGAGATGAGAGCTGACATTTATAGCGCTCATTAAGGCTTACAAATGAAGAGTTTAAGGAGATGATGCCCTAATCTCTATACCCAACCCTAGGCTTTCTCCTGAACTCCTGTCGAACATCTCTCACTGGAAATTTCCAACAACATGGTCTAGTCACCTGAGAATAAACATGTCCAAAAAGACTTCATTCTTTTCTTCTGGAACCTACTCTCCTTGCCTAAACCGTCCTGTTGGCACCATCACAGTTAGTCACTCAGCATTCTCCCTGGCTCCTCCCTCTCCCCGCAGAGCCATTCAGCTTCCAGCCTTTCTCTTTCCCACCTCCACAAGCTGTCTCACATCCATCCCCTAAGCTGGTGGGCCAGGCCCTCAGAACATCTCACTCCAGGTTGGTGCCCCTACCTCAAGTGTATCTCATTTCTAATGCAGTCAGTTAAGTCAATAAGGACTTAGTAAGTGCTCACTAGGTACTGGCAACTATGGTAAAAGACAAAAAAAAAAGGTAAAAGGCAAAACAGTTAGGAGCTACCCTTCAGGAGCTTACATTCTAAGGCAGGAGATAGTGTGTAGGGGCAGCTAAGTGTCATAGTAAATAGAGCATTGGGCCTGGAGTCAGAAGAACTCCTCTTCCTGAGTAGAAATCTGACCTTAGATACTTACTAACTGTGTGACTCTGGGCAAGTCACTTAACCATACTTGCCTCAGTTTCCTTATCAGTAAAGTGAGCTGGAGAAAGAAATGGTGAACCACTCCCCTATCTTTGCCAAGAAAATCCCATATGGGGTTGTAAAGAGACAGATGTGACCGAAATGACTGAACAACAAAATAACATGTAAGTAACTAGGTAGGTACAAAATACATACAGAAGACATGCATGGTGATTTCAGGGAAAAGGCACTTCAAGGTGGGGAGGTGCTCATACATGGAAAGGTCTCCTGTAGAGCTGGGGAGTTGAGCTGAGTCTTTTTTTTTTTTGGAAGGGGGGAGGCAGGGTAATTGGGGTTAAGTGACTTGCCCAAGGTCACACAGCTAGTGTTATGGGTCTGAGGCTAGATTTGAACTCAGGTCCTCCTGACTCTAGGGCCCATGCTCTATTCACTGTGCCACCTAGCTGCCCCTGAGCTGAGTCTTAAGGAAGACAGGAGGAGGGGGTGAGGAGGTAGAATATTCCAGGTATGGGTTGAGACAGCCAGGGAAAGGCTATACAGACACCAAAATGATTTTCCTAAAGCTCAGATCTGAGGATGTCACTTTACTACTCAATAAATTCCAATATTCAAATAGAAATTACTTGGTTTACCTTGTAAAGGCCTTCACAAACTGACCCAGACCTAATTTTCTGAACTTCTGCAGTCTATATGAACTGTGAAATATACTCATCCTAATTCCTACTCTCACTGACAAGACAGCTTCCCAGAGCAAGGCCAGCTAACTCTTCCCATGAAGGTTCTAAGGGTACCCTTGAGGGCTCAGGGCTGAATTCCTCTAATGCCACTGGCTCAAGTCCTCACTGGTGCACCTCCCTCCAAGACTGCTAGTTGAGAATCACTTAGTGAATGCATATTTGTAACGTATTATGTTTTTCTCACTTTGTGGGGTGGGGCATGAAAAGAAGATGAGAGAGAATTCATAGCTGAAAAACAGAATGAGATTGAATTTTTTTTAAAGAATCTTTTTGTCAGTTTTAAGTAGGTGCCAGAATGTGAAGAGCTGGTACAAGAAATCCACCTCTTCTCCCCACAAGTAAGGGTCTGTGAAACTTTCCCCTAAGAAGATAGAGAGCCCAGGGGAAACTGGGCTCAAACTGAGGGCAAATATGTGACAAAGGGAGCCCCCACAGTTCTTGGTCACTGGAAGTCCTTCACTTAGGCATGATACGAGATCCTTGAAGAACTGTGCCTCACCCTGTTACTGGCTCCTGATGATACCTACATTGCTGCCAGCTGAAAGAGGAGTGCCATTTAGGATACTGGTGGGAAGATGGGAATCCACCATCATCTTTAAAGTTGGAATTTTATCCTCTGGTCAAGGTAGAGGGTAGAGTCTGGCCAAAGGTGACTCCTTCCCTGGAAGTTCAGCAAGAACACCAAACTCACTCCAAGTTTTGGAATTCTATCCCTTCCCAATCGAACTTGATCATTTATAGATGCTCCCTGGGCATGGTCAAGTTTCCTCAGCCTATGTGAACATGATTCTTATGTAAGTGTGCAAGGCCATCCTAGTTCTAACCCTTTCAAACTTAGCCTGAGGTTTTTTGACTGATTATGAGGTAATCAGAGCTATAAGAAGATGTACATTACTCCCCTTCTTGAGCTTTATGGGACGGACAAATTGGCCTTCCTACTGTTCCTCACATACTCACTCCATCTCCTGTCTCCGTGACTTGGTACTGTCTGTATCATGCCCAGAAATGCAGTACTGTCTCATCTCTGTCATCATCTGTCTTATATAATCTCTTATTTTCTCCTGAACCTATTAAAGTGACACTTTTTACATAAAGCATTTCATGACCTCCCCTTCCCTAGGTTCAAGTGTCCTCCACACGCAAAAAATTGCTTGGCATTTATTCTGTACGTATTTATTTATGCACATGTTGTCTCCTTCGATAGAATGTAAGCTCCTTGAGGGCAGGGCAGTTTTATTTTTGTCTCTGTATCCCCAGTGCCGAGTACAGAACAAGACACAGAGCAAGCCTTTAATAAATGACTATATCGATAGTCAATCAATCAATTTGATCATCTCACAGAAAGCATTTGTTATCTAGTGGAAAGAACACTACATTTTTATCAGAAGATCTGGGTTCAAATCTCATTATTATTATGAAATCTCTGATAATTATTATTATTGCCATTTTTTTGCAAGACAATCCAGGTTAAGCAACTTGCCCAGGATTACACGGCTAATAATCTGAGGCCAGGTTTGAACTGAGGTCCTCCTGATTCCAGGGCCGGTGCTTTAGCCACTATGCCACCCAGCTATCACTTATTATTAATGTGACCCTAACAAGCATAGCAGCAAAAACATTGGTACCCCCAGGACAGCTGCTAGCACAGGTTCTTAGGTCTGCTTTACTAGGAAAGATAGCGGTTTAAGGGGTCAACAATCTTTTTAATTACATTCACCAGTTCAGGGGAAAAGTCAGCACCCTGAACTTCAGTGAAAATGCAAACAGAGAAAATACAAGCAGAGAAATAAAGACCCACAGACAGGGCCTCTATCTGAGAAATTAGCACAGATCAACAGATCCAACTGTCTGACCAAGGCAATACACATATAGTTACCAGAGAAAGAAGCACCAACATCTAGGTTTTTCAAAGCTCTTCCAGTGAATGAGCCTCAAAGCAAAATGCTAAACTGGGAGTGTAAATACCCATTTTAGAGCCATAGGGCACCACAACCCTCATGACTCAGAGCCTAATGAGAAATTAACAAAAGGTGTGAAAGCCTTCCTACAAGCAAAGCAAGCTTCCCTTAAAGGGCTCCACCTGAGACCTGTTAATGGGTGGGAAGATCTTAAATCCTATTAACTTACAGCAAGTCATTTCTCAGCCTCAATTTCACCACCTATAAAATGAAGGGGTTGGGTTAGATCAAAGGTGTCAAACTGCTGAGTTGAACCAGATTGAAATGTAATTGGGAAATGTTCAAAAAAGAAATAAAGATAAGAGAGCACATAGATAATGTTAATATGTGGTTTTATAAGTCAATATACAGCTTCAAGGATCATTATATATGGTTTGGTGCTGAGAAAGATGATCTCTAATGTACCTTCCAGCTCTAAAATCTGTAAGCCTCTATGACCTTCACAACAATATTATGAGATAGGTATAATAAATATTATTATCATCCCCATTTTCCTGGAAAGGAAACTGAGGCTCATATGGGTTAGGCAATATACCTATGATTACATAACTCAAGGGCTAGATCTCAAGTCTATCCTGACTCAAAGTCCAATGTTATTTCCATTATACCATATTACTTCTATGGAGAAGGCAGAGAATAGCTAACCTGGCTGGTTTCCACTCTGCTCTTTAATTTCTTCTTTCTGGGATACAGCAAAGAAATGGGTGACTTTGGTCTCCATGGGAACCTCTCATGTTGGGTAGCCCCATTCCTGGACCATCTCAAGGACGTCTCTTACTAGCTTGAATTACTAACCTAAGTTTTTATATTTCCATGGGCTGAATGTTTCAATTGCAATTGCTGGTGTATCCAAGGGTCAACCTTGTGACCACAGGAACCCTCTCTCGATCACCAGCTCTTGCCACCTACTCTGCCCCTTGTCATTCACAAACATATATATTCATTGGAAAGATTAAGTAGATAGAGAGGGGGCTTGGTGGGTGGGTAGGAGAGAAAATGAAACAATAGCTTCTCCTACTCTAACCCTCCCCCCATTTTCTCTATCAGGTAAAATAACCTACAAACTAGACAGCAGAGAAAGGGAATACATGGTTAACTTGCTTGAAGTCACATGGGTAGCAGAGAAGAGTCAGGATTTGAACCCAGGTCCACTGATTTCCAAGTCCAGGACTCTTCCTCACTGCCATTCTCTTACTGTGAGAGCAATGGTTAGACTGGATGTTCGTAGACTATATTCAATTCCACATCTTTAGAAAAATATTGAAAAACTGGAGTTCATCCAGAAGACAGTGACAATGGTAGTGAAGAGCCTGGGAACCATTCTTCAGGAGGACTGAAGGAAAAACCGAGAATATTTTACCTAAAAGAGGCACATCTGTCTTCAAAAATGTGAAGGGTTTTTTTAATGGAAGAGGGAGCCAATTTTTGTATGCCATGACTGTGCATCAACTTACACCTGTTCCAGTTCCCCATTATGTGCTAGCTTCCCACTTTAGAGTGTAAGCTTCTTGAGGGCAAGGACCGTCTTGCTTGCTTATGTTTATGTCCTCAGTGTTTAGTACAGTTTGGAGTACAGAGAAAGCACTCAGTAAATGCTATCTATCTATCTGCACAGCTACGTGACTCAGTGGATAGAGCACCAGACTGGGAGTCAGGAAGACCAGAGTTCAAATTTGGTCTCAGACACTTACTACCTGTGTGACCCTGGCCAAGTCACTTAATCCTGTTTGCCTCAGTTTCCTTATCTGTAAAATGGCAAACCACTTTAATGTCTTTGTCAAGAAACCCCCAAATGGAGTCACAAAGAGTCAGACATAGCTGAAACAAATGAATGACAAATCTCTCTCTCTCTCTGTCTCTCTCTCTCTCTCTCTCTCTCCCTCTGTCTCTCTGTTTGTCTCTGTCTCTCTCTCTCTGTCTCTTTCTCTCTGTCTCCGTCTCTCTTTCTCTCTGTCTCTCTCTCTCTCTCACTTTCTCTGTCATCTATTGTGGTTTGAGAGCAGAATTAAGGCAAATTTATACAAATGACAGTCAGCCAACAAGTATTTCTTGAACACCATGTGCCCATGTGCCAGGCATT
The DNA here is from genome assembly GCA_028646515.1 of Pseudochirops corinnae. Classification (NCBI taxonomy): domain Eukaryota; kingdom Metazoa; phylum Chordata; class Mammalia; order Diprotodontia; family Pseudocheiridae; genus Pseudochirops; species Pseudochirops corinnae. The sequence continues at coordinate 292,472,111 of CM053588.1, forward strand.
GTGCTAAATGCTAACATTACAAAGAAAGGCAAATAAGGGGTTTTGATTTCAAGGAGCTCGCCGTCTCCTGGGCAAGCTACTGTTTACAGAGAAGACAAATGCAGGATGAATTGGAGATGAGGCGGGAGCAGTAAGGGGAGAGGAAAAGGCTTCTTGGAGGAGGAGGGGCTTGAGCTGAGACCTGAAAGAAGCCAGGAATCCATGAACAAGCAATGAGGGCCAAGAGCATTCCAGGGACAGGGCTGGGCGGTGCAAATGCCCCGTCAGGATATGGGAGCATCTTACTGGAAGAAGCACAAGGAGTGTCGTTGTGCGGCAGAATGTGTGGAGAGGAGGAAGGGGAAAGATGACTGAAAAGGTAAGAAGGAGCCGTATTACAGAGAGGGTTTTATATGGAATCCTCGAGGTGACTGAAAACTGATGGAGTTTATTAAACGGGGGAAAGGGGGTTGACGTGACTAATATGTATTAAGACTAACGACCTGACGCGACGGCCGACTTCGGCTCAAAAGAAGAACAAAACTGTCTAATAACCAGAGTCAAGTGTACTTGGATGCCACTGGAGAAGCCAGCTCCCCAAGGCACTCAAGGCAGAGAGGACAGCGGCCTCTGGAAGGAATGTTGTAGAGAACACGGCTGTCTCAGGTAAATGGTGGACAAACTGCCCGCTCTGGTCCCTTTAAACTTTAAGATTCTTTCCTATTGTCAACAGGGGACAGGAAGGGCTTGGTAGGAGGAGGGCGACAGATTGGGTAGATGACCTATAACAGATATATAGGTGCCAAAAAAAGGAGGCACCCAATTTTCAAGGTGGCATAGGCATGTTTGACTTTGAGAATCAGAGGCCCAGCTCCTTCTTGCCTGAGCTGCTTGGTTTGGATGAACCTTTTGGCATCTGTCTCCCTAGCCCTCCTGTCCGGTGGAATAGGCCCAGTTGTTGCCCCTATTCCAGAGGTTTTGCCCTTGGGGTCTCCCATTGGAAACATTGAGTACCAGAGCCCCTTAGGCCCCCTAATTCTCACACACAGAGGTGACAGGCTCCCTTTGGTCCCTCACACTACAGCTCACCCCTGGGTCAGGAAGCCAGCCTCTCTCCCTTGCCCCACGGCTTCCCAGGGCACTTTTCTTAGAAAACACATGAAAAGCAGAGGGCCCAGGGAGCAGCTGCCCACTGCCAAGCCAGCCAGCATCAGCACAGTCAGCTAAAACTCCTGCTGGGAAGTGGGGGGCAGAAGGAGGGGAGTGGCAAGGTCTTCACATGACAGCGTTTGATTCCAACTCTGGGAAAGAGTTATTTTTACATTTTCTTAAAAGGGAATCACTTTTTAAAAAATCAAATCAAATTAAAAGGTCCAACCACACGCACAGTGTGAATTAGAGCAGCCTGGAATTTTGGAGTTGCTCCTTTCCTGTTAGGACTCTTGTTTAATTCCAGATTTAATGAGAACAGGATGATTGCAGGCCCTCTGCTGCAACATGAACAAAGCCAAGTTGAGAGAGAAGAGAATTAGAAACCCCTCTCAGTTAGAACCTTTGCTGCAAACTAAAGGAGCTGTCTAGGAAAGTGGCAAGCTCCCCATCTCTGGAGGTCTTCAAGGAGATGCTGGAGGACCACCCAGTCTGGGATGCTGGCTATTGGACCAAGTGACCTCTAAAATCCCACCCAACTCTGAGACTCTGGTTCTGGGGCTCCTTTTACTTCTTCACAATGACTGGCCCAAACTTCACTGCTGAATCTATTCTTTTATTATCCAGCCTGTAGAAGTTAAGGTCAAGGGGGGCTTAATCGCTACAGGATCATAGATCTAGAGCCAGAAGGGGCCTCAGGCGTCATCAAATCCAACTCGTTACTGATGAGGAAACTTAGGCCCAGAGAGGTTAAGGGATTCTGTCACATCGACAGCATCAGAGGCAGGATATGAACTCAGGTCCCCTGACTCCAAAGTCAGTGGGCTTTCTACTGTCTTGTATCATCCAGCTTCTGAGCTGCTGCCCTGTCTGCCTGGCACGAGTCCTCTATGATGTCACTGCCAAGGTGGCTTTAGCATCTCTTTGGATTCTATGACCATAAGTCATTTTTCTTTTTTTGTTGTTGTTGTTGCTTTTTTGGAGAGGGAAGTCAGGGCATTTGGGGTTAAGTGACTTGCCCAAGGTCACAGGGCTAGCAAGTGTTAAGTGTCTGAGGCGGAATTTGAACTCAGGTCCTCCTGACTCCAGGGCCGGTGCACTATTCACTGTGCCACCCAGCCGCCCCTGTCAGTCATTTTTCTAAATGGGTTCAATATTGCTTCCATTTTTTTAGGTTGTAAGTGAATGACCTTCATTAGGGGGAGGGAAGGGATCACTTAGGTACTATGTCTTTCAAGGAAATAAGACCCAAGTAATAAAGACTAAAGCAGCTGCTCCTCCAGGCTGTACCATTCCCCCAAACTCAAAGGTATTTTGAATACAGCTCAGGGAAGTTTAATGAGAGCAAAAAGCCCATAAGCAGAAAGGGGAGAACAGGCATAGCTGAAACAGGGCTGATAAAACCAAATCCAAAACTGTATACCTGGGTCTGACCTCCCATCAATAGAGCATGAGTGACACAGCAGGAGTGACTTGGAGAGCAGGTCAGCTTGACCCCCCAACTCCTCCAAGTCCAAGATGCCCAGTCCTTAATTAGAGGACACCCATCCAGAGTATGAAGGGATCAGAGACGGCTTTTCTGGGATATTAGTAACATGAGGCAGCAAAGAAAAAGGGTTGGTCAATAAATCTGATCCCTGCACCACAGAACAAAATGGGGAAGCAGGAGTAGAAGGATGTTGAACAGGGAGAAAGATGCTCCATAACCTCCAGAGAAGTTGCAGAAGGTCAGACCAGGACACTATTTCTGTAGTCAGCTAGAGAGAGAAGAGGGGATGATGCGGGAACCCAGGAGATTCCCCTGAGCTCCTGATCCCAATAATCCTGGGCTAGAAGGGAACAATTCCAGTGGCCTTCCATGTCTGTGGTGGGATGTTAGTAAAGTACCTCTGTTACTGCATCAAAACCCAACTAATCTGGGGAATGGACTTTAACAAAATTCCATCTTCCATTAAGACAACCTCCTTGTCCATGTTTCTAACTATTCCCCTCCAAGTCTACCTTCAATCTACTTTGTGGGGTGTAGGGGGTATGCAGGGAGGACTAGCACCTTTGGTGTGAGAGAATGTTGAGCCCCTCTCAGGGCTGCTCACCCACCTTTGGTGTCTACCTGATCCTGAACTGTTTCTCACCTGTGGCTCCCAGAAGCTGTACTGTGCACAGTGGCTACACCCTGGGTAGATGGACTGAACCAGATTAAAGGTAACCAACAGGCCTCACACCCACTGGTGAGTCAAAGGGTTGCCTCCCTCAAGCATGTAAAGACTTTCTCTGGCCAAATGAGTGGATAAGAACAATTTGCTCCAGTGGCTATGAAGGCAGCTGAAGTGGGCTCTATGGAGTGCTTAGACCTTGGTCAGACATCAAAGACAATAAGACCATCCAGTGCATCAGGCCATCACCAATCATCTTGACTTTTGTCTTGCCACTGGACTTTGATGACTTTGGAAGAGAGAGGCTGATGACTTTGTTCAACTCTGCCTCACTTAAATTCAGTTCAAGCAGGAGTGAAGACATTAATTACCTCACAATGTCATCAATCCTCTTTGAAATGAAGGATAAACATCTTCACAGGACTTTCTCTACCACGCCACTGAAATCTCTTTATCCTAGAAGTTCATTCCACCCCTGGAATACTTCTCAAATTTCCATGTACCCTCTCCCCTTGTGATTTTTGATTGAGTGGTTACTGCCAGAACTTCCAATTTAAGGTGGAGACCCAGGCCATACAACTCTTCTTCCATCTCCAGGCTTCACAGCTGACTCTTCTCCATAGGATTTTCTCTGCCTCTTCAGTGCTCTTTTGTGTTTTGTCTTCCTCCATTAGAATTAGAATCCTTGAGGACAAGGATTGTCTTTCTGTTTCTGTTGTAATTCCACTTCTTAGCTTAGTGCCAAGTACATAGGAGGCACTTAATCTTGTTTAGAACCAATGACACAAAGTCTTCCACTTCTTGCTCTCTTTCAGAGTCATCGAAGTCCAGTGGCAAAACAACAGTCAAGATGACTAGTGATGGCCCAAAGCAGTGGATGGCCTTGGTGTCTTCTATGTTTGACCAAGCTCTCAGTCCTCCACAGCATCTGCTTTAGCCACCTTCGTGGCTATTGGAATAAATTTCTCTCATCCCCTTATTCCACCCGGGAGAAGTCTTCATATGCTTGGGGTAGACACCTGTCTAACTCACTGATGGGTCTGTCCATCTGCCGATACAGTAGACAGGGTATGGCCACTGCCAATACTACAGCTTCTCGGAGCCACAGGTGAGATATGTGTGTGCATGTGTGTGTGTGCATGTGTGTCAGAGACAGACAGAGACAGAGAGAAAGATGAACTCCTCCAACAGTCTGGTAAAGTCTATAGAAAACTTCTCAGAAAAATGTTTTCCAATGCACAAAATAAAATCCATGGGATTAGAAACTAATTATATTGAAACACAATAATCAGAATATCAAGAAGTCCATGGACCCAACATTAAGAATGGTCACTTGTCCTTAATTACATATACACTATATCTCTCATTAGAATGGAAGTTTTTTTGAGGACAGAATCTGTTTTTGCTTTTGTCTTTGTATCCCATATGTGCTAAGGCACAGTAAGGTAAGTGCTTTTAAATGGTACTGATCACTTGATTTAGAATGTAAATGAAAGGGAAGAATGGTGAGAAGGGAGAAGGAAAAAGGTGATCCATAGTGAAGGAGGAAGTCTGAGGAAATCTGAAGAGACAGAAATATTAGGGTTAGTACCAGCAGCTAGAAGAGGAGATAAAAAATGGAGGTGGCAGGTAGCATATAAAAACTACAATTATTTCAGTTTTGTCAAGAATTAACCCTACCCTCTCCTTTTTTCCCCAAAGACTGGGATGAGAAAGCCCATTATCCCTAGAGAAGTCTCAGGGAGTTTCCCGAGCCCCTGAGGTTCCTGTTCAAAAAACAGGAAAAGGAAAGGGATACCCCACAGCTCTACTCATCTCTATTAACGGGTGGGGGAATATGGGGAATATGGGGAATATGGGGAATATGGGGAATATGGCTTGTAGAGAAGTCCAAGCTCCACCACATATGAGAATCAAGAATTCTTCTGGAATTTTGCCTTGTGGGGAAGAGTGGGGGCAATTGGGAGCTCTGGAGGAGACTGGTAAATCTGAAGGTGTGATATGTAGATAAGAAGGTTCAAGGAGCTCAGACTAATCTTGGTTAACTAGAACACCCCTAACTGAGGGGTTGAAAAAGATTTCAATGAGTCACTGGTCTTGAAGTTACAAGTCTTGGGTTCATACCTCAAAACTTGACTTTATGGCAGCCCAGAACTAGAATGGACCTCAGATGCCATCTTGTACAACTCTTACCTGAACAGGAATCCCATGAAAATACCATGACAAGGCACTATCCAGATTTCACACGAAGCCCTCTGGTATCCTTTCTAAACCAAGATACCTTGAATGGAAAGCATACTCCAGGTACAGCCTGACCAGGACAGTGGACATGGGGACCCATCAGTCATTCTGCTCACACTTACTGGCTGTGTGATCATGATATTGTTACAACTTTTGAAGTTTATCTGCCAAATAAGGATAATAAAACTTGTACTCCTTACCTCACAGGGTTATTTTTTGGGAAAAGACTTTGTTAATATTGAAAGACTTTAAAATTCTGATCAATACTGTGACCAATCATGATTTCAGAAGATGAAGGATTAAGACACTTGTTTTCACTAACTACATTCCTGTTTTGTTACTGGGGGAGATCTCCTGTTTGGGAATAGGTAGGAAAGGGAAAACAACGAGGAGTGACAATTAGGTAAAAGAAAAATAAATAAGAAGCTATTTTAAAGGGCTTTGTAATCCTGAACATATTTTGGAAATGAATGTGAGCTGCATGTTTGATCCCTCTGACCCAGAACATCAAATTAATTATCACACAGCCAGCCTGTGTCAGAGGCAGGACTGGAACCCAGCTCTCCCAGACTTCAAAACTAGCTCTCTATCCCCTCAGTACCTAGAGGTATGGGGATTGGTGGGGTGGAAAGTGGGCAAGTAATTCCTAAATAAAGTAGCTCAGGTCTGGAAGCATCATTTCCTGGGCTGCAGGCTGAGAGTGGGGACAATGGATGCATGGAAACGGTCCATTTCACAGCCCCGCCAAGATCATCACCTCTGCCCCTTCCTGCCTGCTCCCTTTCCCCCCAGCAAAAAACCTAGGGAATAGAAATGTTGTGTTTCCATTTTTTCCTCTATTCATTGCCCAGAAAAATAGATACTAGGGTTAGTGGGAGGGGAAGTGAGGAGAGAAATGGTAGTAAATACAGCCGATTTCATTCAATTCTCAGTTAAGGTTTAGTTTGCGACCTTGGCTGCTGAGAGAGATGACTGATTCTTAGCAATTCAAGTCTTTCCAAAACTCTAGATACAAAGCCCCAGAGGAGAAGGCCATTACTTCGTCCATTCAACAGAATAATATTTAGTGAGAATCTACAGGTCTAGCTTTGTGTTAATTGCTATAAAAGGGAAAAGAAATACAAGGATCTCGTCCTGCCCTCAAGGAATTGGTAGCTTTGTCAGGAAACATACAAAACTGAAAGTTCCTGGGTTTTGTTTTCTTTTTATCCCCAAATACCTAACGCTGTGCCTCCAACATAAAGCACTTGAAAGATGTTTGGTGATTTATTATTTTTACTTTTAAAACTTTTGTTCTAAGAGAAGACTCACTAGGCAGGAAAGGAAGGCAGGAGTACAGTCAGAATACGATATAATAAAATGAAAGGATATGATATGATATAACGGCAGACAGGTGGTGGTGGCGCGGGGGGGGTATAGCACTGGAGTCTGGAGTCAGGAGCACTCTGCTTCCTGAGTTCAAATCTGGCCTCAGATACTTACTGTGACCCTGAGAGAATACCAGAGAAGGAAACGGCCAACCTCTCCAGGATCTTTGTCAAGAAAGCCCCACATGGGGGTCACCGAGAGTCAGACAGGACTGGAAAATGACTGAAGGACAACAATCGATGATATAATATAACATGATACCTGACAGGACGTATCAAAAATTATTTTTAACGTCGAGATATTGTAGCATGTGTGACTTTATCTTTGAAACACAAAAGGATCTACCTATGAAAAAATTCAACTGCTTTATCTGTAACAACAAAAAACACGTAAACAACATCTATGTCTAATAATTTAAGAAGAGAAAAATCAAGGTATAGGAATGGAATGGAATATCATGGTAAAATTATAAAAGAAATAAATATGAAGCAGGCTGGAAAAGTTTGGAAAGACATACGCCAAAATGAAGGTTCTAATATTGTAGCCTCTCAGAAAAAGGGGAAATCATTGTGGCCCAGAGAATCGGAGGAGGTTTTACAGAGAATAAGGACTTCAAGAGCCAGGAAAAGCCAATACCCTGTTGCTAAATGTTAAAGCATGGGAAGTGGCAGTTTTCAAAGGAAGAAATACAAGCTTTCAACAGTTATATGAAAAAATACTCCAAACCACCAATAATTAGAGAAATGAAAATTAAAGAAATTCCAAGGTTCTACCTGATACCCATCAAATGGCAAAAAATGACAAATGTTGGAAGGCTCACAGGAAAACAGGTATGTTACTGCACTTGGAACTATGAATTGCGATAACCACTTAGAGAAACAATTTGGAAGTATGTCCCCAAAGTCACTCACCTATGGGAACCCTCTGAGTCAGTGATATCTATCTCTACAAGTTATATGAGATCAAAGAAAGGGGGAGAGCACCCACATGTACCAAAATTTCTAACAATTCTTTTTGTAACGGCAAAGAACCGGAAGCTACAAGGAATGCCAATCAGTTGGGGAAATGACTGAAATAATCATGGTGCGTGAATGTAAAGAAACATTCACGCACCATAAAAAATGATGAAAGGGATGATTTCAGATAAACCTGAAAAAACATATTAACTGATGCAGGATAAAATGGACAGAATCAGGAGAATAATTAATTTTTTCTCTTTCTTTTCTTTTACTTTCAGATTTATGTTCATCCTCCTCCCACGTGCCCCCCCTTCCCCTTGAGAAAGCAAGAAAAACAAGACCCATTGCAACATGCACAGTGAAGCAAAACAAATGCCCTCATTGATCACATCTCCCACTCAAGCCTCTAAAAACTATGCTTTAATCTGCACTCCGAGTCTGTCATTTCTCCATCCAGAAAGGCATACCCCATCAGGAACCTTTTGGAAGGTGGCTGGTTGTTGTGTTGGTCTTTCAAAGATGTTTGTTTTTCCAATATTGTTATTGTATAAATTATTCTCCTGGTTCTACTCACTTCGCTTTGTATCAGTTCCTACAGATCTTCCCAGTTTTCTACGAAACCTTCCCCTTCATGTATTCTTTTAGCACAATAATATTCCATCACATACATATACTGTACCATAATTTCTTCATCCATTTACCAATTGATGGGCACCTTTTCAGTTTTCAATTCTTTGCCATCATAAAAAAATACTGCTATAAATAATTTTGCACACATGGGTCCTTCTCTTTGTTCTTTGATCTCTTTAGGGTACAGACCAGACCTACAATGCTACTGCCAGTTTAGAGGACATACACAATTGAATAGCTTTTGGGGCTTTGTCAGGAGAACTATGCAGAGTATTATAAAAACAAACAACTTTGAAAGACTTAGGAACTTTGATAAATTGAGAGATGAACCACAATTCCAGACAACCAAAGATGAAACATGTTACCAACCTCCTAACAATAAGGTGATGGACTCAGGGTGCAGAATGAGACAGATTTTTGGACATGGCTAATGTGGAAATTTCTTCTTCTTTTTTCCGTGTGTGTATGTGGGGAAACAGAATGTAAGAAGGAAGAGGGAAAGACTTGTTCGTTACGAAAAACAATCAAATAAAATTTTCTAAGGCTGCTAAGTAGCAGAGTTGAAATTTAGTTTCTAAATGAAGCATCCTTTTGGATGCCATGGCGCTGCTTCCTTACCCCAATCACACTGGTATTAAGTGGCAGACATCCTAATTCCCAGGTCAGGGCATTCAGGACAGTTGCATTCCACCACACCACCCTCAGCGCAAGTACTTATTGCAAAAGTCTGGGAATGACTCAGGTGAAGTTGGTGAGTCTTGAAAGCCTTTGCAAGGCTAGAAGTGCTATGCATCGCTTTATCAACGAAGATTTCTTCTTCCTAAGAGAGACCACTCTACTCATAGTGGAGCCAGGAGAATGGGGCTTAACTTCCTCTGGCTTTCTCTCATGCAGTCAGGCACTTTGCCTCAAGCTGCTGTCCTACAAAGCACACTCCCTATGGCTTCAGCCTCAAGTGCCACACGTTAGGACCCAAGGAAGAAGATACTTTGTTTAAAAAACTGCCTTGCTTCCTCTGCTTAATACCGGTGTCAATGTGTTCTCAAAGTCAGTGTCCTCCCCCATTCTTCTTGCCCGTAGCCTAAGCCTTCAGCCACAGGAGTGCCTCTAGCTCTGAAGGAAGACAGTTCCTTTATTATTCGTGGGTTCTTATCTGAGGACATGGGAGGCACCCTCAAGCCAAGCTTTACTTGCCCAGAAACAAAGATCAGGTTCAGACTTGGCTCAGTCTTCTTTCCTGGGCTGCCATGGGGGGATTGGTATCAAGGTCATTTTGGATACGCTTCCTCTTAGTCATACACAGGCATCTACAACGAACACTTGTTTCTAATGGATCCATCCCCTGACCTCTCACCAGGTCATGCCATGTAAACAATCCTTCCTCTCTACCCCACAATGGGCTGTGCTGGGTTCCAAAACCTGCTCCTCCAGCCTGGCCATTCTCTCCTTTCCAGACCTTGGGGGCAGGGACTGTTTCACTTTGGTTTTTCTATCCCCAGTAGTTTAGCATGACCTCTGGCATATAACAGGTACCTAACACAGGCTCATTGGTAGATGGGCCAAGGACCCTTAGACTTTTGTGTATCAGAGACATCCTCTGGCAGTCAGCATTTTTCAGATACATAAAATAATAAATGGAGCATTACATAGGAAAATAATCCCATAGAAGTCCAGTTATCAAAACGTCCAAACAAAGCAAGTTCACAGTCCCCCAGTTAAGAACCTCTGCTCTAGGTGTTCAGGGTCCTCTTAACCCGCTACTTGCCCACCTCTGCCTGTCTCACTCGAATCCGATTCACTCTCAAGTTAAGATAGCACTTCCGTGACGTCATTGGCCCACTTCAAGAACAGGACAGATAATAACCACAACAACCTGCTGCTAAGGACGGCAACAGCGCTTGGCGTCCCCTTTCTTCCACTTCACATGGAGTAACAAGTCGTGTTTCCAAAATACTTTAAGACTTTACAAAATGATTCCATCAGGATAATCCCGTGACATGGGACAATACAAGTGCTATTACCTTTTACAGAGGAGGAGACTGAGACTCAGAAAGTATGTGGGATCTAGGACTAGGACTCAGACAAGGTTCTCTTTCCAATATATCATGGTAAGAGAATTTCTCTGTGTTGACTTTATGACCGCCATTTCCTTAGGACAGCCAAGCGTATCACTGGCTAGAGCCTGCAGCTCAGGTAATTAACTGGTGATGGTAGGAGAACTTCTAGTTCAGCTTCATTACCCCAATTTGGTATTTACTCAAGTTGGGACATCAATTAGCTAGTCAGCTAAATCAAGCTAAGACATCAATTAAAACCCTGGTGCTATCTGGCTACTTTTCACTCTACCTGTTTGCAATATTACAGTTTGAGATATCAGCTCTAGTTCTGGCATTCACCAATCAGTGTGTTGATCTTCCTCTATTAGTTCTATGACATTTAAATCTTTACATTCCCTTTTCGTTCTGTAAAAATTCTAGTTGTATCCATTCTGCCTTGTCCAACATGTAAGGATTTTGAAAATGACCCATTAGTTTTTGTACCCCATTAGCCTAGGTGAGAGTATAAGAAATAAACTGTTATTAAAATGTTTCTATGTGTTTAAAAATACTGTCGGCAGCAGTCCCAGTCCATCCTTGGATATTTCAATATGAATGTCATACCGCCTTTGCACATCAAAAACAACTTAGATTAATAAAAGAAAAGAGAATATAAATTCAGAAACAAAACATGAGGTTAAAGGTAATCCAGATATCTATGAGAGAAAGAGCAGATGAACACAGTGAGTGGATAACTCAAAAACAACAACAACAAATCTTTAAAAATTAACCACTTAAATATCAGCACTGAAAATTGAAGGTGAGATGAATCAAACTACAAATAAAAAAAATAAAATCGACCTATATAGGGGCAGCTAAGCAGCTCAGTAAATAGAGCACCAGCCCTGGAGTCAGGAGTGCCTGAGTTCAGACACTTGACAAAAGTGCTAGCTGTGTGACCTTGGACAAGTCACTTAACCCCAATTGCCTTGCCCTACCTCCTCCAAAAAAATTTTAAAAATTTAGAAAGAATTGAACTATATAAAAAAACCCTGGAAACTTTTTTAAGTCAATAAAATAGATAAACCATTAGTTAATTTGATTTTTTAAAGGAAGAAGAAAACCAAGTTACCAACATCAAAAATGAAAAAAATTAATTCACATCTAATGAAGAGAAATTAATGTTTTAGGAGCCATTTTGCCCAACAATATCACAATAAAATTGACAATCTAAATCAAATGGATGGATAGTTACAAAAATATAAATTGTTCCGATTAACAGAATAGGAAATAGATTACTTAATTAGCTCTATCTTAGAAAAAGAAATTGAACAAGCCATAAATGAAACCCCTAAGGAAAAAAAAACCCAGGACAAGATGGATTTACACGCAAATTCTACCAAACATTTAAAGGAATATTATATAAACTATTTTGAAAAATAGACAGAGAAGGAGTTCTATGAAGTTCTCTCTATGACACAGGGTTCTGATACCAAAGACAGGAAATGTCAAAATAGAAAAAGAAAACTCAAGACCAATTTCCCAACTTAATATTGATGCAAAAATTTTAAACAAAATTTTAACAAGGAGACTGTAGCAATATATCACATAGATCATACACAATAAGCAAGCTAAATTTATACCAGGAATTCAGGGGTGGTTCAATATTAGGAAAATTTTAAGTATAATTGACCACATTGACAATAAATAATATGATTGTTTTCAACAGAGACAGAAAATGCTTTTGACAAAATACAGCTCCCATTCCTTTAAACACACACACACTCACACACACACACACACACACACACACGCAACAACACTAGATATCAGAGGAATAAATGGAGACAAGTAGTTTCTTTCTAAAACCAAGACCACTCATTATATATAATGGAGATAAGCTAGAAGCCTTTACAATATGATCATGGCTGAAGCAGAGATGTCTATTATCACTATTACTATTCAACAGTGGACTAGAAAAGGATATTGAAGGAATAAGCTAGGCAATGAAGAAAGAAAATGATCATTCTTTACAAATGATATGATAGTTTATTTTAAGGACCCTAAAGAGCCAACTAAAAAAACTAGCTGACAAAATTTACAACTTAATTGCACAAAGTCAATGCAATCAAAATTAGGAGGGAAGCAGAGAACTGGGAAAGAATTCTTATAACCAGTGTCTCTGATAAAGATTTCATGTCTGAAATATATAGATAAATAAGTCAAATTTATAAGAATACAAGTCATTCCACACTTGATAAATGGTTAAAGGATATGAACAGGCAGTTTTCAGAGGAAGAAATTAAAGCTATCTATAGTCATATGAAAAAAATGCTCTAAATCACTATTGATTAGAGAAATGCAAATCAAAACAACTCTGCCATACCACATCACTCCTATCAGATTGGCTAACATGACAAAATAAAAAAATGATAAATGCTCAAGAAGATGTGGGAAAATTGGAAGACTAATGCTTGCTGTAGAGCTGTGAACTAATCCAACCATTCTAGAGAACAATTTGGAATTATTCCCAAAGGGCTATAAAAATGTACATACCCTTTGACCCAGCAATACCACTTCTAGGTCTGTATCTCAAAGAGATCACACAAATGGGAAAAGGATCCACATACACGAAAATATTTATAGCAGCTCTGTTTGTGGTGGCCAAGAATAGGAAATTGAGGGGATGCCCACCAGTTGGGAAAGGGCTGAACAAGTTGTGGTATATGAATGTAATATAAGAAAGATAAGCAGACAGACTTCAGAAAAACCTGGAAAGACTAATATGAAATGATGCTAAGTGAAGTGAGCAGAACCAGAACATTGTACACAGTAACAGCCACATTGTGCAACAACTAACTTTGATAGACTTATCTCTTCTTAGCAATGTGAGGATCCAAGACAACTTAAAAAGACTCACAATGGAAAATGCCATTCCTATCCAGAAAAAGAATTATGGAGTCTGAATACAGATTGAAGCATACTGTTTGCTCTCTTTCTCTTTTTTTTTACTTCTTCTTTTTCATGGCTTCTCCCATTGGTTCTAATTCTTCTTTACAACATGACTAATCTGAAAATAGGTTTAATATGAAAGTATATGTAGAGCCTATATCAAATTATATGCTGTCTTGGGATGGGGGAGGGGAGGGACAGGGAGAAAATTTGGAACTCAAAATCTTATAGAAATGAACTAAAAATAAATACATTTAAAAAAAATAAATTGCACTTGAGAAAAATAAATGCATGTACACTGCCATAAAAAAAATGAACAACCTCAGCAAAGTTGCAGGATATAAAATAAACCCACACAAATCATCTGCATTTCTGTATATTACCAGGAAAAGATGGAAGGAGGTATTTCATTTAAAATAACTATTGACAGTACAAAATACTTGAAAGTCTATCTGCCAAGACACACATAGGAACTTGTTCTTGTTCAGTAATTTCAGTCACGTCCATCTGATTCTTTGTGATCTCATTTGGGGTTTTCTCGGCAAATATAATGGAGTGGTTTGCCGTGTCTCTCTCCAACTCATTTCACAGATAAGGAAACTGAGGCAAACAGGGTCACTCCAGACCTGGCACTCTGTGGGCTGTGCTGCCCCACACATAGGAAGTATATGAACACAATTACAAAACACTCTTCAATTCAACACACTTCACACAATTACAAAACACATAAAATAAAGATAGGAGAAATATTAATTATTTCTCATGAGTTGACTGAGCCCATATAATAAAAAGACAATACTACCTAAATTAATATACTTATTCAATGCCACACCAATCAAATTATCAAAGAATTACTTCACAGAACTAGAAAAAAATTATAACAAAATTCATCTGATGGAACAAAAAGATAAAAAGCATCACTGAAATCAATGAAAAAAATGGAAAGGGGACTAAAAGTACCAGATATCAAATTATACTACAAAGCTATAATCATCAATACAATTTGATACTAGATAAGAAAGGGTTGATCAGTGGAACAGATTAGGTGTACAATTTATAGAAGCAAATGAGCTCAGTAACCTAGTATTTGACAAAGAATCAAAAGAACCTAGCTATTGGGTCAAGAATTCACTATTTGACAAAAATTGTGAAGAGAACTGGAAAGTAATCTAGTAGGAACTAGGCATAGACCATCATCTCATAACATACAGTAAGATAAGCTCAAAGTGGTTACATTATTTAGATATAAAGGGTGATATAATATGTCAATTAGAGAAGTATGGAAGAAATACCTGTCAAATCCATGGTTAGAAGAAAAGTGCACAAGGAGGGTGGAGTCAAGATGGCGGGGTAGAAGCAGGAAAACTCCATGGCTCCCCCCATAACCACCTCAAATACCTATAAAATATGACTCTAAACAAATTTTAGAGCTACAGAACCCACAAAATGACAGAGAAAACAAATCTCCTGCTGAAGGCAGCCCAGCAGGTGGACAGGAAGGGTTCATCACAGCATGCTGGGAGCTGAGATCGCAGTTTTAGCCCCAGGGTGGCCAGGACAAGCCATGGCTGGAGCATTTGAGAGAGTAGATAAACAGCAGCTGTGGCAGTTTTCAGAATTATCAACCCATAAATGCCAAAGACAAAGTAAAAGGTCAGTGGAACTCTCCTGGATCTGGGGGGGGGACAGAGTACAGTCTGGCCTCTATCCCCGGAGCGAGAAGTGGTGGAAGTGGCAGCCCTGAAGCCTCTTCCACATGTCTGCTTCAGAGCTCCCAGCCTGCAGACCAGAGGGGGGCCAAGTGACCATTCAGAGGCTAAGCTCTCTTGTCTTAACCTGCCTGGATCTGGATCGCGGTTTTGGGTGGTGGTCCTAAGATGTGTGACCAGTGAGCCAAAGCTGGTGGGGGCTGTAGAGACGGCACCCTCTTAATAGCTCTGGCAGCTGCGAAAACCCCAGTGATTTCGGACAATGCTCTCCCCTCTGGAAGCAGAGTTCTACTGTGGCAAAGAGCTCAAAAGTCAAGTAATGGACTGGCAACATGAGCAAGCAAAGGAAGCAAAGCAAGCACAGCCATCCAACTTTAGATTCCTTTTTTGGGGACAAAGAGGATCAAAGCGTGAAACAGGAGGAAGACAACACAGTCAGAACTCCTGCATCAAAAGCTTCCAAGAAAAATATAAAGTGGTTACAGGCCATGGAGGAGTTCAAGAAGGATTTTGAAAATCAAGTAAGAGAAGCGGAGGAAAAATTGGGAAGAGAAATGAGAATGATGCAAGAAAATCATCAAAAGAGAGTCAACAACCTAACTGAAGAAAGCAACACCTTAAAAGATAGACTAATTCAAATGGCAAAAGAGGCCCAAAAAGCCAATGAGGGGGAGAAGAATGCCTTAAAAAGCCAAATTTGCCAGATGGAAAAAAGAATTTCAAAAGCTCACAGAGGAGAATAATTCCTTCAGAATTAGACTGGAACAAATAGAAGCTAATGACTTTCATGATAAAACAGATGCAAACAAATGAAAAAATAGAAGGCAATGTGAACTATCTCACTAGAAAAACCACCGACCTGGAAAATAGATCCAGGAGAGATAATATAAAAATTACTGGACTACCTGAAAGCCATGATCAAAAAAAGAACCTAGAAATCATCCTTCAAGAAATTCTCAAGGAAAATTGCCCTGATATTTTAGAACCAGAGGGCAAAATAGAAATTGAAAGAATTCACTCCTAGGAATATTATAGCCAGGTTCCAGAGTTCCCAGACCAAGGAGAAAATTCTACAAGCAGCCAAGAAGAAACAATTTGAATATTGTGGAAACACAATCAGGATAACTAACACAGGATCTAGCAGCTTCTACATTAAGGGATCAAAGGGCTTAGAATATGATATTCCAGAGATCAAAGGAGCTAGGATTAAAACCAAGAATCACCTACCCAGTAAAACTGAGTATAATGTTTCAGGGGAAAATATGGTCATTCAGTGAGGTGGAGGACTTTCAAGCATTCTTGACGAAAAAATCAGAACTGAATAGAAAATCTGGCATTCAAATACAAGAAGCAAGAGAAGCATGAGAAGGTAAACAGGGAAAAAAAATCATAAGGAACTTATCAAAGTTGAACTATTTACATGCCTACATGGAAAAACAATAATTGTAACTTATGAAACTTTTCTCAGTATGAGGATAGCTGAAGGAAATATAAATGTATATATGTACACATACATATATGTCTATATAGGAGAGAATATATGCATATGAATACATATGTGAGTGTGTATATATATGTGTACAGGTATACATAGAGGGCACAGGATCAATTGAATAGGAAGGGATGATATTTAAAAGATGAAATTGAGAGGTGAGAGAGAAATATAATGAGAGGAGATGGGGAGAGACAGAATGGGATAAATTATCTCATATAGAAGATGCAAGGGATAACTGTTATAATGGAGGGAAGAACAGGAAGGCAAAAGGGAATGGGCCAACCTTACTCTCATTGAATTTGGCTTAGGGAGAGAATGACATATACTCTAAATTGGGTGTCT
>CM053588.1:292489223-292555320 GCA_028646515.1 Pseudochirops corinnae
GGGATAACTGTTATAATGGAGGGAAGAACAGGAAGGCAAAAGGGAATGGGCCAACCTTACTCTCATTGAATTTGGCTTAGGGAGAGAATGACATATACTCTAAATTGGGTGTCTGGCCCTATAGGAGAGTAGAGGGGGAAAGGATGAGGAGGGGAGGATGGAAGGGAGGAAAGGTTGGGGGGGAGGGTATTTAGAAGCACACACTTTTGTAAAGGTATAGACACAAAGTAGAGAACAAGTTGCCGGGGCGGGGGGGGGGGACAGGATGGAGGGAAATATAGTCAGTCTTTCACAATATATCCACTATGGAAATGTTTTGCGTAACTACATATGTACAACCTATATTGAATTGCTTATCTTCCCAGTAAGGGAAAATAATTTGGAACCATGCCCCAAAAGCTATTAAACTGTACATACTGTTTGACCTAGTCAGACTGCTGAAGAGCTCATATGTACAAACCCATTTATAACAGCTCTTTTGTTGTTGCTATCATAGCAAAGAACAGGAAATTGAGGTGATGCCCATTAACTGGGGAATGGTTGAACAACTTAGAGCATATGAATGTAATGGAATACTATTGTGCTGTAACAAATGATGAAGGGGTGGTCAGAAGAAAAACTGGAAAGACTTGTATGAACTGATGTAAAATGAAGTGAGCAGAACCAGGAGAATAGTTACATAGTAACAGCAATACTGTTGATAAACTCTGAATGACTTAGGAGCTCCGATCAGCACAATGACTAACCATAATTCCAAAGGACTCATGATGATCCATGCTACTGACCTCCAAACAGAAAACTGATGGTCTCAGAGTTCAGATTTAAGCATCTTTTCTTTTATTTCTTTTTCTTGCCCTTTTTTCCTTAGAAAATGACTAATGGGAAATTCATTGTATATGCATATCCATATTTGTAATGGATTTTACTTTTCTTGCCTTCTCAATGAATGAGGAAAAAAGAAAACATAGAACTGAAAATAAAACTGAATTAAAAATAGAAAAAAATCAAACTACAAAGAATCCAGATTTATAAATATAATTACTCCGTAAAAAAGAGAAAACATATGTAAAGTGTCTTGCAAACTTTATAGCTCTATAAAATGGTTAGCTATTATCACTAAAACAACTCCCAGTTGCTAAACCACGACCTTCAAGGACTGTTCCTCACACCTTTACTTCATCTCTATTTCTTTCCTCTCCACTCTCCTAGGCTCAGTCTCTAATACAATTCATTTATATTAGATACTTGTAGATATTTTTTGTCAGATATCCTGAGAAAGAGTTGGGGGAAATAGCTTTAAAAAAAAAAACAGGAGGGGGGCAGTTGTCATAAGAGTTAGTGGCCACCTCTGTTTTTAGATCCTCTGAGAATATTTTAGCTTATCAAGGTTTATATGTGGCATTGGCCAATACAGCATAGGTCTCCAAATTTAAGGATAAATCCCTTAATTCCTTGGCCAGGGGCCTCAGAAATTCCCCCATGTGGAATTCCATTCTTCCTAACTCCTACTACCTTCCATAGGAACATAGATTTCAAGTTGGAAGGGAACTCCAGAGGTCATTGAGTCCAAACCCCTCATTTTACAGTTAAGGAAACCAGAGAGATCAAGTGATTTGCCCAGAGTCTCAGTGGATAGAGTGCTGGGCCTGGTGTCAGGAAGACTCTTTTTCCTAAGTTCGAATCTGGCTTCAGACACGTAGTAGCTGTGTGACCTAGGGCAAGTCACTTAATCTGTTTGCCTCAGTTTCCTCATCTGTAAAATGAGTTGGAGAAGGAAATGGTAAACCACTCCAGTATCTTTGCCGAGAAAACCTCAACTGGGGTCACAAAGAGTTGGATATAACTGAAGGAACTGAACAACAACAAAAAACTTGTAAACATCTGAGGCCAGGACTCAAATACAGGCAGGAGTATGTTAGTAAATGTTTAACAACCAGCTCAAGGGTGGGACAGGGTGGGGCAAGGGGCACTGTGTAGTGACATACTTTTAAGTTTAATCTTCATTATTTACATCTTCCCTATCACTTTGTTAAGTCTAGACAATTAGCAGAACAATAAATCAAACCCTAATTGACAGTGCTTGCTGGTTTGGGGTGTGTGAATATTTTTATACTGAAAATGTAGTGATCCCTTCCAGCCCAGCTCTAAACCCAGATCTTCCTAGTGCCAAACCAGCCTAACTCTAAGCCCAGAGCCATATGCATTACACCACATTGTCAGCCCATAAAAATGCCTGACCAGATGCACTCAGTCTCTGAATTCTGGATAGTGAATCATGATCATTTCCTCCCCGGCCCCTTCCCACCCAAAAAAAGGACTGAATTTCTCATGGTACATGATTCTGTCCTGGAAAATATATATAAGGGAAGTACATACGTCTACTTTTCCCAGAGTCATATGAACCAAGACAAACAGGAGTACAGGACACAGAATAGGAGGATTCCAACTTGAGTTCCTTCATTTTTTCAAACTCATTTTTCCTATACTTTCTTTTCAAGTCAGAATCCACCATGGTTCTTTTTTTGTTTTGTTCTGGGTTTTTTTTTTCTGTGTGAATGAGAAGGGAGTAGGGGAAGAAGATATAGTTTTATTGATATAGAGAGGGAAGGATTGATCAAACTCCTTCTATATTCTAGGCACCATGGAAAGTATTTTATAAATATCTCATCTGATCTTCATAAAAACCCTTGGAGGTAGAAATTATTATTAATTATATGTTATTATATAGCTTATTATCAACATCCCAATTTTATAATTGAGAAAACTGAAGCAGACTGAGGTTGAATGACTTGCCCAAGGTCAAACAGCTGGCAAGTATCTGAAGCAGTATTTAAACTCAGGTCTTCCTATCTCCAGGCCCAGCACTCTACGCCTATAGCACTGCCTAGTGGCATTCCATGGGGAATACTCGCTGAGTATATACCCCTATCAGTTCTTATTGGCAACCTTTCTGAAGCTCAGAACTACAGAATCTTTGCTTTGGAGTTAAAAGGCTACTCAGAGTCCCCCTTCATCTTAGAGATGAGGAAACCAAGGCCTGTGAAAGTTAAGTGATTTTCCCAAGGCCACCCAATGGGCGAACAGCAAAAGTAGGATTTGCCTCTGGCCCACTGATGCTGGCGCTGTTACTCTTTCCACCGTACCGTGCTGCCTCCCCTACAGCCTTAGAGTTGCCATGAGCACTGTGTGTGTGTGGTGATGCAGCCGCGATATGGAAGAGACAGCACCTGAACCCAGGTTCTCCTTCGATTCAGAAGTAAACTCTTTAACCCTAATCCTACACTGCCCCTCTCTCATTATATAATTTTACTATAAAAGTGTCATAAGCATCAATATGCTGTTTGTTCAAAGTGAGAATTCCTTCCACTAATACTGAGTTCAACCCATCTATAACTTATAATCTTAAAAAGTTGATTTTCTTAACTAGTTTAATCACTGAATGGGCATTGCCTCAGTCAGACTGAGACCTGTTAAGGACCTTAGCTTGAAAAGGCCAAGGTCCCCCACTGCATCTGGGGCCATCTCCAGTTGTCCTGTTCTATACCTGGCCACTGGACTCAATGGCTGGACCTTGAGGAGAAAATGAGCCTGGTGACTTTGCCCAGCCTTCCCTCACTTAAATCAAAATCACTTACATGTCATGGCATCACCTTCCGATGTCAGGGTCCTCTTCAAGAATGAAGGTCCTCTGTGCAACCCATCTATAACTTACAATCTTAGAAAGTTGCCTACCTCAAAGAGTAGTTAAGTGCCTTGCTCATGATCATATGCCCAGTTAAGTATCAAGAGTGGGATGTGAACCTAAGTCTCCCTGACTCTATGTTCATGGCGTTGTAAGTATGTTGGACTTGGAGTCAAGAAGATCTAGGTTCAAAATCAGCTATTTGCATATGGGCCAATCCATAAAGCTCTTTGAACCATAGCTTCTTCATCTGTAAAATGGGGATAATTCACAGAATACCTTCCTCACAGGGTTGTTATCGGGTTCAAATGACATAATATAAGTAAAGTGCTTTTCTTTAAAGTGCTATGGAAATTCTAGTTATCATATTACCTCTCTCCACATATCACAATCCAAGAATAAGTATTTTACAAATAGGAAACTACTATGAATATACAACTGGGGGAATTTCAAGGAGAAGATTCATGGGAAGCACTATTTCTAGATAGGGTAAGGTACAGAAAAGTTGATTTACTTTTCTCTGAACAGTCCCAGAAAGCAAGAAGAGCTGGCTTAATTCACATCCTTTCTCTCCAATTTCCTGCCATGTGGAAGGGTATGAATTAGAAATACCAATAGTACTCCAGGCTCCTAAAGACCCAGGTTCAGATTACCACTGTGTCACCCTAAGCCACCCCATGTAGATCATTTCATTTCTCTACGCTTTAGCACAAAAGAAGGCTGCTGTAAGTGAATGACCTCAAAGGTCCCTCGCAGCTCTGACATCCAACGACCCTCTATCTTTTTCGCTTGCCAGTCTTCAAGCCATTGTAAGACCACACAGTCTTCCCACCTTCCCCCTTACCTCTGTCCTCCTCACCATTTGTTCTTTGGACAGTAGCAAAGGCAAGAAATTTAAATACTTTGGGCAAAGAGGAGAATGAGTTGAGGAGAGTCATTTGACAACAACCAGCTGCCTCTGTTTCTAATACTGGTCTGTGGCTGCTAGCAATTATGTACACTCTACAAACCAGAAAACAGAATGTACACACTGCAGCCAAAACCACAGCCACGAACACACCCACCCTTCTCCCTGAGGAAATTCCTAGAGTCTGTTAATTCCTGTGGTTCATGGCTAACAGAAATCTCCTTCTGGATCCCAGGTTCTTAAGGCATTGCTATCTGTGTTCTGAAAATTGCACCTCAGAGTGGCAAGGAGAGCACTCATCAGACTAGAAGGCATGAAATGCCCCCTGATATTTAAGGAAATCTCAGATGTCCTGCTAGACCCACAACTGATCACCTAAGGGAGGCCTGCTAGAAAGCATTAACCGCATTGTGCCATCTTACAGTGTGGGAAAGGGAAAGACGTTTTGGTCTTGAAGTTATCAAGGCCTGGGTGATACTAGAAACAAAGTACAGAAATGGAATGCCAAGTTCAGAGAACAGCTAAGGGTCATCTAGACTGCCTGGAACACACAAGGTATGAAAGGGGAGTGATGTGAAATAAGGTTGGAAAAAGGAGGGGTGGAATCATACTATGCAGGACTGTAAGCACCAGCCTGACGAGTGTGTATCTTAAAATCAATAGGAAGCCACTGAAGATTCTTGAGCAGGGAAGGGACGTGGCAAATTCTATGCTTTGGGAAGATGATGTCTTAGTTGTGTAAAAGAGAGATGGGGAAGGGGGAGAGTAGGAACAAGAAACCAATTAGGAGGTTTTTGTAATAGTCTTAGTGAGAGGTAATAAGGATTGGGGGCTTTCTCCAGTCATCCTGATCTATATTTTGCTACTGGACTCAGATGACTCCAGAGAAGAAAGTGAGGCTGGTGACTTTGCACAGTCCTGCCTCACTTAAATCCAATTCACTTGCAAGTCATGGTGTCACCTCCTGATTTGTGGTCCTCTTCTAGAATGAAGAACAAACAACAACAAGGACCTGATGAAACAGGTCAGTGGTCATGACAGTAGAGAGAAGTGGGTGGATAGAGGATATAGAGGAAACAGAATTGATAAGACTTGGCAACTGACTGATTATGGAGGATCAAGTCAGGCCATCAACAAGTAGTTCTTTGGCACTTACTTTGTGCAGAGCATGGTGCTAAATTCTGGAGATGTAAAGAAAGATCAAAGTGATCTCTGGCCTGAAGGGGCTAACATTCACGCGATGTAAAACCTAGATTAAAAAGCTCACCTAGTTCATGGGGTCGTGAGAATCACATGAGACGACAAATGTAAAGTGCTTTATAAATGCAAAAACCTACAGAAATGCCAGTTTTTGTTATTATGACAATGTAACGAAGGAGACATGGAAAGAACCAGGGATGTCCAAGATACACATGAAGGGGTGGGAGAATCAAGGATGACCTCAGAGTTACGACCCAAGATATGTCTTACTCTCCAGTGCAGGAGGATTCAAAAGAGCACTGGTCTGGGGGATTATTAAGCCTGGGTTCTACTGGCAACCCAGAAGATGTTCAGCAGCTGGGAAACAGATAAAGAAATGGTGCTACATGAAGGTGACAGAGCATCAATGTGACCTGAGATACAATGCACATGAGGAATTCGGAGAAGTATAAATAGACATACATATGAACCTGGGCAACGAGAAGACTGGTGACTTGGACAGTGCAGGGAAACAAGCGTGCACGCTGCTTTTGTTCAGTCATCCAGTCATGTCTGACTATGATGCCACTGATCATAGAGTTCATAGTATTTCCTTGGCAAAGTTACTAGAGTGCTTTGCCATTTCCTTCCCCAATGGATTAAGGCAAACAGGGTTAAATAACTTGCCCAGGATCACACAGCCAGTAGGTGTCTGAGGCTAATTTGAATTCTGGTCTTCCTGAATCCAGGCCCAGGGTTCTATCCACTGAACCATCTTGCTGCCTCAAGAGTATATAAGATGGAGGTTAATACTGAGGATGGAATAGTTGCAAACAAAACAAATTTCCAGATCCCCAAAGGGGAAAAAAAAGGAAAAGCAAAGAACTAGAATCTAACAAGGTGGCCATTGATTGGGGAATGACTAAATGAATTGTGATGTATAACTGTAATGGGATATTATCACACCGTAAGAAATTGGAAAAAGAACTATTTCCAAGAATCCTTGGTGGTACAGACTGATACAGAGTGAACAACCAGGAGAACAATTTATATAAGGACAACACCAGGATGAAGAAAAACAACTGAAAGACTTCAACATTCTAATCCGTGAAATAACCAGTCCATAGCTCCCTCCACTTTGCTTCATTTTTACGAAGGCTTTTTTTCTCTCAGTATTTTTAATTGGGAGGGAGTGAGGAGAGTTTAGCAAAAGCGGTACCAAAAAAGGATCATTAAAACAGAAAGAAGAAAAGGAATTTTAGAAGGAAGAACCGATGAGAAAGACACTTCGGAAAGTAATGGGAAATTTATTATATACCTTTTTGAAAAGCAAGGAATGTGAAATGTAGACTATGGGTTTCAAAGTATCCTTTTTTCTGTTCTGCTCTATAGATGGAAATGTTCTCTCTCTGTCTCTGTCTCTGTCTCTCCAAGAGCTTAACAGACCTGGCCAAAGTGACGTGGGTAAGGAGTAGAAGAGCTGGTATTCAAATCAGGTCTTCCAGTGGCAAATTCAATGTCTTTTCTGCTTTACTACATTATGTCAAAGGGAACTGCTTATTTGGCCAAAGCTTGAAAGCAACTTTAAATCATCTTTTTTTTTTTTTTTTTTAGTTTAGCTTGGCTCTTTTGGTATAAACTTAGAATATAGTATATGGTTTCCTAGGAGTTAACTTTCTTTCTACTTCCCATAGTAAAACAAAATGGCACCTATCACTCTACAGGTTTAGGTTTAGTCTTAGTCTAGTCCACCCAGAGGAATTTTACTTCCTTATATAGGCACTGAGAGACTATCCTAGAGCATAATATCCTACTGCCCAAGGGCATACCTATACCGATAGAGTTTCTTATTTCTAGGTCTTCCCTACAGCAATGAAATCATAGAATCAGTCCCTAACACTATATAGTGTATTAGTGTACTGTAGATAGGCGTTAGATATTATGTATGAAAATATAGGTTAGATATTAGGATTGTAACTGAGATAAGTTATCACCAGAAGAATGGTGGCTTCTTAGCAGAAAAGTAGGCAAGAAAATCGGCAAGTCAGAAGTCATTTCTAAAATCTGATCTGGTGTAGTATGAGCAATATCCTAAACTCTCCCATCATGGAGGCTGGGCTACTTTTTCCTTAAAAAGTATTAAGATCATCCTCAGAGACTTGAGTGCCTCAGGGAAGTAGAAGTTCAGGCTGGTGGCATCACTTTCTGGTTGCATAAGCACAAAATAGCCACTAGCAGCTTGGATGGAGGTGAAGCTCTTGTGCTTGGCTGATGGACCATGATGGACAACTCAGACAAAGGAACTTCACTCATCTGAATCAACTCAAGATCTCCTCCCTGCCTATCCTGGCTATTTTTCTCCCACTATAGCTAAATTGATGTCCCTTTGTCAAATAATGAATAACCTACAAGGAGTTCATTTGTTCCAATATTGAACCTAAGCCACCAGGGGACTGCCCTGGGTCAGTCAGTACCAACCTAAAAAACATCAGGAAAGGATAAAGGAGGCAGGAAGAATTGATTGTATTTTAATTGAGACTCTTGTACAGAAAACAGATTGAGGCAACCTCAGTCATGGTAAAGGAAGCTGCTAATTATTAAATCAAAGGCAGTTGGACATCTTATCCTCACTTCCTGAGGACATGACCAGAACCAGACATCAAAGAAAACAGAAATGACTCTAGAAAATGAAACTGATTCTCTCTCAACCAACACAAAAAACTGGCTACCAACATGGGAGTCATTTTAGATGTGCTGACTATGGAGTCTGATCAAGAACTAGTCAGTGCAAAATGAAAAATCAAAACCAGCTTAGGAATAAGGACAAAGATGAAAAGAAGCTACTGCATACAATTACTACAGCTTCAACATGTCCTATTCAAACAAGCTACTGACCACCAAAAAAGTTGAAGGAGATGGAAATGGAATGAAGAAAGGAAGAGATTGACTCTAATTATTACCATTTCCTGCACAAGTTTACTTAATATAAAGCAATCAGCAATTAAACAAACACTTAATTCCCTTGCCAAGTGGAGAGAAGACACAGCAGCCAAGGACATCACTTTAAAACATGACCTTACAAAAAAGGATGGCGAAAAATGACAATCGCTCTTGAAACAACAAAGGATATTAGGAACTACTGGCCACTATACCTACTTTCCCTTCTATGCAAAAATCTTGATAACAATGATTCATAACAATATCAAAGGAAAATTGATAAAAATGCAAGACGAAACTAGAATCCAGGAGTGACTTTATACTGAAAATTTAAGTTGGGAGTTAATGTGGAAGAGTGGAAAGAGGACTGGCCTAATGAATTCACACTAAGAACTGAATTCAAATCCTGCCTTTGACACATACTAGCCATGTGACTGTGTTAAGAAAAATATTTACCAGAGATCTCCTTTCTTCCTGCAATGAGAGTTGGGCTACTTTTCTCCTATAAGGTAACAAAGGTAACCCTAGGGTTTGATTGACCTGTTGGGCTCAAGCTATTCTGAAAGCCTCAGTCCACTTTGATGTGGCTCTCTGGTCATCTCAAGGCATAAAAAGCTCAAGCGTGGTGTCCCGACCCTTCAGACCTGGCAGACACCCCCAAACCACGTGGAGTCACCACATCCTGAAGATTACCTGCGTCCCCCTATGGAAGGGTGCAGGGATTTAGGGTTCTAGCTAAGCTAAGCGCTAGAGTAACCTTATTGAATACCCTTTCTATCCTATTGCCAAGTAAATCCTCTTTTGTAAACTTTTTTTTGGAAATTTTTTTTAGACTCAAACGACAGAACATAAACACAGAATAGAGAAAAGAAACAAAATAGACTGCTCCATGAATATCTCCTTTCATCCCATCATTAAACCTCTGAATTAACCAGAAGCTGACCTGAGTCAAGGCCACAGCTACTCTTTGGCATTGCTGGTAGGATGGATGGTTCAGACAACTCCTTCCCTGAAAAGGCTTGGAGAACCAATGGGTGTAATTACTAGAAAGTGCCTTACTTTCTATGGGATCTGTCCTTTGTTCTCGAAGAGGACCATGACATCAGGGAGATAATGACATGACTTGCAACTGACTTTGATTTGAATGAGGGAGGTCTATGCAAGGTCACCAGCCTCACTTTCTCCTCTGTGGTTCTCACTTTGAGTAAGGCAACACTCATTCAGTGACTGGGCCTCTTTAAGAAGTGAGTCAAGGGATGGCCCCTTTAATAAAATAAAAAAAAAATCAAACTGGGAGGGGAAGACCCTCAGGGTTGCTGGCCCAAAGAGAAACAGTTACTATTTACTTTCACTCTGAGCCAGGAAAGCCAAAAAAATAACCGTTAAGTAGGGCTTGGGCAGGGACCTATTGTTGCCTAATCCATGAGATAGAGTGAATTGGATTTAAGACTTGGTCTTTGAGAAAGAAATCTAGCTGGTAAACCCCAAGATAACTAGGTAGGTTTTAGCCTCGAAAATTTACCTTCCTTTGGGCAAAACACCCTCTGGTAGCGCATTAGGAGAGAAGAGAAGAGAGGAGAGGGGAAGGGAGGAGGGAAGGAGACGAGTGCTATCAGCGCTGGAAAGGTGAAACTGTAGCTATAAAACTATGTAGTTACTTAAAAGTAACTTAAACTTACAACTCTTTAAAATTACAGTTGTAACTA
Organism: Pseudochirops corinnae; assembly: GCA_028646515.1. Taxonomy (NCBI): domain Eukaryota; kingdom Metazoa; phylum Chordata; class Mammalia; order Diprotodontia; family Pseudocheiridae; genus Pseudochirops; species Pseudochirops corinnae. Next base: position 292,499,635 of record CM053588.1, read on the forward strand.
AAACTTACAACTCCTAGTTGACTTGGTTATAATCTTGAATCCAGGATGTAAGAAGAGTCCGATAACCCCTCCACCGAGGCCTCTACAGAGGCAAAGATATGGTAGCATCCCCTTAGTGTGGCATCCCTAATGTAATTTAAAAAAACAAACAGAGATCTCTTAGGATAAGAACAAGAGTTTATTCTCTTCCCGGGGAGAAGAGGGTGGTCTTCCCCATGACTCATCATGGAGGAGAGGCCCACAAAGGCAGGAAATCAGCTAGGGCTTGCTGTTGATTGACAACAGTAGGGGAATTTAATTCAAAACTACCTGAGAAGTTTTCAACTCTCCCCATACAAGACACACTATGAAGAGTAAAGATTTGGTATCCCCCATTGCATGGATCAGACCACTGAGAACTGAGACTTGGTCCTTTTCAAGGGGAGGAGGGCAGAGTGGGGGAAATGCTAGGATATCTGGTTTTTGTTTTCTACATTTTTCCCTTTCTTTTTCTTTATGATGACTCCGTGGATGATATTAAAATGTTTTGTAATTGTCGTTTTGTGTCTGTTTTGATTTTGCTTTTTAAAAGTTTCATTTCTTTTTCTTTTTCCCCTTCGTATAGAAGGACTGTCCAGTAAAACCCTAAAAACATTTAAATGATGGAAAGCCCTCTAGGTGATTCCTAGCATCTTTCTACAATGGAGTGGTATGGGATAGGATCAATGTCTGCCAAGGTCCCTGTGCCACGTGCTCAGTGGGCAGTGAGTTTAACGCCTCTGATCTAGAACACTGTGTTCAGTGGGCAGTGAGTTTAACACCTCTGATCCAGAACACTGTGTTCAGTGGGCAGTGAGTTTAACACCTCTGATCCAGAATACTGTGTTCAGTGGGCAGTGAGTTTAACACCTCTGATCCAGAACACTGTGCTCAGTGGGCTTAACACCTCTGATCCAGAACACTGTGTTCAGTGGGCAGTGGGTTTAACACCTCTGATCCAGAACACTGTGTTCAGTGGGCAGTGAGTTTGACACCTCTGATCCAGAACACTGTGCTCAGTGGGCTTAAACACCTCTGATCCAGAACACTGTGTTCAGTGGGCAGTGGGTTTAACACCTCTGATCCAGAACACTGTGTTCATTGGGCAGTGAGTTTGACACCTCTGATCTAGAACACTATGTTCGGTGGGCAGTGAGTTTAATGCCTCTGATCTAGAACACTGTGTTCAGTTCTGGGAACCACAGTTTACTGATATTATTAGTAATAATTGCTAGCATTTATAGAGCACTTAATAAGTGCCAGGCACCCCCATCCTCCCAGATAATCCTGACTGTGATAATACTGCACTGATGGCATCAAGCCCAAGAATACTCCAAGACTTCCTCACTGAGACTTAGGATCACTAGAAAGACACTGCGTTTGCGATAGGAAAACGACAAAAGGAATAGTTACAGAGAGACCTGGAAAGATTTATATGAAGGAATATAGAGTGAACTGAGTAGAATAAGAAGAAATAATGAAACAATATTATAAAGAAAAAGCAATTTTGAAAACTGAAGAACATGGATCTATGCAATGACCAGTCACAACTCCAGAAGTTCACTGATGAAGCACGCTAGCCACCTCCTGGCAGAGGTGATGGACTCATACTGCAGCATTATATGTACATTTCTGGACATGGGGAATGTGTGTATGTATTTGGCTTGACTGTGTTTTTTTATTATAAGGACTGTGTTTTGTTTTGGGGGGAGGAGAGGTAAAGGAAAAAGAAGAAAAGGAGGAAGAAGAAGAAAAGAGGAAGAAGAAAAGGAAGAGGAGGAGGAGCCTATGTAAACTCTGAAGATCCCTATCCTGACTCCCACTCTCATTGATGAGTTAAATCTATTGAGTCCCCAGAGCTTAACCACATCTCCTCCTCAGAGTTCTAGAGGTAGATGCCTCTCAAATGTCATCAGTTTGAGCCCATACCAGTATGTTTCCCTCTATGATTGTTAGTTGAGAAACAATTTAGTCAGTCAGGCTTAAGTAGCTTTTATTGTTTCTAAGAATTAGAAGTATTGTAAGTGGGGCAGAGCTTTTGGACAACTCTTCTCTTATGGTCATGTAGCTGAATTCTTATGAGATCAGTAAGCCATTAACCTAGTGAGACCTGCACTGACTCCTTTCATCAATGTATCCTCATGGACACAGTCAGTAACAACTTATCCAAGACCCTGAGGACTATAGAGAATAAAGACTGAAGGCAGGAAGTTATCTACCATATAGATAAGCAGCTGGGACCAGGCTCAGGAACAAGGTACTCATTACTCTCTCACTAGTCAGTGCAGAGATGTAAACTCAAGGCTAGAGCAACCATTGGCAGACAGGTAGCAGTCCTGTCTTTCTAGGGATGACTGGTCAGATGAAGACAATGAGACAAACCCAGACCTGTGTACCTAGGCACTGAGGAGCAGAGCTCAGCCCCACAGCCCAGTTCAAAACACTCAGGTGCCCCAGCCTGCTGCCTTCTATCTCATATCTTTCCAAAACTCTCAAGGTGACCCCTTATGTAGTTTTTAGAAAGGGACAATTACCAAGAACAGTTGGTAGAAAACATCCTCCCAAAAGTCTGTGACACAATCCCCCTACATTCATATGGGGTGCAGGGGAAAGGAGGTTTATGTTTAGAGAGTACTTTTAGTAAAGGAAGTAAGCCCAGCTCCTGGTTGCTGGAATTCTTTTTCTCTCCATCATGGGGTGCACACCAAGTTCCCCTTAAGCATGGAGAATCTTTATTGAATTGTCCATGGCTCCTAATACAACTGCCTCCAGCTGATCTAAAGATGCTGCTTAGACAATGGAGAGAAGATGGAGAGTCCAAAATCTTCTGTACACTCAGAAGCAACAGGGGATGGAGTGAGGGTGGGAGAGAAGAGGTTATGAGAAGGAGGAAACTTGACCAAGGCCAATGCTCAGATCTCCCCTTGACCATCAGCTGGATACATCTCAGGGGGGTTCAGCTAGCACCATACACTCTATTTTTTGAAATGAATCCCTTCTCAATTTGCTTGATGATTTACATGATTCCTGACACATGGAGAACTTTCATTGGCCTATCTGATTATGGCTCTTAGGTACTTTTAGGGCATCATTCTGAGGGCCTGTGAGTGACCAATCAATGGAGATACATCAAGCTAAAAGGTTAACATGGGGTAGTGTGGCTTCAGTCCCATTGTAAAAGAAAAGACTGTCAAAGTCTTTGTAGCATTTTTTAAAAGACACAGAAGTGAAGAAAATACAAATAAGCAGGACAGCTTTGAAAGCAGCAGGCTGAAGTTATTATTATAGGTTTTATTATAAAAGTTATATGAATTAATATTATTATATATATTTTAGAGATAAATGATCGCTTTAATTTTTTTGTTTCACAAATAAAATCAGCTGAAATAAGTGATTTCTTGTAGGCCACTCCATCAGACTAAATCCCATGTCTGTATCAAATTCCTCCCTCTCTTCCTTTGCTTGGCTAGAGCAATGGAGCAGGGCTTGTGGCTGCTGACACAGAGGAAGCAGCTGTAAATGGTTGATGGGTTAGCAAGAAAAGCCTTTATCTTTTATCTTTTCTGCAAGTGAGAAGGTATTCTCAATCTCCACAGACACAACCAGGACTTGCTTGTACCCACCGATGATGAAACAAGCTAATTATGCATTCTACACACAGATGCAGGCAACATTACCACACCCCCTGAGAAGGGGGGATGCCAAGTTTCCTCTGCATCCGTAATGAAACATGGTACCCACCTCCTGACAGAGAGGTAATGGATTCAGGAAGCATATAGACCAGTGGTTCTCAACCTTCCTAACGCCGCGACCCTTTAATACAGTTCCTCATGTTGTGATGATCCCCAACCATAAAATTATCTTTGTTGCTACTTCATCACTGTAATTTTGCTACTGTTATGAATTGTAATGTAAATATCTGATACACAGGATGTATTTTCATTGTTACAAATTGAGCATCACCCACAGGTTGAGAACCGCTGATAAAGACATTTGGGGGTGGGGGGTCATAGCTAATGCTAGAATTTGTTTTGCTTGACTGTAAGAAATACTGACAGTTTGGTTTCCACAGATTCTGTAGGAACAATGAGGACTTTGGAAACAGATCCTACACAGGATGAGTGAGAGGACCTAGGTTAAGGTGAGGGACAAGAGAGCAGAACAGACTATCCGATTATATAGCAGGAAGAAATCTGTAAGGGAGACACCCAGACCAAGCCAGCTCAAACTGTTTGGGGTTCAAACTGACACACTAGATATAGAAGTGGAGCCTCACTGTCTGACCAAGGGTTATAGTGGCGGGAAAAGAAGGCCCATTCAGGTGAAGGGCAGTTCAGGAAAGGGGCTGTCCTGCTAGTTGGGACCAATGTTGTAATGGAGGTGGGCCTATATAATATTGGTTCTGCTTCTGTGTGTGTGTGTGTGTGTGTGTGTGTGTGTGTGTGTGTGTGTGTGTGTATCTCTTCTTTCACTCCACAAACTGTGATTTAATTTGTTACCAGATTAGTTCTACCTGGGAAGCAGCAGGAGGAGGAAGTGAGCCTCCTCAGACTGAGCTCCAAACTAGGTTAAATCTGGGATTATAATTTTATTTATAACATTGACTATGAATATTTTTTACAAGGGTTTTTTCTTTTTTTGTTGCTAGTGGTAGGGACAGGGGTAGAAGGGACAGAAAGTGGATTTTTGTTCATTGAAAAAAAGATAACATTTTTTAAAAATGTGACATCAAATACATCAGAATTGAAGATGTTTAATAGCTGTTTGATCTAAAATGGAGAAATAGTCAGCATATTCAATAACGTAGCTTCACATTATTGTGCCTTTTTTGTCTCCAGTCAATCAGCTTCATATCACTCAAGATTTCAATGCTACTCCTAGAAGTCACATTGGCAATGCCTAAAGCTGGGCAGAAAGTCTTTTTTATCATATGGGGCAATGGCGCTGTCATGGGCAGTCATGGTCAGACAGTAGTAAAGTCTTAACTCCATTTGGGGGTGTTACTGGGAGGACTCATTGAACACTAGAACGTTATTGATCAGAAGCACATCCCTAACCTCAGTCACATCCCCTTTGGTGAACACAAAGACCACGTTCCTCTGGACATCAAACGTTAATCTTACCAGAGAGGGTTATTTTTCATATGTCCACCAATGGCTTTGTGTGTCACGGTATTCTTTCCCATCAACTCTACAGCCTTCCCATGGAGGGGCATATGAATGCGCAGCACTGCATCAAGCTCATATTGTCTAGTTGTCTTTGGATAACCATGCAAAAGCTGGATGACCCTGAGGAAGTAATTTGATTTCTAAGTAGCCCTGTCTTTACTGAGCATCTCAAAGAGGTTTTGTTTTAGAGGGTAAAGAGGTTTTCATTAACATGAGGACTCCTAGGGAGACATATTTTTTGTTGTTTTTCTTTTTTAAAGCAAGCTATATGTAATAGAGATTCATGGTTTCATATGTAGTTTTCTTTTTCTGTTCTACTTTGTAAATGGAAATGTTCTTTTTTGAGGGGGTTGCTAAATAAAAAAAAGAGATCAGGCTAAAAAAATCCATGCAAGAAAAACCCAAAGGAGAGAAATATCTTTACACTGTAAAGAAAAATAGCTATGAAAGACTTAAGAACTACTACCAATGCACTAATCAATCATCAATCATGACTGCAGAAGACTGATAATCAATTCCCCAACCCTTGGCTAAGAGGTATAAATAACGAGCTATAAACTAGTCTGACTATTCTGGAAAGCAATTTGGAACTCTGCTCCCACAAAGCCATTAAACCAAAAGTTCCCAAACTGATTTGGCCCACCATCCCCTTTTTAAAAAAATTAGTTAACATGCCCCTGGAAATCTACTTTCTTTAACCCTTTAACATTTTTTAAAATTTCCAACATTTCAAAAAATATATAATTTTTTTAAAATGATGCATGTTAAATTTAATACTTTATTATAAATTTGTGGGGCTTTCTTCTGCATTGAAATTTTGATGATGCAATATTTTGTCATGTAACCATATAGTATAGTATTTTAAACAAGTTATTCCATGCACATATTCCTGCTGAGGCATGCTGGACTTCCCAACAGTGCAGGACTGCCTGCCATCTCTTGTTAAGACCTGTCAGCTGACTTGACCACTGATGGGTTATAACTTGCATTTTGTGTGTTTATTTGGAAAATAATGTCATCACTATGACTTTAATTCTGTTACACAGCAGATGAAACATACAAATGGTTCTTCAAAATTTTCTTCTCTTCTTTCCTTATGTGTCCATGACTTTAACTCTGTTATACAATAGATGAAACATGTACAAATGTTTTTTTCAAGATTTTCTTATCTTTTCTTCTTTCCTTATGCTGACACTGCCCCCCTTATTTTTATCCAGCACCGCTCAATTACACTGGAGGCTACCACCCAGTACCCCCCAGGAGGGAGTATTGCCCACTCTGGGAACCTCTACTAAACTGTGCATATAATCTGATTCAGTGATACCACTGCTAGATCCATACCTCAGAGATCAAAGAAAAAGAAAAAGGACCTACATGTATAAAAATATTTATATTACCTGTTTCTGTGGTGGAAAAGAACTGGAAAGTGAAGAGATGTCCATCAATTGATGAATAGCTGAACAAGTTATAGTATATGAATGTGATAGAATACTATTGTACTGTAAGAAATGATGAAGGGGGTAGTTTAAAAAAACCAAGAAGACTTATATGAATGAGTGCGGTACACTCTCTGCACCCTCTGTGAAGACTCCTCAGAATGAGAAGAGAGAGAAACTATCTGGAAACTAGAGATAGACTTTTGTAAGACTGGACACGCCTGAGTCCTAGATTTACACAACCTAGGACCCTTACCCCCTTCCCTTGCTGTCATCGTGTTAGGCTCCTTTCAGGAGTTTTAGACCTCCACCCTTGCTTGTGACCTTTTCCCCTCTCTTGCTTGGCCTTTACCAAATAAGGCTGTGGATGATACCTTGGCTTCCTGTCCCACCTCTCTGCCAATAGGAGATAGCGATGGGCTTTGTTGTTATCCGCCACTGGGTTAGATGTTGCACCAAGACTGAGAGCCTGCCTCCTAGCCAATGGGAGAAGGGACAGCCGGGGTGTGGGGGGGGGGGGGGGAGGGCCTGACCGCATTAGGGTTTAAATTCTTGTTCTGTCTTTTGTAACATGCCTTCTCTCCTTGATCCCCACCATAGAGAGGACCACCCTCTTCCTGCAGAGAATAAAACTTCCTGTTCCTTCCTCAAGATGTCTCTGACTTTTGATGTTTCTTGGGGAGGGGATTTTTGGGGTCCTCGTACCCCACACATGAAGTAATGGAAAGTCAAGTGAGCAGAATCAGAAAAATAATTTACACAGTAACAGAAAGAATATACAGATAATCAGCTGAGAAAGACAAGGTAACCGAGCTGTACAACAGAGTACCACAAGTCTGAAGAACTTGGGATGAAAAATACTATTCACCTCCTGATAGAGAACTGATGGACTCAGGGTGCAGACTGAAGCTTATTTTTTTCTTTTTCTTGTTCCCCTCTCCAGTAAAGGTGAAAATTTATTTTATTTCTATTTTTAAGACAATCAGGTTGGTACGGGTTTAATACTCTCCCAAGTGGCATAAATACCTTACCTTTGTAACTCCACCCTTCACTTACATTCAGGAGAAAATTGCCTAAAGGTCAAGCTTTTGTCTTGTAATTACCTCCACCCAGAGTCAATTCTATTGTGAATTGAATCTCCACCCTAGCATTGTCTGTGGTGTAACCTCAGTCCCCACCCATTTAACTCAAATTCAGGTGGGTTGTAGGCTACACCCAAGCCTGCAGACTAATCCTATCCCTTGAGGATTACTGGAATGAATGGTGAATGGGGAGGAGCTGAGGTGACTCAACCCACCACCTCATTAAAATGCCTACCAATAGGAATTGTCATGATACAATGTCAGGCCAATCAGAAAAAAGACACTTGCAGCTCTAGAGTTTTTACTAGGCCACTTGGCTAAGGGTTATAAAACATCCTGTCAGCCCTGGCTCAGGGTCTTTGGAAATTGAAAGAGGCCGTTGACCCAGCGTATTGGTTCCTGCTGGCCTGACTAAAAAACGGACACTTTTCAGAGATGTCTCTCAGTCTACTTTCACTTCTACTGTAACCCCTCTCCCCCCAGCAGAATGAGGCAAATGTAGAGATTTGTTCTGAGCTCTTTCCCTTCTTTTAAGATAGTGGACAAAAAGCCCCCAAAGAGACCAAATGAAAAGGCCAAACAGGAAAAAAAGGAGAACAAAAAAGAAGTGTCCAAAAAGGTGATGAAAAAGCCTCAAAAGCATCGTGGTCAGAACCCGGTCCTGGCCCAGGGATCGGTAGATAACTCCAGGGCTGCAAAGCATCCCGGGAGAGCCGATACAAGCAGAAGCAGACTGCCCTCAAAACCCGGATCAAAAGGAAAGAGAAAGAAAAGGTGCCTGCTGCTATCCCCAAGTCAGCTGGTGGTGATAAGAATGGAGAAACCCGTGACGTAAAGATTCACAAAATGCCTGGGTATTACCCTGCCAAGGATGTGCCTAGGAAACTGCTAAGTCACGGCAAAAAGCCTCTCGGCTGACACATCAGAAGACTTCAAGCTAGCATCACCGCGGGCACCATTCTGGACATACTCCCTGGCCACCACAGGGCCAAGTCAGTGGTTTTCCTGAAGCATCTGACTTGTGGCTTGCTACTAGTGGCTGGACCTCTGACCATCACCGAGTTCCTCTGAGAAGGATCCATCAGAAATTTGTCATCACCACCTCTACCAGGGTTAACCTTTTGAGTGTAAAAATTTGAAATCATCTTACTGATGCTTACTTCAAGAAGAGGCCCCATAAACCTAGACACCAAGAAGGAGAGATTTTTTTTTGGAGGGGGGAAGGCAAGGCAGTTGGGGTTAAGTGACTTGCCCAAGGTCACACAGCTAGTAAGGGAGAGATTTTTGACACAGAAAAAAAGACATACGAGATTACAGGGCAGCACAAGGCTGATCAGAAAACAGTGGGACTCTTAGATCCTACCCCAAATCAAGAAAATTCCTCTGCTCTGTGCCTACCTGTGTTCTGTATTCTGTCTCGCCAATGTAGCTTATCCTCACAAACTGGTGTTTTAAATGCCTTGCAGAAAACTCTTCTTAAAATATTTGGAATAGTTAAAAAAAAAGATATTTGTTTTGCACGACTTCATATTTATAATGTTTTTTATGTTTCTTGCCTTCTCAATGGGCCGGGGGAAGGGGGAGGGAAAGAATCTAGAAATGAAAATAAAATAAAATTGAACTGAAAAGACAGTAATAAACAGAGTAGTGATTGATTAACTAGAGGTACAGAAGGAGAAAACACGTTTTTCAGATGCCCAACATGTAGCTTTGTTTTGGGTGACTACACTTATTTGTCACAAGGAAGGTATTGCTGGTAATACTAAAAAGAGGATGAAAAGAACACAATTACTAGAAACAGACAGAAAAGAGCAGAAGCAAGTTCCAAAGGGATATGGGCGGTGTTGGAACTACAAATCCACAAGCTGGACATAGTCAAGATTTGTGGCTTCAGATAGAGTCCTCTTTTCCTGGTTGGTTTTCTTTTTTTAAGAGTTCTTCATATATGTTGGTTTTGTTAAGTTCATAAAGAAAAAAATTTAAATAAGTAAATTAAAAATAAAGTTTAAAAATATGTAAAGGAATCCATGAACTTACTGGCATGGGTTGTCTCTTTGATGGTACAAATCCCAAATGAGCCAAATCTTCTTATACTCTGTAATTTTTGTCCATGTCCTGCCATAAACTCCTTAATCCAGATGTTTTCAATGTGCTAGGATTCATGCCGTCCATATGTTATCCTTAATGCTCATGATAAGATTAGTCTACCTTCTTTTTTTTTCTTATATATTTCCTAGATATCTTTCATGCCAATTCTAGTGCACCCAGGTATTAAGCAGGTACTTGGCACATATACAGCAGGCACTTCATAAATGTTCATTGAATTAAAGAGTATTTGTAGTGGCAACATATCAGGAGACACCCTGTTTTCCAGAGCTAAGGCCCCACAAGCAAGCTGTGCCCCAAGCTTGGCAAAACAACAATCCTTTGCATTCACCCACTGGATGATCTCAGCCACAGCAATATTCCAGAATTCTTTCCGGTCCTGAAGTCCTGCTATCAATCAAACTTGTCATGTTGTTGCTGTTACCCCTCATTGGCAGGGCTACAGTGCAGCCATTGGTATAATGCCCACACTGCAAGGGCCCCCCAACTAGGGATGGGGCTCTGGAACACGTGTCCTTGCTTGCAAGCTGCTTCCCTCACTTTGGAACTGAACTTCTTTGATTCCTGATTCTCCTGTCTCTGGTCTTCTTTGTTTGGCTCTAGCCACCCGTAGGTTAAAGGGAGGTTCTGGTCTGGCTGACAGTAGTTCTATTAATTCTTGTGTGTTTTGGTAGCTGAACTCTCAGATGTTTCAAACTGTAGTAATTTTGAATGAAATTTCTTTTTCTATTTCTTCCTCCTGGGTTTATTGATAATGTATAGAAAGACTAATGCTTTTTGTGATTTTATTTTATGTCTTGCTACATTACTGGAGTTAATCATTTCAATTAATTTTTTAGTTAGCTTCTCTAAGTTAACCACCATGCCATCTGCAAAATCAGGGCAGCTGGATGGATCAGTGGATAGACTACTGGGCCTGGAGTCAGAAAGACTCATCTTTCTGAGTTCAAATCTGGCCTCACACACTTACTAGCTGTGTGACCTTGGGCAAGTCACTTAACTGTATTTGCCTCAGTTTCCTCATCTGTAAAATGATCTGGAGAAGGACATGGCAAACTACTTCAGTATCTTTGCCAAGAAAACCCCAAATGTAGTCACAAAGAGCCGTACACGAATGAACAACAAAACAGCATTTACAAAATGAAATCATATTGTTTCCTGCTTGCCTGTCATTATTCCCTCATTCTTTTCCTTGTATAATTGCTATAGTTGGCATTTCCAGAACTATATCAAACAACAATGGTCACACTGAGTATCTTTCTGGATCTCTGATCTTACTGAAAGGAACTCTAGAGTTTCAACATTACAGATAATGCTAGATCATGGTTTTAGATAAATACTATCTGCTATATTCAGGAATGCTTAGTCTATCTAGACCTGTGCTTCTTAATGTTCTTAATATAAAGAAGTGTTATATTTTGTCAAAAATTTTTCTTTATCAATTGATACAATCATAATTCTTTTCTTATTAATAAAATTTACTATGTTTATAGTTTTCTTAATATTGAATCAACCCCGTATTCCTGGTATAAATTTAAGATAGTATAATCTTTTTCAGTATATTATTATAACTTCTTTGTTAATATTTTATTCAATATTTCTGAGTCAATATTTACTAGGGATAGTTTCCTGTAGTTTCTTTCTGTACTCTATCTCTCCCTGGTTTATATAGCAGGATCATATTTGTCTCATAGAAGGCGTTTGGTAGAATCCCTTCTTTTTATATTTCTACAAACTATTTATGTAATATTAGAATTAATCACTTTAAATGTTTGCTAGAATTCACTGGTAAATCTATCTGACCCAAGCTTGCTTTTTTTTCCTGATGGAGGGGGTAGGAGTTTCTTTTTGACTTAAATAATCATAGTCTCTACTTCACAGGATTGTTTTGAGGATCAAAGGAAATAAGACATGTAAAGCACTTTGCAACCTTAAGGGATTTTATAAATGTTTATGGTTACAGGATCTAGAATGACAAGGGACCACAAAGATGAAAATCTAATCCAACCCTCTCATTTTACAGGTCAGCTGAATTGCTTTGAATTAAAGGACATACAAAGAAGATCCTTCCTCATCAGAAAAAGATTGGGGGCCCAAGCAGGAACCTGTGTGTTCTACAGGAGATGTTTTCCCCGGACAAAAAGGGAGTTGAGAAGAAAGGTCAAGGTTTCAGAAGCATGTGCTACCTCTGGCTGAAGCTTCTGGGCTGATAGCCTGGCGGCTGTTTGTTCTCTGCCAAGAAGGGAATAAGGAAAGCAAAAGCAGTCATGCAGTGGAAACTGTTTCATTAGAGCTCTGTAACAGAATAACAAAGATGCCTCTTAAACAAATCCCAAGTTTCTCCATTTCAAGGCATTGTCCTAGGGTGGCACTCTGGGGACAGAGATAACGACTGGACTCTTTAAAAGTCCCTGACTGGAAAACGCTGTCCACATCCAAAGAAACAACCATGGAGTCTGAACACAGATTGAAGCACACTATTTTCTCTTTTTTTTTCTTTCTCAGGATTGTCCCCTTTTGTTCTGATTCTTCTTTCACAACATGACTAATGTGGAAATATGTTTAATATGATTGTACATATATAACCTATATCAGAGTTCTTGCTGTCTTGGGGAGGGGAGGGAGAGAGAAAAAAAATTGGAACTCAAAATCTTACAAAAGTGAATGTTGAAAACTCTCCTTACATGTAGTTGGAAAAAATGAAACACTATTTAGTGGGGAGGGGAGGGGGAGTCCTTGACCTCAAGAAATTCACATTCTCCTGAAGATAAAATATGTAAACTACAGATGACTAAAAACAAAATAATGTGAAGAACAAAAGGGTGCAAACAACTGGGGGGATCAGAGAAAGCTTCCTTAAGGAACTGGTGCCTTGGCTGAGCCTTGAAGGAAAGGAGTCCAAGATTGCTACTCTTTTTTTTTTAATTTAATTTAATATTTTATTTTTGCCCAATTACATGTAAAAACAATTTTAACATTCTTTTTTTTTTTCCCATTTTGAGTTCCAAATCTCCCTTCCCCCCACCCACTGAGAAGGCGAGCAACTTGACACAGGCTATACAGAATCGTGCAAACATTTCCATGCAAGTCATGCTGCATAGGACTCTTCTCAAAAAATGATTTGTATTAACTTGGTTGTGTAGACGATACATCCCCCAATAATATGTCAACCCCCTAAGGACAAGAACCGTTTGTGGGGGTTTTTCCATTTTGGTTTCTTTTTTTGGTTTCCGTGGCCTTAGTACCTTGCACAAAGTAGGCACTTATTAAATGTTTGTTGCTGTTGCATGATGAAAAATCCAAAGAAATGCACTCCAGCCTTGAGTCAATGGTCTGTGCAAAAGCAAGAGTTTGGGGACTAGGAAAGAGGTCACAACAACATATTCTAATTTGGCTGGAATGTGAAGTGCATGAAGCAGGGTAAGGTAAAATATATTTGGCAAGGTAGGCTGGAGTTCAACTGTGAAGGGCATTTAAATGCCAACTAAAGTTTTTTAAATTTCATTCAGAAAAGCAATAGGGAGCCACTGAAGCTTCTTGAATAGGAAAGTCCCAAGAACTAAAAACAATCCAAAGGGAATGTTGCAAAATTCCAAAGAATAAGCCTGGCCTCAAAGAAGAGCTAGAAAATGATACTTCTTCCTCCTGAGAGGGAAAATCCATGGGAATGGAATCCTGCATTTATTTTCAGATGTCTTTGATCCAGTAATTAGTCTAGCTAAATTTTTTTAATCTTCCTTTTTTTTCCTTCAAAAAATGTTCTGATCCAAGACAAATCCCAAAGACTCATAATGGAAAATGCTATCCACATTCAGAAAAAGAACTGTGGAGTCTGAATGCAGACTGAAGCAGACCCTTTGCTCTCTGGTTTTTCCTTTTTGTTTGTTTCTTTTTTCTCGTGGTTTCTCCCATGGGTTTTAATTCTTCTTTACAACATGACTAATGTGAAGAGAGGTTCAATATGAATGTATATGTAGACAGCCCATACCAAATTACATATCATACTGCGGTGGCAGGAAGGGAGGGATGAAGAGAAGATTTGGAACTCAAAAGCTTACCGAAGTGAATGTTGAAAACTAAAAATAAAGAAATAAATTTTTAAAAAAAGAAAAAAAAACAAAAAAAAGTTCTTTGTTATATGGGATGGTTTTCCAGGATGGACAAGGGAAGGAATATGGGTAAATCTAGATGATGTAAAAATAAAATATATCAATAAAATTATTTTTAAAAAATAGGAAAGTCATATGTGAGAGCTCTGTTTTAGGGGAAAATATCTTGGCATCTGCCAGAAGGATAACTGAAGAAAAAAATACGGAAATGGGGAGATCAATTATAGTGGTAAAGACAAAGCATGTTGAAGGTTTAGCTATGGCTGTGGGCATGTGAGACTGAGACCTGACAGGAAGAGACGGCATTATGCCGGAACAAGGGAAATCAAGGCAAGCTCTCTTCTTGCTTAGAATTCTTTGGACAGGCCATTTGCTATGGCTTCTCTACCTCATAAATACTGTTCGTGACAGGTTTCCTAATGGAAATTTCCCACATTAACACCATGCAGCTCTAGTCATTCTAATTACTCTTGAATTAAAAATAATAGCTATTATAATAGTATTTAATGGTATTTTTAAATGATCGCTAATGTAACAGCACTTACCAAGTCCTTTCAGATTTGCCATATTCTCTACATATGTTATCTCATTTGACCCTCACAACAACTCTGCGAGACAGGTACTATTATTATCCCCATTTTACTGACGAAGAAATTGAGGTAGACAGAAGTTAAATGACTTGGCCAGGGTCACATTGCTAGGAAGCATCTGAGATCAGATTTGAACTCAGGAAGATGAGTCTTCCTGACTCCAAGCCCAGTGCTTTGTGCACTATGGCGCCCCCTAGCTGCCCCATTTCCTCTTTTAAGTCTTTTCTCCAGGCTAAGCATCCTTCCTTTCTTGATTACAATCATTATTGTTCTGGTTGTCTGGCTGTCTTCATCTGGACAGATTCTATCAATCCTTCCTAAAATGTGGTGCCCAGAATGAACACAAGACATCACACAGATGTGACCTAACTGGGTCAGAATGCAAAGTTCCTCCCTCATTCTAGACCTGCTACTTCTACCTGAGCAAAGAAATTACTGATAGGCCCCAAATGGATGGACACAGAAGAACACCATGTAAGGATATTTAGGAGAATAGAATTTAGAGTTGGAAGGGATAATTTGAAAATCACATGGTTAAATCTTTCTCTCTTTAGCTAAGGAAAGTGAAACCCAGAAAGGCTTTCATGTGATTTTTTTCAAAGTGACACTGGTAGTAATGACAAATCTGGGATTCTATTGATGCATCCTAAAAATACCTAAGTAGAACATTTCCTCCTCAATATGGCAGAATGCACAATGGCCGAGATCTCTCATGAAATTATTCCAGCAAGGATAAAAAAAGGAGCATATCAAATCAATGCTTCAGATATCCAAAGAGATAAATGGGGTAAGTGCATTTTTTCCAGCCTAGGTCTACATAAAGAGGCAGCCAGATGTCTGTGGGAATGGAAGAAGGGGGTCTGCCATAAAAGCCTAGCCCAGGCACTCAGCACACAGAAGCCTAAGGGAAGCAAGTGACTGCTACCTAAGGAAGAGTGGAAAAGGAAATGAAAACTCTATAGTAAAGAATCAGAAGGAGAACAATCAACTTGGTAGAAAAGGTGCAGAACCTTACCAAAGTCACAGACTCTCTGAGGATACAATTAGGCCAAATAGAAATCAATGATTCCATGTGTCAACAAGAAGTACTAGAACAAAATTTCAAATCTGTCAGGGCTGCCATCCCACATAACTCCCCTCCCCGCTCTATCCCCTGCCAAACCAAGGTTTCTTCTACCAAAAGCAACTGACCGAGAACACAGATCAAGAACATATAATCTAATAATTATATGACTACTTGAAAATCCACAAGCACAAAAAAAGTCTAGATGCCATATTTCAATGTACTATGAATGAAAGCCTCCTAGACTTATTAGAACCAAAAGGCAAAATGAAAAAATGAAAGAATCCACTGATAACCTGCTGAAAGAAATGCCAAATTGAAAAACACAATTTCCAAATTAAAACATTCAAGGATGACATAGCCTGAATTCAGAACTTTCAGGTGAAACAAAAAATACTGAAAGTAGTCAAAAAGGAAGACATCAAAATAAGAAACCAGAATCAAAATCATACAAGACTTTGAAGCTACCACTATAGAGGAGAAGAGAGCTTAGAGTATTGTTCCAGGCAAAAGAAAAAGACTCAATACCAACAATAACTCACTTGACAAAAATGAATGTTGGGGGGGGGGGGGAAGGAAAAGGGAGAAATACAAATTTGATGAAATAGAGGATTTACAAAGCATTCCTAATGAAGAGACCATAGCTGAGTAAATATTTGGAAATGAAAACATAAGAGTTAAGAGAAACATATGATAATGATAAATGTTCACAGTCTGGTAATGTAAAAAGAAACAAGTGTTCCCTTATAATCTTAATATCCTCGAGGGTATTTGAGGGAATGATTAGGACAAAAAACTTAGGGGTGGTTTTGTTATGTTTTCATGATCTTAAAGAAACAAAGGAAGGGGAAGGGAAAAGGAATATTCTACTAATAAATAGGTGGAACTTACTATCTCATGTAATTGGAGTGTGAGAGAAGACTGTAGAAACACGGAAGACAGCTGGTAGGAGAGGGCTACACATGAACCTTACTTTCATCTGAACTGGATAAAGGAGGATTGAATATATATACACATGGGATCTTAGTATTTTTCAGAAGTTCGAGATGATTGTGAAATTTTTAG
This sequence comes from Pseudochirops corinnae, assembly GCA_028646515.1. Lineage (NCBI taxonomy): Eukaryota > Metazoa > Chordata > Mammalia > Diprotodontia > Pseudocheiridae > Pseudochirops > Pseudochirops corinnae. The sequence goes on from CM053588.1 coordinate 292,516,272, forward strand.
TTTTCCTGTAATTTTTCTCCAAGTTTCGAGAATCTCTTTTGTGCTCATCCTATTTGGATTATATCTAACCTGAGGGAGTTGGTAGTCCAGTGGATAAAGTACTAGGCTAGAGTCAAGAAGTACTGAGTTCAAATCCAGTCTCAGACTCTTATTAGATGTGTGACTCTGGGCAAGTCCCTTAACTTCTTCCTTCCTCAGTTTACTCAAATGTAAAATGGGTATAATAATAGCACCTACCTTTCAATGTTGATAGAGCAGGAATTTAGAACAAAATTTCATCATGAAGGAGATACTATCTCTACCCTTAGAGATTTTCCAAGTGATAGGAAAGGCAGGACATGTTGTGAGGACAGATGAAAATGGAGAGTATTGCTCACTAGCCAGAGCAGCAGAAAAGATAAGTGTAATCCTGTGGTTGTTTGGTCAATTGCAGTTGTGTACACTGAAGTCTTTGTGACTCCGTTTGGGGTTTTCTTGTCAAAGATACTAGAGTGGTTTGCTGTTTCCTTCTCTAACTCATTTTACAGATTAGGAAACTGAGGCAAACAGGGTTAAGTGATTTTCCCAGGGTCACATAGCTAGTAAGTGTCTGAGGCCAGATTTGAACTCAGGAAGATGAGTCTTCCTGACTCCGGATCTGAGACTCTAGCTACTGTTCTACCTACCTGTCAGCAAAGGGGGTAAATTGATCTTAATAATAAAACTCAGAACTAACTTGGAGACAACTCTAAAGGCATGGTGCCACCATCTTAAATAGGTGTAGACGGATAATTAGAAATAGTAATTCATCTTCCCCATTTCAATTGCAAACTAATTTCTGGACTACGTTCTGATGCAATGTGTGAGGAACAGCAGCCTCAGTCAGAGTTTCAAGAGCAAGGTAGAAAGGTCCAAATATAACCTTTGAACCAATAAAATGACTGAGTCCAGCCCAATTCCAGACTACTGCCAGTTGAAAAGAACAGAGAGTACCAAGTGTGAAGAAAAATTCACCAAAGGCATAGCATGTAGCTGATCAAAGTTAAAACTCATCTGCCATCTGATATTAATTTTGCACTGGCTATAAAATCAGACAAACCTGTCTTTGGGTTTTCCATTAAAAGTCAGAAAATTCCCACATGTCTTTAAGAGAAATATATCATTATCTCCAAACATAAAAAGACTCATCTGGCATACTGTTTACCTTTAGTATCTCTGATCAGTGGACTTTGTTTTTTGTGGGGGTGAGGACTGGGGAAAAGAAGAGATGTGCAGAGCCAGGAGGTTTGTCCTCTTCATGCTAGGTTCTAAATATGTTTTATATAAACCTCAATTTCTTACTAGCACACTGGAGCTTAATCAGAGCCACATGTTCCCCAGGAGGAATGTGGAATAGCCTCTTCAAATCATAACTGATCGGTAAAGTTCATTAAAATACTCTCCCACACACACACACACCCCAAGCCAGAACCAGAACGAACCCATCTCAGCACTAGGGATTCCCGTCTCCATTTGTCTCCAGGGTTAAGAACTAGAACCAGAGTTTTACACCCTTCTGGATCACTCTTCTATTGGCATCCCCTGGAACACTCTCTCACCTCTTCTTTGCTAACCCATTTTGGCTTTCCTGAAGGACTCTGCTGATGGCTCCCTTCCTCCAGGAGGTCATCCCTTCCTAATCCCAGCCCATTACGACTACTCTCTCGATCACAGAATCACAAAATCCTAGAGGGGACCTCAGCCCCTACTTTACCCGAATCTGAATCATAACACATTCAGTAAGTGGCCGTGCAGACTCTGCTTAGAAGCCTCAACAAGAGAGAACCTCCACCTCCCAAGGCAGCCCATCCTGTTTTGTTTTGGTTCTTTGTGACACCTCTAATAATTAGAAAACTCTTCCTTACCTCAGCCCTGAATTTCTAACTTCCAGCCATTGTTTCTGATTCATCCCCTTGGGGCCAAACAGTACGTGTCTAATTCATCTTCCAAAAAGTTGAATCTTTCACATAGTTCAGTGTAGTTGGTGATAGTTTAAATAGGTAACAAAGCTATTTTGTCCCCCTGAACCCTCTCTTCTCCAAGACAAACTTCCTAGTTCCTTCAACTAGTCCTCACGTGATACAGACTTCAGGCACTTTGTCATCCTCATGGCCCTCATTTTGAGCTCTCTTCTATTTACCAAATATCCTTAATAAACTGTGGAGCCCAGAAATGAACATCATGCTCCAGATGTCGCCTGCTGAGGCCATATACAGAGGGACCATGAACTCTTATCCAGACCATGAAGTGTCTCTTTTCTTGCAGCTCAAGATTCTATGGCCTGTCTGGGTTGCCACATCACATTACCTGCAGTTTGTTAAAAATCCCCAGAATTTTTCCAAACTTCTCTTTTACCCTGCCTCCCCTACAACTTGTGAAGCAGACTTGATGAAACTGATGAAGAATTTTATATTTATTCCATCCCATTTTATCCTGTTAGATTTTTTTTTTTGCTTTTTTTGCTGAGGGGAAGGCAGGGCAATTGGGGTTAAGTGACTTGCCCAAGGTCACATACCTAGTTTTGCGGTAAGTGTCTGAGGTCACATTTGAACTCAGGTCCTCCTGACCCCAGGGCCGGTGCTCTATTCATTGGGCCACCTAGCCACCCCTATCCTGTTAGATTCAATCCAATGGTCTAGCTCAAGGGTGGGGAACCTGTGGCCTCAAGGTCACATGTGGTCTAGCTGGTCTAGCTTGTTGAGGTCATTGGAGAACTGATTCTGTCCCTTGATGTATTCGCTGTCCCTCCCAGCTTTGTGAGAGATACTGTCTGCAAGTTTAGTAAGCAGGCCACGCATAACTTTGCCTAGGCTGCTGATAAATAGCACAGAACCCAGAAGGTTGGGCTGGGACACTTCAGTGGAGGCCTCCTGTCACGATGATGTGTAATGGTATTTTTTCTGATAAAATTAGTATGAGCTGATTTATCAAATATTTTGCTAAAACCCAGGTGATGGAGTGTTAGGAAGCAGTATGGGACACAACCCTCCACAAACTCCTCCAAATGGATTGGGAAAAACTCATCAGACCAAATCCTGATGGGGAAATCAAGACAAAGTCACAGTGAGTCACTTGTCCAGGTTAGCAAAGAGAGAGATGGAGGTCTGCAGACAGTAGGGAGGGAGAGAGCCAGGAGAGCTCCATAGCAACCAGGGAGAGGTGTGAATTGGCAGCTTTGTCACAAACTACCTCATTGTAGGTTACAAACCAAGGGAGAAAGGAATTTGCACAGGGGAATGGTGGAGGCCCTGGGCTGTGTGCAGAGAAAGGAGGAAGTTCAAAAGTCAGAAGCAGCAGCAGTGATGTGGTTTATGACCCAATGTGCAGGGCAGATGGGATCTCTAGCCCATCTTACAAAGGATTAGCCAGGGCAGGAATCCCATTCCAAAGGGGAGTCTACAATTCTGCCACTCTGAACCAACAGAGCTTCCAGCTGGTGTATAGGGGCTAATTCCAGCAGGAGTCTACTCTTACACACACCCAAATGCAGGGGTGTGAACTTGCAGGGTAAGAACTTGCAGAGCTCAGGCCAAGGGGGCAGCAATCAGACTTTGCCCTGGACCAGACTACCTGGGGAGCACTGAAAGTATGCAGATCCCAAGCCTGTCCCTGAGATCCTAGTATAACACAACACTCAATAACCCTAAGAAAGCAACAGAATCAGTCCAGAACTTCCCTTCAGAAGTGAGATGGAGTTCAACTTTGACATCAAGTCCAAAATTAGGAAGTAGGCTGGTAGAGTGGGAAAATGAAAAAAGAACCTCACCTTCACTTTAGTGAGCTATTATGATGGCAGCAACTCTCAAAACACAAACACAGAAAAGGAGAATCACTTTAAAACATCTCCAAGCGATGCCTCAGAAGAAAAACACAGTTTGGCCACCAACTCAACTAAAATTCCTGAAAAATGAAGCAAGAGTTTAGAAAACAGTTTAAAAATGTTTTGTAAATGGAATGAGAGTACTTAAGGGGAAAAAAATTGGAAAAGAAATGAGTTGTGGAAGAAAGATTTAGATAGAGAATTAACAGCTTGGCAAAATCTTGCTCAAGTAACAAACTCCTTGAAAATTAAACTGAACCAACTAAAGGCTAATGACTCTACAAGGCAATAAGAAACATTAAAACAAAGTTAAAGGCTGAAAAAAAAGTAGAACATAAGGTATCTCACAGCAAAAACAACTGGCCTGGAAAAGATATGAAGGAGAAAAAAAATTTAAGAATCACTGGACTAGCTGAATGCAATGACCCAAAAAAGAGCATAGATATCCTATTTCAAGAAATCTCAAAGAAAACTACCCAGATCTATTAGAATAAGGGGACAAATTGGAAATACGAAAATTCTACTGTCAGAAACCCCAAAATGAAAATGCCAGGACATACCAAAATAAAAATCCAGTTTCCAAGTGAAAGAAAAAAAAACTGCAAGCAACCAAAAAGACAGAATTCAAGTACTGAGAAGCTACAACCAGGATCATACATGATTTAGTAGCCACAACTATAAAGGAATGGGGAAGTTGGAATATGGTATTCCAGAAGACAAAAGATATGAACTTAAGAGTCAGGGATAACTTACCAGGTAAAACTGAATATAATACTATAGGGGGAAAATGGTCCTTTAATGAACTAGGCCTTCCATTTCTGATGAAAAGAATAGAGCAACAGAGAAACTTTGAAGTAAAAAGATAGGAGTGAAGAGAAACATAAAAAGGGTAAACATGAATGAATTTAATAAAATACTAAACATGAATAAACTGCTTACATCCAAATATGGGAAGATGATACATATGTCTCTTCTGATCCTTATCATCATCGAGGTTCATAGAGGGAGTACAATTAAGTAAGACCTGGGAATGGTTCTTTTATGTCTTGTTGATCTCAGAAAAGAATGGAAAGAGAGAAGAGGAATAATACATTGAATGCAAGGGAAAGGAAGGTTAGGGAAAATTACCTAACATAATCAGGGTGCACACGTAGACATCTATATGAACAAGGAGGAGAAGGCATGGAGAAAAGTATCTGAACATTTGAATCCACCCTCATCTGTATTGGCCAAAAGAAAGAAGAACACACACACACACACAGAACTGGCTACAGAGTTGGATACAAACATATATATTAATACAGTTCATCAAAATGAATTTCCACATTGGTTATATAAACAATTTTTTTCTCATTCTACATTCTGTGTCCTTCACCTCTTTAACAGAAGGCAGCTAGCATGTTTTCTCATTAGTCCCCCAAAATCATGGTTAATAATTATGCTGATAAGCATTCAGCACAATAGTATTCATTCACACTTCTATATCACAACTTATTCATCCATTCTCTAATTTATGGGTACCCCTTCAAATCCCCTTTCTTTGACACCTTCACAAGAGCTACAAATATTTTTGTATATGCTTAGAATTGGTTTTGCTTAGGATCAATCTCCTGTCTTAATGTACCCTCCTTTAAATTATTCCTCACTCCTCCCTTTTTCCTCTTGTTTCTCTGACCTTGAATCACTGACTGCCTTGAGTCAGGCCAGGGCCTGAGTTCTGTCAAAAAAGAATAGGAAGAGGGTGGGAATAACCCACATCTTTTAGCCTTAGCTTAGTCTATGTTACATCAAGTAGGAGGAAGCAATGTTTCAAATACATTTTTTTAGAGGATGGGTCAGTTTTTGGTTGCTCTGTTAAAAACGCCAGAACATCCCAGATTTACCTAGACAAGGGTCCTAACTGATCACACTTTCTTGGTTATCAGGTAAATGGGAAACATTCTTACCACTCTCTGTTCTGCCTCTGGAATACTATGCTTCAGTAACCAGGGAATGGGAATTTGGGGGGTTAATGGGAAATTAATTTAACCCCCTGGGGAAAGTGATAACCAAAACTCCCTCCACAGTGAAGACCAGGACTAGTTTTAATTTTGTTATTTTAAACCCAGGGACTAGCAGAGCGCCTGGCAAACAGCATATATTTAATAAATGTTTGTTTGATTAATTGCTCCAAAGAGCTCACTTGCTCTCTGACCCATACTCACACAGATCTCTTCCTCTTTAGACTTCTGCCCTTTAGAGGGAGCCAAATTTCATTCTTCAAAGTCCTTTGATGAAAATGTAATTCTTTTAAAGATAGGCTGACACTAATTGGAACCACATCTGGGGAGAGTTCAGTTTCCAAGGCAGGAGACTTCAGGCTCTGTGGAATAAATACCATTAAGCTGTTTGTTCCTTCTCCTGCTTCCTTCCTGATCTCCTTCTTCCCCTTTCACTCGAAATATGCCCTAGTACTCCCTGGGGTCTGAGACTGGATCAGACACATGTACCTCAGGACTGGGGCCCCTCCTATTAAGGAAAATGCATAGGGGAAGCAGATAGTGAGATCTCTGAATAATTGCTGGAGGATGAATTCCCTCTTCCTCTTAGTGGTTTTTTTTTTAAGCAGCTAATTGTTTTCAAATAAATTGTCTTTCAAGAAGCAAGGGAAGCAAAGCAAAGTAAATTATATTATATAAAAATAAGTTGGAATTATAAAGGAATTTAAAGGCTGTCTAGTCCAGCTTCTCACCTAATGCAGAAATCCTGTCCCACACCTGTAAAGCTAACAGCCACCCTGATAATCAGGGAGAGGACTCTGAGAGTACAGAATTGGCTTTGGATAAGGGAAAGGAAGCTTAATTAGGCAGGTCAGCATCTAGAAAAGAACCAGTTGTAGGTTAGACACAGTGCTGTGACAAGCAGAAACTGAGATATCAATTGGGCAAGGCCAGGTCTTACCTAAACTGCAGTCACTGCAGCACCAGGGAGAGCTCCCAGTGAGTTTGTACTGAGAAGAGCCTGCAGGCAATTGCTTTTTTTATCCCAGGTAACTGAGAATAGGTTCCTTTGGAACTTAAAAGGCAAAAGAGCCTTTCTTTTGGTGAGGCCTGGATTCTATAAGGAAAAGGCATTGTGGAAGGAACACTGAATTTGGAGTCAGAGGACTTGGCTAGAGTCTCTATGCTTCTGACTACATGACCTTGGGAAGTTTTAAAAATCTCTGGATCTATTTTCTTATCTATAAAACAGAGTTGAATTAGATGACATTTAAAGTCCTCTGAAGAAATAAATCTACGATCTTATGCATTTTCTGAGGAGGTAGAAATGTCATCATCTAACTAGGTTCTTCAGGAAGGTTCACAACTTCTTGGTGGAGAATGGTGTGCATGGGTCTAAAAGAAAGTCAATTTTAGGGAAGTCAGTTAAGATAGCGAAGGTTAATAGAGGATTTCACCTGTAGGCAGGTAAGACCCAGAGTCAAAGAAGGTAATGAATTCTCAAGAAGAGCTGTGAGAGTAGCCTCTGGCTACAACTCATCAGAATCATCTTCCACAGTAATCCAATCCCTTTTAAGAGTAAGAGTTCAGGGGCGACTAGGTGGCACAGTGAATAGAGCACTGGACCTGGATTCAGGAGGACCTGAGTTCAAATTCGACCTCAGACACTTGATACACTAGCCATGTGACCTTGAGCAAGTCACTTAATCCCAATTGCCCTCCAAAAAGCAAAAAAAAAAAAAAAAAAAAAAAGTAAGAGTCCAGGCTGCAGAATTCTTTGTTCCTTGGTAAGTTCCCTCAACAACATTTCAGATAAATCATGATTCAACCTCTCCTTGAACATATTCAGGGATAGGGAGTTCACCACCATGTAATTTAACCTATCTCTAATTTAACCTATCCAGCTTTTGGACAGCTCTAGCAGTTACAAAGTTCTTTCTTAGGTTAAGCCAAAACCAGCATCCCCATCATTTCCACCCTTTGACCTTATGATCCACTCCATCCCCTTCCATACACAAAGCCCTATTTACCTACTTCTATGGAGGGCACCACTATCTTCCCAGTCACCCAGTCTCACAAACTAGGTGTCCTCCCTAAGTTCTCATTCTCCCGTACCATCACCCCCATATTCAATCAGTTTGCTACAATGAAGAAAAAAAGAATAATTCTAATTCCTCATGCATATACTTAATCTATTTCAATTAGTCTCTGACTTAATTCTTCATCTCTCAGCTCTGGGCATTTTCTCTGACTGTCTCCCATGCCTTGAACACTTTCCTTCCTCAACTCTGCCTAATGACTTCCCTGGATTCTGTTAAGTCCCAAATAAAACCCCATGTTTTCTGGGAAGTCTTTCCCAACTCTTCTTAACTCTAGTGACTTCACTTGGTTAACTATTTATGGCATGTATACTGTGTGCAGGTTTTTGGTATGTATCTGTATATTATCTCTCCCACTAGATTGTGATCTCCCTGAGGACAGGGACTATTTCTTACCTCTTTTTGTATCACCAGAATTTAGCACAATCCCTGAAACATACGAGGTGTCTAAAAATATTTATTCATTGATTAATTGCATAGATGAGGATCTTCCCTTTTATTGCATGAATCAAAACCTAGCCACTTCCTCTCATTTCTGGGTAATTCTGATCTACGTTCTTTCATAATCTCTCCTAAGAGGGTACACCAGATTTCTTACTGTAGTTCTTTTTTTACATTTCCTAGGCAATAGTGCATGACTTGGCCTGACCAATTAACCCTTGCTCTAATAACATTGGACTAATTTCTTTTCCAATTTTAAAAATACTTATTAAATTGAATTGAATAAAATTGAATCATAAGTGTCCTCACATTTCCTTGATGATATCATGTAGATCATCACTGGAAATATGCTTCAGATTACTTGAGTCTACTATGCATCTCTCCATTGCCCTTTGAATTACCTGAAATTTTGATCCTTCTGAGATTGTGGTATTCCATGATTGAAGCTATAAAGCAGTACCAGGAGAAACATGGGTTTTATGCCAGGGGACCACTTTAGGCCATTAAAACATTGTAAAGCAGAGGTGTTAAACTTGTACAAGTCCCAGAGTCAAACAAAATTAAAATGGAATTGGGAAATGTTTAACATAATAAAAAAACAAAATGCAACATAAATTTTGTTAATATATGGTTCTCTAAATCAATATGCAGCCACAGGGATCTGTTTCTAATTGGGTTTGAAACCAATGCTGTACAGTTTCCTAAATGCAAAATAGGCTATTCTCTTTGTCTTATTCAAGACTGGACCCAAACATTGTCTATCTGCCATGCATGTCTCAGATATATGTACTGATGAATTTTTTACTCTTCCATACAATTGCATGCCACAATCTAGACAAAAAGTATTTTTTATCCATTTGTTGTTGTTGTTCAGTTGTTTCAGTCATGTCTGACTCTACATGACCCAATTTTGGTTTTTCTTGGCAGAGATAGAGATGTAGTTTGCCATGTCCTTCTCCAGAGTATTTAATAGATAAAGAAACTGAGGCAAACAGGGTTAAGTGACTGTCCCAGGGTCACACAGCTAATAGGTGTCTGAGGCCAGATTTAAACTCAAAAGATGAGTCTTCCTGACTCCTGGCCAGGCACTCTGTTCACTGTGCCACCTAGCTGCCCTTTTCATCCATTTAGGTTTTCCTATATGTATTGTTAGGTCAAGATGCTCAGTCTCCAATAGCATAGACTATTCTCAATAACCTTCTGACCACAAAAATTCTGTTGGGGCCAACTGCATATTTCCATGGTTTCCATCAAAATATTTTCTTGCATGGGGTCCTTGGTTCAATCATTACTGCAAAAAGGCCCTACCAATTCTATTCTATAGCAACTGAAGGTGCTAATGATAGGCTAGCCTCACATCCATTATTGAAGGGGGGAAAAAGATAAACTAAAAGCTGCTGATATTAAAGCATTTAGGGATTCTGAAGTTTAGTCATTAAAGGATTCTTCATAAGAAAATTACTATAAGGAGATGGGAAAGCAGAATTCTAACAACAATCTGAATAAATGGAAATACTAAGAAACTGAAGTAACAATGGAAAAAAGTTAAGCTTTTGCTAAAGAAATCAAACAAGAGCAAAAGTTGATAAAATAGAAAATGAACAGGAAACAGAAGGCACTCTCTAGGCTGCATCAAAACTTTCCAAACAGTCTTCTCTAATTCTCAAAATTCAGTATATATACCTACGGCCTCAACCGATAAAGATCTTGGCATCACAAACAAGATAATGAAAACAAAAAATCCTAATAGCATTACGAGTGATGGTTATAGATTTCTGGCTAAAATGGCTGCCTGAAGGGAAGGAAGAATGTGAAATGAGAAGGAAATGACAAACTCCAAGTATCTTTGCCAAGAAAAACCAAAATTGGGTCATGTAGAGTCAGGCATGACTGAAACAAGGGAACAACAACAAATGGATGAAAAATATCTTTTATCTAGATCATGGCATACAGTTGGATGGAAGAGTCCAAATCCCACAAACCTGTTCCAGCAAAGTAATCCAATGAAAAATTGCATTAGGTGAATTCTTTCACCTTAGCATAGTGCAATAGATCAGGCAAGAAGCCCAAGGGCAAATGGCAAGGTCCCTCCCTGGTAACACCCGAGCTAACGTAGGGTAACCTCCCAGAATTGCCACAAATGGGACAGAGACACTTACAGGCTACAATGGTTTTTGACTAAAGGTGGTAAGAGCGGAAAGTGACCTGAAGAAAATGCTAGAATGGTCAGAAAACTCCAGGGGTGAGAGCCTTAGAAACCCTTGGGAGCATCAGTGGCAAAGGCCAGCAAAGTGTCACAATAATCAGATCTAAGTACCCCATCCCCTAAGCTTTGTCTGAAAATGCCATCAAGTACATCTGTGCAAAGTGTTGGGCAGACCCAGTACTTTAAACCTTGAAGATCTAGAGAAGTTTAACCACAGGAAGTCATTCCCAGAACTAAGGTGATCCATTGCGGACCAAACAGGAGTGACAAGCTCACCCAAAAGTGCAACAAGGAACAGAAAATGAACGTGAGGAATCGCCAGAATTGAGGAATTAAAGCTAGAGAGATGACTAAATCAAAGAAAATAGCAGCTAGTATAAAAAAGTATCACAAGTTTAGAGATTCCCCAAGAGTGAGTAACTCCATAAAAATTTCAAGTAGAAACTCAAAGGAAAAAATGAATTTTCCATGAAAACTTTATGAACACTTAGAAGAAATGAATCAAAATGAAAAATGAAATAAACTCCAAAGTATCTAACACCAGAAGCAACTGAACTAGGAAGCGGTTCAAGGAGGGAGACTTTAAGAACTGTTTGGCTTCCTGAAAACCACGACTTTTCAAAGTCCTGGAAATTTTATTTAAAGGAATTATAAATGAAAGTCTCTCAGATCTACCACAACCAGAAGGCAAAGTAATGACAAAATGAATCTCTCATTTCCCTCTCTAAAGGAACTTAAAAAAAAAGTTCTAGGAATATCATGGACAAAATCCTGAAGTCCCACGGCCAGGAAAAAATACTGCAATGTCCGGGAAAAAAACAGTTCAAGTACCAGGGAACAACAGTCAGGATCATATAAGACTTGGCAGAATCCACTTAAATGGGAAGAGATATATTGTTATAAAAGAAAAAAGAGATCGCATTACAATCAAGAATAATTTACCTTGTAAAACTAAGTATAATCCTACAGTGAAAAATAATCTTTTAAGGGAAAAGAGCACTTTCAAGCATTTCTGATGAAAAGACAAGAGATGAAAAGGACCTTTGAAATAAAAAAAACACAAGTCCAGAGAAACCCAGAAAAGTAAATTTATTTGGAGAAATGAAAGAAGCTGTGTGACGATATAGTGTTAATATTCCAATAGGAGAGAAGAAACAAGTGTCCCTTCATAACTTTAATAACTCACAAGGACGTAGACTCTACGTCGTAGAGTGAATTAAGTAAGAAAGACAAAGGCAAGAGGTGGATTGGATCTATTCTGAGGGTCTGAAGGTGGAAAACATAGGTAGGCTTAAAGGAATAGCACATTAGCATGGAAAGGAGGAAGGAAGGAGTGGAACTTGCTATTTCTCATAGTTGGAATATATGTAGAAAGGAATGGATAGAACAGGCATGAGATGAGTCTCACTCTTATCTGAAATGAACAAAATGGGTTGAACTCACTGTTAGTGCATAAATATATCAAACTCAACAGGAATACAAATGGGGATATTGGCAAGGTTAAAGTGGAAGATAATACAGAGGAGGGAGCAGTCAGAGGCAAAACAAATTTCATGATCCTGAAGTAGAGACTGAAAGGGAAAACAAAACAAAACAAAACAACTGAATCTAAGAAGGTGCCTTAGATTTCTCTTAGCCAGTTGGGAAATAGCTGAACAAACCATGGTGTATGATTGTAGGAGAATATTATTGAATCGTAAGAAATACCAAAAGTTTCAGGAAAATCCCCAGAATCCTGTGGTGCAGTGAATAAAGGGCCAGGCCTGGAGTTAGGAAGACTTATCTTCCTGAGTTCAAATCCAGCCTCAGATACTTACTAGCTGTGTGACCCTGGGCAAGTCACTTTACCCTGTTTGCCTCAGTTTCCTCATCTGTAAAATGAACTAGAGAAGGAAATGGCCAACCACTCCAGTATCTCTGCCAAGAAAACCCCAAATGGGGTCACAAAGAGTGAGACACGACTGAAATGACCGAATAGCAACAACAATAATGCATTGACACAGAGTGAACAGAAGCAGGACAATATTTCAGTAAAGAACAGCAAAAAAATCTTAAAAATTAGAATCCAAAGAAATAGCAGGGGGCACCAGTGAAGATGATGCAGGTGCGAGAGGAGGAAGAGTTACAAGGGAGAAGAAGGGACCAGTCACAAGCAAAACAACCTTCCTGATCCTGGAATGAGGAATGAAAAAGAGAACAAAACAAAAGAACCAGAATTTAAGAAGTCGCTTTAGCTCACCTCTTAGCCAGTTGGGGAGTAACTGAGCAAAATGCGGTATATGATACAAGAGAATACTATTGAGTCATAAGAAATGTCAAAAGAGCCCCAGTAAATTGGGGCCGGCTAGGTGGTGCACTGAATAGAACACCGGCCCTGGAGTCAGGAGGACCTGAATTCAAATGTGACCTCAGACACTTAACACTTACTAGCCATGTGACCTCGGGCAAGTCACTTAACCCCAATTGCCCTGCCTTCCCCCCTCCAAAAAGCAAAAAAAAAAAAAAAAAGAAGAGAGAGTTTCAGAAAATCCTAAAAAATTCTTAGTGCGAACTGATGAAAGGTGAACAGAAGCAGAATTAATACGAGGACAGCAACATCTTAAAAAAAACCGAAACAACCCAACCCAAACTTCGAAGACTTCAGCGCTCTGATAAATGCAGTGACGGCCAGCCACGTTTCCGACAGAAGGGTGATTTACGCGATGTAGGCAGGAACAAATTCCTGGACATGGTCACTGTGTGGATGTATTTGTCTTGACGATGCCTGCTCGTTACAAGGATTTGTTTTCTTTTTCTCAGTTTTAACTGGTGGAGGTATCAGGGGAGTTCAGAAATAGGGACGTTAAAAAGCAGACTACTAAAAAAAAGAAAAAAGAAGAAGACTACTGAAACCATGGTTAAAACGCACCTCAGAGACCGAACAGAAGGCAGTTCAGAAGGAAGTACAGACGTTCGGGCCCATTTTAACACTGAGGTCCAGACTTTTATTATATACTCTTAAAAAATAAGCAGTGTGAAATGGAGATGCAATTTCACTCATGACCCTCTTTGGGGAACTAAAACACGACGGCCACGTAGGAGAACCAAGCGAAGGAGAAGGGACCTTTTTATGACAAGAGTCTGAAGATATTGATGATGAAGATGATTTCTTTATTTTAAAAATAAAGTGGGCGAGGAGGAAGAAGAAACAGCGACTACTCTTAAAGCTCTGGGGAGTCCAAGAGCTGAGCGGGAACAGCTACCAGAGCAAGGAAGGTAGTATTGGGCTAGTTCAAAATGGTTATTTTCATTGTTGCTGCTGCCATTATCATTCATCTGACTCCAGAAGGACAAGAAATGCCCAAGAACAGTCTCCCCAAAGCAGAGTCCCAGCTGTTCACCTTAGGTCCAGAATATGTGTCAATGGTGCCCTTCCAACACAGTCTGGAAATAAGAGGCAGCCATTGTAGCAGCACCTTCATCCTGTCTAGCAGGCGAGCAGGACATACAAGAACTGATTTCTGAAATGATGGCATTTCAAGGTGAACAGATGACATTTGATGCCACAGCATTTTTTAAATTAAATTTTACATGGATTAAGATTCCCTCATCTGGCTTATCTATTGGGGGTAAAAATGGAATTTGAATTTGAATTTTTATCTTTTTTATTTGAATACATTCAGGATGTAATTGTTTTTACTCGGATAGTTTTTTATAATTGAGTTTATGTATGTTATTGTGTGTGTCTCATCTAATTAAATTATAGTTTCAAATAATATTATTATATAATAATGCCTACAAGAAAATCAAAGATCATGTCCATTTAAAGCCTTTATCTGGCTAACCAAACCAAACCAAACCAAACCAAACCAAAACAATCAAAACAAAAGGAAAGGTCATGTCAGACTAACTTCATTTACTTTGTTTTTTATAGAATTACTAAATTGATAAATGAGGGAAATGGTAGAGATTGAGTTTACCTATTTTTATAAGGCATCTTTTGGACAAGATGAAGTAAAGCCCTTGACAATCTGGCTTCCATAGAGCTTTCCACATTTATTTCATATTACCCTTCATCACTAATTTTGTTGTCCTGCCAAACTAATCTAATAGCTATTCCCCTGACTCAACATTCCCTCTTCCATCTCTGTACCTTCATACAAGTTTCTCTCTACCACTGTCTCTTAGAATCCTTTACTTCCTTCAAAGATCAGCTCCTTCAAGGAGCCTTTTCTTATCCAAGAAGCAGTTTTTAAAAATATTTTCTCTTGCCTCAAATTGTCTTGTTTTCATTTACCTGTGTGTATATGTTGTATCCTCCTAAGAGAATATAAGTATTTTGAGGGTTGTGTGTCCCAAAAGTTTTAGGGGGCAGTTTTTGCTTAAGGGTATTGGGATACGAAAAGACATATATGGTGGCACAAAGTGAAATGAACAGAACCAGGAGAACTCTGTGCACAGTAAAAGCAAAATTGTATAATGTTCTAGTGAATGACTTAGTTATTCTCAGTAATACAACAAGCCAGAACAATTCCAAAGCACTCATGATGAAAAATGTCATCTACCTTCAGAGAAAGAACTGCTGTTGTCTGAATACAGACTGAAGAATACTATTTTTCACTTTCTATTTTTTTTATTCTTCTTGCACAAAATGACTAATATGGAAATGTTTTACATGCTTGCACATGTTTAACCTATATCAGATTGCTCAGCATGCGAGGGAGGAGGGAACGGAAGGAGAAAAGGATAGAATTTGAGACTCAAAACTTAAAAAAAAACCCTCAAATGTTAGAAATTTTTTTATAGATAATTGGGGAAAAACAGTAAAAAAAAAAAAGTTTTGAGATAGCATGTATTTACAAAAAGTAGCGTACCATATTATATAGCAAGTCAATACTGGAATCAGGAAGATATCAGTTCAAATCACACATTAGTTGTGTGAACCTGGACAAGTGAATTATGTTCTCAGTAGCCCAGACAATGGTCCAATACTAAATTACAAAGAAGTTTAATCAATGGAAGGAATTTTCCCACTGGAAGTTAATTTTCTTGATGAATTCAGAGTTCTTGACAAAAAAAAAAGACAGAGTATATGGTTCAACATTTTTCTTAATTTTAAAAATTATTCCTATAATTTTTCCTGCAAGAAATCAGACAGTAAAGACATGGTTTTTTAATCAGTCATGCAATTATTTGTATAGGAATCTTCAAACAAATTTTGGGAGACCCTTAGGCCTATTTGATGGAAATAATGGTTAAGGGATGACAAGTCCCCCTCCTGGAGGGCACTGCTTCTTTTTCTCCCTGAGAATTTCTCTGTCATAAGCTCTGGAATTTAGAGATAAAGTGCTTGGTGCTTCTGCTGCCAAAGAAACAGAAATAAAAAGCTTTTTAGACCAACTTTCTTTTCAGTTTTAACAGCTTCACCTTGTACACTGATATTATATGTCATGGGTCTGTCTTTAAAATGCATAAACTAGCCCTTATTTGCATAAAATTTCTTCCTTTGATCCCTCAACAAGCTGTTGCTTCACAATGTCAAACACTTTATGACTCTGGTTTGAATCCTGGCCATATTCAAAACTCAAAAGGCACAAAGCCCCGAGTTTGATCTTAAATCCACAAAATCAAGTTTTCTCTCAACCACAAGCTCTACATTTTCTTATGGGAACAGATTACACTGCATTTTCCACTTATCAGTCACTCTCCAGACTTTCAGGACTGGATACTGTGGCTAAACATTCATGAAGTTTTGGATTTGACAGTATAATTATACATTCTACTTTCCAGTCATATCTAAGACATACCCTTTGCACTCCAGCTTCCTCCTCCCACTGGAGCCGAATGCCAGAATCTCGGACTTTGGCTTCTGATGAATGAGATTTCATCTTCTTGTTTGTCCTGACCCAGACCCACCATATAATTTCCTAGACATCTCTATGTCATGTCACCTCATTTGAACTGTATTGTCTTTCTCTATTAAAATGCAAGCTTCTTGAGGGCAGAGTCACACAGCAGTCACTGTTGCCTTACATTTATATCCCCAGTGCTCAGCACTACACAGTAAACACTTCATAAATGCTTTCTCATTCATTCATTCATCATGGTCCTGAACTCACAACATTTATTTTATTTCAACTTTGGCTTTCTCCATCTCACCAAGGTTGGAAGTACAAATGAAGTACTCACAGATCCAGTCCCACTGCTCATCAGCCCAGGAGCTCGGACCGCTCATTTCTTATCTGGGACCTGTTCTCCCTTCCTCTGGCAATTTGGTGAGCTCCTCCTCCTTGGGGCTTGCCACCCAAGTGCAGTGCAGATGCTTACTCTGTTTAGGCCCCGACAGCTCAGAACTCTCAAGCTCACGACACCACCTGCCTCAACCTCTCTGGTAGCTGGGCTTAGAGATCTGTGCCTCCATGTCTGTTGGGTCACACAGCTCTTATGCAACCAAATTAATCCTGCCTTTGGAAGTCATCTCCTTGGGAGAGGATATTCTTATTTAAAAGGTCCTTCCATAGCTCAAAACATTCTTGACATTTTCATTTGGAACCTTTCAAAGACAGTTTATCAACCAGAGAAGAAAATTATTCCCGGCATTTTAGAGGTCACAGGCAATAGTCAGGCTCCCTTAGTCTGACACTTTTTACATCTCTCTGGCTCATCTTAGTCCTCCCTTCTGCCAGCCTGAGGACTCCGAGTGGCACTCCTGGCTGGGAGCTCACAACTTCCGAGAGAAACACTAGGCAGACAGAGGAAGGATGGAAACTGAGGGACCCTTACTCAGAGTAAATCAGAAAGCAAAGGAACAGAATTTCCCTTCATTTTTATGGTATCAAGTCCTGTCTGCTATTAAGTACTATAAATGGATATTGTGACAGAGACCTGGGTGGCATCCCAAACTGATGACTTATAGTACTATATTTTCAGACAGAATCCTATTTTAACAGGTCTGAAGGGAATTCTGGGTCTACCATTGTCAAACTGGAATCCACCTGTTAGATTGTACATGAGAAGTGCAATGAATTGTTTTTCATTTTTATAAAATCTGTCTTGTAAAGCAAATCACGAGCACATGCTTGGGGCAGCTAGGTGGTGCAACCGACAAAGTGTCAGGCCTGGAGTCAGGAAGACTTTACCTCCCTGAGTTCTAATCTGACCTCAGACACTTACTAGTTGTGTGACCCTGGGCAAGTCACTTAATCCTGTTTGCTTCAGTTTCCTCATCTATAAAATGAGCTGGAGAAGGAAATGGCAAACTGTTCCAGTATCTCTGCCAAGAAAACCCCAATGGGGTCATGGAGAGTCGGACATGACTGAACAAGCAAACAGGAACCAATGGGAGTAAGGGTGTTGTGTATAAAGGAAGGGATTTGAATAAAGAGAATGTTCTGTCATTGCCAGTTCTTCATTGCCTAAGAGGGTAAACATTCCTACAGATTCTGCTACAACTGTATCCAAACATAAACATCAGAAGCTGCTCATGCAATCTGACATACATTTCAAAGCACTGTGTTGATCACGTGTTGGTGTTTAAGTCCCTCACCCTCTTTGGTCATCCTGCTGGGAGTGCTCCACAGCTGCTTACCCTGGACAGTTGGCAGATAGTAAACTGTAAAGCGCTGACGCCTGGGTAGGGTCGGGGTGGGAACCAACATCTGGGCCAGAGCTTTATGAAAATCTCAGCTCTTACAGCTTGGGGAAACTGCTTGAATCGGCCCCCTATGATTTCACATGTTCATTAGACTTTTTGTTTAGATAGGTCATTAACAAAGCACACACTGAACACTCCATAGTGTCTCCATCTGGTGGCAGACTTGAGTCCCCTCATATTACAATCCCTCCCAGTTTGAAAAAAAAAAAAAAAACGGTCCAGAGGAATTACCAAAAAAAAAAACATACATGTGGTTGCAGGCACTTGCAAGTGTGATGGGGTGCTGGATCCAGAGTCAGGAAGATGGAGGTTTGAATCCCGCCTAAGATGACTGACTGTGTGATACTGGTTTTTACTGATTTATTCTACAGAGTCCCTACAAAACTGAAAAGGCTTCATGATTAGTCTGCTCATTCTGGAAAACAGTTTGGACCCCTTCCCAAAAAGTCACTAAACACTGCACACTTATTGATTCAACAATACGACTTCTAGGCCTAAATCCCCAAAAGGATCAAAGAAAGAGGGAAAGGACCCATACGTACAAAAATGTTTATAGCAGCTCTTTCTATGGTGGCAAGAAAACTGGAGACTAAAGAGGCCTGTTGGTCAAATGCTCAAGCCTAGGCTGGCACATCTTTCAGAAATACAGAATGGCATAATTTCAAAGAAACCTGAGAAGACTTGTAGGTACAAATGCAGAGTGAAGCGGAAAGAAAAAGGAAAGCCATGTGTATAATAACAACAGCTCTCCAAAGACAAACAACTTTGAAAGACTTAAGAGCTCTGTTCCACGCCACGACCAACCATGACTCCAGAGGGCCAACATAACACGTGATGAGTTCAGGCTGCTGAACGCAACTTCGTTTTTTTGGACGTGCCAACACGAGAATTTGTTGTGCTTCACTAGATGTATCGTTACAAGGGTTTTGGTTTCTTTTTAAAAAAAATTTTTCAGTAGGGAGGGGAGAGAAAATCAATTTTTGTTATTTAAGAGAAATAAAATGTAATTGTAAAAAAGGCCAGACTAGTCATTACAGAAAGGTCACCAGGTAATGAGTTTTCTTGGCCCAGAGCAACTTACTGAATCGTCTACCCAAGCACAGAACGGTGGAGATCTGGGTCAATGGGAGGAAGAGGACCCATGCTGACAAAATCACGGCTCACTGGAAAGGTGTTACACAGCAGGCAGGTACAGGGATCGTCAGAGACAGCCCTTAGCCTAGGAGAAGGGCAGAGTGCACAGAGTAGACTCTCAAATTAGTGTTGCTGACTGAAAGATCACCCGGACTTTTCCTACCACCTAATCAGGTCAGCCCAGGAACCCTGGAGCAGAAAGCAGAGCGCAGAACAAAAGCCGCAGCAGGCTGCTGACTACCCCCCCCCCCCCACACACACACCTTTCCAGGGATCTGAGGCTGGCTGGAATCTCATCACGGAAGCACTGGGTAGTTTTTATAAAAAGGGCTTTCCCGACTTCCAGGGGAGCCTATCACAGCCTCTCTTCTCAGCAGACTCTCCTGAGACAGAATGAGAAGGGAGGACAGCCCACGCACAAAAAAGCTGTGCCTACTCACCGAGGTCACTGCTGAAGTTTGTTGTGGCAACTGCTCTGGGAGGGCCACAGAAGCTCAAGGGCCACCTCTCCTGGCAGGTCGTTTCCTGGTGGAAGTAAGGCAACTGGAGCTGCTTGTGAGACCACTGCTGTTACCGGGACACTGAGAACGGGTCCAGTTCTGGGCAGGAAAAAAGAAAGAGCATCTCAGACACGCAATTTAAAAAGAACAAAATAACTCTTCTTCTAGGGGAGGGCGCGTGTGTGACTTTTCATTAGGGTGTGTTCCCAGAGAATTTGATTTTATTTTTAAGATGAACACCTATTGAATTCTTAATCATAAAGTGCATTATCTTTATCCATTTAACTAAAAATTAAAACAACTAAACTTTAAAAACTTAATAACTAAACTTCACTTTATTATGTAAACCTTCAAAAAGACAAAACAGACCCATTTCTTTTTTGAGAGTTTACCGGGTGTGCCCTGCGCACCTACCTGCCTGTGACGATGCTTTGGGAAGCCTAATTTGAAACTTCAGCACCGGCAGTGAACAGCGGGAGCCGCACCTGTGGCAGAGTCGGTAGCGGGCAGAGGGGAGGCCTTCGAGTCAGGCCTGGCTTCGGGGCCCCCTGACACGCGCAGGGGGAGCGGGACAGATCACTCGCCCTTTCGCGCACCCAGGCAGCTTTCTAAGTTGTGAGGCCGTAAATGGGCCAAAAGTAAGAGCCCCCGGGCCGTCCCCACCCAGAAGAAGGGCCACGGGCCGAACGCAGACCGAAGCAGACCGCTTGCCTCTTCTTTGTTTCGCTTTGTGTCTTCTTTCTCGTGGCTTCCCCCGCGAGTCCTCATCCTTCTTCACAACGTGATTAATGTGAAGACGGGTTTAACGTGAATGGATGTGACATGTATGTTATATGAGATTGCGGGCCCTCCTGGGGAGGGCCGAGGGGCCGGAGAGGGGAAGGGAGAAAATTTAGAACACAAAATCTTACGGGAGTGAATATGAAAAACTAAAAATTAATAATTTTAAAAAACAATTCGACTCCAGTCCTTGTTCTATCATTCTGCTGTTGAGTCTTTAGACCTGTCTGACTCTGTGACCCCTTTACTGCCTACGTATAATATAGAGACGGGGCAGTTAAATGGCACCTGGGCCTTGGAGTCAAGAAGGCTTATCTTCCAATCTGGCCTCTGACAGACTCTGGGCAAGTCACTTAACCCCGTTTGCCTCGGTTTCCTCATCTGTAAACTGAGCTGGATGGAGTCACCCAGAGTCTGCCATAAAACAACTGTACAACTAGGCTTGTGATTTCATTGATAGGAGGAAATCTTGGATGGGGAAATGCTTTTTATCCATAGAGGCTAACACCTTCTAAGCAATTTATCGTCTGTTACCTGGAATTGTGCTAACAAACTCAGAAGTAATACTTGCGTATTGGCTTAGAAAACTATAAATTAGCATTATCTATATTATACTGTATTTTTATTTATTTCTGTTAAACATTTCCCAATTACGATTTTATTTGGTTTGGGGCTGAGTTTGATGGCCTAGAACACGGAGAGGGGAAGGGACCTGATTCACCCAGCCGATGTGAGGCAGAGATGGGAGTGGAACCCACAGCTGCCTCCTTCTGAGGCCAGTCCTCTATTAACTATAGCACACAGCCTCCCTCGATCTAGAAGATAAATAAATGGTACTAACAAGACCTACCCCATTGAGTCACTTTGTGAGATGAGCACTGAAATCTGTAAAGCACTAGGAAGCCAACTTTCAATAGGAAGGGAGGAGAGGGAAGAAAACTTTAATTTTTATAATGAGTTATTATAGAGAGGATAAGATCTAAAGTTTTTCATCTTCACAGTGAGCAGAGAAAGTGACTAGAAGGGACTAACAGGCCATCAGGTAGAACCTCCTTATTTTACAGGTGAGAACAGTGAGACTGAGGGGTATCCCTTGACTCCCAAGCCAGTGTTCTTTCTACCACACCATACAGAATAAACTTTGCCCAGCCGGACTGAGAGTTCTACAGGAGTGGGGAAAGGCGGTAGAAAAACTGGGAGGGCTAAAGGAAGCAGCTTGTTGGGGGTGGACAAGGAGAGTCTGTGTAGGGCTCTGTGATTATTAATCTTACAGTTGGATACAGTGAGACTGGAAGAAAGTGGGGAAAGGAGGAGATGACAGGAGGCCAGGCCCAGTAAGAAACATCTCATTGGGAACAGAGATTGGAAGATAGTGGGGCAAAATACACAGTATTTGGAAGAACAGAGGCCTTGGCAAAGCCTAAAACCAAATGCAAACACCCCAGGAAATCAGAGAGATGAGAGAGAGAGAGAGAGAGGCAACTGAAACAAGGCATAACTTCACCTTCTTCCCCCACTGAGCTTACTCTTCTCCAAGGGCAAAAGCAAGGCCTTTGCCGGGATCCATGGTTCCTGCTCAATGTCCTATAGTCCTGCCATCAAGTGGGGATGGATTAAGTAGAGCTGTGAACTCAGCTGGTCCTAGGCAAAGGGCCGGCAGGCACTGCCTCAGGGGGAGCCAGGCTTGGCCCCAGGTTCCCTCCTTCAGAATAAGCACAGAGCAGACCTTAAAATCATCCCCAGTGGAAAAAATAAAATGCTGGTTTGGCTTAGTTTTTATTTTTGTTTTGTTTTTACAGGGGGACAGTAAGAGATATTTGACAGCAACATAATTTGAATCTCTAGTAATTGACCATTAAGGGGCAGCTAGACGGTGCCGTGGATAGAGGGCTGAGCCTGCAGTCAGGCAGATCTGAGTTCAAATGTGGCCTCAGACACTAACTGTGCGACCCTGGGCAAATCGCTTAACCCTGTTTGCCTCGGTTTCCTCATCTGTAAAATGAGTTGGAGAAGGACATGGCAAACTACTCCAGCATCTTTGTCAAGAAAACCCCAAATGGGTCACAAAAGAGTCAGATGACTGAACAACTCTTCAACAAAATTGATCCTCAAAAGTCCTGATTGATGGTACACAGATTTATGCTGTACATTAGAGTGCATAGTACAAGAAGCAAAGACAAAGACCCTGTCCTCAGGAAGCTCCCAGCCTGACGAAGAATATATAACCCCTGAAAGAGCACTCTCAGCCTAATGAAAGAAGCGGGCCAGACAGGAGGAAAGGAGTATGTCGTTGTCAATTGTCTGATTATGAGCACCTAAGCTAATTTTTGTCTGTTCTGACAAGCAGTTACAAAATCAGGAAAATAGGAAGGGACCAAAGAGGCCACCTAATCTAACTAGTCCATTTTATTAATGAGGAAACCAAACTAAAGCTCAGAAAAGAAAAATGACTTACCTAAGGTCACACATCTGGTAAAGAGAAAAACAAAAACAAGAACCCATTTCTCTTAACTCTCAGACCAGGGCTCTTTGCACGTAGGACATAGGACATTAGTTCATGATACAAAATGGTTTATTTATTTAAAAGACATCTGCAGTCTTCATTTGGGCTCACTAACTTCAAAATGGTATTTACTGAAGTTGCAAAAGTGAAAAATAGCGTTCCCATTTATCCCTGTTCATCCTGGGGAGGGAGGATCAACAACTTTCTCATACTTGACACTGAGATGGAGAACTGGACCTATGATTTCAATGGTGTAGGGAGCTCCCCTCCCAACGCATGCCAGCACTGTCTCTGAAATTGCTAAGTCTTAGTGAGGTAGCTGTCTGGAGCAGGGCTTCTTAAACCGTTTAAGAGGTGCTGGTGTAGAGCACTGAGAGGTTCTCTGAGGGGTTATGTGACTAGCTCAGGGTCACACAGCCATTCTGCATCAGAAGTAGAACTCAGTGGTAAGAGACAGAGAAATTGTGACTCACGTGTGCACAGCAGATAAGTAACAGTCAGAAGACACATTGTGAAGCTCACTGGGGGGATGGACCCCCGAACTGGCTGAGACGGTCTGTGACATGTTTATTGGGGCCCCCTTATTTAAATCCCTGGGGCCATGAGAAGCTTATCTCCAGCTCTGTTCTTTTCTCAGGGCACATCATTCTGATGATAGAATGAAAGAAATGAATACCTTTCTTGGAATATTGGGTGTGATTTTCCAAAAGAAGCAAACAAGACACTGCATGTATCATAGGAGCATCATGAAGGGTGAAAATGGATTGTGATATCTTAAAAATAATCAGTTCATAGTTCAGATTTTTCTCAGAAGCTTAACAGTTTTATTAGCTTCATTATAAAGGATTTAACTGTTTCATTTTTCCATTTTTAAAATTAAACTTTTGAAATTAATTTTATGATGGTTTTATTTCAGGAAGTTAATAATTACAGAGTACATAGAATTATTTGGTGATTATTTAAAGATGATAGAATTTGGATTGCAACCATTTTTTAAATTTATGCTCATATTTATGGAAATAAGAGAAAAAGTGATCTCTAAAGTTACAGGTAGTAGTTCACATGAATTGTCTGTGATTTATAGATTGTTCAACAATGGAATTCATGTGCCTTTACTCAATAGATTTGAAATAATACTTTTCTGATTGAATGTCATAATGGAATACTGAATAATAAATCAAAACATTAAACAATGAAAAAAAGTAGAACTCGTACCCATGGCTTTCTTCCTATACTCAAGTCCAGCTCATTCTCTACTACCATGCTCCCTCACTTATAATATATTCAGGCCTCTGTCTCTGACACATTCTGGCTTCGAGACCTCAGGTGGATCACTTATCCTGTAGGAAATTCTCTAACACAAAATTGCAGAGATGCCTGCAGTGGGTAGGTCTAGTTTTCTTACCTAGGAGCTCCCTTTATCAATGAAATCACAGGTCCAGTACCAATCCCTATCCCTATTCCAACCCTGGAGCAAGCATATACAGAAGAGTTAGGGAGAACTGGATGATGGTAAATCTTACTGCTGATCATCGAGGGGTTGGGAGATGGGAGACATACACACGTGTTTCTTTCTTCCTTTATCTCCATAATCAGGTAGACTAAATTAGGAAAAGCTTCTCAAATGAGATGAGCTCATGAAGCATTTTTCAAAAAGGAGGGGATACTGAGTGGCAGGAAGGAAATAATGACTAAAAAGAGGCCAGACCATAGGATTTTAACAAAACTAACTCTCCGTCACATTTACTTTTGACATGGAGTTCCTTTTACAAGAAGTCCCACCTACCCGACATTCATGCCATCTACTGAACTTCTGTAAAGTCAGTTCAGGTGTCACCTCCTCTGTGAGGACTTCTCCTTCATTCCCCTCGATGAAGGTGGTCTGAAGACAAACTTCAGAGGACCACAGATCCACAACGGTTGGCAAATTGTTGGGAACAGGCAATAATTTTTATACGGTTTGTTGGATGACAATGATGGTCATATGTGTGTACATCTATCAATAATAGTCTAAATTAAGATGTCTGACCTTGGCTGTAGGAGCACAAATGAATTCTCTGTCATTAGATTCTCTCGCTTTTCATTTTGTGGTTTTAAAGTTCTAACTCTTAAGGAGCACACTTCAATTACTATTAGAGATACTGAAGTGGCTGTTGGCCTGAGGACGAAACAGGATCAGTTTCACAGAAGCAAAGGGAAAGTGTGGTCAAAAATGAAAAACCATGGCAAGAACTAAGAAACTATTATTTGCACAGAAAAAGTCTAAATAGTCTCCAGAAAACAATGGTTCTTCAAGGGACCTTGTGGCCGGAGGGGCTGTTAATGGTTCTTCTTTAGTGAGGGACTGGATTCTTGAAGTTAGAAAAAAAGCAGGAAGAGCAGTTTTTACAAAATCCAACTTTTAACCATTACTGTAAAGAAAAGATGCTTGCTACAAGTAAGACAGATCCAGACTGGAGTCCCAAAAAGGAGGGAAAGGTCATTTTTATTAATGAAACTCACTTTCTCATTCAAGGCTATACTAAACCTGTTATCAAAAGATGGATGCGCAAGCCCATGAGATCGGGGACTCTCAGACTGCTAAAACGTCCCACCCACCCCCAGTGTTTGGGTGGTTTCTTTTTTTTACTTCCATTGGGCCCAGAAGTCCTATGGACACCCAGGATAATGAACCATGATAAATATATTGACATTACTAAAAAAGCAGAACTACATCAGAATTACAGAAATTCCCAAAAGGAGATGAAATACCACAACATGAGCTTGTACCACAGCACAAAAGATTAGGAATCATATCCAAGAAAATGTTTGTTTTATCTGGTGTTAGTTAAGTTCAGAATAAGAAAAAATTAAGGGGGGGGGGGGAACTGTGTAGAAAAGATGTAGATAAAAATGCTTCAATGGTCTGGGAACTCGAGTTATTAAAGCCCCCATAGAAAACCTGCAAAACCTGCAGGCTGTAACGGAAGGTAGGCTGGGTAAAACGGAGTGCTCAGCACAAACACACTTACTATCCAATGGGATCAAATGTGGTCTTGTGAGGAAGAGGGAAAGAATCTGTGTCAAAATCTTGTGAGCTCAATGCCAAAGCATATAGAATAAGGAACTGGCGCAAAGAAACATATTAAACATCAAAAAGTTTTTAAAACATATAAAAAGTTCTAGTTTATTATGTCGATAAATTTAATTATCTTACTGTCCCAGTTAATTTGCATATCACTGCGCAGCTAGAAAAACTCACAAGGTATTTTGTCTAACTCCATTTTACATATGAGGAAACCAACTCCCAGAGGATTAACTGCCTCGTCTCAAATCACATGGTGTCTGATGCAGGATTTGAAGCCAGATCCTCTGACTGCTAATTAAGTGTACTTTCCACTGAACAATCCTGCCTGCTTTCAGAAGCCTCTTCTTCGCTTCCACCATTTTCTATCTTGTGGTAGTACCAACACCTACTTGCACACCTGCCACTTTGGGTGGCTAGACTAGCTTCTCCCTAAAAAGCATGACAACTGTCCCTGAGACTTGAGTGACCTGGTAGACTCCCGTGACTGCCCATTTCCCCAAAGCCTTGACTCACAAATTGAACTAGTTTTTCCCTAAAAGCAGGAAAACCCTCCCAGAGATTAGATGGGTTCATAGTTAGAACAGTTGCTGGGACTTCTGGTAATCTAGAGCACAAAAGCAGGCCACAAACATCAGTCAATGACCCTCGTACTTGACATGTGTCCCACTGCTGTGGAAACCAACTCACCCTTCTTACCCAACACACCATTCTCATTGGACATGTTTCCATAATGGAACAGGGAGCAGCTGTGCCTACCTGAATCAGTGTTACCCAGCACCTTTTCACGATATGATATTGTTTAGTAACCTTCTTTTGGAAAAGTGCTAGATGGTCTAGTATTTAATTTCATTCCAATCCTGAGCCTGAGCCTGAGCCTGAGCCACTTGAATCAGTCAATAAGCATTTTTATTTTTATTTTTTGCCTTTTTTTTTTTGAGGGCAGTTGGGGTCAAGTGACTTGCCCAAAGTCACACAGCTAGTAAGTATGTCAAGTGTCTAAGGCCGCATTTGAACTCAGGTCCTCCTGACTTGAGGGTGGGTGCTCTATTCACTGCACCACCTAGCTGCCCCCTTTAATTGAGATTTGACAGGGAAGTCAGGAGGTGAAGACTAGGAGGGAGAACATTCCAGGCACAAGGGAAAGCCAGTGAAAATGCCTGGCATTGGGAGATGAGTTGTTACAGGAATAGTGAGAAGGCCAGTGTCACTCTATCAAAGAATAAGTGTCAGGGGGAGGCAGGGCAAAACGACTGGAAAGGTATTGCTGGGGTAGGGTATAAAGAGCTTTGAACACCAGAGGATTTTATATTTGATCTTGGGGGAGCCACTGTACTTTATTCGGAATGGGGATAAGTGACATGGTTGAACTTGAGAAAAATCTCTTTGGTGGCTGGAGAATGACCTGGAAGGCAGAGAGACTTGTGGTAGCCAGACCAACTTGACTAATGTGAAAATATCAGAATTAATATTACCTCCAATTTCTACTGTATTGATTTTGCAATGTAATTGATTTTTACTGTACTGATTTTTGTAACCAAGTATCTGCCTGAACTCACCTTACTCAGGGATGAAGTTTCCCCTCTGAGTTAATCATCAACAACAAGTCTAAAGGCATAATTAAAAAGAAAAGTTGTTATCATTCATACTGTTAGCCCCCGGGACATTTACATGTTGTCAATAGGTCTCAGCCATGTTAACCCTGCACCACCTCCCAAAAGATATGGCTCTGTTCTTGCCTATACTTGTGCATTTGGGGGAAATCTGATCTCCAAGAGTACAGCAACTCTGGGAGGACTGATCTCCTAGCAAAGACCAGGAGAGGCAGATGTGCCCCAAAAAACAATGAACATTCCTTAATTGTCAGAGGGGGGCATGATTAGCTTCACCTGAATACCACCCACTTTTCTTAGTATAGCCAGTTGTAATGCTCCACTTCTACTTAGACCCCTTCTTTCCTTATCATTGGAGTTGCTGCCTTTACTGATGATGTCAGTCTGATCTGCTTTGCTAAGAACAATATGAGCCACTATTAATAAACTGATCTCACTCACAGTCTGTACCTCAGCCTACCTCTACTAAATTTGCTTATGACACTAGTCTGAATCAGGGCTAACCTCAAATCTATCTTATATGCTTCATAAAGGCAACAAAAAAGTTTGTATCTGTAGTGATCAATGCAGGCACATAGTAGGTCCTCAATAACTCTTTGCTGAATTCACTGAATAAATGTTTGTTGCTATGATGGAGCTTTCAACTTTGAATGAGGCAGGGCAGTCAGTAGGAAATGGGATCAGGGGTGTGCAAGGTGGACGGGCTAGTGCAGAGTGTGTGAAAAGGCAGGTAAAATCCTAGTGAGTTTGGGAGATTGGACTAAGTTTCATGAAACTAGACAGTGAGTCTTCACTGAGGAATTTATAAACCCACGCTCTGTGCAGTCCCTATGCTCAGGTGCGGTTCTGTTTATTGGAAAGGTGTGGAACATAAATCAAGGGTACGTGAAATGGAGAGTGACGTTGAACGTTGGCAACAAGTTGAGTGAAACTAACTCTGAACCATTTGTCCCCCCCAAAGGTAGGTAGCATTCAACACATTCAGTGCTTCTTTCCTCTCTCCTGAATTTAAGCAGAACCTGGGATAACTTGGGGAGGCTGCTCATTGAAAAGAACAATTGATACCTATAGGAGATCCCAAAGGAATGCATATCTAGTGATGAAATCTTAGCAGATCCTTTTTGAGGGGTTAGGGCTTAGAGATGAGTTTTCCTAGCACTCCTCAAGCTAAGCCACATGGTGAATACTTAGTCTTCTAGCTCCAGAACTAAAACCTGGAAATCTTATGTTCTTTCCTACCACCCTGCAAGAGACCAGCGTCAAGAACAAGCATAGTTTTAGAAAAACCTCTCCCTTCCTCTTTCTGGACCAAGTTACTCGATGCGCTCTGACTTCTCTCTGGCTTCCCATCTGCACCTATTGTAGTATCCTACCCAGGCTGGACAATGCCTCATGCTCCAAAATTATACTCACTTCCCCCTTAATTCCCCTCACCCACTAAAGCAATTGCATTCTTTCTTTTTTAAAATGTATTTATTTATTTTTAGTTTACAGCATTCAGTTCTACAAGCTTTAGAGTTTTAAATCTTCTCCCCCTCCCCAAGATGGCATGTAATCTGTTATAGGCTCTACATATCTATTCATATCAAACATATTTTCACATTAGTCATGTTGTAAAGAATTATAACCAATGGAATGAACCACAAGAAAGAAGAAACAAAACAAAACAAAAAAGAGGGAGAGCAAAAAATAGTACGATTTGATCTGCATTCAGACTCCATAACTTATTCTCTGGATGTGGATAGTATTTTCCATCACGAACCTTTCGGAGTTGTTTTAAAAGCTTGCATTGCAGAGAAGAGCCAAGTCTATCAAAGTCAGTCATCACAGATACAATGTATCTCTAATTGTATACAATGTCCCCCTGGTTCTGCTCCCCTCATTCAGCATCCGTTCATATAAATCTTTCAAGGTTTTTCTGCTCCTCATTTCTTATAGCACAATAGAATTCCATTATATTCATATACCACAGCTTGTTTAGCCATTCCCCAATTGATGGGTATCCCCTCAGTTTCCACTTCTTTGCCACCACAAAAAGAGCTGCTATAAATATTTTTGACATGTGGGCCCATTTCCCATTTCCATGATCTCTTTGGGATACAGCTCTAGAAGTGGTATTGCTGTGAGTCAAAGGGTATGCATATTTTTATAGCCCTTTGGTCATAGTTCCAAATTCAATTGCATCCCTTCAAGGCAACTGATTGCTCCAGTTAGGAATGCTTATTTAAACTAATTCCCACTAACGTTCAAAAAGTGGCTCTCCTAAAAGATTTAACTTTGCCATGATTGTTGGCATTAAAAAAAATTGCTAATAATTTTTTTGTGTGTAAAGGTAGAATTTTAGGGGATTTTTTGATGGAGGAGGACCTGGGAAAGGATCATCCTAGAATGGTAGGTGCTCCCCTCCTTCCCCTTCCCTCTAAGTTCTTCCTCTGGGTCTGGCTTGCTTACCTAACTCACACCCACAGCAAAAGACCAGGCTTCCCCAGAGGGACAAATGACTGCTAGACTAACTCTCTCAGGGTTAATGCCTGCGGAGGCGGCTATACTCCTGCCACTAACACTTTAGCTCATGAGTCTCTACAGGTTTGCTTCCCATGAACAAATTAGACAGTCAAGACAGTTAACTCTGTAATAGAAATGTTTATTTAAAAAGAGGTAAGACAAGAATAATAATTACACAGTATTTCTCCCATAAACCTGGGGTGCACACTGGATCCACCCATGCACACAGTGGCATGGGGAAGAACCGACACAGATTTTAAAGTATTATGGTGGTGAAGTGTATGTATGAGGATACATGCGTCCTGGGCAACTTGCAACTCTAGAGCTGTGGGCCTCAATGTCCTTTCTTCTCCTCAAGAACATCTGGCACTGGGGCAGCTAGGTGGCACAGGGAATAGAGAACTGGCCCTGGAGTCAGGAGGATCTGAGTTCAAATTGGCCTCAGACACTTAACACTTACCAGCCGTGTGACCTTGAGCAAGTCCCTTAACCCCAATTGTCCTGCCCTCCCCCCTCCAAAAAGCAAAAAAAAAAAAAAAGAATATCTGGCACAAACCTTCCTCAATGGGCATGGTACTGGTGTTAAATAAATGGTTCTGTAAATAAACTGGGCAACTCCATGGCTGGGCCACTTCTTTTCCAGGAGTTTTTTCGTTTGTTTGTTTTGTTTTGTATGGGACCTATAACTTCACTGGTTCAGGTAACTCCCAATGGGAAAACTCTACAAAGGCGGGTCAGCAATTATCCTGTAACCTAGAGTCCTTAGAGGGTTTTGTGGAGCACCAAGAAGTTAAGTGATTTGCCTGGAGTGGGACAGTCAACCTGTGCCAGATGCAGGGCTTGAACCCAGGCCTTCCAGACTAAAAGACCAGCTCTTCACTGTCATGGTGCCCACCAAAGGTCTCAGCTGTCATTATTACATTTATTAGGTGCTTAAGGAACGTTTGTTGACATGTCAGATTTAGAGCTAGAAGGAACCTGAAAGGTCGCTAGGCTGACTCTTTCATTGGAGAGATGAAGAACTGAGACCAAAGGAAGGTAAGTGACTTGCTCAAGGTCACACAATCAGCAAGTCTGCAGCAGGAGGGGTGTTTAGCTCTTCCTGCCTCCCAGCCCACATTCTACCCATCATGCCACATTGTCATTCCAATTAGTCACGTGGAATGAATTAAAAATCCTCTAACTTCTTTCTCTGTCGCACTCAGCAAATGCCAAATTAGCTAGAACTTGGAAAATCGAACGCTCAAGAACCAGAAGAACAGGAAAGGCAGCCTCTCGCCCAACCACTTCTTCTTCTTTTTTTAAATCAAAGTAAAACCTGCCTTCTCTCCCTCTAAAGAAAGGAAAAAAAGCCAGCGCTACAAACATGTAGAGTGAAGGAAGACAAATTCCCACACTGGCCATCCCCAATCTACTCTGCATCTGTCACCTCTTTGATAGAAGGTGGGTAGCATGTTCTTTCATGAGTTCCTTGGAATCAGACTAATCACCTACTGTTCCAGTGCTGAGCACAGGAGCAGGCACACAGTAGAGCTTAATAAATGCGTATGGATACATTGATTCACTCCCCCCCGGGGCAATCGGGGGTTAAGTGACTTGCCCAGGGTCACACAGTTAGTGTCAAATATCTGAGGCCTGATTTGAACTCAGGTCCTCCTAACTCCAAAGCCAGTGGTCTATCCATTTCACTGTCTAGCTGTATCCTGACAGAAAGAAGCCCTAACTGGCAATCGACTCTGCATGAAAAGAGGGAAAAGAAGGAGGAGGAGGAGAAGAATCATTTTAGATACCGTGCTAGATCACCATCTGTGTGACCTTAGGAAAGTCATATATCCTCTCTAGGCCTCAGTTTCCTCCTGTGTACACTGAGGAGGTTAGACTGAAGGTTCTCTAAGGTACCTACCTTCCAGCTCTGAATCTATGATCCTACAATGCTGGGGATGCTGAGAAACTGAAGCCAACATCACCTGTGTTTACTGAGTGTCTCCAACGTGCTCAGCTCTGCTGGGTACAGGCTAAGGGTAAGTACAGAGGGTATTCAGGGCTGCAAGCAAGAACAGTGTCCCCTGCCCCAGATAGAGTCCATGGCCATCTTAAAGTGGAGGGAGGGTGACTACTCAGCTTCCCACTTTTCATCAATATCTTTGGTTGATTGATTGACAGCTCTGCCAGTCAGAATTCTTTCCATTGTACCACAATCATCCCTAGGACAACCAGAGATGCTGGCTATCTCTTCCCTCTTCTCCCCTCTTTTGCTCAATACAAGAAGGTTGCCGGAAGTCTTACTGGGACGCCCAAGAAAGAGGAAAAAGTGAATGGTGCTGAATCTCCAGCCCACTATGTATGGAGCTTCTTAGCCTCTGTTGTTGTCTAGTTGTTTTTTTCAGCCATGTCTGACTCTTTGGGACCCCATCGGGGGTTTCCTTGGCAGAGATAGCAGAGTCATTTGCCATTTCCTTCTTCAGCTCAGTTTACAGATGAGGAACTGAGGCAAACAGGGTTAAGTGACTTGCCCAGGGTCACACAACTTAAAAAGTATCTGAGACCACATTTGAACTCAGATGAGTCTTCCTGATTCCAAGCCCAGTGCTCTGTCCCCCATGAGACCTAGTTGCCGATCTTAGTCACTACTCTGTGAGTAATGGGAGCAGATGGTAAACTTTGAAAAATATTTTTGTTAGAGTTTTTACCTTGCCTCCATTTTCCCTAAAGTCTCTCCTGTTTCCCCTCTCTGACAGAGCCATCTCTTATGTAGGTAGGTCTCAATTTAGTATAAATAATGAATTCCCTAAAATGGATACGTTATTTGAATTTGCACTGCCTAGTCCCATTGGGCTAGAACCAATCATCTATCTTTTATATAATAATCATTTCAAAAATTATGAATTTCAATACATGTGACCAGTTCAGGTTCAGAATTTTTTAAAAAGAAGAAAATTTTTAATTTTTCCCACAATAAAGAAAAAAAGCATCTGAAGCTGTATGTAATATTCCAAGCCCAGAGAGGAAAGTTAGCTAACAACTCAATGTCCCTAAAACTGGGCATTTCCCAATAAGTACCTCTGTTTAGTGATAGACCCAAGGTATAAGACTTGGCCCCTGACCTTGAGTAGTTTATGATCAAACAGACATCACCAATAAGCATTTATAAAACACCTGCTGTATACCTTGACAGTCCTTAAGAATGACAAGAAATAGGGGTGGCTAGGTGGCACAGGGAATAGAGCACTGGAGTCAGGAGGACCTGAGCTCAAATCCAGCCTCAGATACTTAATGCACAACTAGCCATGTGACCTTGGGCAAGTCACTTAACCCCAATTGCCCTACCTCCCCCCTCCAGAAAGCAAAAAAAAGAAAAAAAAATGACAAGAAATATAAGGCAGGGTCCCCTTTCCTACCTTTCCTGACAAGATACACATTATTCCCTTTTGCTCACACTGTGGTCCAAACCAAAGTTTGTTCCAAAAAGAGGAACTTCTTACTTTTCCTCATGTTCCATCTCCCACTTCCATGTCTTTGCACTGTCAAAGATGCGTGGCAATGGATGTCATCTCCACCGCTTAGAATTCTTAATTTCCTTCAAGATGCAACTCAAACAGTCCCTTCTGCTTGAAGCCTTTTCTGATTACCCTTACTTGGTAGTGCCTCCCCCCATCACCTTATTTCTAACTTGCCTAAATTTCTATGCCGTTATATATGTGTATACTGTCTTCCCTACCTAGACCGTGAGCTTTTGGAGGGCGGGCATTATTTCACTCTTGTCTTTGTATGCACAGTGCCTGGCAGATAATGGGCTTTACATAAATGTTTGTTGGTTGATTGATTCATCCTGCCCTTAAGTAGCTTCATATACATACACACACATACATATGTGTGTATATGTGCATGTGTGTGTATATACACACATATGTTCTATATATAATGTACATGGCTAATATATGTAATATACATAAACATGTATATCAGTCACCACGCCTTTTCAAATCTCCTTCCACCACATTCCTCCCCATAGTCTCTTCTCTACTCATAATATTCATATATACACATGCATGAATATATATGTGTGTGCACACACACATGTATTATGTTAAAGTGTACATGTCTAATATATGTAATATACATTAAAATGTGTGTATATGTATGTGTGTGTACATACACACACACACGCACACTCACATGGCCACCAGCCTAGTTTGGGCCCTAGACTAGGATTAGGAGGCAATACTAATCGGTCTTCCTGCATCATTGACCCCCTCTCCAATCTGTATGTGAGTCAGCTGGCAAACTGACATTCCAAAGCACAGGTCTGACCACATCATCCCCCTGATGAGGAAGCTCCAGTGAAAAAGAAAGAAATAGTGGGGCAGCTCAAAGAGGTAACAGGCTAAAGCAAAAGAGAGGGGGTGTGAGGGGAGAAGCTCAGTTCCCACAGAGAGAAGAGAGGACTCGGGAAAAGAGGAGAGAGACCTCTTCCTCAGGGACATGTAGTTCCCAAGGATGGGAGAAGAAATACTGATATCTCAGGGATGAAATGGAAAAAGAATACACAACATCTGAGTACATACTGGAAAATATGCATGAAAAGGTCACGATCTAGGAAATGATGGTAAGAATGTTATATTCTCAGGTTTCCGCCTTGTGGGCTGCCGGGTGGTCAACTGCTGTGTTTGAATTAACCAAAGAACTGTCTCGTAGGTGACCTCTGAAAGTTCTTTTATTAACCTCAGATGAACAGTTCATCAAAAATCTAATGATGAACTCATTGAAGGTGATTCCACCATGTTCAGCCAAGAAAACCCCAAGTGGGGTCACTGAGAGTCAGACAGCACTGGACAACAAGGAGCCATTTCCAACCACCCTTCATGGTCCTAACATGACCCACGACAAGGAGAAGAGAAGCAAAACCAGAGCCTGGGTGATGAATGTAACACGCCACATGCATGTGTGTAAAATGCTTGAAAGTTACTAGATAAATGCCAATTACTGCTGTTAGTCTCTATTGATCTACTTCACTCTCTTTGAACTGCCTGCCCTTTTCATCTTCCATGGAAGCATTAGCATCTGCATCATCAGAATTTTGTTCTGGCATCCATTTTAGCGTGGCTTCCCCTGCAGAATTTTAACCCTGGTATCTTTTTGTTTTTTCCTCTGAAATCCTAGAATTCTGCTCTACCCAAATCTAGAGTGAACATCAGATGATGCCTGAGTTTTTCCTTCTTATCTATCATGAACTCTAAGGTCTCTTCCTCTCAAGATTTTTGTCATTTATTTTCAGCCATCAGTACTTCCTCATTGATTACAATCAGGTCTAGAATAACTATTCCCTTCATTGCCTCCTACCCCTTTTGAGAAATGAAATTTAACAAGTCAAGAGTATAATTAGCTGCTAGCAATTTGGGAGAAGATGGATTTAGATCAACATCCTATATCATATAACAAGATAAATTCAAATGGATGAAGGATCTGGATGTTAAAAATTATATCGTTTCACTTTTGAGAAGACTATAAGGTTATAACTTTCCATTGCGGATGGGAGAAGAATTTACAAGTAGGATGTAGGAGGCTGTGACCAACAATAAATTCAATTATAAAAAAGTTTTTTAAAAAAACTTATACACAAAAGTAATGCAGTTAATATAAGAAAATAGACTGGGGAAAAGTCGAATGCCTAACAACCAAAACTGATTGCACAAATCTATAAGAATAATAGCAAATAAATGAGGAGTAGAAAAATATTGGCAGTTCTCAAAAGAAGAAGCAAACCACCAATAACCATGTGAAAAACTGTTGAAGATCCCTCATAAACAGGGAAATGTAAATGAGAACAACTGTGAAGTATTGCCTCCTAACCATCAGACTGGCAAAGACAGAGAGGAAAACAGTGTCGTAAGGGTTACGGAAAGACTTCGCTGGGAGGAGAACTGTGAATTAGTCCAAGAATTCTAGAGACCAGTTTGGAAGCAAGTAGATAAAGTTGCCAAATTGTTCATATAATTGATCAAGAAATTCCACTACTGAAGCAAGTTAGTGACATTAAGAAAGAAGCTATATTGTGGTATGAGAAATGATGAAGGAGATAGTTTTAGAGAAACCAAGAAGACACGTATGGGTTGATGCAGAATGAAGTGAGCTGAACCAAGAGAACAAGTGAACTATAATAATAACATTGTCAAAAAGAATAATTATGAAGGAATTAAGAATGACTCTGATTGATGCGATGACTAACCATGATTCCAAAGAATCAATCATGAAGCATATTAGCTAGATCCTGACAGAGAGGTGATGCTCTCAAGGTGCTGAACGAGACACACTTTGGCGACACGGACAACTTGGTCTTATTCTGGCTTCTTTATTACAAGAACTTTGCTTTTCTTCCTTTTTCCTCAATGAAAGAGGAGTAGGAGGAAGAGGAGTTCAGGAAAAAATGTGATCATTCCAGAACAGAATTTAATTTAAAACACATGCACGAAGAAGTCTTCCAAAGGGAGGCAGAAAACATAGGATGGAAGCAATCGGATTTCAGATGTGAAAGCATAAAGGAATGCAGAATGTCAGGTAAATCTAGGCAAGAGCACAGAAATTAAAACACAACAGTGAACCTATCCCTATGAAGGGACTGTTTGCCATAATAGGTCCTATAAGCTTTGCCCTAAAGAAGATGGGAACCAGTGATCAGGTATGGGTGGTTCTGAGTCTGTGGATATGCAAAACATCCGCAGACCCTTTAAATATTAAACAAATGCTTGTTATTGTTAGTATTGTTGTTGCTAAGGCAGACTCAGAGCAGGCTGGAGGGTAAGACACCTGCAGCCAGAGGTGTGCTCCAGTCTTGGTTAGAGCGGTGGGCAGAACAGCCATTGATATAAAGGGAAGTTGAATTAAAAGAAACCCCCAAAGGATCTCTGTCACAAGTCTGAATAAAGACCACTTCCTTTTCGTTTGTAGACAATCCCCTCTGAAGTCTACTACAATTCAGAAAGAAGAAAACAACACAAAAGCCCCCCAGGCAAGAGATGTGAACGAGAAGGAGCTATTCAAAGACCCTAACCCTAGTCTTCTATTCCAAACAATAGCTGGGATCTCTCCAAGAAAATTAGAGCTCCCAAGGAATCCCTTGGACCTGGCATTCTAGGGCTTCTAAAGATCTATTTGAACAACGTCACTATGGAAACGAAGCTGGGATGCTTTGCTCTAAATGAGGGAATTTATCCCTTTAAAATGTGCTTCTTGAGTCAGCAACAAAGGCATTCATTGAACCTCAACTAATCTCATATTCTCTTTGGAGATTTTTTTCCTCAAAAGGCTCTTCTCTTTCCCTGCATGAACCACCTAGGTTTCTCTTTCTCATCTCCTAATAATTGTCTCTACCAAGCCAGGCAAGTTATCCCAATACCTGGCCAGAGACAAAACGAGAAGCCTGTCTAGGCAGTTCTCCTCTTCAGGAGGGCAATAGGGCATGAGCCTGCTGGCTAAAAAGCAACAAGGGAAATCAGGGGAGGGAGAAGAGTAACCTGCCCTGTTTGTCCTTTTCCAGGGGTGCAGGAACAGTAA
Organism: Pseudochirops corinnae; assembly: GCA_028646515.1. Lineage (NCBI taxonomy): Eukaryota > Metazoa > Chordata > Mammalia > Diprotodontia > Pseudocheiridae > Pseudochirops > Pseudochirops corinnae. The sequence continues at coordinate 292,554,118 of CM053588.1, forward strand.
AAACCTGATCCTCTGGACACTAGTCAGTGCCTGCTCTCATGGGGATGTGCCCAGCCTGCTCCAAGGAATCTATGTTCTCTTGCCCAGGTCCTACATCCATCCCACTCATTCCCAGAGTGCAGTCCTGTCTCATTTAAATCCAACTCATGCACAAGTCAAGACATCACCCTGTGATGTCACTGGTCCTCTTAGAAAATGAAGTATGTACAACAACAGAGGTAGCTTTTTGAAGGTCTTATTCGGGTCTGGAAATATCAACAACTCACATTTCCAGGATGTGTTACGGTCACAAATCACATTTAAACATTGAGTCCTCATAAAAACCCTGTGAAGTGCAAGCAGCATTATAGAAAAAGAAACTGAGACTTGAGTTCAGGAATTCTCCTTTGGTCACATCCTCAGTGAGGTCCCCGACTTAGATCTTTTTATTCCAAATCCAGTGCTCTTGGCACTCCATCACCCCACATTTCCCTCTACCTTTCTTGCTTTTAAAGAAGTTTGCCAATAAACCCAAAGACCCCAGTTTTGGGGATAAGAACACACTATTTGACAAAAGCTGCTGGGAAAACTGGAACATAGAATGACAGAAATTGGGCACAGATCAATATCTTACACCGTATACCAAAATAAAGTTGAAATGGGTGCATGATCTAGGTATAAAGGTTGATACTGTAAGCAGTCTGGGAGAGCAAGGGATACTTAATCTGTCAGATCTATGGAGCGGGGAAGACTTCATGATAAAACAAGATAGAGAGCATTACAAAATGCAAAATGGATAATTTCAATTATATTAAATTGAAAAGCTTCTGTACAAACAAAGCCAATGTTATCAAGACCAAAAGGGAATTGGAAAATTGGGAAAGAATTTTTATAACCAGTGTCTCTGATGAAGGCCTCATTTCTAAAATATGCAAAGAATTGAGTTAAATTTATAAGAATACATGCCACTCCCCAATTGATAAATGGTCAAAGGATATAAACAGGCAGTTTTCAGAAGATGAAATTACAGACATCTATAAGCATATGAAAAAACGTTCCAAATCACTAGTGATTAGAGAAATGCAAATCAAAACAACTCCGAGGTACCACATCTCACTGACCAGACTTGTTAAGATGACAAAACAGCAAAATGATAAATGCTGGAGAGGATGTGGAAAAATCGGAACACTAATGCATTGTTGGTGGAGCTGTGAACTGACCCAG
>CM053588.1:292555820-292571025 GCA_028646515.1 Pseudochirops corinnae
GGCTCTGCTCAGCAATACAAGGTTGTAAGACAATTCCCAAAGATTCATGATTGAAGGAGATGTCCACATCCAGAGGAGGAGACACGGAGTCTGAGTGCAGACTGAAACAAACTCCTCGCTCTGTTTCTTTTTCTTGTTTTGTTCTGTTTCTCTTTCCCACTGATCATTCCATCGGTTACAATCCATCTTTACAACCTGACTAATGATTAACGGGAAGATATTTGTAGATCCTGAGTCCGAGTGCGTGCTGCCGTGATGGGGGGGGGAGAAAGAGAGGGGGAGAAAATCTGAAACTCAGGGGACTGTGGCACTGAATGTTGTAAACTAAAAGTAAATAAACCAATTAAAAAAAATTTTTTAAAAGAAGTTTACCTTCTGAAAAGAGTTGTCTGAACTGATGCTGAGTGAAGTGAGCAGAACCAGGAGAACATTGTCCACAGTAACAGCAACATTGTGTGATGATCAACTGTGATAGACTTGGCTCTCCTCAGCAATGCAAGGATCTAAGCCAGCTCCCAAAGACTCATGATGGAAAATGCCATCCACACCCAGAGAGAGAACTGTGGGGTCTGAACGCAGATGGAAGCAGACTATTTGCTCTCTTTTTTTATTGTTGTTTCTTCTTTCTCATGGTTTCTCCTCTTGGTTCTGATTCTTCTTTACATGACTAATGTGAAAATAGATTTAATATGAACGCATAAGTAGAACCTATATTAGATTGCACACCATCTTAGGGAGAGCAGAGGAGATGGAGGCGGAGAGAATTTAGAACTCAAAATCTTACAGAAGTGAATGTTAAAAACTAAAAATTAATTAATTTTTAAAAAATAAAGAGGCCTGCCTTAACAAATAAATACTCTTTTATCATGAATAGTTTAAATAGCAAAGGCAGAGAAAATTTCTAACCCCTGCTTTTTACTTCTCCTTTCAAAGTTCCAAAGCTACACACATTTAAGCCACATCTAGGCACTGTGTGGGTGCTCATTTTTCAGAGTTCACTCCTCTTTCTTTAGAAGAGTGAGAATTTCATCCTCTTCAATTGCTTTTATTAAGAGAGACAGTATGGTATCCTAGAAACAGAATGGGGTCAAAAGACAGGAAACCCAGGCTATGTAGTTCACAGTGTACCACTGACTAGGTGTTCCACTTCAGACAAGTCAATTAACTCCTCTAGGCCTTGGTTTATTCATGTGCAAAGTGACTTTTCTGAAGATGTAGGCTAGCCTGTGCCAGAGAGGCGATTTCGTGTAGCGGGAAGAGTCACAGGAACTGATTCTGAATCTTGATTTTGCCTCTTGTTAACTATATGACATTGGGCAAGGCAATGGATAGAGCACTGGGCCTGGAGTCAGGAAGATCTGAGTTCAAATCCTGCCTCCAACACTTACTAGATGCATGACCCTGAGCAAGTCTCTTAACCTCTGTTTACCTCACTTTCCTCACCTATAAAGTGAGGATAATATAGAATCTACCTGCCAGGTTGTTGTGAGGATCAAAATAATTGTAAAATACTTTGTGCCTGACATATAATAAATGTTATATAAAATTTGATTTTATTATTATTATTGTTATTATATAAAAGAAGATTTTATTAGATCTATGATCCTTTCTGACTCTACAATCTGTGATTCTATAGTAAATGTGTAGGAGTTTATAGCAAAAACAGAAGACATGAGCCATTTATTCCCTGGGTACTGTGCACAAATTCAGGTCTCATCTTCAGGGAGACTATACCACAAATGAGGACCTGGGAAAAGAACATATCGAAAGGAAATGAGAAAATATTAAAGTAAGGCTTTAAAAAAGGTCAAGGACGTAGTATGTATCATGTACACATGAGAAATGAGTATCCTCTAGAAGCTGGGGTGGCGAAAGCATTTAGGGTGAAGGGTAGGAAGAATGTTTGCCAGTGAGAGGAAGACAGGGAAAGGGGAAATGACATCTTACACAGGGAAATGAAAGGGGGAAAGTCTCCATTCTAATTACCGTTACCTATAATCCCAATGGCAAACATTATCCAGTCATGGAAATAATTCTCCACCTAAGCCTGAGACATAAGACACAACTGTGCCAGTAGCGTGAAGTCCCATCCTGGAACAGGATCTTTGGTGAAAGGGGAAAATGTGGGGGATCTTCAGAACCAGTAACCAGATTGTATATTCCCAATCTATCAAATTTTGAGAACAAAAATAAAGAAAGAAAAATGCCCCCCCCCCTTGCAGGCATAATCTCCCTTCCTGTTTCACTCTACTCCCCAGCCCACCCCCACTTTTTTTCCTGGTTGGAAATAACAAGCATTGTCATCAGCAGAAGCTGAGTATGCTTTGTCTTTGCAAACAGTGGGCAAGAAGTTAAATTAAAGGAGTCACCCCTTGAAAACAAGAGTGCGGAGGAGAGTTGGTCAAACACTCTTCTGTACTCTACATGGAATGTTGAAGCTGAAATGGAACTTCAAGAGTTCATGTACCTTAAGAGTTTGATGCTCTCATTTCCTAGGTGAAGAAACAGAGGTTTAGATGTCACAGCAGGAGTAGCTTTATGGAAGCCTAAAGTCATAGCAGGAGCACACAACAAGATCCCAACTTGGGGCTTTGGATGCCACGTCTAATGCTCTTCCCGTTCCACTGTTTTTGCCCAACCATGTCATGCCCTACTTTCTCCTCCTCTTCACCTCAGCTTAAAGGAATGCTGTTATCAACCCCTCCCCTCTCAGAAAGCTAACGGAATAAGCTGGGCTGCACCTCCAGCAGCTGATTGGACCTTCTCCCCCAAGCAGCTTAAGCCCCAAATCTAGATAATCCTAATGGTAAACATTATCCAGTCAGGGAAATAATCTCCCTCGTTAGTCGGAAGCCGAACAACGTTGTTGCAGTTCTAGATCAGAGATTTGGAGGGGGGTTCTTAACCTGGCATACAGGACCTCGTTTTCAATAACTTTTATACTCATTTGTTTGTTTGTTTTTAATATTTTGGCTCTTTCAATATAACTGGCTTCCTTTGTAATCCTGTGCTTTATTTTATGTATTTAAAAACCTTATTCTGAGAAGGGTTCCAGAGGTTTTACCAAACTGCCCAAGGGGGCCATGACACAAAAAGTTTAAGAATATTTAGAGTCATCAGGTACGAACTCTACATTTTAAAGAGGAAGAAACTGGGGTCTAAAGAGATCAAGCACTTGTCCAGTGTCACAGTGGTAGTAAGTGACAGATATGGTATTCAAACCTAGAGCCATCCAGATTCCTCTAAAAAGCAACTTTTCAGAAATTGCTATAGGAAAGAACCCACTGTGGGAGGAGAACTTAGCTCCCCTATGAATTTTGCCACTTGGTTTTTCTTTTACCTGCCATCTTAGCTGAAATGAAGGGGTAGGAGAAGCACAGGAAGGAGCTAAAAGTCGTCTAATCAAATCTCCCCATCACAGATACGTTTTTACAAATGAGGACACTGAGGTACAGAGCAGGTGACTGCCAATATCCCATAGATTCATGTGAGAGTTTCCATTATCAATGAGGGCTATCAAGAGGGGAGGTGAACCAGGATTAAGACTCAATTCAACTGGCCAAGCCATGTATAAAGTGCATGGCTCTGTGCTAGCCCCTCTTAGCCCTTTCTTCTTCTAAGAGAAAAGATTTCCAAGGGAGAAAAGGTGCAATGGGAAGACACGAAGTGAAATCAAACATGGAAAAAATATGCCAGCTTCCAAACACCATAAATCCAGTTCAGAGCAGGACCTCGGTCATAGCTATCAGAAAGCTAAAGATGACAGGAGTATTTAGACAATATCTAGTCCTATATCTTTATTTTGTGGATAAGGAAACTGAGGCTCATATATGCTCACGGCCACACAATTAAGTAAATGACAGTACCAGGGTGTGAACCTGGGTGCTCCACTCCCAACTCCACTGGCTTTCCAGTGTACCATGCATATTCAGTACTCACTGCCTCAGTCTACTAGCCTCCCCAGAAACACCAATCCCTCAGAATCTCAAAGCCTCCTCCCTCCCTCCCCAGGTTACTAAATTATTTATTTTTAGTTTTCAACATTCACTTCCATAAGTTTAAAATTTTCCTCCTCCCTCCCCAAGACAGCTTGCAATCTGATATGGGCTCTACACATACATTCCTATTAAACACATTTTCACATCAGTCAAGTTGCTTAGAAGAATTATAACAAACGGGAAAAGCCATGAGAAAGAAAAAAAAACAACAAAATAAAACAAAAAAGAAAATGGTCTGCTTCACTCTGCATTCAGACTCAGTAGTTCTTTCTCTGACGCAGCTAGCATTTTCCATCACGAATCCTTTGGGGTTGTTTTAGGTCCTTGCTCTGCTGAGAAGAGCTAAGTCTATCAAAATCGGTCCTGGAATACTATGGCTAATGTTGCTGTGTGCAGTGTTCTCCTGGTGACTCCCCAGTTCTTTATACCTTATGCCTTGACATGTGAGGATTAATTCTGACTGGTATGTTTCATTTTTCGGATTTCCTCAGCATTGCACTATGACTATGCCCACCACTACTACTTGTGTACCCACTAGAAAACCTAAACACTGGGCTCAGCTCCACACTGCTGCCAAATTGATATTCCTAAAGCTTAGGAATCACCACCACATCACTCATCTGCTCAAGAAGCCTAGGGATTTCCTCTTGCCTCTAGTCTAAGAGAAAATATAAACTCACGAGTTAGAGTTTTAAAGCTCTTTGCCCCAGACTCCCTTTCCAGGCTGGTCACATTCTACCCCTATTTACTACTCTACATTCCTGCCATTCTGGTCTATTGTTACCAAGGCTTGCAATGGAATTCCCGGTCCCCTCTACCTCATCGAACTCCTAGCCTTCCTCAAGTCTCAGCACAAATGCTACCTCCTATGGGAAGTCAATTCTAAAGCCCTCTCTCCTCCCAAGAGTAGCACTCTTCCCCTAGGAATTCTCTCTATATTACAAATATTTTATATTTAATTTCCTGTGTACTTGCTGTTTTCTCTAATAGAATGCAAGAGCCTTGAATGCAAGGATGGTTAATTTCCTGTCTTTATACACCCAGTGCCTGGCACATGTTGTTGCTGATATGAAGGGTCTCCCCAGGGCTCCAGGTGAAATGTACAGATTCAGTTTGAACCAAACCTTCCATTGTTGTTCAGTCATGTCCAACTCTTCGTGACCCTGAGCAAGTCATTTTACCTCTGTTTTCTTTAATCTAATGGAGAAGGGAACTTTGCCAAGAAAACCCCAAATGGGGCCACAAAGAGTGGGCTATAACTAAAATGACTCACCGACAATGAATGAGCATGTGGACCCAGGAGTCAGCCGAGCTGCTATGCCAAGCTTACTGGGTTTGCTAATTGGGTGACCCTGACAAACGGTGGGCTTCCATTTTCTCCTCTGTAAGATAAGGGAACTGATCTCTTCCTGGTCTAATATCCCACGTCTCTGTTACTCTGGAGTCATCTACTTTGTGTTACAGATTCAAACCCCGGCTCTCTACACCATAATATCCCATCCTTCACTCCATTCCAATGCTGGTCTGATGCTCCTCCTCACCACTGGCCCTTGGAATCTCTACTTTCCCTTCAAGACTCGGGTCCAGTGACAGTTTATAATGGTAGCCTTTTCTGACTCACGTTATCTAATTAGAGCTGTCTCCTTCTTCAATTCATATTGCCCTCCCTTCCCCTCCCCCCTGCCATCCAGCTCACACATGAGTTAGCTTCCACCATTGTGTGTGTGGGTGTGAGTGTGTGTCAGTGTGTGTCAGTGTGAGTGTGTGTGTGTGAGAGTGTGTGTGTGACTGTGTGTGTGTGTGTGTGAGTGTGAGTGTGTGTGTGTATGTGTGTGTGTGTGTGTTTGGGATCTCAGGGAGCAAAACCTGTAATGCTATGATTTTAAAGATAATGCCTTACACACTCATCGCCTATTACAGTTTCCAAAGCATATTCACCACATGATCTCATTTGATCCTCACAACTGTTCTGTGGGTAGGTCTGCAGCCAGGCGTTATCCCTATTTTACTGATGAAGGAGCTAAGATTTGGCCCAGGACCACCTGGTATTGAAATGAAGTGATCGTGGTCACATAATAAGTGTCTAAGTGAAGATTCAAACTCAGATTTTCTGGCTTGTGGTCGAATCTTTTTCCTTCTCTCTTACTTCCTTCTTCAGTTCCACAAAGATTTGTTAGGTTCCTACCCATGTGCTAGGGACTATGCCAAGTGATAGAGATACAAAACGGAAAAGAAACAACGCCTGCCCTCGGGGAGTTTACTTCCTTCTGGGGGAGGAGGAAGGATAAAAATTAAACATGAGAACATATACACAAAATACATGCAAAGTCACTTCAAGAGGGAGAGTGATCGTTATCATAACTGGGAGGAGGGGGATCAAGAGGTAGCCACTGATCTGAACTTGAAGGGAAGTGAGGGATTCTAGGAGGCTGAAGGCAGAGGGGAAAGAGTGCCCTCCAGATGCAGGGACTACCTGTCCAAAGGCATGAGGCAAGAGAGGGGGGATTTTGTGAGAAGGAAGTAGCAAACTGGCCAATTTGACTGTAATGGAACATGTAGAGTGTGCATGAATGGGAATGAATAAAAGAGCTACGGCAAGGAAAGTGGTGGACCTCCAAGTATTCCCCCACTTTGGAGTCCTTTTCCCAACTCTCTCTCTCCATCTTTATATCAAAGATTATGTCTCTCTCCTCCAAGGAACCTTCCTCCATTCGTCACAGAAGGATGCATGACACGAAATCCCGTACCCACAGTCACACTGATAGTAAGTGTGAAGTATCGTCCTGAGCCTTCAGCGAGCTCTCCACTGCACTACACTGAATCTGGTCAATTCCGGGGCACTTTGTTAAACTAAAAAGAAGACTCAGTGCTGTAACACCTCCTATGCACTGCCTTCCCCATGAGAACATAATTCACTTCATTTCTCTTACTATAAAATGACATGTTACATTCAACATAAAATGAGTATAAGATCCTTTCCAGCTAAACTTTTATGATCTTATGTTGCTTGAGAGTAGGAACCAAATCTTGGGGCTCTCTGGGATTCCTTCAATCTAGTAACCAGTGTAATGCTTTGCATACCCAATTCATGTTTCAGACTGGCTAAAATCCTTTTTTTTCTCTATGGTTTGTTGCATCCTTAAAAAGTCTTGGCTGTGAATGAAGTTCAACATGGAAAGTTCTCACTGTACAATGCTCACTGCCCTGGGAGTGGAGGAAACGCCTTTCACATGAATTGATCAGGGAGTTGCTACGTCTCCATCCTCCCATGTCTGAAATAGATTTGCTAGAATCTGTTTCCTTATTACATGCAAACAGTGCCATAGGATAAAAAGCCAGTTTCTTTGGAGAGGAGCTGAGCCAAGAACATTATGTTCCATCTATACAATGAAATGCAGATTTCCTATTAAAAAGCAAAATTCTTTACTTGAGAAGGTTGAACAGGGCAGAAAACTATTCCAGCTGGTTAAATGTATGGTACTGTACAAAGTCCATTTGGAGAATAGCCTCTAGGTCTGAGAACATAGCATTGTCATCTTTCTGGGAATTACAAAAATCTCCTATCATGGAAGCTCTAATTCTCATTATTATGCTTCAAGAGAGTCAGTGAGGAACAGCAGGCCTAGGGAGTTCACTGACAAGCCTTTTATTCCTACCAGGTCAAAATGAACTTGCCCCTCTGACCACGGGGATCTAATGGAATTAATTCACATCACAGGAACAGAGATTTAGAGCTTGAAAGGACCCAGAGCACATCTAATCCAGCTCTTTCCTTTTATAGATGAGGAAACTAAGGCAAACTGGGTTAAGCAACTTGCCCAGGGCCACACAGGTAAGCGTCTGAAGCCACATTTGAATTCAGAAATCTTGGCCTCCAGGCCCAGCCCTCTACACTATTGACAACACCTAGCTCCCCCCAAATTACACATATAGGAATTGAACCATGGTCCTGACTACAGAGTCAATGCTCTTTCCATCTTACCATGAGGTCAACTGTCCTTAATAAATCCAGGTTTAAGAGGGAACAGCTGAGATTTCCCTATCACTGTTGTACAGAAGAGAGAGGCAGATAAAGAAAGAAACGGAGAAAAGGTAAGAATTGCAATAGGAGACAGAGAGCAGAGATATCAAGAGACCTCCATATCTAGGCATTGCTTTGTCAGCTTAGATATGGTCTGATTATTCAGTGTAATCGAATGTAAGTTCCTTGAGGGCAGCAATTGTTTCATTTGTGTTTTTGCATCCCCAGTCCTGACTCAAGGCTTGCAGATCGTTTAATATTCAGTGAGGTGACCCAGTGGATTGAGCGCTGGACCTGGAGTCAGGAAGATCTGAGTTCAAATATGACCTCAGACACGTACTAGCTGTGTGACCCTGAGCAAGTCACTTAACCCTATTAGCCTCAGTTTCCTCATCTGTACAATGAGCTTAAGAAGGAAATGGCAAACCACTCCAGGATCTCTGCCAAGAAATCCCCAGATGGGGTCACAGAAGTCTGACACGAGTGAAAAGTGACTGAACGACAACTCAGAAGTCTCAAGAGGTCTTTCAGGAATTTAAAAACTTCCTGTCATTTGTAGCTGACACTCCACGAGTTAATTATGAGCTCTCAAGGGCAGAAACGGCATCTTGTAGTTCTGAGAGCATACCGCATACAGCAGGCACTCGATAATTGCTTCTTGTCTTGACAACATTCAGTGTTTCTCAGGAGGGTGAATTTAATTTGAGTAACCAGCCAGGGAAACACAATTTAATCTCACCCCAGAAGTATGCTTTCATCTCATATGTTTGTGCGTTCAGTTTGCTGTTTCCTTCTTCAGTTTACCCAGGCTAACTCCTTCATTGTACGGATGAGGAAACTGTGATGGTGATAAGCTGCTCGCTATAATGGTGTAACAGAAAGAGGACCAGGACACCAGAGAGCAGCTGAGGAAGCATCACCCTCCTTTTGGTACAGAGGCGGGGGACTATGGGCACGGAATGTTGTATACACTGTCCAATAAAATCACTGTGTCGGTTGGTTCTGCTTAACCATTGTGTGTGTGTGGTGCATGTGTAGGTGGGAGGTTTACAAGAGAGGGTCCATTTTGAGGAGAGAGGCAATATCCAGAAATGACTATAACATAAAAACAAAAAGCAGAAAGCAACCATGGGATCCGGTGGCAAAAGAAAGACAGGTTTGGAGTCAGAGACCCTTGCTTCAAGTTCTGGTTCTGTGACACACTATTTGTGTGACCTTGGGCAAGTCACTTAACCTCTTTGATCTCAGTTTCTTCATCTGTGAATTAAAGGAGTTAGACTACACAGTCTCTCAGAGGTGCAATGGCCGGACCTGGAGTCAGGAAGACTGAGTTTAAATCCTACCTTAGACCCTCCCTGGCTGTGTGACCTTGGGCAAGTCACTTAACTGCTGCATAGCTCAGTTTCCTCATCTGTAAAATGAAGGAATTAGACCAGGCAACCTCTCAGGGATTATACAGCACTAAATTTGGAGACAGGAAGACTTGAGTTCAAATCCTACCTCAGACACATACAAGCTGTGTCACTTATCTGCTGTGGGCCTCCTTTTTTCTCATCTGTAAAATGGGGATCAGAACACCAGCCTTATCTTCTCCATATACAACAGTGTATAAACAGTGGCTGTAAGATATGGAACACAGTGGTCTCTAAGGTACCCAAAGACTCAGATTGCGCAGAAAGCCATCGAGGGGCGCAGAGCAGGTATGAGGAGGCTGCAACACAGACTGAGAAGGTTCTGTCAAGAAGGGCAGGAACGAAAGATAGCCCTGGGGAAATGTATGATAGGAACAGAGGATGGGCTGATCAGACGACAAGGATGAGTCCTGGCAGGTAGACAACTCCAGCGAGTCTGCAGGCATCCTCAGGATCTCAGAAGAAAGCAAGGAAGGCCTTGGTGTGTGTTGGGCAGGCAGATGACCTGCAGCAGATTTACGGGAGGGAGGGAGTGAACAGGTTGGGCTCTACATCTTGGCACCAATCCCAGAGTCGTCATGGAGATCAAATTACAATGTTGACAAAGTGCTTTTTAACTATAAAGGATTATAAAAATATGCATTTTTATTGTTCGCCTGGAGAAGCTTAATACCAGTTGTAATGGGTTCCTTGGCTATGGATTTTAGATTCTGGTATTCCAGGTGGGGTAGGGGATAGAGCCCTGGGCCTGGATTCAGGAAGACCTGAGTTCAAATGTGACCTCAGTCCCTGAGCAAGTCACTCAAGCTCTGTTCACCTTAATCCACTGAAGAAGGAAATGGCAAAACATTCCAATATCTTTGCCAAGGAACCCCCCCCAAAACAAGAGGTCACAAAGATTTGAACGTGACTGAACAACAACTTTCCATGCAGCTGCTCTAAAATTCTGATTGAATACGAAGGCTGATGGTCAAGCCCAGAGCTCCCCAAGATCATCCCCAATCATGCTACCTAACGACACCAAAGAGGGGTGGGGTTTTTGGAGATGCAGTGAAGAAAATGGAAAAGAAAATTATCCCTACCCCATGTCCAGAAAATTCAACCACTTTCCCTAAACTCATTCTTCTCTGTTCCCATGATGGGGAATGAATAAATGAACCTTGGCATTCCATTTCAAAAATGTACTGGCAATTCCTGTTCTAGACTCATTGAGTATTGGCATCTATTGGATGGAGTGGTTTTCTGCAACCTTTTAAAATAATTTAGGGAGTTTAAAATAATTGTGGGCCTGGGAACCCCATAATTGGACTCCTTAAACCATTCATGGGCATAGTTGCAACCTACTTATAAAAATTTTGCCCCAAAATGTTATGTGAATATAATATCTCAAATACTATATAATTAGAAGTTAATCTTGATTCCATATCTTGTAGCTTCAACATTTAATAGGAAAATATATCTACAACATTTAAAAAAAATCTCACATACATTTAAAAGGACCTTTTAATGTAACCTCATCTTAGAATAACAAAACCTGAGATCTATAAGCGACCTCAAAGGACTCTCATTTTTTTTTAACCTTTCATTCTACATACTAAAAATCCAAAGCTCAGAAAAGGGAAATAATTTTCCCAAAGTCATGGTTATTTTGCAGCACATCTGCTGCATACCTAGCTCAGGATTCCCTCTGTGCAACAGTTCTGAGAGTTACCCCCAAAGGGTGATCTCCTCTCACCCCAATCATCCTTTCCCTCCCTCTCGAGAGGAATCATTACACAGTCAGAAGAAGATTCTGAGAACCTGATGCATCCCTCCATTAGAACGCACACAACTCTTGACTTGGTTCCACTATAAAATCATACTCTCTAATTTCAATTCTGTGCTGTTCTCTAATAAATAAGAACAGCAGCCAGTATTTAGATAGCGCTCTAAGGCTGGCAAAGGGCTTTACATATATTAACTCGTGATCCTCTTAACAAATCTTGCGAGGCAAGTATAATAAAGGGATAATAACTATTATTATCCTTATTTTACAGCGAAGAAAACTGAAGCTGTAAAAGCTGAGGTCATGACTATCCTCTTTCCACCCTAGAATTAGTTGCCTCCTCATTCCAGTTTGGCTCCTGCTTTTCCAAACTGTACTCACTCATTCATTCACTTATTCAACAAGCAAGAATTTACCATCCTTCTCCTCTGATTCTATTCATGAGCCATCAAACATCTCCAGAAGAAGCCACAACTATTGACTTGTATCCATTACAAAATTATGCTACCTGATTTGACGTGGGCCCTCACTGCTGAACAGCTACACTTTCACCCTCCCTAGATTGACTTCTTATAACACTTTCCATAGCAGTAATTCTAAACTGTTCTATTTTCAAGCTACCTATACCAACATCCTCTGCCTCCCTCTTAGCAGAAGATTCTACTTCATACTTTAGAGAGAAAATTAAGGCCAACCATCCCAACCACCTATGGGTTATCTATTTTCCCCGTAATTCCTCTTGACATTTCCTTCTCTACTCAACTCTCCTTTGCTCCAGCCTCCTCAGAAGTGTCCCTTCTGAGACCCATCCCCTTCTTTGCCCTTCAGCAGACTGCCATGCCCTTCCCCATCCTTCTTTAATTTTCAACCTCTCATCAGTTGATTCCTTCATTAGCACCTACTAACATACTCAAAACATTCCCAAATTTCCAATAAACTTTGCCATCCCCTCAAACTCCTGTCCTTTATCTCTTTTCTCTTTCACAGATGGAATCCTGAAGAAATCATCAGTCTAGGACACATCCACTTCCTCATTTCTCTTTCACCCATTTCTCAAGACCCCAGAATCCAAAAAATGATCTCCTAACTCCTAAACCCAATGGCCTTCACTCAGCCCTCAGCCTTCCTGCCTTCCCTTCGGCTTTTGATTCTGATGCACTTTTCCTCTTACTGAGTGCCGTCTCCTCTGTGTTCAGTGACATTTCTCTCTCTTAGTTATTTTTCTATCTGCCCTTTCCCAGATCATTACTTCTGTCCCACCTCCTAACTGTCAATATCTCCCAGATCTCTGTCTAGGACCCTCTTCTCTATATATACAGAAGCTTGGTTCTGTAGAAAAGTGGAGAAAATGCACCTCCCTCCTTTCTCTGCAAAGGTGGAGTTCTATGGGTGTATAATATTACAAACACTGCCTGAAACTGTCTTGGCTGGTTTTGCTAAACAGTTCTTTCTCTTTTCATCTTTGTTATAAGGAATGGTAATTGGAGCACATTTAGAAATGACTCTAATGTAAAACCAAAAGTCAACAATTTTCATGTGTATTATGGGATGGAAGGAAGAAAGAACTGGAGGAGGGAGAGGGAAGAAAGGGAAGGAAGGGAAGGAAGGGAAGGAGCGAAGGAGGAAGGGAGGAAATTAAGGAAAGAAGGAAGGAAAAAGGCCTTTATAATAACCTATATGTCTAGACTGATCCCATATCACCTAACAACCTCTAGCTCCAGCTGAACTGGCTGAAACCTTCCAAGTGATGGGGAGTCCCATGACTGAGAAGCTTTCCCTCCTCATAGTCTCAAAGAATCTCTGACTTCCATCACAGTATTCAGAGTCCTTTCTTGATTTCCTTTGTGCTGGTGGGTCCTACTCCTCCCCTAATAAAAAGTCATCTCCTTGAAGGCAGAGACTACTTTATTGTATTTTTGCCTTCCTATCTTCGGCAACTGGTACAGTTTTGAACTGAATTGACTTGACAACATCCTGTGACTGAGGAGACTGGAGCAAGAACTAATCTTTCTGAAGTGAGTGACCCCAAAGCATTGTGGGATGCTAGGATTCAGACAATCTATAATCTGTGATCTCTCTGGATGTAATGAAATTGGGATCTGTCTCTGTTAATTTTTTTTTTTTACCTTACCTAAATTTATTTTTAGCTAAAAATTGGGGCCCATGACCGCATGGAAAGCATAAAATGTAATTGAGGACCACAGGTATTTTTACAAATGTTAAAAGCAGCTTGAAGGTATAAAGTTGCCTGAGTTCCACAACATCACTTTTCTAATGCAAAACATAGTTTAGAGATCCTGGGCAAGGTGAACAGTGAATCTCAGTTTACCTCACAGTTTACTGTGAATTAATGTTGTTAATTGTTAATTAATCTTAACAGTTAATCTCACATTCAAAGAGGTACTGCCTCTGTTATTACTAAAACTTCTATTAGGGGGCACTGCAGCTGACATGCTCACAAAGTGGGACTTAGGGGTCAACAGTATGTGCCAGCCATCTAGAAATTCAAGACCATTAATTAATGAGAGTTCACCAAGTAGCTAGGAGCCCCCACACCCACTAGGAGGAGGTCACAACACTTGTTGGAGGTGTGGCAATGCTCTTTTTCTATGGTTCTTAACCTTTTTTGTGCCATGGACCCAGAGGCAGGCCAGGAGGTACTTAACAAATAGCTTTCTGGGGGAGAGGGGAATATACACACGACACACTTTTAAATTTAATCTGTATTATTAGCATTTTTTCCATCACTTTCCTAAGTCTAGACAATCAATAGAACAACAAATTAAGCTCTGATTTGTGTCTAATCTGAGGTATAAATACGCAGATTGAAAATTTAACAATCTGCTCTCCCTAAACCAGCTGAAATTGCCTCCAGCATAGTCCTTGCATGGAACCTTTTGGCAATCCAGGGCAGCCTGGGCCCTTTCTCCGAACAATGATTTTCAATGTATAGAACAAAATATATTCAGTCATTTAAAATCATGTCTAACTCTTTGTGACCCCATTTGGGGATTTCTTGGCATAGATATTTTATTCTCCAGCTCATTTTACAGATGAGGAAACTGAGGCAAACAGGTTAAGTGACTTGCCCAGGGTCACACAGCTAGTAAGTATCTGAGACCATATTTGAACCCAGGTCTTCCTGAATCCAGGTCTGCATTCTATCCTCTGTGCCACCTAACTTCCCCAAAATAAAACATATAAGATTACAGAGGAAACCAATTATTATTCTAAAATACGATTATCAAGATATTTTTTAAGAACAAATTCATGGACCCCCTGAAATCTAGAACCATTGCTCTACTTCCTACCCTCACCTTATCTAGATCTTCTGTCGGAGACCACACACAGAGGACTGGATTTGAGCATTTCCCAAAGAGCTCGTTGAATATGTAAGTATATATAAAATATATAGATGGAGTCCGAAAGGGACAGAACATTTCACTGATGAATTTGGTCGAAGGACAAAGGGCCTACTAACCATCACTGAGCCAAGTCAATGTCTCTCTTCTAAGCAAATCAAGTATCTTTAGGGCCTCTACAACAATCCCTTTGCCATGCTGGGGAAGCCTATGGGCTGAAAACAGCTACTGGGGCAGCTAAGTGGCTCAGTGAATAGCGCACTGATCCTAGAGTCAGAAGGACCTGAGTTCAAATGTGACCTCAGACACTTTACTAGCTGTGTGACCCTGGGTAAGTCAATTAACCCAGACTGCCTTCAAATTAAAGATTATCAATTTTTTCCAAACAAATTCATAACTTCTATATGCCCTATACACCTTCTCTCCTTTTGGTCTTGCTTCCCAAAATAATAATTAGCAACCTGATGTGCAAGAAGACGTTCTTTCCCCTCTCATAAAACCAGCCCTGTGGTCTGAGCTCTGGAAACTTCAACTCCAGCTCCATGGAGCTCATCCCAACCACAGGCCTGGAGACCAGGGAATAATTAGAAAGCAGCAAAGTGCAGTCCAATCTTGATTTACATGTTTCCAAAATTGTTTCTGAAATG